>CM046447.1:25629137-26302978 GCA_025506515.1 Flaveria trinervia
CGGTGAACTAAAACATTTTATTTATTATTGTTGATCTTAAGCCCGGTTAAAGAATGAGACTTCAATCAATTTCTTTTTGAAAAGGGCCCTCATTTTTTTAGTTCGATTGGGGGCCCCAAAAACCTTGAGCCGACCCTGTTCGTGGTGGGTGGTTCGATTCTTCATTTTCAAATGTTTTTGTTATATGCAGTTAGTGGTTCCAAGAGATATTTGTGTGTGTTCTAGAATTATGTATTTGGCTTTATAGTAGGGTAAAGAATAATAGATACAGTAATCCTGCTACAAATATTCTCAGTGCTATTATATGTGATACTATTATCGGTTCTAAGGATTTTGACATCATTATTCATGGTAAAGATGATGTTCCTCGTAGGTTAGCAAGCTTCACTCTTCCTATATGTCGTTGTAGTATCTGCTTTTATTTTCGTTTGGCGAGCAAGGATGGTCCCTTGAATTACAGATCGTACCAGATCAGTCTACAGGCAGCCAAAACCTCACCCCATCGATGATTCTATTGTTATCAGATGCATGATCGTAGATATATTTATATTATTTGCTTCATGCAGGCATGTTATTTCAGCAATACATTATCGACACATGTATTTGTGTGGAACACTCTCACGTTGAATATATACGAAATAACCAAGAGAATTTTGCTGTGGAATTTTAGAAGGTGTGCATGACGCCATATGTCGAGGCGATACTAAAGGTCGCAGTGTTGGGAAGCGTGTTGTGTTGCCGTCCTCATTCACACGTGGTCCAAGATATATGTATAAGCATTACCAAGATGCGCTTGCTCTCTGTCGTGTTTATGGAAATCCTCAATATTTCATCACTTTTACATGCAACGTTAAATGGTTGAGATCGTGAAAGAAATCATTGTTGTCGGTGTTTCCAATTCACAAGATAGGCCAGATATGCAGGACTGTTAGAAGGGATAATGCACTTTACAACACAACAACACAATTGAGGAAAGTTCTTTGAAACACTTAATAGATCAAATAGGGAACTGGTTAACTAGAATAAAAGATGCTAAGAACACAAGTAAATAAGAGACCGAACAAGATAGCAAACAACACAAGTATTTGGGTTTCAAGAACACTGTATATTTCTTCTCAAGTTCTATTACAAAATGTTATAGAGCATAATAGAAAGTTACAAGTACTTGGGATACATATACTACATCCTATAGCCGGCCATACCTTGAAAGCCAGCTGAATACATAAGACTAGACAACAAAATCAAATGTAGAGTCAAAAGACAGATTGTCTTTTGACTAGTGACTATGACATGTCATAGCTCACATCCTAATATATTACAAAAAGGATTAAGTACATAAAGTAGAAAGCTCAAACTCATGATCTCAATATACAGTTACCGAAGGACCTTTTCACCAACTCATGTAAGTTGGTGACTAGTCAGAGTTGCAGCAGAAATGTGGTCCAACTTTATGGTAAAGTACATCAGATAAAAGCATGTTCATAAAAGTCTTCGAAGAAATCTGCCTTTACTTTTTGGCTTCAGAAGACTTTGTCTTGAAGCTTCAAAAGACTTCACTTTTAGCTTCAGAATATGTTGGTCTTGGCTTTAGAAGATTTTACACTTAGAATATTTCTAGTGCAAGGTGTAAAACTTCCGAAGCATTTCTACTTCAGTTCTTTGGTGCATGCATACAGAGAGACTTTGGATGTTTTGAATGTTGTGGTTGCATCAAACTTATTGGAATCCTTACAAACTCTCCCTAGGCTGATGCTGTCAAAATATTTGAAGATCTTCATCAGTTGGCAGTCCTCATCATGATGATGACCAGGCCCTTCTTCATTAGATGGTCAGGATCACTTAGACTTTCATAGTATCTTCTAATCTCAAAGAGATCATGCAGAGATAGGTTGAATAAGTCCTGCCATGTGTAGACATTCTCACCACTTTAATCTCTAATCATATGCCATCTTTCTGGATTAGTTGTGATGGTCCAGGATAAGATGGGTATATCAGAAGCAAGAAGAGCCACTTGAATTGGATTTGATTGGGCTGCCTCTTCATGCACTACCTCAGGTTGATTTGACTCACCTTGAGGTATGGAGGTGGATGGTTTGGTCTTCATCTTCTTTGACTTTGGTCTAGAAGCCATCCTCTTCCTTCTCTTTGATGACTTTAATTAAGAAGACTGGTCTGCAGCACCTTGTTGATCAGTCTTGTCTTGCTCAGTTAGGTGTTCCTCCCTCACAAGTTCAGAAGGAGAGGGAGTTTGACCTGACTGTGAATCAGAAGATGAAGCTTGCTGAGGCTCAGCAGGAGGTTCGGGTTGTGTTGTCTCAGGTTGTCAACCTTAACCTCCACTTCAGGAAGAACTTCACTTAGATAAGAGTGTAAGTCAAGTAGCTCTCCTCTTTTGATCTTCTGCTTGATTGCCCTGATATGCTTATCCATTGTGGATAGAGACATAGGGCCAAGTCTCCTTCCAGAGAATCCATACAGCTTCAAGAAGCTTATTATCCTTTGTCTATGAGCAGACTTTTTTCATGCTCTTCAGGATGATGGCTTTTGACCTTGCAGCATCTTTCTTTTTATTGCTTTTTGTTCTTTGACTACTTGAAGCTCAAGCTGTTTAAGATACTCAAACTCTATGTACTCAAACGATAAGAGAAGAAGTGCAGATACTTGGTAGAGACCTGTGGCACTCAGGTAGTTGATCATGTTTTGCTTATCTGTTTTTTGTCTACCTGAGGTTCTTGTGTAGCAACCATAGTCTCTTGCACAGGACTTTCTTGAACTGGAGAGACAGTGGGAACATGTTTGTACAATCTCTTTTGTCTATTCTCCTCTTTGATTTGGAGAAGGTATCCTTGCATCCTTTGCTTCCTTCCTCTCGTTTGACAATTCCATATCAGCTAGTTCATTAAGTTCCTTTAAGGGGAGAGATAATCTCATCAATGTCATAGTTCCTGGTTTGCAGGTAAGTAATCTTGACTGCCCTTGACTCATCATCTTGAGTGTTTGGTCTGGCGCCAACCCTGATTACAACTTCCATGAATTCTGCAGACCCAGAGGAACTTGTAGATACATGTGTCCCTAATTTCTGAACTTAATGTAAAATGTCTTTATTGTCTTACACATATGTAATTGAATGGGTACTGCAGGATCGTTGAAGGGTGAAGAGTTACAACACAACAACACAAAGAGGAGATAAACTAAACTTAGATCAAACAGTAAACTGGATTAACCAAGTGGTGACACTAAGAACACAAGTAATATATGAGACAGAACACAAGTGTTTGGTTTTCAAGAATGCAGTATATTACCTTCTCTATGTTCTATTACAAGTGTTACAAAAGCATATTCGAAAGATACAAGAACATGAGATACTTATAAAACATCCTACAGCCGGCTATACTTTGAAAGCCAGCTGGATACAATTGACTAGACACACACAAAATCAATTGTAGAGTCAAAAGGCAGATTGCCTTTTGACTAGTGACTATGACATGCCATGCTCACATCCTTATCTATTACAAAAAGGATAAAGTACATAAAGTAGAAAGTTACAGACTCAAAACCTCAATGTACAGTTACCAAAAGCATGGACCTTTTCACCAAACCATGTTAGTTGGTGACTTGAAGTTGCAACGTAAAGGTGTCTAGCTTTATGGAACATACATCAGATAAAGCATGTTACTAAAAGTCTTCGGAAGAAATCTGTCTTCATGAACTTGAAGCTTCGGAAGACTTTGTCTCTGAGGCTTCGAAGACTTCATCTTTGGCTTCGGAAGATGTTGGTCTTGGCTTCGGAAGATTTCACACTTAGAGTGTTTCAGTTGCATATGTGAAACTTTCGAAGCATTCCACTTCAATGCACTTGTGTAGTATGCAGGAAAGACTAAAGATATTTAGGTTGCATCAGCCTCTTCATTAATCTCTACAAACTCCCCCTAGGCTGATGCTACCAAAACATTTAGAAAACTTCAGATATTAACAGTCCTCATTAGGATGATCACCATTCCTTTCTTCATAAGATGATCAGGATCCTTCAGGCTGTCAAAGTGTCTTCTCATGTCAAAGAGATCATGCAGAGGCAACTGAAACATATCTTGCCATGTATAGATGTCTTCAATGCCTTCATCTCTAATAACATGCCACTTTTTGGATTTGTGGTGTATGTCCAAGACAAGATGGGTCTTCCTGATGCTAGAGGAGCTACTAAAGTTGGAGTTGATTGAGCTTCCTTTGACTGCACATCCTTAGGCTGTTCTGATTCATCCTAAGGTTCAGAAGGGGATTCAGGCTTCTTCTGCTTCTTAGACTTTGGTTTAGAAGCCATCCTTTTCCTTCTTTTTCCAAATTTTAACTGAGAAGACTGGCCTGCAGCACCAGATTGATCTTCACTGTCTTTCTCAGTTGGGACTTCCTCTCTCTCAGGTCTAGATGGAGAGGAGGTTGACCCTGCTGTGGATCAGAAGATGAAGTTTGCTGAGCATTAGCAGGAGGTCCAGGTTGTGTTGTGTCTGTTTGTTCAACCTTAACCTCCACTTCAGGTGGGGCCTAACTTGGAGTGGAGTGTAAGTCAGTGAGCTCTCCACTCTTAATCTTCTATTTGATTACCCTGATATGCTCATCCATAGTGGATAGAGACATGGGTCCAAGTCTCCTTTCAGAGAATCCATACAGCTTCAAGAAGCTCATCATCCTCTGCCTATCAGCAGACTTCTTCATGCTCTTTTGGATGATGGCCCTTACTTTGCAGCTTCTTCCCTCAGCTTCTTCTTTGTTGTCTTTCTTTCCTTGACTAACTCAAGCTCGAGTTGTTTTAAGTACTCAAACTCAATATAGTCATAAGGTAAGGGAAGAAGTGCATCTGCCTGATAAAGGCCTGTGGCACTCAGGTAGTTAATCATCTTGATTCTATCTTCTTCCTTATCTACCTGAGGTTCTTGTTGAACCACATCCTCTTGTTCAGGACTTTCTTGAACTGGTGAGAGGGTAGGCATACCTTTGTACAGTCTTTTTCCTCTTCTCTCTTCTTTGACTTGTACTAGGAGTTCTGCATCTTCTGCCCTTCTTCTCTCTTGACCTTTCCAGATCAACCAGCTCATTCAATTCATCCAAGGGGAGAGAAATGATATTATCTATGTCATAGTTCCTAGTCTGTAGATAGTTGATCCTGACTGCCCTTAACTCATCATTCTGAGTATCTGATCTGGGGGCGCCCTGATTGCAGACTCCATGAGTCTTGAAGACTCAGTAGAGGAACTTTCTCCCCTTAGCCTCCTTTTCCCTCTCTATCTCCTCCTCCTCAATCTCCTCAGATGTCATCTTTCTTTTCCCTTTGTCACTCTCAGACCTTTGTGACTTAGGGTGGAGAAAGCTTTGGCCTTCATTGCTTGTTGCAGCATCTGAGCTCAGGCCAGAGAGAGGTTGAGAGCACCTTCACCAGCAGGTGTCTCAAAAGGAATATGGATCTCTGCAGCAGTTGGAGATGATGAGACAGGGCTCTCAGGTTCTGTCACTGGGCCTTCAGTCAAGGTTTCCCTATGAAGCTAATCTTAGGGTCTGCCTCAACATCCAGTTGACTGATGACATTATCTGATTGCCTTAGTCTCCTTCTTAGGCTGAACTCTGCAATGATCCTGTCTTGGATTCTTCTAGCCAATCTGTCAGCTTGTCTTGATTGGCTTGGGTTGACAAGTGGCATGTTGACTAGATTCAGACCTTCATAGTAGTCCAAGTTCTGAAAATTAAAGACTTCTTACTGTCCTTGAACTTTTATGATAATGAGGGCTTTCTTGTTGTTGTCATACCTCCACCTAATAATGTGATTGAAGGATGAGGAAGGTGACATAGCCCTTGGTATCCCATCCTCAAAAAGACTTTGTATGAAGGAGTCTGTGTAGTCCACATTAATGTGAACTAGAGGAGGTTGCTGAGAATGCACAGTTGCAAGTGAGGATGGTGAGTCCTCAATGTCCATTCTCTCGGAGGAACTCCCAGGTTCTGTGGCTGGAATGACTTTCTCCCCCTTTTAGTAGCATCACCAATTGCAGAGGTGAGCTGGAGGATAGGTCAATAACATCCACAGGTTCTTGTGTTCCTGGTTGAGCTCCCCTTAAGGGTCTCCCAGCTACTTTTTTCTTAAGATATGAAATCTCAAGTTGCTGATCATTGATCCTGTTTTGTAAGGTAGTCACCTGAGATTCAAGGTGACTGACCTTTGAGACTAGGTAAGTGTATGTTTTAGACAGTTTTTGCACTTTTAGTCTTAGATCCCCCTCATCTTCATCAGAAGAATCACTGGGGTGGAGAAGATTGGACCAAAGTCCTTTCTCTCATGACCAGTTCTAAGTTCTTGGCTACTGGATTTCCTCTGCTCACTGGCAGTCTCAGTTGAGATGTCAATGGGCTGAGTTGCCATGGTTGAGGTCTTAATGATGTAGTCATTTTCAGAAGTGAGAGCCTCTTCCATATGGACATCCTGAACAGGTTCAGTAGTGTCCACCTCAGTTGTAGGTGACTGATGTGGGATAGATGTAGGAGACTCAGTAGTACTAATCTCTTTTTGAGTAAAGGGAAAGAAGAGAGATTCATTATACTCACTAAAACCTATATCTTCATCAGTATAGATCAAGGTTGGGAATGTTTGGTTAAGATCTATAGGCTAGGGATGGTAACTGTCCCCTGAAGGTTGATCACTTGAGTGTTGAGACTCAGAGTGATGGCTTAAGGCAGTAGGGCTAATGAGCTCATCAGGCTAAGCATGAGGAACCTCAGCACTGATTCTTGAAGAGATGGGAGTGGTTTGCTCCTCAGAGAAATGGAGCTCTAGTGTCCACTTCTTCCTATATGGTGAGTGTGTGAGGACCTCCAAGACTGAATAGTCTGAGCAGGGGTTCGTTTGTATTTTCTTTGGTAGGTGATGGAGATTTGAGACTATGTGGGTGGTTGGGAAGTAGCAGGTGTGGGGTCAACACTAGCTTGTGCTGCTAGGTTGTCACCTTGAGCAATGAGCTCTAACATTTTTGGGACTAGGGTGTTTCTACCCCAGAGAATCCAACAGCGGACTTTCTCAATATTTTAAAGATGCCGGGCTTCATCTGTCCCAATTTAAGAATGTTTCCTGTTTCCCTTAACTATGAGCCCAATTCACAGTTAAGAATGTACTGGACATATCTAAAAAAATGTAATATTCTAAGGAGTCTAAATTAGCAAGCAAATTTGTATAAACAAACTGAGAGTACCTAAATTTGACCCCTTGAACCATTCCATGGACTATGAATGAGAGATCTTCAGGAATCTGGTCCCATCCACCATGCTTGTTTGATAAGCTGTGGATGACCACATGGCGCAGGAATCTCCATTGGGATGAGACCTTCCCTTTCCTGAAGGTCTTTACAGAGAAATCTCCCTCATACCCCATCTGCTCAAAGGAATGATTAACAGCTTCCTTTGGAAGAACACCTCACCTTCTTCATCATCCAGCTGAAGATGTCGTTGATGATGGCCGGAGTGATGAAGATTATTCTCCCCTGCACTGTGGCAGATAGTGTCTTCTCCCCTCATCCATAATGACCTCTGGCAGGTCTTCCAGAATTCAAGCAACTGATCCTCATAGAGTGGAGGATCAATGATGAGGGAGGTGAAGTAGTTCGATAGAGTCAAGAAATGACAAACCTCTGAGAAATGAGGATCTTTCTCAGAGCATAACAGAGTAACTTGATTGTGTTGTCTGTGTAGCTGCATGGTAAAGTTGGGATCATTTCTGTGAGCAAGGTTGGCCATTTTGAAGTAGCTTAAGGATGAAGGAAGAAGAAAAAAGAAATTTCAGAGAGAAATTTGGGTTTTTAGGTTTGGAGGAAGAACAGATGATAGAAAGAGGGGGAAACCGTTGGGTTTATATGTGAGAGGGATTTCAGATAAAGTTTAATGAAAGAGGATAAACTTTGAAATCCGGATGTTGGTCCCACCTCTGAAAAAGTAGTTTACTTTTTGCTCAAAAAGTAGTTTTCTTGGAAGTCAAAAAGCTTCCGAAGGTTAGTTATCTTCGGAAGTTTTAATTAAAAAGCTTCCGAAGCTAAAATGACTTCTGAAGAATTTCCTGGGAGATTTGAAAATTTTGCTTCGGAAGAAAATTAAAGCTTGAGTGCTTTGTGTGTAAACAGACAAAGCTTCCGAGAGTTAATTTTGCTTCGGAAGTAAATGGTCCTTAAAATTTAGTAAGTGTCTGAGACAATATTTAAGCTTCGGAAGATAAATTTTGAAAACTCTTCTGAAGATAAACTTCTTAGACATTTATTTAATTTGAAGGCATGATTACTTCCGAAGTTAAAACATAACTTCCGAAGTATCAGAAATTTCAAAAATCTAAGAAAAGTCTTAAAAAGAAATTTTCATCTAACGAAAACATGAGCTTATGAAAGTGATGAACTAGACAACTTAGGACACACATATTTTAAGAAATAATAAGAATTAGTTTTAAGAAAAGCTTACTCAAGGTTTATCATCCCAATAGCTGATATAAGATATTTAAATCTCTGTTCATCAAAAGCCTTTGTAAACAGATCAGCATATTGTTCATCTGTGTGAACCTTGACTAGTTTAATTAATCCCTTTTCATAGTTATCTCTTATTAAATGATACCTGATATTGATGTGCTTTGTCCTTGAGTGCTGCATAGGGTTCTCTGTGATTGAGATAGCACTATTGTTGTCTATGTGAATGGGAGTCTCCTTGAAGTTTAATCCATAGTCCAGCATCTGATTTTGAATCCAAGTACTTGAGCATAGCAGCTTGCAGCAGCAATGTATTCAGCTTCAGCAGTTGATGCAAAGACACAGATTGTTTCTTGCATTGCCATGAGACAACCCTTCCACCAAGAAATTGACATCCCCAGATGTAGACTTTGCAGTCATGTTGCAACCACCATAATCACTATCTGTTATAGGCATACAGATTAAAGTCGGAATTTTTGGATACCATAGTCCAAGTGTTGATGCACCCTTGAGGTATCTTAGAATCCTCTTGACAGTGATAAGGTGAGACATCTTAGGGTTGGCTTGATATCTTGCACAAATACATGTAGCAAACATGATATCAGGCCTGCTAGTAGTAAGATACATAAGAGACCCATCATAGCCCTGTATAAATGCTCATCTACACACTCCCCCTCAAGATCAGGACCAAGAGAGTGGTTTCTGGCTATGGGTGTCTTTGCAATCTTACAGTCAGTCATATTAAACCTCTTGAGTATGTCCTGAACATACTTTGACTGACTTATGAAGATGCCATCTTCAACTTGCTTCACTTGAATTCCCAGAAAGAAATTTAGTTCCCCCATGGCACCTTTTCAAATCTGTCTTTCATCATCTCTCTCAAAGTCTTTGCAGAGCTTTGGATTAGTTGAACCAAAGATGATGTCATCCACATATCTGAACTAGAATATGTCTTTCCCTTGTCCTTTGATGAAGAGAGTTCCATCTATAGTACCACTCCGTATCCATGTTTAAAGAGATACTCAGACAGTGTCTCATACCACTTCCTGGGTGCCTGATGCAGCCCATAGAGAGCTTTGTCAAGCTTGCAGACATGATCATTTGATCAGGATCTACAAAACCAGGTGGTTGTTTGACATAAACCTCTTCATCTATCACTC
The DNA here is from genome assembly GCA_025506515.1 of Flaveria trinervia. Classification (NCBI taxonomy): domain Eukaryota; kingdom Viridiplantae; phylum Streptophyta; class Magnoliopsida; order Asterales; family Asteraceae; genus Flaveria; species Flaveria trinervia. The sequence goes on from CM046447.1 coordinate 25,638,778, forward strand.
CATACAAAAAGGCACACTTCACATCAAGTTGAAAAACCTTGAAGCTGGATGCAGCAAATGCCAGGAATATCCTAACAGCTTCTAATCTTGCCATTGGAGCAAAGATATCAGTGTAGTCAATCCCTTCTTCTTGTGTGTATCCTTGAACAACCAGTCTAGCTTTGTTCTTGATGATGACCTCTATCATCTTTCTTGTTCCTAAACACCCATTTGGTTCGAATGGTAGTCTTCCCAAAGGAAGAGGACAAAGGTTCCAAACTTTCTGCCTTTTGAATTGAAGCAGCTCTTGTTGCATAGTTTCAACCCAACTTCCATTCTTTAGAGCTTCATCAACTTTCTTTGGCTCTATCTGGGATAGAAAACAAGTGAAGACAAACATTTGCTTCATGGGTTTGTCCTCTTGTCTTTACCCTTGGATAACATCTCCAATGATGTTTGTGGTAGGGTGAGACTTGTGGATCCTAAGCTGAGGGATCACAGCAAGTTGTTGAGAAAGATCAAATTTGAGAATTTAGATCTGGCATAGATGTTTCTCCCACCACATCAGCACACTTTTCAAGTGAAACTTGATCCAAGCAGTGTGTGACATCATTGATGTTCTCATCCACAATGTGGTTAGTGGCATCAAGAAATTCTTGGTCACTGTCACCATCACCATTGTTGTCTTCCACAGTTGAGGTGTTCTATCTGGTTGTAGAGCCTCTGAGCTGGAATTTGAAGGCATACCAGATGTATCAACTGAATTTGTCATTGTAGGGCTGATGGAAATCTCATTTGCAGAAGTGGTTCCAACTGGAGCTGAAGATATGTGTCTTGAAGATCTTCCTAGCTCAAATCTTGGATCAGGATCATCTGTATTCAAATTTTCTGCAGATCCTGAAACATTCTCACAAGATTTGTTAAAACAGTTGGTAACCAAATCAAGATCAAACAACCATTTGGACCAGAACCAGTAACACAAGGTGTGTGTTCATTGAAAGTCACATTGGTTGACTCCTCAACAATTCTAGTTTTGAGATTGTATACTCTATAAGCCTTAGCTTGGGAAAAGTATCCATAAAGTGTCCATCATCTGATTTCTCAGCAAACTTGGCAATTTGATCTTTGGTATTCAAGATGGTGCAAGGACATCCAAATGACCTAAGAAAACCAATGAAAGGTCTCCTCTTGTGCCAAAGTTCATAAGGAGTCTTGCCATGAGTCTTAACTACTAAAACTCTGTTCTACACATAGCAGGCAGTGTTGACTGCCTCTGCCCAGAAGGTGATGGGCAGTTTAGAGTCAGACAACATGGTTCTTGCAGCTTCAATCAGTGTCCTATTTCTCCTCTCAGCAACACCGTTTTTCTGAGGAGGCCTGGGAGCACTAAATTGTCTTGTAATACCCTTTTCATCACAGAATGTGTCAAGGATATGGTTCTTAAATTCGGTTCCTTGATCACATCTTATGATCTTGACCTTGTGATCAGATTGATTCTCAATCTTTAAGATGAAATTATTCAAAATCTCAGGAGTCTCATCCTTAGTTCTAAGGAAGAAAACCCAAGTGAATCTTGTAAAGTCATTGTGATCACTAGACAGTATAAGGTCCTTCCTAAACTCATTACACTGGTGGGGCCAAAGAGATCCATATGTAACAAGTGTAGGGGAGTAGTGATTGAGTTCTTTTCCTTAGGCTTGTGAGATACCTATGTTGCTTCCCTTTCAGGCATGCAACACAGTGGTCATCACTTGTAAACTCTTTGTTTGGCATTCCAGTTACCAAGTCATGCTTAATTAACTTATTCATGTTCTTAAAGTTTACATGGCACATTCTTTATGCCATAGGAAAGACTCATCACTATTGGCTTTAGATAGAAAGCATGAAACTTCTAGAGGGAGAGGTTTCTTGTAAATCCATCTTGTACATGTTTCCTTTCCTGGGGGCTCTAAGCAGGATATGCTCATGAGGAATGACCACCAGGCTTAAGAACAATGCACTCATGCTCAGTAAAGAGCATGTTATGACTCTGATCACAAAATTAAGATACACTCAGAAGATTGTATCCAAGCTCGTTTACAAAGTTTACCTTTTCTATGCTGAGCTTACCATTTGTGACCTTTCCCCTACCAGAAATGTAACCACCTTCATCTCCTCCAAAAGCAACAGGTCCTCCATCAATCCTTTCAAGTTCTGGAGTAGTGACCTATTACCAGTCATGTGCCTAGAGCAGCCACTGTCTATGATCCAGACATTTCTGTCTCTCTTCAGCTGTCCCTGCACAAAGAGAATGATTAGTTACATCTGGAAACCTAAGCCTTGTTGTCTTGGGCTCATTTGCAGAAGGTAATTTAATAGTAATAGATCCTATGGTTGTACTAAGAGGATCTTGAGCTGTTTTTGATGAGAAATCTCAGTCACTTGGTCTTTCTTAGACGTCCACACACACCTTTGGAGTCTTGGACTTGACCTTCAAAACTTTAGAAGCTTTTGGAGCTTCAGAAGTTTTGATGATTGAACCTTCGGAAGATTCTGCAAACACTGCAGCAGACTTCAGTGCTTCGGAAGAACTCCTTTCTTCCGAGACCAAATATTCTTCGAAGAGAATTTTCCACTTCCCTTCTTGTTAGATTTGGAACTTCGAAGGAAACTGGTTTTCCTTCCAAAGCTTGAATCTTCTTAGAACTCTTTGAAGCCTTTGTTTTGGCCATATGGACAATACCTTTAGGATTGAAGGGACAATCCTTTGCAATGTGAGTGGTGCTGTCACACATAACACAATTCATCTTCTTCTTCACAAGAGCCTTGTCTTGAGAGTAAGACTGTCTTTGGTCACTCCCTTCTCCACCTTCATCTTTGCAGATGCTGAGACAGTCTCTTGGGCTGAGAACTATGCTTGGAGTTTGATGGACCAGGCTGTGCAGTAGTGGTACACATAGCAGATCAGTCTTCTTCTTGCTGCTGAGATGAGTTGAGCAAGAACCAGAACTCTTGGCAGAGTTTTGGTTGATGTCTTCAGTCCCTACCACTTTACCCTGCAGAAATAAAAACTTGTTTCTGCTTAGAGTCGAAAGTAGCCTTGATCTCTTGAGCCTTCCTTGCCTTTCTTTTGGTCTTTCTGATCAAGTTCTTTCTCATGGACTTGGTCATCACAGTCTTCACTTTCTCCTCAGAAGGATAGTGTTCCTTCTTGGAATCCTCCTCTTCACTCTTTGTAGAGGGATTCTTCACTATCTCTTCTTCATCCTCCTAACTCATAGGATCTATGAGAGGAAGCTCATCTTCACAAGTTCCACACCTAGGAGATCTTACTGACAAGATTGTGTGTGGAGGAGCAATCTTATTGGATCCCAGTCCTTGTCTGTTTTGATAGCACACTTTGTTGTGCAGGATGAGGATATCATGTTCTTGAAGGTCTTTTCTTCAAGAACACTCTTTTCTGCCCTGGCTTTGCTGATCACAAGCTTAGCCTGCACTTAGTTAACTTGGTTATGAGATCTTTAATTTGAGTCTAAAATCTATGTGTTCATGTTTTAGAACTGAAATGGTTTTCTCTAAGTCCTCTATTTTCAGCTTATAATCATTTTTGGACTTTGTAAAATCAGATTTTAAAAGTTTAAGGACTCAATATCAGATCTCAGTTCCAAGTTATAGGACATGTACCTGTTAACTTTAGCAATGCATTCAGGAGTACAGAGATGTTCCAATACCTTGGCTTCATCATGATCTGCCATCAGTGCTTGGTTTGGAGAGGCATCTTCAACCTGAAAGCTCCAGTCAAAGCCTCCTTCTCAACAGCAACAACAACTTGCTGCTTTGACTTCTCATTATGGAGAGCTTTGTCAGTGTAGTTTGGTCTGGATTGTGTTGGGCCACCATTTGTCTAGGTGCCTTACACTCTCTGGCAAAGTGGCCCATCAGTTACAGTTGTAACATTTGACTTTGCCTTTGTCCAGTCCAAACTTTCCACTGGTTGCATTGCTTGGAAATTCCTTCCAGTCCTCTTGTAGAACTTCTTGGCTCTGTGAGTGAGAAGAGCTATCTGCTAACTATTCAATGTATTCCAGATCATCTGGATGGATACAGTCTAGGTCTTCAAGAGTGAAAAGAGAGTTGCCACAGCTTTCATCAGAAGACACAAAAGCTTGAGAAGAGCTTGTCTCTTGGAATCGGCTTCCTTGAGTGTAGTTCTCCTTTGGTGTCTTTGGAAGGTGATGAAAGGACCCTTGGGTGAGTTGTCAGGGTAGTATAAGAGATGATGTTTGGGTTCTATGCTATCCCTTTCAACCACATGTAGGGCTGAACCTATTTGATTGTTGGAGTTTCCAGATGAACCTTGCATGTTCATCTCCATCTGGTTCCACTGAGAATCCCATATAACTCTGTCAGAGTAGAGTTTTGAGATTTTCAGTTCTCTTGATCACCACACAGTAGTGTGTCCACTGCCTAGGAAGTGAGGACATGAACTTCCTTACAATGTCTCTGTTTTCAAGAGAAACTCCTCCATCCACTAGCATATCCACAATCTTAACATACCTGAAGTACTGCTGCTGAGTCATGGTTTCACCTGTTTTGAAGGTGAAGTTTTCAAACTGCTGCTTCAGGAGATCCTTTTTGTTCTCCTTGGCTTCAGAAGAACCCTCATACATCAGTTTTAATGCATCCCACAGCTGCTTAGCTGTTTTGCACTTCTTGAACCTCTGTACACAGAGTTTGGAAGGGCAGTTTGAAGAGCTGTCATGGCTTTTCTGTCTATCTCTACTCTCTTCCTATCTTCATCAGAGTAGTTAGTCACATCGTTGGGGATCATACCAGCACCAGTAGCAGAAGGTGTGCTAGGTATGAAAGGTCCATTCTCAATAGACTCCCACATTCTTGAATCAAGAGACCTGATGAAACCTTCCATTCTTAAACACCAGGTGTCAAACTCATCAAGAGTGATCAGTGGGGACTTGTTCATGGTTCCAGTTTCCATATCAGTTTTGGAAATGGCTGCCATTTGAAAATTTAGTATTTGTGTGTGTGAGGATATAAGATGGTGAGATCTTATATCAAGAACCTGGAATGCTCTGATACCAAATGTAGGATCGTTGAAGGGTGAAGAGTTACAACACAACACCACAAAGAGGAGATAAACTAAACTTAGATCAAACAGTAAACTGGATTAACCAAGTGGTGACACTAAGAACACAAGTAATAATAAGAAAAACACAAAGAACACAAGTGTTTGGTTTTCAAGAATGCAGTATATTGCCTTCTCTATGTTCTATTGCAAGTGTTACAAAAGCATATTCGAAAGATACAAGAACATGAGATACTTATACAACATCCTACAGCCGGCTATACTTTGAAAGCCAGCTGGATACAATTGACTAGACACACACAAAATCAATTGTAGAGTCAAAAGGCAGATTGCCTTTTGACTAGTGACTATGACATGCCATAGCTCACATCCTTATCTATTACAAAAAGGATAAAGTACATAAAGTAGAAAGTTACAGACTCAAGACCTCAATGTACAGTTACCAAAAGCATGGACCTTTTCATCAAACCATGTTAGTTGGTGACTTGTAGAGTTGCAACGGAAAGGTGTCTAGCTTTATGGAACAGTACATCAGATAAAGCATGTTACTAAAAGTCTTCGAAGAAATGTGTCTTCATGAACTTGAAGCTTCGAAGACTTTGTCTCTGAGGCTTCGAAGAGTTCATCTTTGGCTTCAAAAGATGTTGGTCTTGGCTTCAGAAGATTTCACACTTAGAGTGTTTCAGTTGCACATGTGAAACTTCCGAAGCATTCCACTTCAATGCACTTGTGCAGTATGCAGGAAAGACTAAAGATGTTTAGGTTGCATCAGCCTCTTCATTAATCTTTACAGGTACTTAATGAAATACAATGTGTGGTTGTGCTTATAATGTTGAATATTTCATTGCTTGGTATGTTATAATGCTTATTGAACTAATTACATAGGTTTGTGATTGTTTGAATAGATCTAGTCAATAATGATTGTGAAACATATTTGTAGGATCAAAAAGAAGGCTAATGCAACCAAAACTATATCACTTGAGTATTTTGATGCTGCATGCAAAAGGCTTCTGAAGCTCTTCATGGAACTTCCGAAGGTTGTAGAGTTCTTCCGAAGACAAAGGAAAAGTCCAGCTTCTGAAGACAGAATTCTACTTCCGAAGACAAATGCATACTTCCAAAGTTCAAGACTTAGAAGTATAAAGTGACTTTGGAAGTACTTACTCTTCCGAAACCATTTAACCTTTGGAAGACACTGCTATGGCCAGTGGACACAAGTATGGTCTCTGACACTCTGCTGCAGACTTCTGATACAACACGGCTTCTTCCTAAAGAACCATGTTGTTAACCATACTTTATTCCACTGCTTACCTTTTCATGATAGTACCGTTACCATCTTTAGTTGGTGACAAAAGGTAAGTCAGGACATGTCCTGACTACCTAATCTCAGATAAGACTTTATCCGAGATACCTTAATCTTTAGTCTTGTAGTATAGACTTTAGGTATAGGATCCTAGCTGGTATGAAAGTATATCCTGCTGTAGATAGTATTATATATAGGTTCTCCTTGTAATTCAAAAAAGGTGAAAAAAAAATCTGCTTGAAAGAGTCATTTGTATTGTGAGTTGAGAATCAATATATAAAGTATCTTGAAATTATCTTTCTGTGTTCTTAGTTACTTTTCATATTGTGATCACTCTTCTTGATTCTTACCCGAGTGCGATTCTAGGTGAGTTTGAGAGAAAAAATTTGTGTTTAAGTGACAAACACCGATCCTGCAATTGGTATCAGAGCTTCTGAGGCTCTTGATTGCGTGATCTAACCATCCAAATCAACTTGTTTTCACTCCTCCCTACCACTCACTTCCTCATATGGCCCTCAACAAATCTGAAGTAGAAATGGGGACGATGACCAAAGCGCCAATCATCACCCCTGAAAACTTCAGGTCTTGGAGTAGAAGAATGGAAGGCTTCATCAGATACCACGACAGCAAGATGTGGAACTCGATTGTCAACGGACCGTACAAACCAAAGGTGGCTTCACCTGGTGGAAACGGTGCCATGATAGAAAAGGCTGTCGAGGACTATTCTGATGAAGACAGAAAGAAGATGGACATCGACAGCAATGCTATGACTATTCTCATGACTGCAATACCGAACTCTATTATGGTGGGGTTTGAGCATTGCAAGACTGCCAAAGAATTGTTCGATGCACTTGCTCAGATGTATTCTTGCTCCAACGACTCAAAGAAGGACTCACTGAAGCAGCAGTTCGAGAACTTCACTCATATTGCTGGAGAGACCCTTAGCCAGCAGTACTTCAGGTACATGGATCTTATCTCTTCCCTTTAGTCTGTAAAGATCACTCCTGAACTTAGAGATCTCACCAGAAAGTTCATGAGTGCTCTTCCAAATGAGTGGACATTCTACTGTGTCTCTATCAAGAGAACATAAAACTTGAACACTCTTTCCATGACTGAGCTCTATGGCATCCTTGATGGATACCGTCTAGAGATGGAGAGTAAGAAAGGCCATCAAACAAGCAGATCCATGAGTCTTCCTACTAGCAACGCTTTAATGGTTGTGCTGAAGGCTCATTAACCCCTCAACCTCAGCACTTCCTGACTCATCAGCAGCCATCCTGCTCATCTGGTCCCTACATCACCTATCCTGAGACTCCAAGGTCTCAACAGGCTCAACACAACTCCTTCCAGGAAAGTTGTGCCTTTGTCTCAGGAGGTGGACACTCAGGAGATTTTCAATACTGCTTTGATGATTTGATTGCTTCAGCCCATGACGTAGAGTACGTGGATATCGTCCAGCAAATGGCTCTTTTAACTTACAGAGCAAAGAAGTTCTTTAAGAGAACTGGAAGGCACTTCCCTCAGAACCCAACTACCAGCAAGTTCGGGTTTGACAAAACCAGAGCAAAGTGTTACAATTGTAACCAACTGGGTCATTTTGCAAGGGAATGCAAGGCTCCCAGACAAATTCGGGAACCCACAGCCTCCACACATCCCTCAACCTCAAGCCCACTGAGAAGTTAACTGAGACAGCTGCAATGGCTTAAGAAGTTGACTGGAGCTTCATGGTTCAGGACGTGACTCCTGCTCAAGCTCTCATGGCCGGAACAAATGACGCCCAGGTATATGAACATCTTTGCACTCCAGCCTATATAGCTAAAGTTAAACTCTATCAGGATTACAATATGGAAATCAGATCTGACATTGAGTCTTTAAATATTCTAAAATCTGATTTTAAAAGAGCTGAATCTGACTATCAAAAGAAAATTGATGAGTTGGAGAAAACTGTATCTCTTTTGAAACATGAACACACCAACTACAAAACTCAAATCAAGGATCTGATATCCAAATTATCTGAGGCTCAAGCCCAGCTTGTCACTGCTGAGGCTCTGGCCAGGAAGAATGCTATCTCTGAGCAAAACTTCCAAGCTATTCTTGCATCATCCTCCCATTCCAAACTCTGTTATCAGAACAAAGAAGGGTTGGTAACCAATGATTGGCTAAGTATGGCAGGGAACTCTGTCATGGGGAAACTGAACACAGAGTCTTGTCCCAACCATGAAACCTAATTCCCATTAATGAGTCTATAAGAGTCACTAGCATAGGCCTCAAGGAGAACAACTTGTTCCTCCTTGGTGAGTTCTTCTGCTTCTCCCTCGAAGAAGAACTCTGGGCCATAATACTCAGACAGGTATCTCACTGTCTTTCCATTTTTCAACTCCACAGTTGTTATCTCTCTGTAAGAAAATTCATCAGGGTGAGAGCCTTCAAGCAACAACTGAGTTCACTCTTCTGAAGATCTTCAAGTCTTTTGTATAACAACCCCTTCTTGATCATTTTGTTCTCAAGAATAGATTGAGAGGTTGTGTTGGAGTTGTGATCTCTCTTGAATTCTTCAATGATTTCCCAGGGTGAGACTACCATGGCCAACGTAATTGCAGCATTCAAGGTCTTCTTCACTTGGCCATGATATCTACTTGGTATATTCTTCTTATGAATTCTAGAACTTACCCTGGGTCTGGCCAGATCCGCACTCTTTCTCTTTGATGTTGAAAAGTATGTCTAAGAGTGTACAGCCTCAGAGCCTGTTTCTTCATTTCTTGAATGGATGAGGACAGAGGGAAATCCTTGTCAACCATCTTGAGAAACTGCTCATCGTGCTGCTTCTGCTGTTCTGCTTCTTCAATCTTTACCTTCACCATCTGCATTTGCAAGTCAGGTGTAATCACTTGTTGACTTCTGTGCTCAGGTGTTTTAAGGTTGAGAACAGCAGAGATTGGCAGACAATCTTCATCATCATCCTCTTCTTCATCTTCTTCTACCCTCAACACCCTTCTCCTCCTTCTGGGTGTATCACTGGGTAAGGTTTGAGGTGGTTTTTGGGGTAAAGGAATTGGTTTTGTGGGTTGAGTTGTGGGTGGCTTTGGTTTAGGGATAGATTTGGGAGATTTTAGAGATAAGGGTTGTGTTTGAGTGGGAGTGTGAGAAGACTGACTTAGCATTTTGGTGGTGAGTTTGGCTTTGGAGAGCTTTGCCATTTCAGTTCTCTTCCCTGCACCTACTTCATCCAGTGCTTCGATGATCAACCCTTTATTATAGCCTCCAGCAGAGCCGATTTTCTTGGTTATCTCCAAGATACTGTCTCTGGACCAGGCCTTTATCTCTATCAATGATCTTCCAAGGTATTTGGCAATGAATCTGATCATTATCTCCAATCTTTCCCTTTCCAACACACTATAACCAGCCTATCTAGCTTGAATCTCTTCTATTTCCAGCCTTCTGATCTCAGTGTCTAGTGTGGCTGTGTCATGACCTTGTCGAAAGAGCTGATCTATAATTTTATCCATGGATCTGCTGTGAGCTTCATCAGCATCTTTGACAAGATCATCTAAGGATTTATCTTCATCAGCTTTTGACTCAGCACTTTTCTTTCTTTTATATGTGATCAGCTGTTCTGAGATCAGTTCTTTCTCCACCTCCTTCTCTTTTGCAGGTTCTTTCTCATCATCAACTCTTTTTCTTTTCTTTTCTTTCACTGCCTTAGACTTGGAAGTCTCCCCCTTTTTGGTTGCATTGGGATCAGGGGCTTGAAAGGCAAAAAGAGATTTGTGAACAGCATTATCAATGAGGGTTTGTAGATTTGAGGAGATCCTCTCATCAATGGCTTTATGCATTATGTCAGTGATAATGGGAGTGATGAGAGGTAAGGAGTTTTGAAAGATAGCAACCATCTGCTCAGAGGGGTTCTATTTCTGAGAGGTGGTGCCAAAAGTAGTGGCTGGTGGCTCAGTTAAGTGTGTAGGCTCAGTGTTTGGTGACCTTCAATTGAAGGTGCCATCTGTGGGGTTTTTGGGGTAGATGGACTTTGATCCTGAGACATTTTGGCTAGCAGCTCTTTGAGTCTGCTCACCTCAGTCTCTAGGATGGTATTATGGGCTAATACATCATAGAAAAAGCCCAGGTCATCATCAGTCTGTGCTGAATCACCTGACCTCCTGATTGAATCAGGATGTGCATGTTCTGAGTGTAGATCAGTAGAAGCATGTGCCCTTTGTTCTTGGTATTGGGGACTTCTTCCCTTAGGACTATGTCCTTCATTGGCAGTTGCCTCTGGTAAGGTCTTATGGATGTTACCAACTTCATCCTGATCATTTGCTGAATCAGTAGAAGTGCCAGCCTTACCAGATGTTCTAACCTCCGTTTCTACACTTGGAGAATGAACATTGTAACCCCTGTGCTGTGAGTTATCAGAAGCATTTTGGTCCTCCCCCTCAATAGTTGAGGTATTCCCAGTGGTAAGTGGTTCTGGGGAGGGAGTGAGGAATGCAACTGACTCAGCACTTTAGCAACTATCAGTGTTGGGCTTTGAAGGGCGGTTGCATGTGGAGATTGGTCCGAAGCAGATTGCACCCGGGGTGAGAGGTGCTCTTCAATGGTAACCCTCTCAATTGAGATAGGTTCCAGAAATGTGGGATCCCCAATTGTGGTTGCAACAGGATCCTGTTGAGAGGATACCTGTGCGGCTTCAGCAGGTTGAGTCTTGGACATAACTGGGGGGTTAGAACCAGTATGTATTTCCTGTGTTTGTGGTACAGGGGCATCCTCAGGGGACTCATCTCCCTGAGTAGCCTTTTTGGGCTTTTTGGATTTGGGTTTGGTGGGGACTTTGGATCTGGAAGTGGAGGCTGTGGGTTCCCTCTGCTGGGTTTTAGCATCCCGGCAGCCCCTTTTAGAGTAGGGTCTGAGTTATGTCTGGATTATACCTCAGCTAAAACAGCTAGAGCAGGGACTCCAAGACCAACAAGGCCATCAGATTGTAATTGATTCAAAATTATGGCCATCAGAAACCTGGGATAAAGTATCCATCTATTTGCCATAGGTTTTTAAGCCAGATCCTTTAGTTCCATGAACACTATCTCAGAAAAATTTAGATTTTGGCGTTCAAGGATAGAAAACAATACCTGTTGCCATCGGGAAGACATCTGATCCCAAGAAGATGTCTTTGATGCAAGGCAGACCTTCACCATATGAAAGATAAGTCGTTCAGCATCATGGAAGTGCTTTTTAAGTATGGTTGTAGCACTTAAGTCGCCTTCATACCCGTTATGGATAAAAGACATATCAGTGGTGCCTTTCGGGTAATCTTTAGGATAGGTGCCATCATGCAAATTTAGGGTTTTGCGAATGATGTCGGGGGTGATGAGCACCTGTTTCTGGTTCACCAACGACTGGAGAGTGAGTTGGCTATCATTCTCACCAGTTATTACAGAGACGTTGGTCCAGAACTGGGTTAAGGAATCAGGGTATATGGTAGGATTCAAAAGAAAGGCTGTTCGGTATTGGGAATCCACCATAAGATCGATGGCATTGTCAAACTTGTTCGAGAAAGCCGATTTCGAAAGGTAGGCAACACAGTTGTGTCGGGGTTTGAGTTTCATGGTCGCCATTGTTGAGAGAGAAAAGGTTTGAAAAATGGCTAGTGAAACGTTTGGCTATAAGTGCAGGTATTTATAGGTTAAGAAAAGGCTGAAAAGAAAACAATTGAAAGTGTTGGTGTTGGCATCAGTTGTTATGAAAACAACTGAAGACTTGGTTTTAACTATTAGACGTTTGAAAACAACTGAAGACTTGGTTTTAGCCATCAGTAGTTGTGAAATTACTAAAAACCTTGGTTTTGTCTTCAGCTGTTGTAAACAACTGAGGACTTCGTATTAGTCATCAGTAGTTGTGAAACTACTGAAGACATGGTTTTGTCATCAACTGTTTAGGATGAAACAACAGCTTGTTGAAACAACTGAAGAGAAAATTCTCATCGGTAGTTTTCGTCAATTCTTAGCTTTTCAGTTGTTTCATACTGTCCTCAACACTTACTCATTAGACTTTTTAGCTGTTTTCAGTTGTTTCATAGGACATCAGTACTTATCTGTTTTTACTAACATCAGTAGTTATAACTACATCAGTTGTTGTAACTGCATCAGTTTCTTTTAACAGAATCAGTACATATTTGTGACATGGTTACTAATGATCATCAGTACTTGTTTACTGAGATCATCAGTAGTTATCACTTATTCTAGCTGCAACATACCAAGCCCTAACACAAGGTTTTGGAAAGTTAAACGATCCAAAGGCTTAGTAAATATATCTGCAAGCTCATCAGCACTAGGCATAAACGTTGGATCAATCAGACCTTTTTCAAAACAATCCCTAATAAATGGTGTCTAATCTCTATATGTTTGGTCCTAGAGTGCTGGACTGGATTCTTGACAATACACAAAGCTGAAGCACTATCCGTTAATAATGGAGTCTTAGTCTCTGTAATGCCATAATCCAATAATTCATTTTGAAGCCAGAGTACCTGAGATGTACAACTTGCAGCAACAATGTACTCTGCTTCAGCAGTGGATGTAGCAACAAATGTTTGTTTCTTACTCTGCCAAGAAATCAAACAGTTTCCTAGGAATTGACATCCACCAGAAGTTGACTTTCTGGTTAACTTACACCCTACATAGTCACTATCGGAAAAAGCAACTAATTTGCATGAGTGTCCAGTGGAACACCAAAGACCTAGAGATTATGTACCTTGCAGATATCTAAATATCCTCTTGACTGCAATCAAATGAGACTCTTTAGGATCAGCCTGAAATCTAATTATAGAATCAGTGATCTAAGTTTGATTAATTAGAGAGTATTGCAGCAGAATTCGAACAATGAATTAAACAAATTCACAAGAACACAATTGATATTCAATGTAACAGTACACGGTTATAGAAAGAGAGAATTCTGTAAAAGAAATATTTCATTCATATGCTTTCGTGGTGGCTCAATGTCACACGTTACAACTAGGTCAACATTCCTTATATAGGAAATGTGACGTCTGCTGATGTCAGTTGATAGTGACATCTAACAGAATTATTCAAACTACTGAAACTATGCAAACTACTGAGAATGTTCTCAACTACTGATTACATCTCAGAGAATGCTAAGTACAAAAACATAATACTACTGAACTACAACTACTGAAACTATAACTACTGAAAAGTAAATTACAAGTACCGAAAGGAAATCATCACAACTACTGAAGTTAATAACTTCAACTGTTGTGACAACTACTGATCACTTTGGTCTTCAGTTTTTGTCTTCAGTCTTTGTTCTTCAGATTTTTACTTTCAGACTTTGTCTTCAACTGATAGCTTCAGACTTTGTCTTTAGTACTTTACCTTGAGACTTTGTCTTCAGTACTTTACTTTTAGACTTTGTCTTCAGTACTTTACTTTCAGACTTTGTCTTCAGACCTTGTAATCAGTTGATGTCTTCAGCTGTTGAGATCTTCTTCAGCAGTTGTAATGTCTGTGGGACTTAGAGGTTTTTCTGATCAGGCTCATTGGTTTTTTTGGTCCAACAGTAGAAGTCTTCAGATCTTGTCTTTAGACTTTGTCTTCAGACCTTGTAATCAGCTGATGTCTTCAGCTGTTGTGATCTTCTTCAGCAGTTGCAATGTCTGTGGGACTTAGAGGTTTTTCTGATTAGGCTCATTGGTTCTTTTGGTCCAACAGTTACCATTGTCATATGCAATACCTTTCTGTTCTTGGTTCTGGACCTAGGCCTATCATAGACCTTCTATAACGGTGCATCGCACCTCGTGGTCACAGTACCTAAGGTATGATTTAGGTTACCATTGCCATATGCAATACCTTTCAGTTCGTGGTTCTGGACCTAGGCCTATCCTAGACCTCCTATAAAGGTGCATCGCACCTCGTGGTCATAGTATCTAGGGTATGATTTAGGTTACCATTCCCATATGCAATACCTTTCTGTTCGTGGTTCTGGACCTAGGCCTATCATAGACCTTCTATAATGGTGCATCGCACCTCGTGGTCATAGTACCTAAGGTATGATTTAGGTTACCATTGCCATATGCAATACCTTTCTATTCGTGGTTCTGGACCTAGGCCTATCATAGACCTTCTATAACGGTACATTGCACCTCGTGCTCACATTACCTAAGGTATGATTTAGGTTACCATTGCCATATGCAATGCCTTTCTATTCGTGGTTTTGGACCTAGGCCTATCATAGACCTTCTATAACGGTGCATCGCACCTCGTGGTCACAGTACCTAAGGTATGATTTAGGTTACCACTGCCATATGCAATACCTTTCTGTTGGTGGTTCTGGACCTAGGCCTATCACAGACCTTCTATAACGGTGCATCGCACCTCGTGGTCACAGTACCTAAGGTATGCAGCAATAGTTCTATGCAAATGGTCAATCATAAAGAAGGACCCCGATGTACATGCCATGCTTACAAGACTATCTCTACTTTCATTACTCATTAATGCATGCATTCTTACTTCATGTTCCTCTTTCCTTTATCTTTCACTTTACATAATACTTTGTTCATTCATTATCATAACACGTAAAGTCATAGGAAAGATAAACACACATCATCACAAGGAACATAAACATATCATTCATACATCATCATGCAGGGCATCATACATACATAACATACATCATGTTTAACTGTGCAACATCATCATCATCACATAACATAACATGCCCATCATACCATCTATGACCCCAAAAGTCAACTTACCTAGCCCCCCCGGGAATCTCACAAGTCAAAGCCTACATAACACTTTTTCCTAAAAATCAGAAAATATTCAAAGTCCTTAGGCGCATGGGCACTATTCAGGCGCATGGACACTATGCAGGCGCATGGGGAACACGTAGGCACATGGGCAATTTTCAGGAGCATGGGCACTATGCAGGCGCATGAGTGCTTAGGCGCATTCGAAATCCTAGACGTCTGGACATTTAAGTCAATTCCAGCCCAATTTTAAACGCATGGGTACTATTCAGGCGCATGAGCCACTTGGGCGCATGAGCCACTTGGGCGCATGGGCACTGTTGGGGCGCATGGCCCTACACAGTCGTCCGACCAATATTTCTAGGCGCATGGGCCACTGTTCAGGATGACACATGGTGAGAAGCTACTTGAATGGCAGTGGATGGCATTTCTGATTATAAAATCTTTTATTGTAATTTAAGAACAAGTACTATGTTTTTTTACAATTGATGGACAAATGTATACGTACAATGTGTTTTCCATGTTTGAAATGAATGTCTATTTAATTATGCTGCAATGTTTTGGTTATTAAAAATAGTTTTATGCTATGATTAACCAACTGTGAGGTTTCCCGGGAACGGGGGCTTACATTTAGTGGCTTTCTTTTACATTTTTTAAATCAGAAAAATTATTAATATAATAATAAATCTAAATAAATATTATTTTGTTAACTAAAACATTTCGGAAATTATTAAGTTAATTTTTAAAGATTTTAAAACTTATAATTCTTAAATTTAATTACTTGTTAAAGAATAAAAAGGTTATAAAAATATTATTAAGTCATTTATATGTTATAAATATATAATAGTTCAAACTTGGATTATTTCAAATTACTTCAAACCTACATATTACAAATACTTTAAATGTTTAATTATATAAATGATTCTTTAAATAAATATTTAAATAATTACTTATCCATCTAATCATTTAACCATGTTATATCCTATTTAGTTAATATTCTTTAAACTTTTATTTAAACTCTTGTAACTTATAAAACAATATATTATATTTTATTCTTATTACTAAAATATTGTATTATAAGATTTTTATAATAAATCATTTAAAAGTTCAAAACTTTATAAAATGATTTTAATTAATTTTAAAGTCATCTAAATAAGTATTCAATTAAATACCTTTATCAAATTTTAAATAACTAATTATTAATTAATTATTTCTTTTCTCACATCATATTTAATCGTATTAATTCCATAAATTAAATTATTGAATCATTCACTATCATTCTTTTCTTAATTGGTTCATACCATCTTTATTGAACCAAAACATAATTCATTTCATTATTATATTTTATTTGACTTAAATATTAAAACCCCCAAATTCCAAATGAAACCCTAATTCATACTTACTCTTGAATTTTATCTTTATTCTAATTCCGAGACATCAACATGTTGGATCTTGTATGCCCAAAACAGATACAAGGTTGATGTGGTTAGTACGTTATGATCCAAGTCGGGTCATACCCAATAATAAGCTAAACAAAAACAAATAAATATTTTTTGTTGATAAGATCAAACAAATAAATATTGACACCAATTTAGAAAATGGATTTTCTAAATCATTGCTTTTGAAACAGAACAACATTATATGGATAATTTGTTCATGAGAAATTATTTATATTATTATTTAAGTATGTTAATAATAACAAATAATAATGTGTTAAAGTTATAAAATTTAAAGGGGGTTTAATTTTATAAACTTATGGATTAATGAGTGTGAAAAGTTTATAAAAAATGGGTGGGAAAACCCCATTTTCGGCAGCCCAATTACATGCCTATCTTGGGATTCCATGTCTTGTTTTAATACAAGACATTAACCTAATTCACACTCTACTAGAAATACACTCTCTCTCACAAACAAAGCAAAACTCTCTCTTCCTTCTCTTGGCTGAAATTTTCGAATTTCTTGGCTGAATTTGAAGTCTCTTTTGGTGGATTTTGGATTTGCAAGAAGGAGAAGAGTTTTGGTGTTCAACTCCCTAACAAGTTAGGTGTTTGGCTAGAGCTTGTGGGCATACATTCTTGAGGCCTTCTTCCTTGGAGGTTTACATTCAAGAACATCATCTTCTTCATCTATAATCCATCTCAAATCTTCTTGTTCTTAGAAAAATAGTATTCTATGGACACCCTATGGTTGGTTTTGTTTGATAGTATTTCTTTTCACATACATGATCCTTGTTCTTGGGTTTGATTTTTTGGTTAGTAAATGGTTTATTTTCAAAATCTAAACATATATATATATATATATATATATATATAATATATATATATATATATATATAATATATATATATATATATATGTTCATATATCCACTGTGTTTTTGTTTAAATGGTTAAACAAACTTTGATAAACTTGTAACAAACCCAACAATGGCATCTAGAGCCGGTTATGTGGAAAGCTTGCTTCAAAAGTCCAAGAAAAATTAGTTTTGATGGACTTTTTCAACCCATTAGGGGTTGATTTTTTGGATGTTTGAATCCCTTGAATTTCAAGTTTTATTTTACATGTTTTAGAATAAACCTTGAAAGATTGATGTCAAATGGTTGAATGTTTTGTTTGGACAAAAACCCTAAAAATTTTAGTTTATGTTGGTTGAAATTTTGAGGGTTAAAAAGGGGTTCATTTTGTTTTTAGATATTGTATTTGGATACATGTTTTAGTGCATAACATAGCCTTGACCTACTGTGTTTTGGATTTGGTTGGATGTTTTGTCATGTTTGGTTTTATTCTTTCAAATGGTTGTAATTATAATTTTGTGTTTGTATCTTTAGGTTGTAATTTATTTATTATTTGGTTATGGAATAAATAGATTAGGTGCATTTCTTTTATAAGAAAAAATGTATTAGGATATGATTTTGTAAAAGAAGATGCACAAGTAAGAGACCAAAGGAAGATACAAAGGAAGGCCACAAAAGACATGGACACTTGAAGCATTTGGATGTGGATTCAAGTGGGAGTTCATGGAGACATTTTGATGTGTCATTGTTAACCCTTAGGAAAGACCATATGACAACACTTGTCATGAAAAAAAATATTGTCAACTTAGTGGCTATGGTTATGCACTTGTGATTGTATGATTATGCTTGTTTGATTGTTTGTTTTATGGTTGTTGTTTGATATATGGATATGCATAACAAACTAATTAACAAACAAAACAAGCTGAAAATTTATGGTTCCTTATCACTAAGTGATTAATAAAAGGTTAATAAAAGGATTAATGATTTTAAATAAAAAAAGTTTTATTAAAAAGAGAACCATAGGGTACCATGTGTTTGAAAGCATGCAAATACAAGATACATAGAGTTTTCTAAACTATAATTATGAAAACTAAAAATTTCTTTTATAAACAAGTTTAACACCGTCCTTTTGCACAACACTTGAGTCACTTGGAAACTCCTAATGGGATAAGGTCACCTAACCATTTTGAGGGAACTTTCGATTTGAGGTGGGGATACCATATTTGTGGATAAAGGTCACCTAACCACTTATGTTGGAAAACCCACATGTGTGTGCAAGTAGGGTGACTTGATTTGCAAATCATGTTAAATGGATCACCTACAATGTGGTTTACAAAGGGTGTTGATGGGATAAACATGCCGACTATACATATGATGTTTAAAGTCGATCTCGTGCCTCTAGAAGTTGCAAAGGGTTGCAATTGTCAAAATGTTGACTACCTTGTTAATTTAAATAATGGGATAAAGGTCACCTAACCACTATTTAAATGTAACTTTGGATTATAGAATTTTAAAATTGTGTAAGACACATAAAAGGGCTTTAATTATTAAAATATGATAATATCGAAAATACTAAAATTGAACTTTGTTAAATTTTATAGATGGCCACCAACAATAATAAAAATAATGATATCCCGTCCGCTCACTCACTATCACTAAGGACCATTCTCCAAAAGGAGCGTTTAAACCATAATAACTTTATAGATTGGTTTTGAAACTTGAGAATCGTTCTCAAGCAAGAGAAACGGTCATATATTTTAGACGATTCGATTCCCGATCAACCTAATGAGGATGATGAGGAGGCCTATAACAATTGAGTGAAATACACTGAGGACTCGGTCCAAGTGTCTTGCCTAATGTTAGCAAGCATGAATCAAGATCTCCAAAAGAAGTATGAACATCACGGAGTGTACGACATGATTACCCAGTTGAAGGAAACGTTCCTATAACAAGCAAGGGTAAAGTGCTTCGAAACAGTTTGAGCACTCCACGCATGTCGTATGGATGACACCCAATCGGTCTCATCTTATGTAATTAAGATGAAGATCCACATTGACCGCCTCGAAAGGCTAAATTGTCCCATCTCGAAAGAGTTGGCTACAGATTTAATCCTCAACTCTTTGTCAAAAAGGTTTGACAACTTTGTTATGAATTATAACATGAACGGGTGGGACAAGAACATAAGTGAGCTTCACTCTATGCTCAAAACAGCCAAGGCTGCGATGGGTAAAAAAGTTTTACCCGTTCTCAACATCAATGAAGGTGGGAACAAGAAGAGGCCTCACCCCGCACCCAAGGCATGTCGCCAAGGGTTACGTTAGGGGAAAGGGAAATGGAGCGGTAGAGCGCCACCATCAAAACAAGCGGAGAAGAAGAAAAAGGTTGCTTTGAATGTCCCATGCTTTATGTGTGGGGAGATAGGACATTGAGCAAGAAATTGTCATGTCCATCTCAAAGAGTTGCAAGCTAAGAGGGATGCTGGGAAAACCTCAGGTATAATTTTCATGATTCATATTGAACTTAATTTAATATCCTCTAACACATGGGTATTGGATACCAGATGTGAAACTCATATTTGCAATTTCTTGCAGGGGTTCAAAAGAAGTAACGACTTCAAGAAAGGGGAGCCTCTACATGGGGAATGGGGCAAAAGTTCAAGTTGAAGGCCGAGGGGACTACATCTTGAAGCTTCCAAATGGTTTGGAAACCATTTTGAACAATTTTTTGTATGCTCCTAGTTTGACTATAACATTATTTTGATTTTCCAATTAAGACAATATGGTTATGTTATGACATTTATTGAGAATGAAACTCATGTTTCTTTAAATGAAATCTTTTATTTTAAAGCTATTCCTATTAATGTTGGATCTTCTATGCCCAAGACACATACAAGATTGATGTGGTTAGTACGTTATGATCCAAGTCAGGTCATACCAATAACAAGCTAAACAAACACCAATAAATATTTATTTGTTGATAAGATCAAACAAATAAATATTGACACCAATTTAGAAAATGGGTTTTCTAAATCATTGCTTTTGAAATAGAAAAACATTATATGGATAATTTGTTTATGAGAAATTATTTGTATTATTATTTAAGTAGGTTAAATAATAACAAATAATAATGTGTTAAAGTTATAAAATTAAAAGGGGGTTTAACTTTATAAACTTATGGATTAATGAGTGTGAAAAGTTTATAAAAAATGGGTGGGAAACCCTATTTTCGGCCACCCCATTGCATGCCCATCTTGGGATTCCATGTCTTGTTTTAATAAAATACATTAACCCAATTCACACACTACCAAAAACACAATCTCTCTCACACACAAAGCAAAACTCTCTCTTCCTTCTCTTGGCTGAAAGTTTCGAATTTCTTGGCTGAATTTGAAGTCTCTCTTGGCTGATTTAGGATTTGTAAGAAGGAGGAGAGTTTTGGTGTTCAACTCCCTAACAAGTTAGGTGTTTGGCTAGAGCTTGTGGGTATACTTGCTTGAGGCCTTCTTCCTTGGAGGTTTACATTCAAGAACATCATCTTCTTCATCTATCATCCATCTCAAATCTCCTTGTTCTTAGAAAGGTAGTATTCTATGGACACCCTATGGTTGGTTTTGTTTGATAGTATTTCTTTTCACATACATGATCCTTGTTTTTGGTTTTGATTTGTTGGTTAAAAATGGTTTATTTTCAGAATCTAAACATATATATATGTTCATATATTCGCTGTGTTTTTGTTTATATGGTTAAACTTTGATAAACTTGCAACAAACCAAACATAACCATTAGGTTGAATCGTGAAGGAATCGTTGGAGCAATCTTATTTTCTTATTATTATCTTAAGTGCATCCTACATCTTGTGAGATTTCCATGTGAGTTTTTATGTCTTTTTTCACTTTATTTCATACCTTTTTAGGGTGAAACATGTTAACCTTATAGTTACACTTGCAAGCATCTTGATACTTGTAAATGCACATGCAATTCATTTTTACTTTTTGTCATGGTTATTGATATTATTATTAGTGTTATATGAGATATTATATATATATATATATATATATATATATATATATATTTATGTTTGCTTAACTCATGGAAACTCACCAACTTTCATAGTTAACCATTTATTTTTAAAATATTTCAAGATTGGTATTGAGGAACTCTTCTGATATAAGACTGGGGCTTGGATTAATTAAACAACTTATGTAGTTATTTATATTTTTGTGTATTGTAATAACTTAATTGTCTTCTATTGTTTAATAAAAAATGGTATTAAATATTATTCCAACTTATTTAGTTTGACGTGCTATAAATAATCGTTTCATATTCGTCTGCCCCGATAATTTCATCGTCGGTCGGGGTGTGAAAGCTATAACCTATAATATTGCAAACTCATTACTTGTATATGAGTCCATGCTCCTTGGTTTTCGTGAGAGTTAGGTATCATGAATTGGTTTTAACCATTAAAGTTATGACCTTAGTTGAAAAAAAAATTTCTTTTCAAAAGGAAATGAGTTATTATGATTAGTTAATTATAATTAACACCAAAATGAGGCATTTTGGATACACGCAATTTAAACAAACTAAATATTAAAAAAATGTAACCATAACATGTCAGGATCAGTGATCACAAGTTTGATGTATTAGAGCGTAACGCATCGGAATAAGAACAAGAATTAGACAAATTGTAGCAAGAATTTGATACTCGTATGCATTAAGAACAAATACGGTTATAACGAGAGAATATATTTCTATAACAAGGAATGTTTCTATGATATCGAATATTTCTGATCAAATCATTCTACATATTACAATAGGTTGACACTCCTTATATAGAGTGCAATCGCTGCTGTTATCACGGGAAAGTGACAACTAGCAGATCTAGTACAAAAATAACTAACTCTTAACAAACTACTGAAATGTTCACAACTACTGAGAACATATCAGAGTGTTAAGTACAAAATATAAAACTACTGATAAGAAACTACTGAAACTACAACGACTGAAGAACAAGCTCTTCAGTCGTTTTACAAAACTACTGAAAAACATAAAACTACTGATGAGCACAACAACTGAAGAAGTATTCTTCAGCTTTTGTGTCAAACTACTGAACAGATAAAACATAAAACTACTGAAAGGTAAACCGTCACAACTACTGAAGAAGACCTCTTCAGCTGTTGTGACAACGTCTGATACTTGGTCTTCAGCACTTGTGTCTTCAGACTTTGTCTTCAGCACTTGTGTCTTCAGCACTTGTCTTCAGACTTGTCTTCAGCACTTGTCTTCAGACTTGTCTTCAGCACTTGTCTTCAGACTTTGTCTTCAGCACTTGTCTTCAGACTTTATCTTCAGCACTTGTCTTCAGACTTTGTCTTCAGCACTTGTCTTCAGACTTTGTCTTCAGCACTTGTCTTCAGACTTTGTCTTCAGCACTTGTCTTCAGACTTTGTCTTCAGCACTTGTCTTCAGACTTTGTAATCAGCTATTGTCTTCAGCTGTTGTGGTCTTCAATAGTTGTTGTGACGTCTATGGGACTTAAAGGTTTTTCTGATCTGGCTCATTGTTTCTTTTGGTCCAACAAACTCCCCCTGAACCAATGCAGCCAAAACTTTAACTTTATTAAGGTCCCACTTATTGTTGACAGAGTGGTTGGTCTTTTTCCTTCTTGATCAGTTGAGAAGATGACCCATATAGCACTGGCCTGGGAATGAGTCTCTGATGATTTGGTTGGCAATGTATGGATGGGAGCTCTGTATTGGGGAATTGGACACTGAGCTGTTCCCCCATCCATGAGACTCACTTCCCATGTATAAGCCTGTAGGATTCTCTGGTGTATGCTCTGAGAAACATAATTTGTTCTTCCATGGTCAGGTTCTCAGCTTCACCAACAAACAATCCTTCACGCCTATACAGCTCTGAGATGTACTTGGCCTGTTTGCCATTTTTGAGCTCAACTGTTGTAATCTGTCTGTATGCAAACTCATCAAGATGAGTCCCTTCAAGTAACAAACTGAGCTCATTTTGTTTGAAGTTCTCAAGCCTCTTGTAGACTACCCCTTTTTAATAACTCTGTTCTCTAACATCTTTTGGGTGGCTGTTTAATCTCATAGGCCTTCTTGAAATCTTCTACAATCTCCCAGGTGATACTACAAGGACCACTGTGATCTCTTCATCTACGGTCCTTTTTACTTGGCCCTTGTATCTCGAAGGAATGTCTTTCTTTACAATCCTGTGAGCCACCCTAGGATCAGGCCATACTCTCACCTTTTCCTTCTGATATTGAAATGTGTTGGCAAGGGTGTACAACCTCAGAGCTTCTTTCTTCATACTAATTATTGATGAAGAAGCAGCATAAGTTTTGTCGATGCTTTTCAACATCTCATCGTCATGAAGTCTTTGCTGCTACTCTTCTTCAATCTTTACTCTCACAGTTTCCATCTGTGAGGTGGGAGTGATGGGCATGGGTTTGGCTTTAGCAATGTTAGGACTGCAGACAGAGGCAGCCTATCTTCTTCCACATCATCCTCTTCTTCTTCTTCTTCTAGCCTCAACACCCTTCTCTTCTTCTTCTTGGTGCATCATCGGCTGTTGGTTTAGAGGGTAAGGGAGTTGGTTTTGTGGGTTGTGGTTGTGGTTGTTTTGGAGAGGGAATGTTGACAGGCTGAGTTAGCATTTTAGAGGTGAGTGTGGCTTTTGAGTGTTTGGCTAGCTCAGTCCTGCTCCCTGCTCCTGCTTCATTCAAAGCTTCGACTACTAAACCCTTAGTGTATGCTTCAGACGAACAGATCTTGGAGGTTATGGCCAAGATACTATCCCTGGTCCATGATTAA
Source organism: Flaveria trinervia (assembly GCA_025506515.1). Taxonomy (NCBI): domain Eukaryota; kingdom Viridiplantae; phylum Streptophyta; class Magnoliopsida; order Asterales; family Asteraceae; genus Flaveria; species Flaveria trinervia. The sequence goes on from CM046447.1 coordinate 25,663,011, forward strand.
TCTCGATCAATGATCTCCCAAGATATTTTGCAATGAATCTGATCATGATCTCTAGTCTCTCTCTTTCTAATGCATCATAACTTGCCCATCTTGAGATAATTTCTTCAACTTCAAGTCTCCTGATCTCTGAGTCAAGCTGTGCAGTATCGAACCCTTGTCTATACAGTTGATCAATAATGGCATCCATTGATTTACTATGTGTAGCATCTGCCATTTTGATCATCTCATCGAGTTGGAGTTCTTTCTCTTACCTTCACCCTTCCTCTTCTTATATGTGACATGAAAGTCTTTGTGACTTTCACCCCACTGATCATTTTCGTTCCCTTCACAGACTCCTCTTCCTTCTCAGTTTCCTTTTCTTTCAGTTTGCTCTTCCTCTTTGCTTTCACTGACTGACTCTCCCCCTCCCCTTTTTGGTTGCATTGGTTGCAAGGGTTTGAGTAGCAGAAAGCCTTGTGCTCACAATCTCCTCCACCAGGGGTTGTATGATTGAGGGAAGCCTCTCATCCATGGTTTTGATCACAATGTCTGTGATCATTGGGGTGATGAGAGGTAGGGTTTGCTGAAAGATAGCAACTATTTGCTCAGAGGGGTTCTGTCCCTGAGAAGCAGTGCCAGAAAAGAAGTTGGTGGCTTGGGAGTTTTGAGTGGCTGAGTGTGTGGGAGACCTTCAGTGAAGGTGCCATCTGTGGGTTTATATTGGTGGTAGATGGACTTGCTTCTTGAGAGAATTGGTCAAGTAGTCTTTGTAGTCTACTGACTTCTTCCTCAAGAATTGTGTTCTGGGCCAGAACATCATAAAAGAAGCCCAGGTCATCATCAGCAGATGCTGAATCACCTGACCTCCTGCTTGTAGCAGGATATACATGCACTGGGTGTAGACCAGTTTTAGCATGTGCCCCTTTTTCTCGGAACTGGGGACTTCTAGCCTTAGGACTATGTCCTTCATTAGCTGTTGCCTCTAGTGAGGTCTTAGCTATGTTACCAGCCTCATTCTGATCATGTACTGATTCAGAAGAGGTGGCAGCCTCACTAGATGTTCTAATCTCCATATCCACACCAGGAGATAGAACGTGTAAACCCCGGTGCTGTGGGTTGTCAGAAGCATGGTGATCCTCGTCCTCAATAGCTGTGGTTCTCCCCTTTGTTGGTGGTTGTTGGGGAGGAGGAGAGCCATGCAGCTGAGTCAGCACGTTTGCAATGATAAGGGTTGGACTTTGGGGGGCGGTTGCATGGGGAGATGGGGTAAAAGCAGTGTGCACCTGGGGAGAATGGTGCTCTTCAATGGCAATCTCCTCAAATGAGGAAGATCCCAAATTTGTGGGTACCCCTTCTGTGGTTGCTGCAGGCTCCTTTTGAGAGGAATCCTGAGCGGCTGTGGCTGGTGAAGTCCTTGTATCCACTAGGGGGTTATAACCAGTGGATATAGCCTGCGTTTGTGTTGCAGGGGCATCCTCAGTGGACTTATTTCCCTGAGTAGCCTTTTTTGTCTTCTTTTTAGTGGGTTTGGTGGGGACTTTGGATTTGGAGGTGGTGGCTGTGGTGTTCCAGTTGCGTGGTTTTCGCAGCTTGGCAGCCATTTTCAGTGATTGGTCAGAGTTGTGCCGGGAGTATACTTCCGCCAGTACAGCCATAGCAGGGACTCCCAGGCCAACAAGTCCCTCAGCTTGAAGCTGGTTTTCAATTATGGCCATTATGAACCGAGGATATAATATCCAACGGTTAGCAGTTTGTTTTTGGGCCATATCCTTGAGCTCTAAAAATAGTATTGCAGAAAAATTTAAAGGTTGTTGCTCAAGGATGGAGTACATTACCTGTTGCCACCTTGTGGACATTTGATCCCATGATGAAGTCTTGGAGGCAAGGCATACATTTACCATATGAAATATGAGACGTTCGGCATCCGGGAAATGTTTCTTCAGTATGGTAGATGCACTCAGGTTACCCTGGTATCCATGGTGGGCAAATGATTGATCTGTTGTGCCTTTTGGATAACCAGTTGGGAAAGTGGCATCATCTAGATTAAGGTTTGGCAAAGAGTGTCTGGAGTAATGACCACTTTTTGGTCATGGACAAACGATTGAAGAGACTCTGTGTCATGCTCCTCAGAGACCAGAGTGACATTTGTCCAGAATTGGGTAAGGGATTCGGCATATATGGTGGGATTTACCAGAAAATCCGTTTGTAGGGTGACTGAACCATTAAATCAATGGCGTTGTGAAACTTGGTCCAGTATGGCGATTTGGTGAGATGTGCGACACAGTTGTGTCGAGGTTTTAGTTGCATGGTCGCCATTGATGAAGAGAGGTTACAGAGTTTTTTGAACGTTAGGTTTGAGGAGAAGAGAAGTAAAAACTCTGAATGTGGGATAAGGTATTTAAGGTCGGTTTAGAAACGACTGAAGGTTTTGGTGTTAGTCATCAGTTGTTGAAACTACTGATGACGTGGTATTAACTTGCAGAGGTTTGAAAAGGCTGACCGTATTGGTGTGATCAGCAGTTGTTATAAAACAACTGAAGACTTGGTTTTAACCGTCAGACGTTGAAACAGCTGAAGTCTCTGATTTAGTCATCAGTAGTTATAAAACTACTGAAGACAGTTTTGACTTCAGGTGATGAAACATCTGAAGACTTGGTATTAGTCATCAGTAGTCACAACTACTGAAGACTTGGTTTTACCATCAGTTGTTGTAAACAGCTGAAGACTTGGTGTTAGTCTTCAGTAGTTGTAAACTACTGAAGACATAGTTTTGGCTTCAGTTGTTTTAATGAAACAGCAGTTGTAGAAACAGCTGAAGAGTAATTACTCATCAACTGTTTTCGTCAATTCATAGCTTTTCAGCTGTTTCACACTGTCCTCAATACTTACTCATCAGACTTTTCATCTGCTTTTCAGGTGTTTCATAGGACATCAATACTTATCTACATTTCTGACATTAGTAGTTGTGGCTACAACAGCTGTTATGACTACATCAGCTGTTGTAACTACATCAGCTGTTTTAACAGATGAAGTACTTCAGTACTGGTGAGGTATGTAGCCTTCAGTAGTTATAAAAACTACAAAAAAACAACTCATCAGTACTTATATGACAATAATGAACTAATGATCATCAGTACTTGTGAGCTGAGATCATCAGTAGTTGTCACTTGTTCTAGCTGCAGCATACCAAGCCTTAACACCAGGTTGTGGAAAGTTGAACTATCCAAAGGCTTAGTAAAAATGTCTGCAAGCTCATCAGGAACAAATTTTGGATCAATCAGACCTTTTTCAAAACAATCTCTAATAAAATGGTGTCTGATTTCAATATGTTTAGTCCTAGAGTGCTGGACAGGATTCTTGACAATACAAAGAGCTGAAGAGCTGTCCATTAACAATGGGTCTTAGTCTCTGTTATGCCATAATCCAATAATTGGTTTGAAGCCAGAGTACCTGAGATGTACAGCTTGCAGCGGCAATGTACTCTGCTTCAGCAGTTGATGTAGCAACTGAGGTCTGTTTCTTGCTCTTCCAAGAAATCAAGCAGTTGCCTAGGAATTGACATCCACCAGAAGTTGAATCCTGGTCAATTACACCCTGCATAGTCATGTCAGAAAAGCAACTAATTTACCAGAATGTCTAGTAGAATACCATAAACCTAGAGATGGAGTGCCTTGCAGATATCTAAGATCCTCTTGACTGCAATCAAATGAGACTCCTTAGGTGCAACCTGAAATCTAGCACAGACACATGTAGCAAACATAATATCTGGTCTAGAAGCTGTTAATACATCAAGGACCCAATCATACATCTGTAAAGTGTTTCATCAACCACTTTACCATTCTGATCTGTATCCAGTTGTGTGGGCTGCACATGGGGGTAGAACAGGGCTTACAGTTTTGTAAATCAAACTTTTCAAAAGATCTTTTGTGTATTAGACTGATGAATGAAGATTTCATCAGCCTTTTGTTTGATTTGCAAACCAGAAAGAACTGTAATTCTCCCATGGCACTCATTTCAAACTTCTGTTGCATCAACTTTGTAAAGGCATCACACAACTGTGGATCAGAGGATGCAAAAAATAATATCATCTACATAAATTTGAACAAGTAGATTATGCTGCCCAGCTTCTTAATGAATAAAGTCTTATCTATGGAGCATCTAGTGAAATTATTTTCCAGAAGAAAGTTTGATAATGTCTCATACCAGGCTCTAGGAGCTTGTTTCAACCTATAAAGAGCCTTATCAAGCTTATACACCCAATTAGGATGTTTATTGTCCTCAAAGCTTGGTGGTTGACATACATAAACCTCTTCTTTGATTTTCCCATACAAAAATGCACTTTTGACATCCATTTGAAAAACTTTAAGGTTTTGATAAGCAGCATAAGCTAAAAACAATCGAATTGCTTCCAGTCTGGCTACAGGGGCAATGTTTCATCATAATCAATACCTTCTTCTTGTGCAAACCCCTGAACAACCAGTCTGGCCTTGTTCTTAACAATAAGCCCATTTTCATCAGTTTTGTTCCTAAACACCCATTTAGTGCCTATTGCACACTTACCTGGAGGTAGAGGAACCAGTTCCCGCACTTGCTGTTTCTTGAACTGAAGAAGCTCAAGCTACATGGCATCAACCCATCCATTGTCCTTTAAAGCAATGTGATAATTCTTTGGCTCTTGCTGACTGATGAAGAGAGCATAGAAGCAGAAATTTGACAATTGACTTCTTGTTGATACGCCAGCAGTGATATCACCAATGATTTGAGACATAGGGTGATTCTTCAGATCTTGATACCCAATGAGATCTGTGCAAGTGTTTGTAGCAGGCTCAGCAGCAACAGATGTGATGGTGAATCATTTCCTTGAAACCAATCAGTGGATGGTAAATCAAAGGAAGTTGAATTTGAAGAAATCTCATCAGCATTTGTTGTGGATGGTGCTACTGGAGCTACAGGACCATCAGGTCTAGCTGAATCAGGCAGTTGATCACTAAACCTGAAGAGGTGAGTACTGCTATCATCATCATCATCAGCACCAGCAAAACCACCAGGTGGTGAACTATTGACAGGAGCAACAGCAGGAGTTTGATAAGGAACATATTGCAGTATGTCCAAATCAAATATCTCCACAGGGCTTTGTGGAATCTTGTCTTTTGGAGATTCATTAAACTTAACATGTAGAGTCTCTTCAACCGTCTTGTTTCTACAGTTGAAGACTCTGTATGCTTTGCAAGTTGATGAATAACCAACAAAGTACCCTGCATCCACCTTAGGATCAAAATTTTGGAGTTGATCCCCTGTGTTGAGAATGAAACAAGGACACCCAAATGCTCTGAAGAATGAAATTAGAGGGGCCAAATGATGAAGAACTTCATATGGAGTCTTCATCAACCTCTGATTTACTAGAACTCTATTCTGTACATAGCAAGCTGTATTGACAGCTTCAGCCCAAAAGTCATTGGCAGTCCAGAATCAGCCAACATGGACCTTGCAGCTTCAATAAGGGTCCTGTTCTTTCTCTCCACTACTCCGTTTTACTCAGGAGTTCTTGGGATGCTATACTGCCTCTTGATTCCCTTTGATAAGTAAAACTCATCAAGTGTGTGGTTTCTGAATTCACTACCATTGTCACTCCTCACACACTTAACTGGTAGGAATTTTCTTCTCAACGTGTAACACAAAGTTCATAATGGACTGCGCAGCCTCATCCTTTGAATGCAAGAAGAAAGTCCATACAAATCTGGAGTAATCATCCACAATTACCAGACAGTATTTCTTCTTAGCCATACTCATCACTCTCACAGGACCAAAGAGATCCATGTGAAGAAGCTGTAAGCAGGCAGTGGACTTAGGTTCTTCTATGGAGGGAAATGAAGCTTTGTGCTATTTTCCTTTTAAACAAGCAGTGCAGTTATCTTCACACTTGAACTCCTTCATAGGCAGTCCCCTTACTAAACCATGGTTTATCAGCTGATTTATGTTTTTGAGATTAACATGACCCAACCTTCTATGCCATAGAATAGATTCTTGAGGGGAAGCCTTGGAAAATAGCAAGGATGGCCTTTGAGATCTATTTTCTTGGAAAGATCTAAGGCATACACTCTTCCTGTCCTGTTGGCCTTTAGGAGAGTGTGTTCATCCAACACCTTATCAATCAAACTTAGAACTTTGGATGACAGAATCGACAGTTCTGACTGGTGAAAAGAGCAACATGGCCTTTGTCACACATTTGACTGACACTCAAGAGGTTGTACTTGAGATTTTCCACATGGTTAACATCATCAACTTTATTTCCCCATTAGAAACAAAGCCTTTGCCGATGATGTAACCTTTTGCATCATTGCCAAATGACACAAACCCCTTCCATCCTTGAGAGTAGTCATTAAGAAGTGATCTGTTTCCTGTCATATGCATGGATCCTCCACTGTCTACATACCAGATGATGCCTCTGAGGTATGTTGAAGAACCCTGCAAAATACAACAAATAGTTAGATTTTGAGACCCAAACCTTTTTGGTCTTGGGCCTGTTCTCATCAACAGATGGTAAACTAACATGTTTGTTGGAAACAACAGCCTGAGAGGAAGAAACTGGTGAAGAAAAGGAATCCTTTGGCTTGGACCTCCTTTTCTGTGGTTTCAACATAGGAGCATCTAATTGGTTAACTCTTCCCAATAGATGCTGAACCATCATAACCAGCTATGTCTGATTTTGTGATAAGGCTTTCAGCTCTTTAGACACATTGGCATTGGAGTTTGATAAGTTCCTATGTTACACCTTCTTCTTTTGAGCAATCTCAGCTGTTACCTGTTTAACCCCTTCCTTTTTGGATTTCTTTTTGGACTTAAGGGTTACAGGATTTGATGTTGCTGGTACAAATGTGGCTTCAAACTCAGTTTTCATTTTAACCATTTTCTCTTTACTTTCCTCTTTATGTTTGAGTTTGGATCCCCTTTTGTACCAACAATCATCTGTAAGATGATTGAACAAACCGCATACTTCACATGGTTTCTTCTTCATCATCTTATGATGATCATCAACTAAAGAGAATGAAACTACTGAAGACTTGCTCTTCAGTACTTTGGAAGCATTATTTTTTTTTTGACTTCCTCTTTAGTAGTCTTCAAACTTTTCTACTGACAGTTTTCTTCTCTTCAGTGCTGACAGTAGTTGGAGTTTGAACTTCAGGTGTTAAATCTTGCTCTCCAGTCCTTTCAGACTTCCAGAAATAGCTCCTGAGTTGATCATCTCTTTGATCATGTGAGTGTCAGCAGTGGAACCATCAACATCAGCTGATGGGTTCTGAGAGGACTTAGTGCTGACTTCAACTTTTGATGATGCTCTATCAAAAAGTGAATCACATGATGAGGTGGATTGGTTATTGCTTTCTCCATCAGATTTCACTTCTGCTCTTGAAGCAAAATCTGTAGGAGAGCAGTGTGATTATACCAATACCAAACTTCACATTGGAAGCAGATTGCTTACTAAGAAGCATTTCAAAACCTTTGCATGATTGTACCCATCGATCACACTCTACCTGGGTGACAGCAAGGGTTTCTTTGAGACTTCTCTGGTCTTCTAGAATAACCTCTAGCTTAGCCTTTTCATCATTTAATTGGCATTTAAGCTTATAAATCTCATCATTTTTACTATTAAGAGCAGACTCAAACTCAGCTTTTCTTTTGGAAATGGTTTCTCAAACTCAAGTTTTTGATTTATTAATGTTACATTTGCCTCTCTAATGGAGACAAAGGCAGCAATGCATGATTCAGAACATAACTTGGCTTTAGCCTCTGAAGATACCTGGGTTGCCTGTGAAGATGATGCATTTGAGCAGGAACCCTCAGTAGACTCCAGGGCCATGAGAGCCAGATTCTCAAAAGGACTGTCACCACCATGTTGACCAGCACCTGTGAACAGTTATTCATGACCAGACATGTCATCCGGTAAACTGCTCCAGCCAACAACTCCAGGGGTGAAGAAGCTGTGTTGTTGAGGTTGAGGAGGTTGATGAGATTGAGATGGTTGAGGTTCTGGTAGTGCATGAGGTTGTGGTACTATAGGTACTTAAACTTGATTTGACTGTGGCATGTAATAACAAGGGTAAGGATATGGCATTTGACCCTGAGGAACAAAGTATGCAGGAGATTGTGGTTGAGAATGATGACTAGAATTGGCAGGATGTTGCCCTCTGTGTTGTTGACTATTGCCAGGGAAAGTCACAAAAGGTGCAGAGGAACTAGATCCAGATGATCTGCATTCTCTAGCAAAGTGTCCAAGCCTGTGGCATTTGTGACACTTCAACTTACTCTTGTCAAAACAACTTTGGTTTTGCCAGAGAGTCCTAGGAACTTTCTTCCAGTTCTTTTGTAGAACTTCTGAGATCTGATATTTATCAAGGCCATTTAGCTCAAAATATCCATCTCTTCTAAGTCATCATCAGCAATCCCCTTGAGATCATCCATGATGAAGCATAGATTGTCATTATTACACCCAGTAAACTGACTATCAACACTCACAAACGCAGAATCAGAAGTGTTTGAGGAGAAATAAATTTGCTCATCATACTGGCATTCAGATGAAGCATATTCTGACGCATGACCAACCAAGGCAGTGTTGCCTGGTACAAAGTCTTCAGTGAGCTTTCCAGATGAAGACAGTTTTCGTTTCTGTTCTATCTCTCTCTAAATGTGAGCAATTTCCCATGGAGTTGGGTGAGAGACAGTTTGTCCAAATTTGCACTGGAGCGTAGGACAATAGTATATGTGTCCCATCTCTCAGGCAGTGATCTGAGAAATCTGTTATTCATCTGGATATTGGTGTACTCATGTTTGACCATTTTTAATTCAGAGATCAAACAAGAGAACCGCTCAAACTGTTGAGTCAGTGTCTCACCCTTTCTATGAGAGAATGTCTCATATTGTTGGGCAAGGATTTCTCTATTATTTGCCAAGACCTCATCTGTTCCTCCAAATTGTTCTTTCAAGGCATTCCAGAGGTCATGGGCAGTTTCATGATGCATTAGCCCAGAATAGATTTCATTGGGCAGTGCCATGGCCAGAATTCCATGGGCTTTTGCATCAATCTCAAACAACTTCTTATCCTCATCTGAGTATTGCTCCCTCATCTTCGGAACCATTTGATTGGTTTCCGGGTTATTCACCATAGGCTTGTGTGGACCATGTACCACTGATGTCCAACAACCTGCGCTGTTAACAGACAGGTGATGGAGCATTTGTCGTTGCCATATGTTATACTCATTCCTAACCAGCATTGGAGACTTGGTTGAGGAACAAGTATTGTGAGGATCATTGGAAGGAGTAGTCATTTTCAGTCCAAATACAATTTAATTCAAGATTTTACAAGTTTTTACATAGACCACAACAAACTCAATGAAAACCAAGAGAAAATCTTAGGATGAATGACCAGAAACACAGAAACTTCAATCTCTATACCGTTTCTTGCAAAAAAAAATGCTAATTCAATCAAATTGGATCTTGAATAGCAGTTTCAATGATCAATTATTAGATCGATCAATGATTAACCTGCTCTGATACCATTTGTCAGGATCAGTGATCACAAGTTTGATGTATTAGAGCGTAACGCAGCGGAATAAGAACAAGAATTAGACAAATTGTAGCAAGAATTTGATACGTCGCATAAGAAAACAATACGGTTATAACGAGAGAATATATTTCTGTAACAAGGAATGTTTCTATGATATCGAATATTTCTGATCAAATCATTCTACATATTACAATAGGTTGACACTCCTTATATAGAGTGCAATCGCTGCTGTTATCATGGGAAAGTGACAACTGGCAGATCTAGTACAAAAATAACTAACTCTTAACAAACTACTAAAATGTTCACAACTACTGAGAACATATCAGAGTGTTAAGTACAAAATATAAAACTACTGATAAAAAACTACTGAAACTACAATGACTGAAGAACAAGCTCTTCAATCGTTTTACAAAACTACTGAAAAACATAAAACTACTGATGAGCACAACAACTGAAGAAGTATTCTTCAGCTGTTGTGTCAAACTACTGAACAGATAAAACATAAAACTACTGAAAGGTAAACCGTCACAACTACTGAAGAAGACCTCTTCAGCTGTTGTGACAACGTCTGATACTTTGGTCTTCAGCACTTGTGTCTTCAGACTTTGTCTTCAGCACTTGTGTCTTCAAACTTTGTCTTCAGCACTTGTTTTCAGACTTTGTCTTCAGCACTTGTCTTCAGACTTTGTCTTCAGCACTTGTCTTCAGACTTTGTCTTCAGCACTTGTCTTCAGACTTTGTCTTCAGCACTTGTCTTCAGACTTTGTCTTCAGCACTTGTCTTCAGACTTTGTCTTCAGCACTTGTCTTCAGACTTTGTCTTCAGCACTTGTCTTCAGGTTGTCTTCAGCACTTGTCTTCAGGCTTTGTCTTCAGCACTTGTCTTCAGACTTTGTCTTCAGCACTTGTCTTCAGACTTTGTCTTCAGCACTTTCTTCAGACTTTGTCTTCAGCACTTGTCTTCAGACTTTGTCTTGAGCACTTGTCTTCAGACTTTGTAATCAGCTGTTTTCTTCAGCTGTTGTGGTCTTCAGTAGTTGTTGTGACGTCTGTGGGACTTAAAGGTTTTTCTGATCCGGCTCATTGGTTCTTTTGGTCCAACATAACATGTACAAAAGTTTAGATCGTTGACGTGTAAAATAGAACTACAGACGTTGGATTTCACTAATGTTTTATTTATTATCTTGCTATATTTACACATCAAGCTCCGATTAATTAACAATTAGCAACCTTGGTAATTAATATTAATTTCCAATAACCCTTATTTTTATTAATTAACATTTATATAGATAAACCCATAAATGTTTGAATGTTTAACGATTAAACTTTAAAATATTTCATTCTATAATTAGTTAACTATGGTCATAAATTAATAAATGACGATTTAGATATCATTATTTCTCTAAATAAATATATATCGTTTGATTTCCAGTTCGTAAACTATAATGTGTAATAATAAACATTAATCTTGCGTTGTTGTACAAAGTGTAACTCATTGAATATTACTTTGATAGAACCTTTTATTGATGATCAAACATCTAGCGTCCAACAGACTCTTACTAGGATGATTCATCGACTAATTGCATCAACGTAGACAATGTTGGAGGCCTAGGTGCATATCATTGCCCCTAGACATTACGACGTCTTATACTTGTTAACTAATTTATTGTGTCCAGGTAACTTCTTAATTAACCAAATACTATAACCATGGTAACCTTATGTACATATCCTTTCTTGACATATCCTTAATGCTTAATGACCGAATTAGATTTATGACCAAATTGCATAAACATATACAATTAGGAATTAGGTCCCGCTTCACCACAACTTAATGAATCACTGAAGCACTAACCATTAGTATGGTGATGCAAGTAGGTAATGTCTACCAATTATGTAAACTACACAACACTTGATTTGGTGTCGCATGACGAGTGTTGTCAAGAATTGATACGTCTTACCCCAACTGCGCACACTTAAACAATTTAAGTTCTATTATCTCTTAATTGGTAACTATCAAACCGGCCTAATTGACTTAGGATTCATGGGTGAAGTCTTACTAATTTATGGTTGTGTAAAATATCTATGTTAATTCATGATTCCTTTTATGTTTTAAATTATTGTTTGGGTCAAAATCATAATGGAAAACCTTTAGCACGACTTGTGGCATGAGACAACTCATTTAGTTTTTAGTAAAATCTGATTTTACGTTAGTTCTTCATTGTTGTTAGAAAATCTTTTTAACACACAATACTATTCAATTTTAAACACCTTGTTTAAAATAAGTTGGTCATTTATCGCGATGGTTTTAAACTAAAAACTTTGTAATTATAAACATTTTTAACTAAAACTTGTTGTTACGCTCTAAATAAAACCAATTTTATTTAGTTACCTTTTCGAGTATTATTAAACTTTTTAATTACACGTTGTTCTTTTGATTCTTTAAAACTAATTTACTAAACACTTTGCGGTTTTTAAGAATTTTCTCAAATAATGTAATCAATGACAACATAATATAATATAATTAAATCAAGTAACTACTCATAAATTATTTGGTTTTGTTTGAGCCACCAAATGACACTTAACTAGTATAGGGGACACAACGATATCACACATCTTGAAAGATTCCACTTAGCCCAAGATCTCTATCTTGACTCTCCTTTGTCTCCGTCTTTGGTCTTCGAATCATTACATTTTGTTTACAAATTTTGAATAAATAAATTTTGCAAGAAAAATTATATATTAATCTATTACAAAAGGTTCCCAAACAGCCAAACAGATACAAATATTACAATAAATAAACCAACCAAAAAACAAAATAACCAAAAAACCGTGTGTCACTAGTGCTTAATTTTTAAACAATCAACCATAAGCTAATAAGTATACGAACTTTAATTATTCAATCTTTTTCGTCAAAGATTCGAGCTTTTCTTCAAAAATTCAATCTTAGCTAATGATGCAATCTTTTTGTCAAAGTGGCGCAATGGAACCAACACACGAGCACGAACGAATATCATGCAAACAAAAAATATACACAAGGATCTAACATGGTTATGTGACCTACGTCCATGGGCTGCAACTTTGGTTTTCTTAATTGGCTTAATACAAATATTACAAATACATAATAGAGTATATATAGAGACTAGTAGGGTTAAAAGCTTGGTGAACAATGAAATACAAAACATGGGCTTAAGACCGAGCCTTCAAAAACCCAACAATCTTCCACTTGAAAGCTTTGCTATAAGTTCTAGCCCGCCATCCAAGCACAAAGCAACTCTGTCATCCGGTAACTCTAGTAACCTTTAAACAAGTCTTCCATGCCTCCACTTTTCAAAGAACAAGCTAAGACTCCATCACATCTCCTAGTTGTAGTGGCCCCTCATCATCAAGTAACAAAAGGACCGTAGAAGCTCCCTAAGCTCCAACTTAGTTGTGGCTAGTCCCTCCAATGACTCGTCCTCTATCTTAACCGGTTCGAACATTTCACCAGATTAAAAGATACACCGAATATCACCATCAGTCTCCAAATTTAACAAACAATCACCAGGAGAGAATTTTGTCAGTTGAACTCTTTAAAACCTAACGGTTCTTTGTAATTATACCTTCTACACATCCCATGCTCCCACTATCATCGAATCCCCTTAATGGTTTAGACTTTCAACTCATTCACTTAAATTTCCTGCTCTAGATTTCATGTTTGCAACATGAACTTTCTTAGAACTAGATTTAGTGCACCAAATATTTGTCATGCTTAACGGGACGGACATATATCCCTCAGCAAGTACCTTAACCATATACATTGACTCATGCTTATACCACAAGAAATAACCAGATTACCATTAATCACTTCTGTTTCCAACACCAATTCTTACTTTCAGTCATAGTTCATCAAGCAGATCAACTAAAATCAGAGGAATGTTCATCTATTGGACTATCTTCATGTACTCCAGATCATTGGATGGATGCAGTCAGGTCTTTAATAATGAAAAAGAAGTTGCCAGAACTTTATCTGAAGACCAAAAGGCTTGAGAAGACTTTGGCTCTGGAATGGCTTCTTGAGTGTAGCTCTCTCTTTGGTCTCTAAGAAGATGATGAATAGACCTTTGGTGTGTTCTAGGGTAGCAGATGAGATGATGTTATGGTTCTTACTATCCCTTTCAACCACATGAAGGGCTGAATCTTTTGGGTGCTAGATAAGTGGTAGAAGGATTTTGCATGTTCATCTTCATTTGGTGTTGGATCAAGAAGAAGGCTAATGCAACCAAAACTATATCAGTTAAGTTATTTTGATGCTGCATGCAAAAGGCTTCCGAAGCTCTTCATGGAACTTCCGAAGGTTGTAGAGTTCTTCGAAGACAAAGGAAAAGTCCAGCTTCCGAAGACAGAATCTACTTCCGAAGACAAATGCATACTTCCGAAGTTCAAGACTTAGAAGAATAAAGTGAAAACCACTTCCGAAGTATGATGAAGAAGTCTCCCAGTCTTGGAAGAAGCAGCCTCTTCCGAAGTAAAGTGACTTCGGAAGTACTTACTCTTCCGAAACCATTTAACCTTCGGAAGACACTACTATGGCCAGTGGACACAAGTATGTCTCTGACACTCCGCTGCAGACTTCTGATACCGCATGGCTTCTTCCTAAAGAACCATGTTGTTGACCATACTTTATTCCACTGCTTACCTTTTCATGATAGTACTGTTACCATCTTTAGTTGGTGACAAAAGGTAAGTCAGGGACATGTCCTGACTACCTAATCTCAGATAAGACTTTATCCGAGATACCTTAATCTTTAGTTGTAGTATAGACTTTAGGTATAGGATCTCAGCTGGTATCAAAGTATATCCTGCTGTAGATAGTATTATATATAGGTTCTCCTTGTAATTCATAAAATGGTGAAAAATCTGCTTGTAAGAGTTCTTTGTATTGTGAGTTGAGAATCAATATATAAAAGTATCTTGAATTATCTTTCTGTGTTCTTAGTTACTTTTCATATTGTGATCAACTCTTCTTGATTCTTACCCGAGTGCGATTCTAGGTGAGTTTGAGAGAAAACATTGTGTTTAAGTGACAAACACCGATCCTGCAATTGGTATCAGAGCTTCTCAGGCTCTTGATTGCGTGATCTAACCATCCAAATCAACCTGTTTTCACTCCTCCCTACCACCCACTTCCTCATATGGCCCTAAACAAATCTGAAGTAGAAATGGGGACGATGACCAAAGCGCCAATCATCACCCCTGAAAACTTCAGGTCTTGGAGTAGAAGAATGGAAGGCTTAATCAGATACCAAGACAGCAAGATGTGGAACTCGATTGTCAATGGACCGTACAAACCAAAGGTGGCTTCACCTGGTGGAAATAGTGCCATGATAGAAAAGGCTGTCAAGGACTATTCTGATGAAGACAAAAAGAAGATGGACATCGACAACAATGCTATGACTATTCTCATGACTGCAATACCCAACTCTATTATGGTAGGGTTTGAGCATTGCAAGACTGCCAAAGAATTGTTTGATGCACTTGCTCAGATGTATTCTTGCTCCAACGACTCAAAGAAGGACTCACTGAAGCAGCAGTTCGAGAACTTCACTCATATTGCTGGAGAGACCCTCAGCCAGCAGTACTTCAGGTACATGGATCTTATCTCTTCCCTTCAGTCTGTAAAGATCACTCCTGAACTTAGAGATCTCACCAGAAAGTTCATGAGTGCTCTTCCAAATGAGTGGACATTCTACTGTGTCTCTATCAAGAGAACATAAAACTTGAACACTCTTTCCATGACTGAGCTCTATGGCATCCTTGATGGATACCGTCTAGAGATGGAGAGTAAGAAAGGCCATCAAACAAGCAGATCCATGAGTCTTCCTACTAGCAACGCTTTAATGGTTGCTGAAGGCTCATTAACCCCTCAACCTCAGCACTTCCTGACTTATCAGCAGCCATCCTGCTCATCTGGTCCCTACATCACTTTTCTGAGACTCCAAGGTCTCAACAGGCTCAACACAACCTTCCAGGAAAGTTGTGCCTTTGTCTCAGGAGGCGGACACTCAAGAGATTTTCAATACTGCTTTGATGATCTTGAGTGCTTCAGCCCAGATGATGTAGAGTACGTGGACATTGTCCAGCAAATGGCTCTTTTAACTTACAGAGCAAAGAAGTTCTTTAAGAGAACTGGAAGCACTTCCCTCAGAACCCAACTACCAGCAAGTTCGGGTTTGACAAAACCAGAGCAAAGTGTTACAATTGTAACCAACTGGGTCATTTTGCAAGGGAATGCAAGGCTCCCAAGACCAATCCAGGAACCCCACAGGCCTCCACACATCCCTCAACCTTAAAGCCCACTGAGAAGTCAACTGAGACAGTTGCAATGGCTCAAGAAGTTGACTGGAGCTTCATGGTACAGGATGTGACTCCTGCTCAAGCTCTCATGGCAGGAACAGATGATGCCCAGGTATATGAACATCTCTGCACTCCAACCTGTATAGCTAAAGTTAAACTCTATCAGGATTACAATATGGAAATCAGATCTGACATTGAGTCTTTAAATATTCTAAAATCTGATTTTAAAAGAGCTGAATCTGACTATCAAAAGAAAATTGATGAGTTGGAGAAAACTATATCTCTTTTGAAACATGAACACACCAACTACAAGACTCAAATCAAGGATCTGATATCCAAATTGTTTGAGGCTCAAGCCCAGCTTGTCACTGCTGAGGCTCAGGCCAGGAAGCATGCTATCTCTGAGCAAAACTTCCAAGCTATTCTTGCATCATCCTCCCATTCCAAACTCTGTTATCAGAACAAAGAAGGGTTGGGAACCAATGAAATTGCTCCACCACACTCCTATGAGTCTATCAGACAGCCCAGATGTGGTACTGAAGAGCAAGAGGTTCCAACTGCTAACCCTCTCTTTCCAGAGTTAAAAGATGAGGCACCAATAGTGGCCACCACAGGGAAGGAACAGGTAGATACACCTATCGCTTCCTGTGATGATCAAATCCTAACCATCAAAGCAAGAGAAGCAGAGCTAAAGCTGCTAGGAGAACTGCTAAGAAAGTGGCTGAATCCAAACTGAAAATTGACCCCAAACAGAAGGGTGTCTTTGTTTCAGTGGTTTCCAGGTGTTGGGTACTTCTGATTCAGGAAAGGAATGTAATACCAGCATTCCTGTCCTACCAAAGGATCAGAAGTTGAAGGGAAAGTTGCTGACGAAGAAAAGAAAACCAAGAAACAACAACCCTCACTTCCCAAAAGAACATTGCATGCATCATGTTGGCCTGCAAAATCATATGGCAAAAGATTGTTACTACAATCCTGCAAGCACACATTATGCAAATAATGTTAGGAAAGAAGGAGTCAGGGAAGGTTTCACATTTGGACTTTCCATACGGTTCAAGAGTTGAAGAAGGGAAAGCTAGTTTCCAAAGCCAAGTTGCTTTCGGAAGAAACTCTTTCTTCCGAAGGGAAAATGGCTTCGGAAGCAAAAGCTACTAAGGTTCGGAAGAACAAGAAAGCTCTCTTGAAACCATCCCAGAAGAAGACTGCTTCGGAAGAGAAGGTGGTAAGGACTTCTTCCGAAAAGAAAGAAGCTTCGGAAGAAGACCATGCTGCAAAAGCTTCTACAAGCTCATCCTCCAAAATCAGCCAAAGGGTGGACTGGAAGATCAAGGAAGATGCTGCAGCCCAAACCTCTTCCTCAAAGACCTCTTTTGAACCCCCATGCATATCATTTGGTTCACTCATGTCATTATCTTTGGAAGAACCCAAGACAAATAAAGCTTGGGTTTCCAAACAAAACTGAATTCTCATCTTATGTGCAGGAACATCCATTTGACAAGAACAACAATGTATGGATTGTAGATAGTGGATGCTCCAGGCACATGACAGGGAACAGACATCTCCTTCAACAATTTCAACATTATGATGGAGGTCCTGTCCAGTTTGGAGGTGAGGCCGGAGGATATATTTTGGCAGAGGGAGTATATCCAATGGTATGTTAACCGTTGACAAAGTTAACTTTGTCAAACAGCTTGAACACAATCTGTTAAGTGTTTCTCAATTCTGTGATCAAAAGCACCAAATGCTTTTCACAGAACATGAGTGCATTATCCTCAAACCAGGATGACAATTCCTCCGGAATTGGTGCTTCTTAGATCTCCCAGGAAAGGGGATATGTACAAGCTTGATATGAACAATGCTTCCCCATGGGTGAAGTATCATGCTTTCTTTCCAAAGCTGATAGTGATGAGTCAACACTGTGGCATAAAACGTATGTGTCATGTAAATTTAAGACAATGAATAAATTGGCTAAAAATAACTTGGTACATGGTTTGCCTAAAAAAGGAGTTTTGCAAAGACAACTGTGTTGCATGCCTGAAAGGGAAACAACACAGGACATCTCATAAATCCAAATGTGTTAACTCTATCACTACTCCATTGCACTTATTGCACATGGATCTTTTTGGTCCCACAAGTATAATGAGCATGGAAGGAAATCATACTGCCTTGTGATAGTTGATGATTTTACAGATTTACATGGGTATTCTTTTTAAGAACTAAAGATGAAACTGCTGAAACGTTAAAATCTTTTATTCTTAAAATAGAAAATCAAATTGATCACAAGGTTAAAATAATTAGATGTGATCAAGGGACTGAGTTTAAGAACTTCGTTCTTGACTCATTCTGTAACTCAAAAGGGATTGCCAGACAATATAGTGCTCCCAGAACTCCTCAACAAAATGGTGTTGCTGAGAGGAGGATGGAATAGGACATTGAGGCTGCTCGAACTATGTTAGCTGATTCAAAGCTACCTCTAACATTCTGGGCAGAGGCAGTCACACTGCATGCTATGTGCAGAACAGAGTTCTTGTAGTTAAGCCCCATGGAAAAACCCCTTATGAGCTATGGAACAAGAGGCCACCGTTCATTGGCTTTCTAAGGTCCTTTGGCAGCAGGTGTACCATACTTAACACAAAGGACAATTTAGCAAAATTTGCTGAAAAGTCGGATGATGCTATCTTTGTTGGATACTCTTCTAGTTCCAAAGCTTACAGAGTATACAACATTAAGAATCAACAATTTGAGGAGTCATCCAATATAGTTGTTAATGAGCACACTCCTTGTGTTAGGGGGAATGGACCTGATCACATCTTTGATTTAGAATTGTTTCCAAACTATTCTAAACCTTTTGTGAGAATGTTTCAGATGGAATAGGCGCTCAAACTGATACTGATGCTGCTGCTAATGATCAACTGTTCGAGCTTCCCAGGCCTAGACCAAATTCTCCAAGTGCTAAAATACATCAGATTCCACTATTCACAGATCCGACAGTTTAGCTATATCAAGGAATAATGACGTCTCAACAAGTGAGTCACCTACTGAGCCTCAAAGCTCATCGGTGATCCACTACAACACCAGGCAGAAGGAGGTAGTATTTTGAAGGAACAGGCAACTGTTAATCCTGCCTCACAGCCAACCATCGATGATGTTTCTCATTCATTCAATCAGTCCTCATTGAATGACTTTGAAACAACAGCTGGACAGAGTGTTCTAGTCCTGAACAGAATATGTCCAACCTGGATCTATCTCTGCAATGGAAGTGATTCCCGGCTTCGGATTCACAACACTCATCCAACTGAGAACATCATAGGGAATGTCTCTGAGGGTGTGAGAATAAGAGGACAGACTCATCAAGGGAATGTCTGCTTGTACTCATGCTTTCTATCTCAGATGGAACCCAAGAAAGTAGAAGATGCCTTAAAAGATAGTAGCTGGATTGAATCGATGCAAGAGGAGCTGCTTCAATTCAAGAGACAGAAGGTATGGAACCTATGTCCGCTACCATCTGGTCAAGTACCCATAGGCACCAAATGGGTTTTCCGAAACAAGAGAGATGATAGAGGCTTGATCATCAAGAATAAGGCAAGACTTGTGGTTCAAGGATACACTCAAGAGGAAGGAATCGATTATACTGACGTCTTCGCACCAGTTGCAAGACTTGAGGCAGTTAGGATCTTCCTTGCTTATGCTGCTCCAAGGACTTCACAGTATACCAACTTGATGTCAAGTGTGCTTTTCTATATGGGGATATAGACAGGAAGTGTATGTATGCCAACCTCCAGGATTTGAAGATCCACAGCATCCCAACTATGTGTGCAAATTAGATAAAGCTCTATATGGGCTGCACCAAGCACCAGGCTGTGGTATGAGACTCTGTCTAGTTTCTTCTGAAGAATGGCTATACTAGAGGTACCATTGACAAGACTCTTTCATTAGAAAGTCTGGAAAAGACATTTTGCTTGTACAAGTCTATGTGATGACATCATATTGGTTCCTCAAATGACCAAATGTGCAAAGACTTTGAAAGCATTATGAAGAAGAAGTTTGAGATGAGCTCCATGGGAAAAATGGACTTTTTCCTTGGAATTCAGGTAAAGCAACTGAAGGAAGGGTTCTTCATTAATCAATCTAAATATGTCTCTGACATCTTAGAAAGATTTGAGATGAAGGATTGCAAGCCTGCCAAGACACCTACCCAGAAATCATAATCTTTGTCCTGACCTGAGGGGGAGGATACTGATCAACATCAGTATAGGGCAATTATTGGTTCTCTGATGTATCTTACAACAAGTAGACCTGATATCATGTTTGCTACTTGCATTTGTGCAAGATATCAGGCTGCTCCTAAGGTGTCTCACTTAGTTGCTGTGAAGAGAATCCTCAGATACCTCAAAGGAGCACCTAAACTAGGTCTCTGGTATCCCAGAAACAGGGATTTCAATCTTTATGGATACTCTGACAGTGACTACGGCGGTTGCAATATTGACAAGAAATCAACATCAGGAGGATGTCAATTTCTTGGTGGAAGGATCATCTCATGGCAATGCAAGAAACAATCCTGTGTCTCTACATCAATGACTGAGGCTGAATACATTGCTGTTGCTAGCTGCTGTGCTCAACTGCTATGGATTCAAAATCAGATGTTAGACTATGGATTCAACTTTATGAGTACTCCTATCCATATTGACAACAACAGTGCTATCTCCATTACTGAAAATCCAGTGAAGCACTCCAAGACTAAGCATATCGACATCAGGTATCATTTCATTAGAGATATTCATGAGAAAAATCTAATTAGATTAATCAAAGTTGATTCAAATGAACAATATGCTGATTTATTTACCAAAGCTTTTGATGAACAAAGATTTAAGTATCTTATTGAAACTATTGGGATGATAAACATTGATTAATCTGATCTCTTTTGAAAACCTTTTTAAGATTTAAGTCTTGTGTCAATACAATTTAAGCCTTGTTACAAGAAATTTCTCTCTGAAATTTTCTAAGTGTAAATTCCTTCCGAAGAGAAATTAACCTTCGAAAGACACTCTCATATCTTCCGAAGCATAACTTCTCAAAGGATAACTTTCTTCTTGGAAGAACTTTTGGTCTCGGAAGAAGCGATTGATTGCACATCAGATCTACTTCCGAAACTTAAAAATTCTCCTTTCGGAAGCAACTCTAACCTTCGGAAGCATAAGAATGGCTTCGGAAGAAAGAATTGCCTTCGGAAGACAAGTTACCTTCGGAAATGTTTTACACTCGGAAGAGAGATCTCACTATGTAACGTAAATTTCCTGGGCCCCACACTGTAAAAAGAAAAGATTTTGTTAATGATGTCGGATTATTTAACTGATTCTTAACCTTACCGCCACTGTCATTTCATCCATAAGCCATCACATCACCTTATCCAACCCCCATTACCGCCTCTCCACAATCTTTTAAATAATCTCGACTATTCACTTTCACTTTCTTACTTGCAAACTTTACAGCCCTAGAAATTTCTTTTACTCATCTTTACCCAACTCAAAACATTCCAATTCACCTTTCCAAATGGCCTTCAACCTAGAGCACAATCAAGTCGCACTTCTTGATTCATCAAGAGATGCTGACTTCTCAGATATCATCTCCTTCCTAACCCAATCTTCATACTACACTGTTCTAACTGTTAACCTCACAATTTACACAAACCACATGTATGAATTTTGGGCAAACGGTCAGATTGAAACCCTAAATGGGGTCTGTGTAATTCAATCGAGTATTTGTGGCTAGGAGTTGGTCATTACTGAACAGCTCATCAGGGAGCATTTAGAGCTTCATGATGATGGCGCTCCAACGAAATTTCCCAAAGCGGACTTAGATCATTCTTATCTCCAAATGGGATATGCAGGAGATGTTAGCAGGTAACTGTCTACAAATTTAACTTCTCGTACAAATGGAAGTTCCTGCTACACGTGGTCGTTCACTGCTTGTCTAATAAATCCGGTTGATGGGATCAAATTCCATTTGAACTTGGGTGCCTTGTTCATGGGTTGGTAAAAGTCCTCCGCTTCAACTATTCAAGATTTGTGCTAACTAACCTCATGGGAAATCTTCAGAAAGACACCTTCTTCATGTATCCCAGGTTTCTCCAGCATATAATCAACTGTGAGCTAGACCAGAGCACGCTTGTCTGTGCAGCTGTTCTGACTGCTCCCCAGATGAGGCTGACTATCTTCAAGACTTTGAAGAGAGTGTCCACCAACTTCACAGGAAGAGATACTGCACTTCTTCCAGGTATGACTGAGCCAACGGCTCCTGGTGACATCCCTGTAAATCCCACAGGTGATGAACCCACACCATCAACTACCCCCACTATGCCAACACTACCCATCACCATCACTTATCAGAGACGTCCCAAACGAACCCTTGTTCAATCTACTCTGATTGAACAAGCTCCTCCTGTTCTATCCAAAAAGGCTAGAGTGGAACAAAGGGCTCCCACTCAGCCTGAGGTCCAACCATCCTTCATAATTGACCTAATTTAGGTCCTGAGTCTCCTCAGTATCAGACCTATGAGCCCACAACCCAAGCTGAAAGCCCTCAAGGTGAGTCTCTATACTCCCCTGAGCAGCCAACAAGGGACAGCCCCACCAGAGGCTCAATGCTTGTAGATATTGACCAAAGTCCCGGGTCAGTAGGTTTAACCATCCTATCTTTCACTGACCTTTTATTCAAAACTGATGAAGAGATAACATCTCTCCATGGCAATGAAGTTGATCTACAACACCCTCTCCAAGATCAACAGAGCCCGGAGAAATCTCTTATCTCTAGCCCCCATCAGCAACCAACTGAGGTGAGTCCCACTGATGTGGAGGGGACTCATGTAGATTCAGCTGCCACTACAGAAGGTGCCTCAATGGACCTTATGGACAGTGGTAACATTTCTCAGACTGAATCTACGGCAACCGAGCCCTTTGATGACTCTGAAAGAGACATCATTGAGCATGAGAAACCAAGGTGCCAAGAAACCACATCTGGTGGTGAGGATGAACATACTAGGTATGTTACCTCATCTCCCCGTGATTCTTCTAAAGAAGATGAGGGAAGCATGCAACTCCTCATTCAAGATCTTCTTTCTAAAGTCTCAAATCTGGAATCTCAGGTTAGGACTTTAGAGGCAAGATCTGCCACTCAGCAACTTGAGATTGACAATCTCAAGGCTCAACTAGCTGAGAAACAGACAGAGAGGTCTGTTAGGCACGTACCTATTCAGGTCTCCCTGACTTCCTCCTCCAGCTCATCTAGCTCTCAAGATGATGCTACCAAAAGGGGGAGAATGTTCAAAGACAAACACACAAGGAACCACAGAGCCGGCCTTCCACTTCAACATCTTCCTCTCCCATCATTTCTGTGCCTGAAACATCTTAGGTCACTCTTCAGATTGATCCAAGGATGCTTAATAATCTTTTCAGACTCTTCACCAAGTTTCTGTTAAGATCCTCCTTTGAGCAGCCAAGTCATGATGCTACAATGATCTACTTTGGAGCAGAAGAACTTCAAAGGCTAACTGCACCTTCTACCACTGTGGAAGAATTTGGTCAACCTAAGGTTTCCATGGAACCTGAGATTCAATTCGAAGGGGAAATGGGAACTGATGGCCCAGAACTGAAACAGTTGGGACGATATCTGCATCCCCTCTAACTTCCGAAGCTGAAGTTAAAGCCTCGGAAGAACAAGCTGAATCTTCTGAAGCTGAAATGGAAGCTGCGGAAGGACTGTTTAAAATGTCCGAGGAACTGATCATCACAGATGCTATCCTGGAAATGGCATCTGAAATGAGCAGCGAGGACTTTCCGATTATACCTCCATCACAGACTCCATCTCTGGCTCTCTGACAATCAGAAACTTCTCTCCAAGAACCACCACAGTCAAGATCTTCAAAGGATAAAGGTAAAAGGAAGATGACTGCGGAAGAGATTCAGGAAGAAGAGAAGATTGAAAAACTTAAGAAGAAAGGAAGACTTTAGACTGAGAAGTTGCTAGCTGTTAGCACAAAAGCATCTGCTTCCAATCAGGAGGTTGTCATCAACAAAAGAAGAGAGCAGATCATTGACCAGCTCATTGAAATGGGAGTTGCCAATGAAGAAACACTCCTGCTACCATTAGAGGAGTTGGTGGATTTGGAGAAGGCAACCAGGATGAAGTTTGAAGAAGAAGCCAGGTTGGCCATAGAGGAAAAGGAAAAGAAACAGAAGGAGGATGAATTGCAGCTGAGGAGAGACATGATAAACTTCCTACTCTCCAGAGGTTTTGAACTTCAAGAACTCTCTCCACACAACGATGACACGATCCTCTGGCTCTTCAACAAAGAGCAGGGTCAAATGGAGAAAGAAAGGGAAAAGGCTGATAAAGAAAAGGAAAAAGAGAAGAAGAAGAAAGAAGAAGAGGCTAGGGTCACTGCCTCCAAGAAGCTTACTGAGAAAGCCTGGATGAAGGACTATCCCCGGGCTCATGGCTTCTCCGTAGGCAGGTGGGTCCTATGTCGGATAGGACACTCCAACGGATCGTCAGTGAAATTAAGGCTGACATCCGGTTGGGGAAAAGGAAAGAGATGTATAGAAGGGTAAAAGGGATGACCTTCACTGCTTCTTCCCAACCACAACTTGAACCCTCATCCTCACCAATCACTATTAAACATGAATCCTTCACCCCTGAACCTACATCACTACCCTCCACTACTCCCTCCTCAACCTCCTAAACTTCCTATCATCCAACCCAAAACACTAGCCAGAACCTCTGAACCTAAACCTACCCAATCACCATCCAAACCATCCCTTCAACCTTCTCAACATCTCTCCCTTGAGGAGTTTAAGGCAGTCAAGATGAAGCTCACTAACTGCACCACTTTGAGCGAAGTTTCCTGTGTAGAAGACTTTGTCAACATTACCTATGTAGACGGATCTTCAAGTTCCCTCACAAGAAACAAATTCCTTGATTTGCCTAGAGGAACTTTGGACCAGGCTGCAAGACTTTTGGGCCTCAATTCAGACTCTTTAAATGAGGAAGAAAAGAAGCTCAGAAAAAAACTGGTGACTCTGCTGGATACAAGAAAAGAGGACAAGATTCCTAGTCAGCCTCTTGTGCCTAGAAGGAAGATAATCCAGTGGAGGTTCGATGAATGTTCTCACAACTTTGTTGTAGAAAGAGAGAATGGTGAAGTCAACAGACTCAATGCAACCTCTCTGTTACACTCTAGCAGATTTGACATTGCTAAGTTAGCAGAGAAACCATTCTCCAACCCCTCCAACTCTGAAACTGCTGCACTCGTTAGAAATCATCTTAGCAGTCTTCATTTGGCTGAGCTAACTGCAAAAACAAAGATTGAAGAAGAGTTGAAGTTGAAAAGACAGGAAGACAAGGAAAGATCTACCACCAAAGGTCCTGCCTTTCTACAGATGGTGGAAGGTCCTGAATTGGAACCTATACTTTGATGGGAATATGATTATAGCTCCCATCAACTAACTCTTTTCAGAGGGCAAGAACAAAGGGTACATGTTATCCAAGGTGACAGACTGGATCTCCTATCTACCAAGGATCTGTACAAACTTCTCAGCACCACATCAGGGAAGAAAAGAAGACAGACAAATATGTGCTCTCCTTGGTGCTGAAAGTTTTGAGAAGTCGAGGTAAGTGAAGTTTTGGTAGCATCAGCCTAGGGGGAGTTTGTTGGATCAAGAAGAAGGCTAATGCAACCAAAACTATATCACTTGAGTTATTTTGATGCTGCATGCAAAAGGCTTCCGAAGCTCTTCATGGAACTTCTGAAGGTTGTAGAGTTCTTCCGAAGACAAAGGAAAAGTCCAGCTTCCGAAGACAGAATTCTATTTCCGAAGACAAATGCATACTTCCGAAGTTCAAGACTTAGAAGTATAAAGTGACTTCGGAAGTACTTACTCTTCCGAAACCATTTAACCTTCGGAAGACACTGCTATGGCCAGTGGACACAAGTATAGTCTCTGACACTCCGCTGCAGACTTCTGATACATCATGGCTTCTTCCTAAAGAACCATATTGTTGACCATACTTTATTCCACTGCTTACCTTTTCGTGATAGTACCGTTACCATCTTTAGTTGGTGACAAAAGGTAAGTCAGGGACATGTCCTGACTACCTAATCTCAGATAAGACTTATCCGAGATACCTTAATCTTTAGTCTTGTAGTATAGACTTTAGGTATAGGATCCCAGCTGGTATGAAAGTATATCCTGCTGTAGATAGTATTATATATAGGTTCTCCTTGTAATTCAAAAAGGGTGAAAAAAATCTGCTTGTAAGAGTCATTTGTATTGTGAGTTGAGAATCAATATATAAAAGTATCTTGAAATTATCTTTCTGTGTTCTTAGTTACTTTTCATATTGTGATAAACTCTTCTTGATTCTTACCCGAGTGCGATTCTAGGTGAGTTTGAGAGAAACATTTGTGTTTAAGTGACAAACACCGATCCTGCAATATTCAAACTTAATCATATGAAGTTCTCATGCGATTGGCCCATGCTAATGGACCATACGCATGAACAACTTCATGCTAATGAACCAGTCGTACGAATGAACCAGGAGACTAGATCAGTCGCATGATTGTGACATGAGATTGGCTCAGTCGCACGACTGAACACTCAGTCGTGCGAATGGATCAACCACATGACTCAATCGCATAACTGAACCATGCAAATGGTCCAGTCGCACGATTGATAAACCCTAACCTATAAATACCACTTAATTCGTGGAAAAACAAGACACTTTGAATATTTCGATCCCTACACGTACCCTAGCCGTCCAGAGACCTCTAGCAACCTGTTCCAACTTCATAGATTGTAGTAGATCGATTGCTAATCGTTCTTAACATTTAGATCCTACATCTTTAATTGATTCTACGTGCGTTCTCACTGATTGGATCACCAATCAAATAGGATTCCGCACTATTTGATTCAATACACACGTAGATCTGTTAGTATTCGTCCAGTACACAATCCTAACAAGTGGTATCAGAGCTTTGGCTCTAGATTTACGTGTGATTCAATCGTTTTGATATAAAATTGTGTTTTTACACTAAAAAACACAATTTTTTGTGTCAAATCGGGTTTTAGGCATCTCTTGATCGTAAGTTTAGTTTTTCCGGCATGCGACAATTAGGGTTAACAAGAAATTCGTGTTTTTGCGTCCAAAACACCTTAAACCTACGAATTTTCGAAATCCAGCAGGTTTTGTCGCATGATTGACTCAATCGCACGACTGAGTTCATACGCATCCCCCATACGCATGATTGGACTCATTCGTACTCCCATTCGTACGACCGAGCAATCTATTCGCATTGTTCGACCACATTAGTTCATTCGCCCGACTGAGCCATCCACATTAGTTCAGTTGCACGATTGAACCATCCGCATAGTTCAATCGCCGAATAGCCTAATCGCACACCTTCATTCGCACAAATAAAATAGTTTGGTTTAAAGTTAAAGTTTATAGCAATGGAGGACCAATACTCAGCATTGATAGCTGGGAGAGACTCAAGTATTTAGAACTTACTGCTACTGGAGAATGAAGTGGGGAATCACAACAAACCCCCAAAGCTAATCACGTTAGACGAATACCCACAATGGAAGCAACATTTCGAGATCTACTTAAATGGAGTAGATCCCAATCTGTAGGAATCTATAGAGACGGGGTATAGCATGCCAGTAGGAGCAGATGGTGTCAAACTTACACTAGGCGGCATGACTGATGGACAAAAAGTCAAGTGCAATGCTGCAAAGAAAGTTTATGCTTTGCTTACACAGTCAATTTCGAAGGATATTTTCCATCAATTCTTGGAGTATACGCAAGCAAAGAAACTATGGTATGCATTGGAGAAAAGGTATGACGGAAACACATCATTGAAGGCCATAAAGGCTAAGGCTTTAAAGAAGGAGTTTGACAACTTCTCCTCAATGGGAAAAGAAAGCCTGGATGATGTTATCGATAGGTTCTACCACTTGATGAGTGAGATGCACACTCATGCAGTAACAACGTCAATGGAGGACAAAGTGTCTAACTTTGTAGATGGGCTGCCAGAGAAATGGGTATCCTTTGTCTCCAATCTTAGACAGAATGATATGCTAACGAAGTTAGATATAAATGATTTCATTCTGAAGCTGAGAGAGGAAGAGCTAAGGATGAAGTACAGAGCCCAAAAGTCTTTCTATGATCAAAACCCAGCACTGTACAACGCGATTCCTCAAGTCCAAACGTCTGGAGCACCACTTCAGACAGCTTTTGTGTCAAGCTCAACTGGTCCTGCTCAAGCATCTACTTCAGGGTCAGAAACGTCAAGGTCGTCTGGTACCCAATACATCGTACCTGAAGCCAATGCAACAAAACTGAAGACCGAGAATTTCGATAATGTGACAGTTGAGGTAGCTAAAGAGCACATGGATCTCTTAGTTGCGGTAGTTCACTCCAATGATGGACTAATTGCTGGTAAAATTGGGAACTGCCATCTGGCTGATGAGGATTACGAGCAGGTGGACAAGACAGAGCTGGAAAGAATGGATATAATATGGGCCTTAGCAAGTGCTGTTCGGAGAGCTAAGAAGTTTGTAAAGAAGAGCGGATAGAATTTGGTTACAACTAAGGACACTACCTTTGGCTTCGATAAGACCAAGGTGACTTGTTTCAACTGTGGTGAGAAGGGGCACTTCAAACGTGAGTGTGTGAAACCCAAGAAAACTGGAAACGGGAATCCATTCACATCCTTCAATCGTCAGGATAAACCCACTAGCAGTCCTACTTCGTCAAGAAAGGATCCCAAAGCCTTGACTACTCATGATGATGAAGGACAGGACTAGAGCTTTTGGTTTGTCTCACCGGGAAAATCCAATATCGCTAGTGTGGAGGATATAGATGATGATTCTGCTAGTGAAGGAGATATTGCAGTCGAACTCGCGATGTCAAACACAGAAGAGACTACACCAGTGGTCAATTACCTGCCTGAAGAAGGGAAAACTGCAACACGTCAGAATCACCAAAACCAGAAACACCAGACTCTGCTTTGATGGCTGATTCATCAGAACCCTCTCAAGTAATTACTATTCACCAACTTTTCAATAATCATGCTTGTTCTGATTGTAATAAATCGAACTCGCGATGTCAAACACAGAAGAGACTGCACCAGTGGTCAATTACCTGCCTGAAGAAGGGAAAACTGCAACAACGTCAGAATCACCAGAACCAGAAACACCAGACTCTACTTTGATGGCTGATTCATCAGAACCCTTTCAGGTAAGTACTATTGACCAACTTTTCAATAATCATGCTTGTTTTGATTGTAATAAATTTAGGGAAAGCATTGATTTAAAATTTTCTAGGTTATTAGATCATAATGATAGCTTAGTAAAGGACTTGGAACTGTGCACTGAAGCTAACAAAATTCTTAAACAAAATGAGCACAGTTATAAAGAAAAGATAGAATTATTGAACAAACAACTTAGGGAAACCGAAGTTGTATCTTTTAACCAATCAAATGACATTAAGTTCTATCTTAACTCCCTAGAGGACACTAAGAAACAAAAGGCAGTTTTAGAAGTAGAAGTTAATTCCTTAAAGCAAAAACTGCATAGTTGGACAAGTTCATCACATATTGTTCAAAACTTAGTGAGAAAGCGAAACAACGGGGAGGGATTGGGTTATAAAGTGGTTCCAACACCACATGAGATCTTGATGAACGCAAAATGTAAACCAATCAATAACATTCCAATCAAGGATCATGTGGTGTCCACTCCTCTTATAAGCGATCCAGATTCCACATGTAAATCAAATGAATCTGGTACTAAACAAAAGGAGTCCACTCTAAAGGCAAAAGGTAAAATGCCTTGTGTTAATCTAGACAAACAATTTGAACAGGTTAAGGTTAAGTCTGGGCCAACCACAGTCAAATCTGAACCTAAAAAGACCAATAATGTTAACCAATCACGGGTTCATGTCAAAGTCCAGGTAAACAAAGTGGAAATGATTTTAAAAATGTTAAAGCAATTAACTTTGTTAAACAAGTTAAAACATCTAAATAAGAAGAGTGTCAACCCAGAAAGGTTAATGTCACACGTGTTTCACACACTTCTCCACACAAATAGTTAAATCGAAAAATAGAAAGCAAATCATGCTACAACTGTGGAGAGTACGGACACATTGCATCTAACTGTCCTTACTATCAGACACAGAGGAGGAAAGTTGAACTTCAGGACCCAAAACCTAGCTCTTCTAAGAGGAACTCAGTGACTCCACCTAGAAGGGATAGTGAACCTAATGTTCAACCCATTAGCCAGTCGTCTGTTTATCACAAACAGGCCTTACACAAGGCTGGCTTATGGAAAGAAAAATCAACCTCAATGTCTGATAATGAGAACAAGAAGACATCTGAGCTTCCCTCACCCTCTAAAGGTCAATGGGTTACATTTATGATGTGTGATGCCTCTAGGACACCCAAGCCAGTAAAGGCTTGGGTCCCTAACCTTAACTAATGTTTTCAATTGAATGTGTAGGGTGTTCGCTATAGTGCTGAGACCAACACGTGGATTATAGATAGCGGAGCATCCAGGCACATGACAGGGAACAAGGCTCTCTTATCAAACGTCAAACAAATAAAAGGAGGCCATGTTTCATTTGCTAGAAACAAAGGAAGGCATATCACAGCTCAAGGGGAAGTAGGTAATCAGAAAGTGAAGTTTGACAAGGTAAACTATGTTCAACAACTTCAAAATAACTTGCTTTCTGTTTCCCAAATTTGTGATAAAGGTTTCAACGTAATCTCCGACAACAAGAAGTGCTACGTCCTGAAAAAGGACTACGTGATCCCGGAGGACCAAGTCTTAATGTCCGCCTCAAGATATAAGGACCTTTATGTCTTGGATCTATCAAAGGCCTCCACAACGGATCATGAAGTTCAGTGCTTCTTGTCAAAAGCTACTGAGAAGGATTCCATCTCCTAGCATAGGAGAATGGGACACATTAATCCACGGAAGATGAATCACTTGATCCAGAATGATCTCGTGAGAGGAGTTAATGTCAAAAACTTCCAAATTCCTAATTTCTGTGTTGTGTGCAAGAAGGGCAAATAGATGAAGAAGTCTCATAAGGAAAAGGAAGTTCATTCCATCAAACTTCCTCTTGAACTTCTTCACATGGATCTATTTGGTCCGGTCAGTACAAGAAGCATCGCAGGCGACTTGTACTGCTATGTAGTTACTGATGACTACTCAAGATTCTCTTGGGTAATGTTTCTAAAATCCAAATCAAAAGCATTTGAGTCATTCAAGGAATTAGTAACTACACTGGAGTCCCTCTACAAGCTGAAGGTACGACAAGTATGCTCAGACAACGAAACCGAGTTCAAGAACCAATGGGTGGAGGATTACTGCAAGGAAAAGGGAATTGTGCATCAGTTCACTTCCGCCTACAGTCCTCAGATGAACGGCGTTTCTAAGAGAAAGAATTGGAGCTTGATAGAGACTGCACGGACGATGCTAGCAGACTCGAAACTGCTTATCCAATTCTGGAATGAAGCAGTTTCAAATGCGTGTTATACGCTAAATCGAGTTTTGGTCATTAAACACCATGGAAAGACGTGTTACGAGTTACTAAAACGACGTAAACCTAATCTAGAGTATCTTGAGCCGTTTGGCGTTCTGTGCACCCTACTGAAGAAGACTCAGGAGGGAAAATTCAGCGAGAAGGCTGATGAAGGTATCTTTCAAGGATACAGCATACCAAACAGAGAGTTTACAACAACTCAACGGGTCAAATAGAAGTGTGGTGTAACGTTGATGTTCAAAGATACACCACACCACCTGCTGGAACATAATCTTCGGGTCCAAGAACGAAGATCTATGTAACGAGTTTGAAGCAGTAATGAAGGCTGAGTTTGAAATGAGTGCCATGGGAGAGATGAAATTCTTTCTCGGATTACAGGTGGATCAGACACCAAAAGGGATTTTCCTACATCAGACCAAGTATGTAGGAGATATTCTCAGTCGGTTTGACATGGAGAATGCTTCCGCAGCCGGGACTCCACTTGCTACAAACCATGATGTAGCACCCAATGAGAATGGTGATCTGGTCGATGCCACCATGTACCAAGGAATGATTGGATCTCTCATGTACCTTACTGCCTCAAGACCTGATATCATGTATGCTACATGTCTATGTTCAAGATATCAGGCAAAGCCAAAAGTAAACCATCTGATAGGAGTTAAAAGGATATTCCGTTATCTGAAGGGTACTCCAACACTTGGGTTGTGGTATCCTCATGACGATGACTTCGAGCTTACAGCGTATAGTGACTCGGATTACGATGGCTGCAAGATGAACTACAAGTCTACATCAGCGGGATGTCAATTCTTTGGGAGGAGATTAGTGACCTGGTAGTGTAAGAAGCAGACCTCGGTTGCTTTGTCAACCTATGAAGCCAAATACATTGCTGCTGCAAGCTGCTGTTCACAACTCATATGGATTCAACAGCAAATGCGGGACTACGGTTTGAATTTCTCTTCTACTCCTATTTTTGTTGATAATTCTACTGCAATTGCAGTAATTAAAAATCATCGGCATAAAATATCACTTTATACATGATTGTTTTGAAAAGAACCTAATCGATGTGATTAAAATAGATACTGATTTTCAACGCGCTGACCTCTATACAAAGGCATTTGATAAACCACGTTTTCTATATTTGTTAGAGGTCAACGGTGTTAAAAAGAAAAGTGATGTAATTCCTGAACATGACCATGCGTAGTCCAATGTGTATAGTCTATATATTTGTTTAATTTTAAGTAGTTTAATTAATATCGTGTCATTTCATCGCCTATTAAAATCCTAAAAAGCGTAAATCGGCTACGTTTTTAGAATTTTAGGGGGATATAGGTTTAGTTAGTAACATTATAATAAAAAAATGAGGGAGGAGGAGAGGCTATATGATAGAAACTAGATCGTATCTGTGATACCGATTCAATGACTTTGAAAAATGATAGTACACAGGAACAAACCACTTGGGACGTTAAAAGTTTAAATTAAATAAGATGCGAAGTTCAAAGTATAAGTCTGTGTAGTCTGAGCAATATAAAAGGAAAAATGATAGTAAAACTAGCTACTACTAAGGTAACACAAAGAAAGTAGACCTAGAGGTTGCTAGACCACAAATTATATGTTGGTAGATTCAACACAAGAGATGATTAGACCTTGTTGGTGATCTCAAGAACAAATTAAGTTGTTCAACAAGCTGCGGGTTATCATCTTATCCCTGGTTAACACAATAA
Organism: Flaveria trinervia; assembly: GCA_025506515.1. NCBI lineage: Eukaryota > Viridiplantae > Streptophyta > Magnoliopsida > Asterales > Asteraceae > Flaveria > Flaveria trinervia. Next base: position 25,696,202 of record CM046447.1, read on the forward strand.
ACAAAATTCCAATAAGGGGTGACGAGCAGAATAAACACCACAAATGTGAGCGTAAGACCAAAATATGAGCAAAAGCACATGAAAAATTGCAAAAGCAATCAAACTAATAACCAATGTTGTTAGTGAGATCTGTGCAAAAAGATTAAACTTGTTCAAACAAGAAGATAGGTTATGTGCCTCTCTGCTGTGCGGTGGCACTGACATGAGGATAAGCATAATCTATATATTCTAGAATTCATTGTGGTTTGCCGCCTCTCTGCTGTGCGATGGCACTAACCTGAGGCTTGGCTTCTCTTTGAAAGTTCTAAGAATAGTTTCTTCTTGAAAACTACCCTGAGGCCGCTCAAAAATCTCCTGAGGAATTTTGATTACCATATAAGTCTGGGATCCACAAATGCTTGTTGAAATAATCAACCTTAAACTATCACCAATCTGTGTCAAAAGTCTATGTATGGATTTAAGAGGACCAGTATACTAACAATCATCATGGCTACAATTCTTGAAAGTTCAAATCGATGTGGGGATCTTATAGTACTAGTATGATTTCCTAAACTTGCTAACGACTCTAGATGAAAAACAAGAATTAAGCATCAAAAGGTGTGATAACATGTCCTAAATGATTTGACTTGCCTGTATGATTCCAAATTGAATTGGTCCATTTATGGTCAAAATAATTGAAGCTGCCTATTTAGGAAATGAATCCATTAGATTTCTATCATAGGAGTTACACCTCACAAAAACTCAAAAACAAGTTTTAGCTTTGTATTTCAGTTTTAAGTCTTTTATTTTGTTTAAATTTTGTCAATTCAATTTGTTAGATATCGGACTAAGCCATGGAATTCAATAGGGGCTTTAATAATCTAAAAGGGTCACGTCTGAGGTGACCACACGTGATTTCAAATGTAAAATCAGTCACGTCTATGGTGGCAAATTGTTTTAAAAGGATCACGTCTGAGGTGACCAAAAGTTTTCCAAGTTAAAATGATCATGTCTGAGATGATCGAATGCTTATAACGTTTAATCAAAAGTTAAAAGTGTGAAATGGTCATAAAGTCAAAATCATGACTAAGATCCATTCGCACGACTGGACCATAAGTATGGACCAATCGTATGAATGGACCATACTTATGCCCTAGATAGCCGAATGGAGTATGAGTATGAACCATTCACCCGAATGGCATATCAGATTGAGCCAGTCGACCGAATGGAGTTGTGCGAATGAGTCAGTCGTTCGACTGAAATCCAGTCGGCCGACTGAATGTGATCGACTAAACCAATCGCAGGACTGAGGTCCAATCGCCCGAATGAACAGAGCGAATGAGTCCAGTCGGCCGATTGAAACCAGATTCAGTATAAATAGGGCCAGAGTCGATCGCATAAACTCATCGCTCCCTAATCTCCCTAAATCACACAGCCTACCGTTACTCTATCAAAAGTTTCACTAATTGATTTCCACACCTAATATCGATATTCTGATGATCTCTACTCGTTATACAGGTACTAAGAGTTATCTAACCAAAGTTCGTTTGATTTGAGCCCTAAATTGTGATTTTCAGCCCTTGCAAGAACCGAACCTGTAAATGGACAAATAACCTAACTAAACAAAGTTAAATGTTGAAATAAATGTTATTAGGTTGTTAGTATAGTAATTACGAGTCTAAGGAACCAAAACACATCGTCAAATTTCAAGATTTGGTTCAAATTCGAATTTCAGTTGACCGAACAGTGGGTCATGCGACTGGACACGAGGATGAAATCCAATCGCGCGATTGAGCTGGTCGAATGACTCAATCGGCCGAATGGATAATACGAATGAGCTCAGTCGGCCGACTGAACCAATCATAGGCTCAGTCACCTGATTGAACACAGTCGCCTGCTCAGTCACCCGATTGATCCCAGTCGCATGTCAGGTCAAATGACTGAACACTGTCGCATGGTTCAACGCATGATTGAACCAGACTAAATTCAACCAAGCTAATTAGAATTGATTTTTGATATGTGGTGATCTAACGTCTATGTGTCTTGTATTACAGATCTATGGCTGACAGGTGGTCCATCAACCCCAAGCACAACATATGTGCTCATTTAGATGCACTACTAGGAATGGTGCCAAGTTTGCGGGGATTATCGCATTCCTTAACAGATCTAGGATCTACAGGGCTATATCCACACCGTGCACTCCCTATAGGTCTATTCAGCAGGCCTTCTGGGAGGGGACATTGGTTGACCGTACACATGAGCCATACAACATCCGCAGTAGTATTTTTGGTCAGGCAGTCGAGGTCACTGCTGAGGATATACGACGCGTATTTACTTTGGGTGATGATGCTCATCACCCTACCAGACTTCACCCTCTGATAGTGAGAGGGTGCTTCTTAATGATGAAGTACGTTGGGGATATTAATGCAGGTGTGCTCAACAAGAGCAACCTGTGTCCCCAGTACAAGTACTTAGCACATGTCATCCTTAAGTGCTTGGCTTCGAGAAGGTGTGGGTTTGATGATCTTTCAGACCAGATTCAAAATGCCTACGTGACACTGGTTCTGAACCACCCTTTCAGCTTCTCGAGCATGATATTCTCTTATCTGATAGAGAATCTGGAGGCTAAGGGTAAAGAGGGTTTTTGCATGTACCCAAAGTTTCTCCAAATGATCACTGATGAGAAGCTGCCCTCTCTGCCCAAGGAGAGCCACGATGCGGTGGCATTAGAGATTATGGATGATACGACCTTGGGCCGCATGAAGGTCCACATGGGGAAGCAAGTCAAGCCCCCTGTGAAGAGACTCTTCGGGCATCTGGCCAAGGTTGATTACATGGCGCCAGGAAGGCGGAAGTGATGCCCTGAGGAGAGTGACTCAAATGTTGAGCAAATAGCTCTTCCATCCGACGACTCCGACGATGACGGTGACACTGGCGGAGACTCTGGGCCCGCTCCTACTAGTGGCCCCACTACTCATGTTACCTCTCCACCTCCTACTGATGCCACTACAGCCAGCTTTCACCAGGACTTTTGTCCTCTAGATAAATAGGTAGAGAGTGATGAAGAGCCTCTCACGAGGACTGTGGGCAGCCGGGTGGTTACCACAGAGAGAGGTTTAAGGGCGGTGGGTAGACGCCTAGGGGAGTCGGGGATGCTGCTGCTGAGACAGATCCCACATATGCCCCGGACCCGCCTAACAGCCAAGGGGGAGCCTCTGTGCCTAGAGGCTCAAGGAAGAAGAGGTTGGCACAACCCCATGGTAAGAAGGGGAAGCGACTAAAGTTTACCTTGACATCTTCTACCACCACAGCCACTACCTCAGCCACACCCTCCACCATTACCACCACCACTGCTACCACATCACCTACCTCCACTACCACCATTCCACCCACCACCACTACCACCTCATACACCACTACCACACCCACTCCACCAGTTACCCACTTCCCATCCACCACCACTAATGCTCATCCACAGTCATCCACATCTATACCACCCCCAATCTTCTCTACATCCACTACCACAACCACCACTCATGGAGCAGGGACCTCATCACAGGTCCCACCTATTTTTGGATCCTCTTACCCATCTGTCGGGTTAGAGGAGCAGCTGGCTAACCTTAACCGGTTAGTGCTGAAGCTGCTGGTGACGGATGAATAGAGAGCCTCTCAGCTTAATCAGCTGATGGAGCTCAATGTCTCCCAAGCCCAGAGGGTCAAGGCTTAGAGCCAACAGATTGAGGAGCTGCATGAGACACATGCCTCATCCATTTAGAGGATTGAGGCTCAGACCCAAGAGATCACAGAGCTGAGACAGATGCATACATCCTCAGTACAGAGAATACAGGATTTAGAGGCCTAGAACAAGAAGCTTATGCTGAGACTGAAGGGTTCCAAAGATGAGCCTCTAAAGATCCGAGAAGGTGATGGAGATGAGATGATGATGACAGTGATGATGATGATGATGCTAATGATGATGATCATGGTGTTGATACTAAGGGAGGAGACGATGATGATGTTGGTGATGATGATGATGAAGAAGGAGATGCAACTGCATCTATATCAGCTAAAGGTCAAGAGAGGCGCACAAAGAGAAATCAAGACCAAGGAGCCCCATCATCTTCTACCGATCCTATTGACGCACGAGCTATTCAAGGGAAAAGTAATGTTTAGATATTTATGTACTTGAAAAACATTTGTAATTGAAATTCGGATTAATGTTATGTAATTAATGTTTATATTTTTTATTGATGTTTACTGCTTTGATTATTAACTAATGGTTGATGTGTTACATGTTTTAAATCAAGCATATCCAAATTTTCAAGGAGATGAATATGATGTTGCTCCCCTCCAACATATCAAGACTCAACTCACAATGATTCTTGATCTGCAGGGGATAGTCAGGAGATCGGTGAATTACACTCCTGAAGAAGGAGAGATAATTCATGATCTCACCGATGAGCAACTCGCTGAAATGTTCCGACTAAACCCCGATGGGATTGTGAAGGATGCTCCTACAGTCTAAAGGGAAAGTGACGATGAGCTTCATGATGTCGATGAGATCAAGATTAAAGACGTCACGACCCAACATTATCCAGAGTATACTGACAATGAGGGAAATGTAGTCCCCAGTCTGGGTGACTCCCTTGTTAGTGAAACTTTTGAAACTCTGGATATAATGGAACAAGAGTCTGAAAAGAAAGAAGACAAGTCCCAAGCCTCAAAATTCAACGTAAATATCAGAAAGGCTGAATGGGTTGCATTCTTTGAAGAAATAAGAGCCCAACACAGTGCTCCAACATCAACTGTCTACACCAAGCTTTACAAAGTGAAGAAATATTACGAGGTGTCGGGCAAAATCATAGCATGGGCATATTTTGAAGATCTCAACATTTATGCAATTAAACGTGAGAAGGGGATTGAGTACTTCAGATTCCCACACGATCTAAAGGCTCTTCTAGGTTTTGAGCTTAAGCAGTTAGCAAAGTTGAAATTGCTATATGCTGACCCTCGCAAGATGTCAGGCTGGTTTGAAGCAGCTCTAAAGAGAGAGTACCACACCAGATGGGTCAACTTCAAACCTTAACAACCAACGAGGTATATCAGACGATCTGAGGTTGTTGCCATAACTAGAAAACCGAAAATAGTGCTGAAGTGGAGTCCTCCATGCACAATGTCTAAGATCCCTCTACGGGAAATGCCCAGGACTTCACTCCACACTTCAAGTGGTGGTACTACGATTGGAGAACAGGAGAGGCAGTCATAGTGTTGAACAAGAATTGTAGTATGGAAACTATCAGGGCGTTTGATCCCATGTGGCTTACTAACTTGTCGTCTGATGATGTTTACACATTATACAAGTGGCCATTGTTCTATGACTCACAGGATATTGTACAAGCTCTACAAGTTCAGAATGTGATACGACTCTGCTTTGCTTTTGAAATACATTCAGGATTCACAAGAGAAGAGAAGTACAAGAAGTATGAGGAGCTTATGAAGGATGTAAGACATTAGATGAAACTAGGTCCAAGGGGGAGTTTGAAGATACATATGCCCCTAGTTTCTGAACTTAATGTAAAATGTCTTTATTGTCTTACACATATGTAATTGAATGGGTTCTTAATGAAATACAATGTGTGGTTGTGCTTATAATGTTGAATATTTCATTGCTTGGTATGTAATAACGCTTATTGAACTAATTATATAGGTTTGTGGTTGTTTGAATAGACCTAAGTCAAATAATGATTGTGAAACATATTCAAACTTAATCATATGAATTTCTCATGCGATTGGCCCATGCTAATGGACCATACGCATGAACAACATCATCCTAATAAACCAGTCGTACGAATGAACTAGGAGACTGGATCAGTCGTATGATTGTGACATGAGATTGGCTCAGTCGCATGACCGAACACTAACTGCATGACTTAATCGCACGACTGAACCATGCAAATGGTCCAGTCGCACGATTGATAAACCTTAACCTATAAATACCACTTAATTCATGGAAAAACGAGTCACTTTGAATATTTCAATACCTACACATACCCTAGCCGTCCAAAGACCTCTAGCAACCTGTTCCAACTTCATAGATCATAGTAGATCGATTGCTCATCGTTCTTAACGAGTCATTCAATCTTTAATTGATTCTACATGCGTTCTCACTGATTGGATCGCCAATCAAATAGGATTCCACACTATTTGATTCGGTACACGCGTAGATCTGTTAGTATTCGTCCAGTACACGATCCTAACAGTACTTTCTCCCCTAAGCTTTCTCTTTCTCTCCTCCTCCTCAATCTCCTAAGGAGTTAGAATCCTTTTTCCTTTGTCACCCACATACCTTTGTGACACAGGATGGAGAGAGATTTGGCCTTTATTACTTGGTGTAGCATCTATGCTCTGGCCAGAGAGAGGTTGTGATACACCTTCACCAGCAGGTGCTTTACTGAGGGAATGAATTGCTGAAGTAATTGTAAATGTGATAGGGCTCTCAGGCTCTACCACTAGGCCTTCAGTCAAGGTTTCCCCTTCGAAGCTAATCTTGCCTTAACATCTAGTTGACCAATAGTATTACCTAATTGCCTTTGTCTCCTTCTTAGACTAAACTCTTCAGTAATTTTGTCCTAAATCCTTTGTGCCAGCCTATCAGCTTGTCTAGGTTGGCTTGGATTGACAAGTGACATGTTGACAAGGTCACGACCTTCATAGTTGTTCAAAGTCTGAAAATTTGAGACTTCGTGCTTCCCTTGAACTCTTTGACGAATAATGGCTCTTATATTTGCATCATACATCCACCCTATGATGTAGTTTGAAGTTCCTTGAGGTGGAGATGACATTGCCCTTGGTATATGTTCCTCAAAAAGACTCTAAATGAAGGAGTCTATAGAGTCCACATCAATGTGAACTTGAGAAAGTTACTGAGTATGGACAATTGCAAGTGAAGATGGTGAATCCCTAATGTCCATGCTGTCACACCCCAGGCCTAGGTAGGGTGGGACGTCACAGACTAGCAACAACATATGGCAGTGGAAACAAACCATTATAAGAGCTCAAAGGAGAGAATATCATATGGCATTAAAAGTTTTCAAAAGGTACTGGGGCTAGAAATAGATCCAGCCCCCAAATGAGTTATACAACCAACGTAGAAACAAATTGTATTTTCTCAACAAAAATGTAAAATTGTTCAAATAGTTCATTAAGTAAAATAAGCCAATGCCATGATCACGGGGATAAGTCTAGGTCTTCACAACAGCTAGGATCTCTTCATAAATTACCTGAAACATGCTCAAAAAGAAATTTGTGTCAACTAAAAAGTTGGTGAATTCAAGTGCTTAAAGTTTAAAAACAAAACGGACTTAACAAATCCTCATTTGATAAAAAGAAATGAATCATAGTTTCAACATCGTGGGAGCATCATAATCAACCCTGCACTCAGTCCCGGTTGGCCTCTTCTAAAGTTGTGTTTAACTGGCTATTCCCTGAAGGAAGAACCGAGCCCCAAACCAGTGTACCATACCTGCCTGGATGGTTCACCATAGTTTCTTAACAAAACTTGTCACATGCCACAAACGACCCCTCAGGATCTCAGTGGGGTACCCTTCCTAGAACGGAAGCCACTGTGTGTGGGGGATTCCCCAAATAGATCTATCCATATAAAACAAGTGGTTCACGAAAGAATTAATGATCATGATATAAGTATCAGCAGGTAACCATAAATCCCACATACAATCACCAAGTAAAGCACAAACATAGTTCATAAATAACAGAGCATGTTTCACCCCAAAGCAGTAGTAAAAAGGGGATCACTAGAACTCACCTTAGGTGTTAAGCCAAAAATAACTCTTCGTGTGCCGGGAATGTCTCAAGTCTAGCACCCTAACATGAATATACAAGTGATAAGCTACTGCTCTAAACTTATTTAAGGTGCAACAAGTGTGTCAAAAATTTAGTTGTCGGATAAGGCTTTGATTCCGTGAGGGTTTGTATAAAAAGTTTCCTTTTATGGAAAGTCATGGTTTCCCATATAATTTAGGATTTTCATCATTAAGTTAAGGATAAAGAGTAACTATGCTGCTCAAATAATTATTAGTCTCATAAGAGTTGGTTATAAAGTTTGGTAAAATTTTACAGTTTAGTCCCACAAGTTTCAAAATTGACAGTTTCTACCCTGAAGTTTGGTTTATAACTTTTTATGACAATTAAGACCAAAAATCAGGTTCTTAGAGTAAAAATTGACTTATTATTGAGTATGTGTTCCAAATTTTCAGAATATGGATCCAGTTTAAAACCTATGCGTTTAACGTTCCCGATTGCGGTAAAACCGGAGAGTTTTAACGGTTAATTAAGGATTTTCCTAAATTTGAGTCTTGGGCCAGTAGGTATCATCTTAAGGACATTTTTATAAGTTTCAAGTCCTTTAATTGTTAAAATTTGCCTCTAATAGTTGAAAGCCTCGTTTTTACGTTTAACCCGTTAAAACGCGTTTTCAACCGAATTTGTCCATTTAAAAGCTTATTTGACCAATATTTCCAATCCTCAAGGTCTTTTAACACTTACTTGCTGAAATGACATGGTTTTTATAAATCTTAGCTTTAAACCCCTTTTTCTTGGATTTTTCTCAAAAACGTCACCCGGTTAATACCCATTTCTAGTTAAAACGCCATTTAATTTATCCTTTTGACCATTTAAATACCCATTGACTCCAAAACACTTTCTTAACCATTATTAAGCCTGGAATACTTTTTAAGATGGTTAAAATCCATGTTTTATTATTTTTAAAGTTGTTTTACCATGTTTCGGGTCCCGAAAATGACTAAAGTGGGTCTAATCTTAACATGTCTTTAGTTTCCAGAGATTAACCATTTATCACACACTTAATATTCATTAAAATTTCTGAAATCATGTTCTAAACTCACGGCTAAGTCACCCAACACAACAATGAACCATCAACTTAGTGATTTAGCCATAACCGACCATAACACATGTGTAAATCCTTATAAGTTGCGTTTAAACATTAACAAAACCTTATTTAACTTAATATCAGATTATTAAGGTGTTCCAAAGTCGTTCATGTGCAGGTTATGAACCTTGGTTGAGAGGGTTTTCAAACAAGTGCTTAAATAGTGTTATTTCATATAGAAAGAAGGTTTTCAAGGTGTAGCCCGTGCAATAACCACATGTTCGAGTTATATAACCTTTTGTAATTTTAAAACAGGTTATTAGGAGTCCATTAAACAATTAGGAAGCAGATTACAAGTTTTGCTTTCAAGGGTTACAAGATTTACAAGTTAGATGGTGTAAAACACCCAAAAAGAGGGTTTTCATGGTGGAAATCGGTTTCCACCTCAAGAATGACCAATTTAACATGTGAGATACATTTTGTGACATTGAAAGCTCCTCAAGAACAAGATGATGGTGTCGGGTTTCTGGTACAACAAAGAGAGGAGGTGTTTTTTTAAAAGAAAAGTGAAGAAAACATATGAAATGACCATTTTCGGGTGACATGAAGCTTACTCTTGGTATTGTGCACATTTTGGAGAGTGTAGATGGTGGAGAGTGGTCTGGGAATCCTTGGAAAAAGCTGGAGAACTTGAACAAGTGCTGTAGGATCTCGGACTTGCAAAAATCAAGCACTAATCTTCATAAAGGGCACCTTCTCGCTTGTTTGAGCTTGGCCTATGGATGTATGGTGTTGTTCTTCGAATATGGGGCTGCAATGGTGTTCAAAACCATGGTGTGTGTGTGTGTTTTTTAGGAGAGAATCCGAGAGAAGAGAGTGAGAGAGTGAGAAGTGTGGTGATTGGGGGAGAGGGGGCGGCCGAGATTTGGCCTCTAGCGGCATTTTTTATTTAAATTTTAAATACAAATTAATATTATGTAGTATTAATTTATTGTGTAGTATTGTATTTTAGGTGGTAAGAGTTTTTAGTTAGTTGATGTGTCTTGTGCATGATTATGCATGCATTAGCCGAAAATTAATGTGTGTAAGCACACATTTTTAATTGTTTCAATAATAAATTGATTTCATAGTAAGGGTGACTAATTGACTTTCCCGGAACACTAAGTTTAAAAAGGTAAAACTCAAATTAACTAATAGTCACTAAAATCACATAAAAACATAAAATGGAATAAATAGCAAAAGATGATTCCAAATTCACTAATAGAGTTAGATCGTTTCTATTATAAGTACTCATAAGACGGGTAATGATGCAAGTAGATTAGGGTTAGAATAACGATCTGGAGGTCGGTTGTCACACATGCTCTGTGAAGAACTCCCAGGTTCTGTGTCTGTGATGACTTTCTCCCCCTTTTTGGTAGCATCACCCACTTGCATAGGTGAGCTTGAGGTTAGATCAATCACATTCACAGGTTCTTGTGTTCTTGGTTGAGCTCTTCTTAAAGGTTTCCCAGCTAGTTTCTCCTTGAGATAAAAATCTCAAGTTGCTGATCATTGACCCGTTATGCAGGGTAGTGACCTGAGATTCAAGATGACTAACCTTGAAGACTAGGTAGGTGCATGTTTTTGATAGTTATTGCATCTTTAGCCTCAGATTCCCCTCATCTTCATCAGAATAATCATGGGGAGATAAGAGAATTGGACCAAAGTCTTATCTCTCATCACTAGCATGGAGTTCTTGGCTGCTGGTTTTCCTTCGCTCATTAACAACCACAATTAAAGTGTCAATGGGCTGAGTTGCCATGGTTGAGGTCTGAATGATGTAATCACTTGCTGAAGTGAGAGCCTCTTCCATATGGATTTTCTGAAGAGGTTCAGAAGGATCCACCTCAGTATTAGGTGACTGATATGGGCTAGACATAGGTGACTCAGGAGCACTCATCTCTTTTTGAGTAGGGGAGGAGTAGAGATACTCATGGTACTCACTGAAACCTAAGTCTTCATCAGTATAGAAGTCAAATTTGGGAATTAGGTGGTTTATGTCTAAAGGCTAGGATGGTAACTGTCCCCTGAAGGTTATTCAGCTGAGTATTAAGACTCAAAGTGAAGGCTTAAGGTAGTTGGGCTTGTGAGCTCATCAGGCTGAGCATGAGGAACCTCAGGACTGATCCTTGAAGAGATGGTAGTGGTTTGCTCCTCAAAGGAGGTGGGAGCTCTAGTATCCACTCCATCCTATATGGCTGAGTGTATGGGGGCTTGCATAGACTCAATAGCTTGAGTAGGGGTTCGTTTGGATTTGTATTTTCTTTTGTAGGTGTGGGTGATTTGAGGTATTTTTGGTGGTTGGGAGGTAGAAGGTATGGGTTTAACACTAGCTTGTGTTGCTAGGTTGTCACCTTAAGCAATAAGCTCTAACATTTTAGGGACAAGGGCTGTTTCTACCCTTGAGAAGCATACAGTTGGCTTTTTCAAGATTTTTAAGATATCGGGCTTCATCTGTCCCAATTTAAGAATATTATTTGTTTCCCTCAACTGTGAGCCTAGTTCAGAGTTGAAAATGTATTGAACATATCTAGGAAACATATAATACTCCAAGGAGTCCAAGTTAGCAAGTAAATTGGTATAAACAAACTAAGAGTACCTGAACTTGACCCCTTAAACCATTCCATGCACTATGAAGGAAAGATCCTCAGGAATATGGTCCCACCCTCTATGCTTGTTGGACAAGTTGTAGATAACCACATGAAGCATGTATTTCCACTGGGATAAGACCTTTCCTTTCCTGAAGGTCTTTATAGAGAAATCTCTCTCATAGCCCATTGGCTCAAAGGAATGATTGACATCTTCCTTTGGGAAGGATAACTCACCTTCTTCATCATCCAGATGAAGATGATTGTTGATGATGCCCGGAGTAATAAAGATTCCTCCCCTGCACTGTGGCAGATAGTGCCTTCTCCCCATCCATAAGGACCTCTTGGCCGATCTTCCAAAATTCAAGCAAGTGATCCTCATAGAGAGTAGGATCAATGGTGAGGGGGTGAAATAGTTTGACAAAGCCTCAAAATCCACATGTAGAGTTTTACCGCGAGGTGTGTGAACAAACCAGGATCACAGTCATTAGTTACTCAGAATGACACTATATTCCACATTTAAAATAAACCAACCAAAGTTTAAACGTTTAAAACCATACAGAAGCATTTTGTAAATAAGAGAAATCCAAAGTAATTAAATGCATAATATGGCAAAACATACGCCCTCCCAATATCCCATAAATAAAAGGCAAACAAATATGTCTATGAAATAAAGTCTTAGGATGCATGCTGGACCTGTGTTGTGCTCCTAATGGCAAGATGAGTTAACGACTTGAGAATAGCATACTAAAATGTCAACATAATGGTTGGTGAGTTCAAGAGTTTGCGTTTATAATAAATATTAGCAGTTGTATAACATAAGAAGTGTATTGAAATAGATAGCTAGTCTATATTCACAAGTAATAAACATTGTGATTTCGCGATCGAAGCTGACTGTGTTGCATTTGTTACCTCCCGTCACGACTTACCAGGTCGTGATGATGTTTGTGTTTAGGACAATATTGCACCCTTTTGACCTCGAGTCGCACAGGTAGGGCTCGTCACACCTAGTAGTACTACCCAAGATTTCCCGTTAGTTACCATTGTTAGTGATCCGAAAGTGTGAGGACTATCCAGGTATTAAGCACTATGTTAAAACATACACAACTTATAATAATAAAATAGCGTTTGAGTACAAGTATGCTACCTCCCCCAAAAGAAGGTTTATAAAAAATAGAGGGGCATCAACTCACCTGGTGTATGCTGATAATGAATAAAGAGACTTGTGATAGGTGCAAAGACAAACCTTCAAAGGTTACCAAGATCACACAAGTACATAAGTATGTGTACACAGAAAACTTAACAACCCTAGGTTAACCTAGTTGACCCGTTTGACCCGTTGGTCACATATTAGATGGCGACCATGAAGCTTAAACCACAACACAACTGTGTTGCCTACCTTACCAAATCACCATTCTGGACAAAGTTTGATAATGCCATTGATCTAATGGTCCATTCTCCCTACAAAACGGCTTTCCTTCTAAATCCTACCATTCATGCCGAATCCCTCCATCAGTTCTGGACGAACGTCACCCTCATCACTAGGGAGAATAACACCGACTCTCTCCAGTCGTTCGTCAACAACCGACAGGTGGTCATCACTCTGGCAACCCTTCGCCAAACCCTATAACTGGATGATGCCACTTTCCCCGCTGGGTATCTAAAGGGCACCACTGATCTATCCTTTGCCCACCATGGATACCAGGGTAACCTTAGCGCCTCTACCATCCTGAAGAAACATTTCCATGATGCAGAACGCCTTATTTTTCATATGGTGAATGTTTGCTTAGCTCCTAAGACTTCTTCTTGGGATCACATGTCGACCAGGTGGCAGCAGGTATTATTCTCTATCCTTGAGCAACAAAACATAAATTTTTCTGAAATAATATTTCTTGAACTTAAGGATATGGCCTCAAAATATATTGCTAACCGATGGATATTATATCCTCGGTTCATCATGGCCATTATAGAGAACCAGCTGAATGCCGAGGGACTTGTTGTCCTTGGAGTCCCTGCCATGGCTGTATTGCCTGAGGTATACTCCAGGCACAACTCAGACCAATCACTCAAACAGGCTGCCAAGCTGCGAAAACCCACGCAGCTGGAACCCACAACCACCACCTCCAAATCCGAAGTCCCCACCAAACCAAAATCCAAAAAGCCAAAAACAGCTACTCATGGAGATGAGTCCCCTGAGGATGCCCCTGTACCACAAAAACAGGACACACATACTGGTTTTAACCCCCCAGTTATGTCAAAGACTTAACCTGCCAAAGCCGCACAGGTATCCTCTTAACAGGATCCTGTTGCAACCAATATTAGGGATCCCACATTGCTGGAACCTATCTCAATTGAGAGGGTTACCATTGAAGCGCACCACTCACCCCGGGTGCAATCTGCTTCTACCCAATCTCCACATGCAACCGCCCCTCCAAGTCCTACACTTATTGTTGCACAAGTGCTGAGTCAGTTGCACTCCTCACCCCCTCCCCAGAAACCAATTACAACTGGGCATACCTCAACCATTGAGGGGGAGGACCAACGTGCTTCTGATAACCCACAGCACAGGGGTTACAATGTTCCATCTCCGAGTGTAGAAAAAGAGATTGGAACTTCTGGTGAGGTTGCCACTTCTCCTGCTTTAGCATATGATCAGGCTGAAGTTGGTAACATTCATAAGACCTCACCAGAGGCAACTGTTGATGAAGGACATGGTCCTGAGGCAGGAAGTCCCCAGTACCATGACCAAGGGGCACATGCTACTACTGATCTACACTCAGAGCATGTTCATCCTGATTCTATCAGGAGGTCAGGTGATTCAGTAAACACTGATGATGACCTGGGCTTCTTTTATGATGTTTTAGCCCAAAACACCATCCTCGAGGATGAGGTAAGCAGACTCAAAGAGCTGCTTGCCAAAATTTCTCAGGATCAAAGACCATCTACCCCTCAAACCCCACAGATGGCACCTTCCTCTGAAGGTCTCCCATACACAGAGCCACTCCAAAACACTCAGCCACCTGCCTCTACTTCTGGCACTATTTCTCAGGGACAGAACCCCCCTGAGCAAATAGCTGCTATCTTTCAACATTCCTTACCTCTCATCACACCAATTATCACTGATATAGTGATTAAAACCATTGATGAGAGGCTTCCCTCAGTTATACAACCCTTGATAGAGGATGTTGTGAGCAAAAGGCTTTCTGAAAATCAAACCCTTGCAACCAATGCAACCAAAAAGGGGGAGATTTAGTCAGTGAAAGCAAAAAGAAAGAAGATTGCAGATAGGAAAGAGACTGAGATGGAGAAGGAGAAGGAAGCTGATATGGAGAAAGTGACTGAAAGTACTAAAGACTTTCATGTCACATACAAGAAAAGGAAGAATGAAAAGGAGACTGACTTGGAGACAATGGTGAAGGAGGCTGACGCCGAACACAGCCGATCAATGGATAACATCATTGATCAGTTGTTTAGGAAAGGTCATGACACTGAAAAACTTGACTCAGAAATCAGAAGATTGGAGATTGAAGAAATCCAAGCTAGATGGGCAAGTTATGATGTGTTAGAAAGGGAAAGGCTAGAAATCATGATCAGGTTCATAGCTAAGTATCTTGGTAGATCATTGATTGAAATCAAGGCATGGTCCAGGGACAACATCTTGGCAATAACCACCAAGATCTGTTCGTCTGAAGTATATACCAAAGGATTGGTTATTGAAGCCTTAAATGAAGCTGGTGCTGGGAGCAGGACTGAACTAGTCAAGCAATCTAAAGCCGAACTCACATCCAAAATGCTAGAACAGCCTGTCAAAATTCCCACACCAAAATCCACTAAAACAATCCCTTTACCCCAAAAATCACCACAACCACAACCCACCAAACCAATTCCCTTACCCTCAAAACCAATAGCCGATGATGTACTTCAGAAGAGGAAGAGAAGGGTACTGAGGCTAGAAGAAGATGAAGAAGATAATGATGAAGATGAAGATAGGCTGCCAATCTCAGCTATTATACAATGCCTAAGGCCACAAGTCACCCTCCAACAGTTACTCCTGAGTCTCAAAGGCAAACTATGAAAGTGAAGTTAGAAAAAGAAGAGCTTCAAAAAAACATGATGAGGAACTGTTGAGAAGAGTTGACAAAGCATATGCTGCCACATCTTCAATCATCAACATGAAGAAGCATGCTCTCAGGTTATACACTCTTAAACATACATTTCAATATCAAAAGGAGAGAGTGAGGATTTGGCCTGATCCCAGGGTGTCTTATAGGATTCAAAAGAAAAACATTCCACAGAGATACATTGGCCAAGTGAAGAAGATTGTAGATGAAGTGATCTCACTGGTCTTTGTAG
The DNA here is from genome assembly GCA_025506515.1 of Flaveria trinervia. NCBI lineage: Eukaryota > Viridiplantae > Streptophyta > Magnoliopsida > Asterales > Asteraceae > Flaveria > Flaveria trinervia. The sequence continues at coordinate 25,712,066 of CM046447.1, forward strand.
TATCACCCTGGGAAATCCTAGATGACTTCAAGAAAGCCTATAAAGCTAAACTGACCCCACAAAAGATGCTGGAGAATAAAATGGTGAAAAAGGGGTTAGTATACAAGAGGCTTGAGGAAGTTAGAAAGAATGAGCTCCAGTTGTTCTTAGAGGGTAATCACCCAGATGAATTTGCTTATAGAGTAACAACAACTGTGGAACTCAAAAATGGGAAGTAGGTCAAATACCTATCTGAGTATTATGGGCCAGAATCACTTTTTGAAGGAGGAGCAGAAGAGCTTACCATGGAGGAACAAATAACCTTCCTTGAGGCCTATACAAGGGAGTCATACAGACTCATTGTTGGGAAGTAGATCTCATGGATGGGGTAACAACACTATGTCCAGTTCCCCAAGACAGAGTTCCCATTCATCCTTTGCCAAACAGATCATTGAGACTTCTTCCCAGGCCTGTGCTTACATGGGTCACTTCTGAGCTGATCTAGAAGACAAAAAGACCAATCTTTCTGCCATAATAAGTGGGACATCTTCAATAAGTTTAGAGGTTTTGGCTGTATTGGTTCAGGGGGAGTTTGTTGGACCAAAAGAACCAATGAGCCTGATCAGAAAAACCTCTAAGTCTTACAGACATCACAACAACTGCTGAAGACTTGATCAGCTGTTTGACAAAGTCTGAAGAGCAACAGCTGAAGAACAAAGTACTGAAGACTTCAATAGCTGAAGACCAAAGTCTGAAGATCAACAGCTGAAGACTAAAGTACTGAAGTTTCAAAATCTGAAGACTAAAGTACTAAAGACTTCAACAGCTGAAGACCAAAGTCTGAAGATCAACAGCTGAAGACTAAAGTACTGAAGATCAATAGCTGAAGACTAAAGTACTGAAGTCTTAAAAAGCTAAAGACTAAAGTACTGAAGACTTCAACAGCTGAAGACCAAAGTCTGAAGATCAACAGCTGAAGACTAAAGTACTGAAGATCAACAGTTGAAGTACAAAGACTGAAGACAACAGCTGAAGACATCAGTTGATGACAACAGCTGAAGTTCAAGTACAAGTACTGATGCCTTCAGAGTTTGTTACAACAGCTGAAGAAGCATTCTTCAGTTGTTGTGATGGTTTCCTTTCAGTAGTTTTCTTTTCTATTTCAGTACTTGTAAAATGACTGAAGAGCATGTTCTTCAGTTGTTGTAGTTTCAGTAGTTTCTTTTCAGTAGTTGTAGTGATAGTTAACACTTAGTATTTTTGTAAGAAGATGTCAGCTGTTTGACATCTTCAGTAGTTGTGTTAACTATCAGTAGTTTGAATAATTCTGTTAGATATCACTATCAAGTGACATCGGCAGACGTCACATCTCCTATATAAGAGATGTTGACCTAATTGTATGTGTGACATTCTTTTACCACGAAAGCGCATATTGAATGAAATATCTTTCGCAGAATTCTCTCTCTCTATAACCGTTTACTTTTATATTGAATATCAATTGTGTTCTTGGGAATTGTCTAATTCATTGTTTGATTTCCGCTGCAATACTCTCTAATCAATCAAACGTAGATCACTGATCCTAACAATATTGTTTAATCATGCAATTCAACTTATCATACACTAATATCATGTAAGTTATCCACGTGCATCACATCATTCAACCCAAGTTCTACTTAGGTCATCATACCACATTAGATCATCATACACTCATGCAAATCTCGAATAATCATCATGCTCAAATATTATAATTACATCACATCAAACAATTCATACGTGAAGTCTAATCATGCACTACATGCCATGTGAAGTCACCCATGACCTCATATCCTAAACCCTGCCAATTCTACTAAGTAAGGGCCTCAGATTTGCATGCGTGTATGACAATCATAACCACATTACTAGAATATATAGTGACAACAAAATTTCAACCCAATCATGATCTCCTAATCACTACCCATAATTTATCATCATGTATGATCATCAACATCTATACTTCATACATAATCAACCAAACATCCATATAACTCAATTACACATTCTAACACAACAAACATCATCCATAATCATTCTAACATGATCTTAACATCATAAGCATGTCCAAATCATCACATCCAAAGTTCTACAAAAATAAAGTTTCCCTTTTGATAAAGTAATACCCAAAAGTGCTCTAGCATCCAATTCAACCATAATTTCAACAATTATATACCTAATCTAGTTCATAGCATTCATTCTAACATGCTAATCACCTCCAAAACATCCAAATTCTCAACATCATACACAAAAGTTTCTACTTTTAGTAAGTCATGATCAATATCACAATTTCAGGGATTTTCTTGTACAATTCAATTAAACTAACATCTAAGAATCACATCTAACATCTTAGCATCATCAAATCATGAATTCCAAGAACAAAAAGTTTCCTCTTATGGCAATGTATGAACTAGATGATCAAACCCTAGATTTCTTGCACAATCAACATAATCTAGCATTCATACAACCTAACTAACATCATATAATCATCATACAATCATCAATTTCATATAATCATCATCAATTTCGTGGATTAGGGTTCATCTACACCAAAAATTATGAACAACTTGATAAAACATACCTTTAAACGTGTAGAATCAAGAATTGGACTTGCTAGCACTATGGAACACTTGAAACTAGATCAAAAACGATTGTTTTGTGCTTGTTATTGATCAAATTCGAATGGTGGGGGGTTTGGGGATTGGTTTTGGCCGTAATGGGGTATGGGGGTGGGGATTAGGGTTTGATTTTGATTAATTATGGTAATATTTAGTTAAAAAGGTATTTACAAAATAACCCTTTAATTATATTTTATAAAAATTAATCTTTCTGATACTTTTTAATAGTTTTTAACTACGAAACACAAGTATTATTAATCAATTATAATAATCCTAGACATTTACAATAAGTCACACAACACACGAAATATATTTTACACGTTGTTGCATTATCGCGCAAAATTTATAAAACAATCATTTAAAATTCTATAAAATTATGAACCACATAATCACAACTAATAATCAACATTATTAATTAGATTATTATTTTTATCATAGATTATTATTATTAAGTCGCCAATGTTCAATGACAACTAGTGTGTGCTCACGACACGTGTATGCAAGACTTAACGGAACTAACGGAGTTTAGTAACGGAAAATTACCGGATGTCACATTATCCCATGTTGAAAGAATTTTCATCCCGAAAATTGTGTTACATGGTTGTGCTACATCCCTGGTTTACTGCTTTGACATAACGAAATCGAGTGAGTTGTCACATCATCCCCATGTTGAAAGAAATTTCGTCCCGAAATCTAATCAGTACCTTCCCCGGCTGTTGCCGTCATTTCAAATAGATGAGGATACTTGAGCTTCATCTGATCCTCGCGTTCCCACGTAAATTCGGTCCGCATTTTAAGTTCCAACGAACTTTGACTATAGGTATCTGGCTTTGCTTAAGAGTCTTGACCTCATGATCCATTACTTAAACTGGCTCTTCCACAAAGCGTAATTGATCATCTACTTGTACTTCCTCGAGTGGTACAATTAGTGTCTCGTCAGATAGGCACTTCTTTAGATTTGAGACGTGAAATACATTGTGAACACCACTCAGTAACCTAGGCAAGTCCAGTCGATAAGCTACCGGACCTATTCTTTCCAGAATCTCAAATGGTCCAACATATCTTGGATTTAGCTTGCCTCTCTTGCGAAACCGAATTGCACCCTTCCACGGTGAAACATTTAGCAAGACTTTGTCATCGATTTGAAACTCCAAAGGTTTTTGTCATTTGTCTGCGTAACTCTTCTGTCTATCTCGCGCCGCAACCATGCGGTTTCGTATCTGCACTATCTTCTCTGTGGTCTCATGTACCAATTCTGGACCAGTCAATTGACTATCACCAACTTCCGCCCAACAAACTAGTGATCTACACTTTCGCCTATATAATGCCTCAAATGGTGTTGCCTTGATGCAAGTATGATAACTATTGTTGTAAGAAAACTCAACCAACGGTAAATGAGCTTCACAATCACACAACATGTCTTCCAAAGTTTGAATGGTACATTCACTCTGACCATCGGTCTGTTGATGGTAGGCAGTGCTCATGTCCAGATGCGTACCCAAAGATTTCTGTAACGATTGCAGAAATAGGACGTAAAACGAGCATCACAATTAGATATAATCGAGATCGGCACGCCATGCCTCGATGATACCACCTGTGAATCCAAGGATCGGAATCAGGAATTATTAGCGTTAGTTGATGTCAAGTCAATGTTTGTGGAATCAACGTTGGCTTGGTTTAATTGTTTGTATAGTAAATCAATATCAATAATGATTCAAGAACACAATTTATGAATTAAAAATGTTAAATTCGATTCAAACGTATTTCATTAAAACATGCTAATGATTACAAATAAACAATGAACGAATCTATTGAATTTTGTGTTATGATGATGTGACGGCTACTAAGGTTTTTATTTGTGTGATGTGATGTTTGGTGATTGTAATGTTGCTTGGATGTTTGCCGTTTTTGGCTGTCGTTTGATGTGAAACCTAGGATCCATATATATAGACAAGGATGTTTCTGTTAAGGAAACACCAGATCTTTTGAGATTTGAATTGTTTCTGATAAGGAATCATTAGATTTCTTGGGATTCGCATAACTGACTTGTTGACTTGTAACACTTGTATTGTTTGAATACAAGTGTTTGTACTCCGTAGGAATATTGCCTTCCGTAGATAGTTGTTCTTCCACAGGAGACTTATTGTTCAGCAGGAACTTGCTCTTCCGCAGGAGTCTTGCTCTTTTGTAGGAGACTTGTTCCTTAGCCCTGGTTGTTCATCCACAGAAGATCTTCGGATGGAATTTTACTTGTAAGGAAAATATCTACGGAAGAACAAAATGTTCATCCGTATATGTTTCTTACACTTAGTCAATTTCAGAAATTGACCGAGCATAATGTTTGTACCTGCACATATACATAAATCAACACACATATATATGGGTTAACCTATATATTTAATGCATACACAATAATGAATTACTACCATTCATTACAGATATTAATTCAAGTACTAGGCCTATACAAAATGGACTAGATCTACTGATCCTAGACCTAACAATACTCCCCCTTAGGCTTAGCTACTGTGTTCATTTCTTCAAAATAGAAAGCTCCTTCAATCTTAAAACCATCTTCTTGTTGAAATATGATACCGCATCCTTTTGATCATCGTATTGGTACTTGATCTCCATTCTACATATCCTTTGGAGTGTCTCAAAAGTCACTCCCAATATATCTTCTTCTGTGGTGAGGGTTTCCACAACACATCGATTGTTAACAATTTCCAGCCTATCTTCTTCTGAGATTCGCAGCTCTGATATATCTTCAATGTTGGCTCCCTTCAACATCCCAGCATTATACCTTCTTCTCTTGTATGCTTTAGCATGCAGCTTATCCACCACTTGTATCATATGAATGTATAAGCATAAATGTTGGTCCATGTGATCGTAGAACAGTGCAAATGATATAAGAATCGTTCAATATCCAACAAATACACTAAAAAACAATATCAAAGAGGATTGAACACAATGAGAACCCATTCATAATAACACAATGATCAATGATAATCAATAACATAAAGCACAAGAATAATTCTGTGTATTAACTGCTTGAAATGGTAACTTGCAACAATGATAATCGATTAGGGTTTTTGCAAGCTTCCCACAAAGAGAAGAAACAAAACAATATATAACAGTCTATAGTTTCCCAGACAGTTTCGCTATCAGCGAAACTATACTGCCGAAACTATAGTTTCGCCAGATGAAACAACAGTTTCGTCAGACGAACAAAACAGCAAACTGTGAGCGAACTTATAGTTTCGCTCACAGTTTCGCTAGACTTCCAAAATACATAATCTAAGTACTTACAAAAGAAAACTAACAAAAGACCGATTACAATTAAAAGCAAACAAACTAAACTAAAGGTGAGTCCAACCTACATAGCTCTTCAATACTCCCCCTATTCTAGTATCTTTGTCTACCTTCTCATTCTCAGATGTCACAACTTCCCTTTTGAATTCCTTGAACAGATCAAATCCATCTTTACCATCTTCCATTTCATTCCCTTCACAAGCTCAACAACCAAAGCATGATTTATATCAGTTCTTGTTTCCTCAACCTCAACACTCCAATCAAAGTTAGAAATCAATGCAGTCTCCTTCTTGTGATTCATATCTTCTTTCTCCTTTTCAGCTGTTAACCTTGGAACTCCTGAATTGCTCGAATCGGTGACAATCGGTGATGCACAATCACGTTTGAAGTGTCCCATTTGTTTACAGTTGAAGCATCTCAATTTGGACTTATCAAATCCCAGTTTTGAATTAGATGTTTGACCACTGAAGTTCTTTCGTCCAGTTATTTCCATAAATCTTCTAGCTTTAAGGGTCAACATGGCTATCTGCCATTGGATATCAGTTTCTTCAAGATCATCAGGATCTACCTGATACATGTCTTCCATAGTCATTCCCTTCCCTTTCAACTCTCCAGCTACCAGTGCTTCATAGCTTTAAACAAACATTCCAAACAGATCCATAGTTTCAGATCGGATTGAACTTTCAACATTGGCCTTAGAATTTCCCAGATCTCTTCCAATACTACTGTTTCCACTTGAGAAAGTACTTGTATTGATTCTTCCTTGAATTGAATTCTGTATCTGAGAGCTTGCAGCGGATGATAGTAAAGCAACATTTTGTTAAAAACCAGATGTGGGCATTATAGTCTGGTTAAATTCCCGTCTCTTCATGTCCAACTCAAAGGATTTCAGCTTATTGATAATATCCATCAGCTTGTAGTCTGTGAATCCTCTTTCTTGTTTAAGCATCCTCACTTGAAGACTCCACTGAGGTGGGAGAGAATCTAGAAGCCTGTTAACTTGTTCACTATTGGAAAGCTTCGCTTTAAACAGTCAAGAAACGATTTGTGAGATCCGTCAAACTCTCATTCTTGTATCCAACGAAAGAATTGAATTCCTTCTCAGCCTGAAGGCTCTATCCTTTACCAAATCTGCATTACCATCATAAAACTCACATAATGCATCATAAAGAGATTTAACATTTTTATGCTCTGCAAAACAATTGTAAATGTCTGGAGCCAGACAAAGAGTTAAAGCACCAAAAGCCTTTTGATCACGGTCGATCAATTTTAGATCCTTTTCAATGATGGAGGATGGGTCCTTATTTTGAGAGACAATATCACCAACAGTTATTGTTGGTATGTGAGGACCAGAAATAATTGATTCCCATTGGTTGTGATCAGTGTAGAAGAAGAAGGCTTTAAGACATCTCTTCCAATCTTCAAAATTGTCTCCGCTAATGAGTCTCGGAGGCCTATTTGGAGCAACGCTTTCAAGATCGGCAAGAGTGAGTGAGGTTAACTTAGACATTGTAGTTTCGCAAAGATTGATATAGTTTCGGCAAGAAGTAAGATACTTTCGCAAACACTTTCGTAAAAAAGGTAACTTCGCAGGTAATTTCGCTGAAAATTTCTTTCGCAGATACTTTCGCAGAAGGATCTAATTTCGCTGACAATTTTGGCAGTAGTTTCACTTGCCGATTGCCACAACAGGCTTAGTTTCGCTGGTAAGTTCGCAGAAACATGCTTGAACTTTCGTTCAGACACACTTTCAGCAGCAATTTCGCTTGAAAATCCTTCACAATCACTGGTGAACTTTCGTTCAAAAGGACTAGTTTCGCAGAACAACTAGAGAACAATTTCTAAATCAATATAATCAGTAGTTTCGCTGGAAGATGATTGACAGTTTCACTGAAAGAACTATAGTTTCGCTGATCAATCCCAAAACCCTCTTTTAACACAAAATCAATCTCAAATCATCAAAAACTCAATGAATTTGAGATCTGATGATTAACAAGGCTTCCACAACAGAAAACAAGGTAAACTCAATCAGTTTCCATATCAAAAACATCTAGTGAGTGATTCAAAATGATTGAAACAAGATATTGAACAAAAACCACAAAGATACTCAACAAATCATGAGCACTAAGGCTTTGATACCATATTGTTGGTCCATGTGATAGTAGAACAGTGCAAGTGATATTAAGAATCGTTCAATATCCAACAAATACACTAAACAACAATATCAAAGAGGATTGAACACAATGAGAACCCGTTCATAATAAGACAATGATTAATGATAATTATAACATAAAGCACAAGAATAATTCTGTGTATTAACTACTTGAAATGGTAACTTGCAACAATGATAATCAATTAGGGTTTTTGCAAGCTTCCCACAAAGAGAAGAAACAAAAAAATATATAGCAGTCTATAGTTTCGCAAACAGTTTCGCTATCAGCGAACTGTACTGCCGAAACTATAGTTTCGCCAGACGAAACAGCAGTTTCATCAGGCGAACAAAACACCAAACTGTGAGCGAACTTATAGTTTCGCTCACAGTTTCGCTAGACTACCAAAATACATAAATCTAAGTACTTACAAAAGAAAACTAACAAGACCTATTACAATTAAAAGTAAACAAACTAAACTAAAGGTGAGTCCAACCTACATAGATCTTCAATAAATCATTTAGTGCTCTTTCATCTGCCAGCTTTAGGAAGAATTTATCATGTAAGAATGATATGTAGCTTGGGTGGAGCATTTTGATCTCTATTGGGTCGAAGATTCTTATCTTGTCACCATTCCTACCATCAGCATTCCTTAGTAGCACCATTTCTTTTGTTTTCTCAACATATCCTCACTCAGTTATGGGAAGAGTGTATTAATTTCCTCTAATGACTTTAAAGGCTGCTATTTTTGTAGTTAGTACAACCAATTCTCCTTAGAAGTTTATCATCAACTAATCAGGAGGAGTTGGTGCTTGATCTTTTCTTCCTCTTTAATCTTTGTTTGTGCTCATCGTCCTCTCTTTTTGCTTCTTTAATCACATCATCTTTGAATTTTGTCTTTAACTTTCCCACCAACACAGAGAAATCTCTTTCCTTGATTGAATTGGGTAGTTAGACATTATTAGACTTTGCAGATCCTTGATGTCTCTCTCATGAAGCCTCAGCAATGTTCTTGTATCATGAAAATACTAAATTCTTCCGGAGGTTCTCTTAATAATTGTACAATCCAGTCTGGATCATATTTCCAGACCATAATCTTGTTCTCTTCCATAGAACTGGGAGTTGTGATATGATCATATAGCTCTATCAGAGTTGATTTCTGTTAAGTGATTTCTCAAACAGTTGTCCCTAGTGGCCATATTTTGCTAGGAATAACTACTCTTGGTTCTCTGATTAGTTTGTCTTTGCCTTTGTGTTGATATTTGGATTCAACAGTTATAGGATCAGCAGACAGTTTGCTTTGATGCTCATAGGATGGATTTGGAGCTTCAGTTCTGAACCTTACTCTAGTGTCAAGCTCAACTGACATAACATGTTCCATCATTCTTCTCAGTTTAGCAGATTTCTTCAGTTGGTTTGATTCAAGAGCACATATCTTTATCTTCAGCTGATCAATCTCTTATTCTTTTCTTCTTAACAAAGCTGATTGATCAAAGAGAGAGTCATTCATTTGATCAATTTTCACCCTTAGTTTCTCATTTTCAATTTTCTCTTTCTCTACTGATTCTTTGAGCTCAGAATCTTGTTGAAGAAGGGCATCAATCACTTCATTATTACACAGGGCATCTTCTCTTAAGCTTTTAATCCTTGATTTTAGTTGCATGAGCACTTCATCCTTTCCTGCTATTATCCCTTTCATCTCCTTAATAGTTGCTTTTTGAAGTTAGACTTCACTACAAGTTTGTTGTACTTAGTCACTAGATAGATTTTGCTTAATGGGATGTCATTATCACTTAGATCATCTTCATTGTAAGTAATAACTTCCTCATATTTTTCTTCTTCTCTTTTCTTCTTGTTCTCGGCCATCTCGTCTTTATGTTCTTTAGTATGAGCAGCCACACTTGCTGAGCTTGAGCATTCATCTTTTGATTGATGAAGAGTTTGTGCTTCTATGTTCATGATGTGCAATAAAGGCTCTGTTTGATTGGAGAGGCAACTGGTTCTTCACAGCTGGAGAGTGACAATGGGATGGTGCTTTCTTGAGAGATCAACTCAGTCTTACCAGAGTGAATAGAGTTTACAGACTGAGTGACTGAATAGGGTTCTACACTCTTAGATAATTGATGAGAAAGTGGAGAGATAGGCCGAGTGTTTTGACTGGCTGAGTGAAATTATTGAGAGTGAACAGATAGATTAGGTGAAATGGGTTTAGTGTTCTGACTTGTAGGAGAAGGGAGTTGTGGAGATTGTTGTTATTGGTGAATGGGTGAAAATTCTAGAGAGTGTGTGGCTTGTACAGAATTGGTGGGTGAATCCTCCTGTTGATCTTCCCACACAAAATCTTGAGGGATGTTTGCATGAGCATCTACCACATGATCAAACATGGGCATGTCTCCTCCTTCATACTCCCTGGATATTTTGTTTAGTACAGATCTACCTAGGTGAGCTTGAACAAACACACCACCATCTACAGTAGTCCCAGGTAGATCAACATTGATGATTAGTTGCAAAAACCTTGAAAACATATACATCTTGTCTGCCTTCTGCACTTTGATGAGATCACATATGCAATTGAAGATGTACTTTGAGTAATTGTAGGTTCTTCCCTCAAAGATACCAATAATGCCTTAAGAGATATGCCTTGAAAATCTATCAAGTCCAGATTTCCTATTTGAGATGAACTTAAGATAAGTATGGTAGAGAAATCTATAGAGCTTGCAGAGTCTACCTTTCTTTATTTCTCCCTTCTCGAAGTCACCATCATACCCCATTAGAAGAAAAACTTTCTCTATGTATTCATTTTCGAACACATCAGGATGACCAGCTTCTACATCTCCCAACTCAAGAACCCTTCTATTGTCTGTTCATCCACTCTTAGTCTTCGATCTTCAGATCAGCCACAATAACTTGACCATCTTCTTCTATTTGGGCGGAGTTCCAAAAATCAGTGATGTGTGATTGATGAATCACAACCTCTGCTGATAAGGCATAGTACAGCCTAGATCTTCTTAGATATCAGATAATATCTTGACACCTTTGTGAAACAAGGTCGTCCACATTGTGCTCTCTCACAATTCGATTATCTATCTGTTCACAAGAAGAAGTTTTTCGTTAGAATCACATTATTGATATGAGAATACGAACAGTTGTGAGATTAAACAAGAATCAAACACTTCATTATTGAAAATTACTACATGTTTTACCTTGAACACAATGATTTGAGAGCAGAAATATATGGTAGTTTGAAGTTTTGATTCAGTAATTTTTGAATGTTATAAAAAGAGGAAAAAATTGTTGAGAGCGTGTTTTTCTAGGTCTGAAAAGATGAACTAAAAAAGTGAATGAGTTTTGAAGTCAAAGAACATCATTTATACTTTCTCAGACATTAATTTTATTTATTTAATGAAGTGGGACCCTCAAAAATAAGTGGGACCCTTAACAATTTTCTGTTCTAAGTTCTTCTGTGTTCTAAGTTCTTCCGTGTTCTAAGTTCTTCCGCAGATCTCTACGGATTCCATAAATCATCTGTGGATGTCTTAACAACTTTTACTGATGAAGTATAACTTAAATTTTCATAGGTTACCAAACTATGAAATTAAATTATATTTGTTGATCTTTGCTCATTCGTAGTTTACCAATCTACGGATAGACATTTACATTTTCCACACACTGTATTCTCTACTGATGCTTAAGACGGTACTGTAGCATCTACTGATGCTTATACAACACTTGTGCAGAAAAACTTATTTTGATGTATGGTCCAAGTCCACTATTTAGAACCATTTATTGCTATTGGACATTATTGACTTTGTATTCATGACAATTGAGTGGAAGAAAGCTTAAATAATTTAAAAAAAACTTCATGTATCCAGTAGCTAAGTTGGTGCTCAGTTTCTAATTTCTTCAAATTATTAATGAAATACACAAAGTTGTTGATTGATAAACTATCTTCATGAATTCTACTCCCCCTAAATTTGTGATTAATGATGACAGTATTCATTTATCATAAATTTCAAAGAAGAATATCATGAGAGTGATTTAACATTATGATGATGCACAGACATATATCCATATATGATGAGATCATACTATAATACTAAGCCTCTTCCTGATGAGTTATTTAGTTGAATTGATACCTGAACACAGTTCTGATTGCAAGTATATTATCCACTTAAATTCATACAAGAGCTAATGTGTCAACTAGGCATGCTGTTTATCATGTTTTCATATTGATTAGGAGATAACTGTTATGGGCTTCACATTCAATTCACGAAGATTTTGTCCTTCCTTTACAATTCAAATCATCACTTGTTCACATTTAATAACTATGTACTTTAAGTTATTAGTTCTATCTTGAGATGCATTTGACATCTCATTAATGCATTGATATAAAAGCTCTAAATAAATATACAATTGATCACCTAGGATTCTTTTGAGAGCTTAGATATGATCATCATCAGGTCACCAAGTCTTTACTCACGTAAAACAAAGGTGCCTTTAACCCAATTCTTTGTTTACACAAAACAGAGGGATGATGAGGATCATGATCTTTTCACCTTTGATAACTAATATACAGTATGGTGATCATACACCCAAGTCTTTGTTTACACAAAACAGAGGGTGTATGTTTTGCAAAGATAGATATTATAAAGTGTCGGTACATAGTGTGCGTAGATGAGTGATTTGATCACATCAGAATAAGACTCACTTTGTATCATCAAAATGAAGTTTCCCATAAACAATCACTTTGAATTATGTTTGGCATGCAGTAAGTGTAGTTTCCACTCAAGATGAACCTACTTACATATCAAGAAACTAGCTCAGATTTAGTGATATTTAAGAATTCATGAATAAACAAAGATATAGTGTACTATCATTTTCCATGCATATGTCATGCTGAAGCATCATTACATGCTTTTCTTTGTTTGTTCAAGTTGATTAATCTAAGTTAATCACGCCTAGAGACTCAATTAGAAAATTAAATCTAACTAAATTAAAGACTTTAGTGAATAAATCAGCAAACTGATTTGTTGTATCCACTTTGACTAACTTAATCAAACCCTTTTCTGAGCAATCTCTTAGAAAATGATATCTTATCTCAATGTGTTTTGTTTTACTATGTTGCACAGGATTAGCAGTTGTAGATACATGTGTCCCTGGTTTCTAAACTTAATGTAATATGTCTTTATTGTCTTACACATATGTAATTGTATGGGTACTTAATGAAATACAATGTGTGGTTGTGCTTATAATGTTGAATATTTCATTGCTTGGTATTAATAACGCTTATTGAACTAACTATATAGGTTGTGGTTGTTTGAATAAATCTAAGTCAATTAATGATTATGAAACATATTCAAACTTAATCATATGAAGTTCTCATGCGATTGGCCCATGCTAATGGACCATACGCATGAACAACTTCATGCTAATGAACCAGTCGTACGAATGAACCAGGAGACTGGATCAGTCGCATGATTGAAACATGAGTTTGACTCAGTCGCACGACTGAACACTCAGTCATGCGAATAGATCAACGACATGACTCAATCACATGACTGAACCATGCTAATTGTCCAGTCGCACGATTGAGAAACCCTAACCTATAAATACCACTTAATCATGGAAAAACGAGACACTTTGAATATTTCGATACCTACACGTACCCTAGCCGTCCAGAGACCTCTAGCAACTTGTTCCGACTTCATAGATCGCAGTAGATCAATTGCTAATCGTTCTTAACGTTTAGATTCAATCTTTGATTGATTCTACGTGTGTTCTCACTGATTGGATCACCAGTCAAATAGGATTCGGCACTATTTGATTCAGTATACGCGTAAATCTGTTAGTATTCATCCATTACACGATCCTAACAAGTGGTATCAGAGCTTTGGCTCAAGATTTACGTATGATTCAATCGTTTTGATATAAAAATTATGTTTTTACACTCAAAAACACAATCTTTTGTGTCAAATCGGGTTTTAAACATCTCCTGATCAAAAAGATTAGTTTTTCTGGCATACGACAATTAGGGTTAGCAAGAAATTTGTGGTTTTGCGTCCAAACACCTTAAACCTACGAATTTTCGAAATCCAGCAGGTTCAGTCGCACGATTGACTCAATCGCACGACTGAGGTCATACGCATCCTCTATACGCACGATTGGACTCTTTCGTACTCCTATTCGTACGACTGAGAAGTCTATTCGCATTGCTCAACCGCACTAGTTCATTCGCCCGACTGTGTCATCCGCATCAGTTTAGTCGCACGATTGAACTATCTGCATAGTTCAATCGCTTGAATAGCCCAATCGCACACCTTCATTCACACTAATAAAACAGTTTGGTTTTAAAGTTAAAGTTTATGGCAATGGAGGACCAATACTCAGCATTCACAGCAGGGAGAGACTCAATTATTTAGAACTTACTGCTATTGGAGAATGAAGTGAGGAATAATAATAAACCCCCAAAGCTAATCACGTTAGATGAATACCCACAATGGAAGCAACGTTTCGAGATCTACTTAAATGGAGTAGATCCCAATCTGTGGGAATCTATAGAGACAGGGTACAACATGACAGTAGGAGCTGATGGTGTAAAACTTACACTGGGTGGCATGACTGATGGACAAAAGGTCAAATACAATGCTAAAAAGAAAGTTTATGCTTTGCTTACACAGTCATTTCCGAAGGATATTTTCCATCAATTCTCGGAGTATACACAAGCAAAGAAACTATGGGTTGAATTGGAGAAACGGTATGACGGAAACGCATCATTGAAGGCCATAAAGGCTAAGGCTTTAAAGAAGGAGTTTGACAACTTCTCCTCGATGGGAAAAGAAAGCTTAGATGATGTAGTCGATAGGTTCTACCACTTGATGAGTGAGATGCACACTCATGGAGTATCAACGTCAATGGAGGCCAAAGTGTCTAACTTTGCAGATGGACTGCTAGAGAAATGGGTTTCATTTGTCTCCAATCTCAGATAGAATGGTATGCTAACGAAGTTAGATATCAATGACTTCATTCTGAAGCTGAGAGATGAAGAACTAAGGATGAAGTATAGAGCACAAAAGTCTTCCTATAATCAGAACCCAACGCTGTACAACAGGGAGGGATTGGGTTATAAAGTGGTTCCACCACCACATGAGATCTTGATGAACACAAAATGTAAACCAATTAATAACAATCCAATCAAGGATCATGTGGTGTCCACTCCTCTTGTACGTGATCCAGATTCCACATGTTCATCAATGAATCTGGTACTAAACAAAAGGAGGCCACTTTAAAGGCAAAAGGTAAAATGCCTTGTGTTAATCTGGACAAAGAGTTTGAAAAGGTTAGTATAAAGTCTGGTTCAACAACTGTCAAATCTGAACCCAAAGAGACCAAACAGGTTAACGGCCCACGTGTGTCAAGTCAAAGTCTAGATAATAGAAAAGGAAAATATGTTAAAACTATTAGAGAAATTAACTTTGTTAAACCAGACAAAACATCTAAACAAGAAGAGACAACCCAAACAGAGTAAGGTCACACGTGTGTCACATAGATCTCCACAAAAACAGTTAAACCGTAAAGTTAAAAGCAGATCATGCTACAGTTGTGGAGAGCATGGACACATTGCATCTCATTATCCTTATTATCAGACACCGAGGAGGAAAGTTGAACTTCCAAAATCAAAACCTAGCTCTTTTAAGAGGAACTCAGTGACGCCACCTAAAAGGGATAGTGAACCTAAAGTTCAACATATTAGCCAGTCGTCTGTTTATCACAAACAGGCATTACACAAGGCTGGCTTATGGAGTTACTACAAGACGTAAACCCAATCTAGAGTATCTCGAGCCATTTGGCGCTCCGTGCACCCTGCTGAAGAAGACTTAGGAGAGAAAATTCAGCAAGAAGGCTGATGAAGGTATCTTTCTAGGATACAACATACCGAACACGAGGGTTTACAATAACTCAATGGGTCAGGTAGAAGTGTGGTGTAATGTTGATGTTCAGAGACACACCACACCACCTGTTGGAAAAGGACCCGCCTTCTTTTTTGACTATGATGGATTCTTCAAGTCCTTCAACATCTTACTTTCCACCTCTGATGATGAGTTGGCCACAAAGATGATGTATGATGTCTTGAACACACCTTCACTAGATTCAACATCATCTAGTTCACAAGGTTAGTCAACTAACAGCTCAGGGGGAGTCCCAGAAGATAGTGATTCTTCCTCTGATTAGAAGCTATGGAGACTGATCAGAACAACCAGGAGGAACAGGTTCCTACTACTGCAAGTCCACAAGCATCTGACATTGATGCCTCTGAGTCTTTGGAACCTCAAACTCCTATTGCCTCAGATAATGCACCAAATGTGCACAATCTTGATTTTGAGGTAGTTGTTCCAACCACTCCTGGATCACGCCTAAATGTCTATCATCCTTTGGATAATGTCATTGGGGATGTGAGATCAGGGGTTCAGACCAGAAATCAGCTGTACTCAGCTAATTATGCCTCAGTGATGGAAAAGGGTTACCTTCACGACGGTGCATATCGTTGCTTTGTGTCTTAGTTTGAGCTAAAGTATGTTAGTGAAGCACTGAATGATGAGGCATGGGTGAGTGCCACGTAAGAAGAACTTCTTTAGTTCAAGAAGTTAGGAGTATGGACTCTGGTGGATAGACCTAAAGGTGCTAAGATCATTGGCACCAAATGGGTCTTGAAATGCAAGAAAGATGATCAAGGTGTGATCATCAGAAACAAGGCTCGACTTGTTGTTCAAGGATTTCGACAAGTCGAGGGTATAGACTACAATGAAGTGTTTGCACCTGTGGCAATAATGGAAGCAATCCGTATCTTCCTTGCCTATGCATCATATATGAAGATTAAAGTTTATCAACTTGATGTGAAGAGTGCATTCCTTCACGATGAAATCCGAGAGACAGTGTATGTTAGTCAACCCGAGGGATTTGAAGATCCATATCATCGGGACAGAGTTTACAAACTCGACAAGGCTTTATATGGGCTTCTTCAAGCTCTCAAGGCCTGGTATGAGAAACTCTCGACTCACCTTATGAAACATGGTTTTCACAAAGGTGTCATTGATTGTACACTGTTCATAAAAGAAAATGATGGAGATTTGCTGCTTGTCCAAATTTATGTAGATGATATAATCTTCAGTTCAAAGAACGAAGATCTATGTAAAGTGTTTGAAGCATTAATGAATGTTGAGTTTGAAATGAGTGCCATGGGAGAGATGAAATTCTTTCTCAGGTTACAGGTGGATCAGACACCAAAAGGGATTTTCCTACATCAGACCAAGTATGTAGGAGATATTCTCATTCGGTTTGACATGGAGAATGCTTCCGCAGCTGGGACTCCACTTGCTACAAACCATGATGTAGCACTCGACGAGAATGGTGATCTGGTCGATGCCACCATGTACCAAGGAATGATTGGATCTCTCATGTACCCCACTACCTCAAGACCTGATATCATGTACACGACATGTTTATGTTCAAGATATCAGGCAAAGCCAAAAGTCAACCATCTGATAGGGGTCAAAAGGATCTTTCGTTATCTAAAGGGTACTCCAACATTTGGCTTGGGGTATCCTCATGATGATGACTTCGAGCTAACAACGTATAGTGACTCGGATTACGGTGGCTGCAAGATAAACTACAAGTCAACATCAGCGGGATGTCAATTCTTTGGGAGAAGATTAGTGACCTGGCAGTGTAAGAAGCAGACCTCGGTTGCATTGTCAATCTGTGAAGCCGAATACGTTGCTGCTGCAAGTTGCTATTTAGAATCATATGGATTCAACAGCAAATGCGAGACTACGGTTTGAATTTCTCTTCTACTCCTATTTTTGTTAATAACTCTACTGCAATTGCAGTAACTAAAAATCGGGTCCAACATCCTAAGACCAAACACATCGGCATAAAATATCACTTTATACGTGATTGCTTTGAAAAGAATCTAATCGATGTGATTAAAATAAATACTGATTTTCAACATGCTGACCTCTATACAAAGGCTTTTGATAAACCACGTTTTCTATATTTGTTATGTAACACCCCAATCCCGAGAGGTTGATGATGGGGTTTAACAAGATTATCAAAGTCCATAAAGCCAATATATATGAAAAACGCAGTGGATAAATAGTTTAAAATCTTGTTAATGTGTAGATTATCAAACTCATTTGTAAGCTAAACCCAAACCATGGATCCATATACGAAATGCATACAAAAGATAAACAAAGGATGTTTAGAAGACAACCTTTCAAGCTTCAAGAAAACGAGTTTGGGGAGATGTAAGAGATGATCTTTGTGGCTGAATCTTCAAGCAAGAAGACCTCAAGAGATGATACCCACAAGCTTCCTTCAAACACCCACTTGCTAGGTTGTGAAGCACCAACTTGAAGCCCTCTCTACAACCGTTTTTCAGCCAAGAACCCTTGATTCCAAGCTGAAATTCAACCTTGTTTCAGCTTCAAAAAAACGTTTTTGAGAGAGAGAGTAGAGAGGATTTTGCTCTTGTGTGGAGAGAGAGAAAAGTGTGTTTAGTTGGAAGAGTGTTGGAGTTCAAATGCTTGCATGTTACAAGAAACAAAAGGGATTCCCAGGCCAAGGGGGCGGCCGAAATTGGGGCCCTTTGTTGTTTCCCTCCCATTTAAATCATAAGTAAAAACACTCTTGTTTTTATAAAATTAAAACCAATTTTAATTTTATAAAATATAACACACTTTTGTTTTTATATTACTTAAACAATTTAAATAATAAAACAACTAACATCTCATGAACAAATTATCCATATAATATTGTTCATTTACAAAAGCAATGATTTAGAAAACCTGGTTTCTAAATTGGTGCTAATATTTATTTGTGTGATCTTATCAGCGAATAAATATTTATCGGTGTTTGTTTGACTTGTTATTGGGTATGACCCGACTTGGATCATATCACACTAGCCACATGAATTAATATGTATTGGGCAGATGTATACCTTCAATCTCCCACTTGCACAAGATTCATAGAAAATTGATGTAAGTAGCAAATAACGCCTAGCAACGGTTTGCTACCCCTAATGTATATGATTAACTGCCATTCAATAACATCATCTCCTTCAAGTACCGTACTTGAAATGTTTTAGGTGAATCAATCATCCATCCTTTTGTTACAGATGTCATGTTAAATCCAGAGACACAGAATTGTCATTCTCCGATGATTTAACTTTAACAGGCCTTAGTCATCTAACTCTCAACGAATAAGAGGAACAAATTCCATCTTGACTACATATGTCTCTCACAATCGCCTTATATCATACCTGAACCTAGCCTATGTACTGTTAATTTTACATAACAGCAAAGAACTAAGTCAAAATATAATACTTGGTGAATATCAAGACCCTATATGTATCTCAGGTCTAAGGATAAAATGATATTCGCCTTTACTCAATGTCTCTTATGACTAATCATTAAGATTCCATGCAGAGACAATTGAGAGCGGGTCAGTCCAATATCTATATCCCATAGATATCAATGAACTTTGGTAGCAACAACTTGCTTTATATTCATACCTTATGAATATCAACCAATCCAAGTTCATTATAGTCTTACATTCATAGTTGTCCCACAAGTATGATCGACCACGGACGTTTAGAATAACTTGCTTATTCACGGATTTAAACATGCTAAAAGAATGAACAAATGAAAATTATAAACATATAATTAAGTTAAATAACATAAGTTCCAATATCCAAATACAAAATTTGATCAAGTCCAATCACTAGAATATCGAAGTCCTAAGGCACAAGTATGACTTTCATGTTTTGACCTATCTAGGAGCTTCGTGAGTGGATCCGCAATGTTTTGATCGGTGTGAACTTTGCGAATACATATCTTCCCTTTTCAACTCATCCCTTATGTAGTTGAATCTCCGTTCAATGTGCCGAGTCTTTTGATGAGCACGAGGTTCTTTGATTTGAGCAATCGCACCCTCGTTGTCACAAAAGATCTCTAGGGGGTCTTGAATGGTAGCAACAACCCCTAGATCAGCAATGAATTTCCTAAGCCACGCAGCTTCTTGAGCTGCCAATGAAGCGGCGATGTATTTGATTCTGTTGTAGATAGTGCCACCACATCTTGCTTTGAGCTCTTCCAAGAGACTGCTCCTCCATTCATAATGAAGACATATCCCGACTGTGACGATCGAGAATCATCTCGATCAGTTTGGAAACTCGCATCCGTGTAACCCTTTACAACGAGTTCCTCCTCACCAGATCCATATATTAAGAACATATCCTTAGTATTCCTAAGAATTTCAAAATACTCTTAACAGCCATCCAATGACTGTTACCAGGGTTCTGCTGATATCTACTTGTCATGCTCAGAGCACATGACACGTCCGGCCTAGTACATATCATTGCATACATGATGGATCTATAGCAGATGCATATGGGACTCCATTCATTCTTTTTGTTCAACCTTTGAACTAGGACATTGAGATGAGCTCAATATAGTCCCCTTTTGAATAGGTACCAAACCTTTCTTAGAATTCTCCATCTTGAACCTTTTCAAGATCTTTTCAATGTGCACTTTGGTTTAAACCTATCAACGGCCTTGATCTATCTCTATAGATCTTTATTCCCAAGATATAGGTGGCTTCACCAAGATCTTTAATGGAAAAGCAGCTTCCAAGCCAGGTTTTTACACCTTCAAGGTTGGAATGTCATTTCAAATAGCAGAATGTCATCGACATATAATACCAGGAAAGTAATAATGCTCCCACTAGCTTTCTTATACACACAAGCTTCATCAGCGTTTTGATGAAACCAAATTTCTTTACTTCATCATCAAAACGGTGATTCCACTTCTTGACGCTTGTTTCAATCCATAGATTGATTTCTTTAACTTGCATACCTTGTTAGGATGTTTTGGATCGACAAAACCTTCAGGTTGTTTATATGGACATCTTCCTCAAGATATCCATTAAGGAAAGCGGTTTGACATCCATTTGCCAAATCTCATAGTCATAATATGCTGCTATGGCAAACAATATCCTAATAGACTTTAGCATTGCCACAGGCGAGAAAGTTTCATCATAATCAACTCCTTGAGTTTGAGTAAAACTTTCGCTACAAGTCTAGCTTTATAAGTATCAAGTTTCCATGCATATCGGTTTCTTCTTGAAACCCCACTTACTCCCAACTATCTTGGACTTAAGAGGTGGTGTAACCAATCCCAAACTTGGTTATCATACATGGATTGCATCTCACGTTCATGGCTTCTTGCCATTTGTCAAAATCAGGTTTTGACATTGCATCATGGTATGTGGTTGGTTCATCCGAATCTACCACATAGCATCATCCATGAAAAATCCATATCTCTCAGGAGGAATATTAGTTCTACCAGATCTGCGAACGTTTTGTGTATGTTGATCATCCCTATGATCATTCTCAACATCCTCATGTTGATTGCTAGTTTCAACCAATGTGTATCGTCTTGTGAATATTGAATCTCTTCAAGTTCCACTGCTCTTCCACTAGTTTCTTCCGAAAGAAACTTAGTCTCTAAGAACTCTGCCTTTCGAGCAAATAAATACTTTCTGCTCTGATGGATCATAGAAATAGTATCCAATACAATCTCTAGGGTATCCAATGAAGATACACTTTGTGGATCGGGCTTCTAGTTTGTTTTGAGCGTA
This sequence comes from Flaveria trinervia, assembly GCA_025506515.1. Lineage (NCBI taxonomy): Eukaryota > Viridiplantae > Streptophyta > Magnoliopsida > Asterales > Asteraceae > Flaveria > Flaveria trinervia. Next base: position 25,733,844 of record CM046447.1, read on the forward strand.
TTGCTTAGGATAAGCCTCACACCCCCAAACTTTTAAATATGATAATGATGGAACCCTTCCATGCCATACTTCAAAAGGTGTCCTTTCCACTTTTTGGTTGGGGCCATATTTAAAATACGGGCCGCGGAGAGCAATGAGAAACCCCAAAATGATAGAGGTAGTGAACTTCTAGCCATCATAGATCGAACCATATCCAATAGAGTTCGTTCCTCCTTTCAGATACACCATTATGTTGTGGTGTTCCAGGTGGAGTAAGTTGTGAGACAATCCCACAACTTCTAAGATACTCTTGAAATTCACTATTCAGGTATTCACCTCCTCTATCTATACGAAGAATCTTGACCCTTTTGTTGAGTTGATTTTCAACTTCATTCTTGAAGACTTTGAACATTTCAAAAGATTCATGTTATGTCTAACAAGTACACATACCATAACGACTATAGTCTCGGTAAAAGTAATGAAGTATTTTCACCATTCCTAGGTTGGTTTAAAAGGTCCACATACATCCGAATGTATAATCCTAATAAATCTTAGCCCTTTCACTAGTCCCACTAAAAGGGACCTTTGTCATTTTACCTTGCAAACAAGACTCGCATATATCAAATGAAAATTTTCATTAGTTTTTTAAAAGACCATCCTTATGGAGTTTTTGCATACGATTCTTGTTTATATGACCAAGGCGACAATGCCAAAGATAGGAATCATTTAAATCTAATTTGAGCCTTTGGGTGGTTGCTTGGTACATTGAGCTATCATATGTTGTGTTATTATGAACCAATTCATAAATACCATTACAAGGTGTAGCCTAAAACAAAAAACATGATTAAAGAAACATGAATATCATTGTCAACGACTTGAAATCATAATCACATGTCTTAAACAGGAAACGGAAATAATGTTCCTAGTTAAACTAGGAGCATACAAATCATTTTTTAAATAACTTCCAAACCACTGGAAGTTTCAAAATGTAGTCTCCTTGGGCTTCCACATGAACCTTTGCACCATTGCCCATGAAGAGACTTATTTCCCCTTTTGCATAATGTTCACTTCTTTTGAACCCCTGCAACAAATTGCAAATATGAGTTCCACATCCAGTATCTAATACCCATGTGTTAGAAGAAATAACATTAGCTCAACATGTATCATAAATGTTGTACCTGAAGTTTGCCCCGCGTCCCTCTTCGATCTCAACGCTTTGAGATAGACCGGACATTGCGTTTCCAATGGCCTACTTCACCACACTCAAAACACGGGTCATCCTGAGCACCTTTTGCTTCTTTTCTTTCGGTTTGGGCGGTTCCATTTTTGCTTTACCCTTACCCTTCCCTTTGACGTGCCCCTCCCTTTGGCAACATTTGCCCTAGGGTCGTGGAGGTGCCTTTCCTATTACCACCTTCATTGATCGTAAGGACTGGTAGAACCTTTCTACCCATGCCTGCCTCGGCGTTTGAGCATCGAATGAAGCTCACCAATGCTCTTGTCCCATCCATTCATGTTATAGTCATAACGAAGCTATCAAACTTCTTGGATAAAGTTGAGGATCAAATCCGTTGCCAACTCATTGGACACACGACAGTTAAGCCTTTCAAGGTGATCAATGTGGCTCTTCATCTTGAGAACGTAAGATGATACCGACTGGGTCTCGTCCATTCGACACGCATGGAGTGCTCGAACTGTTTCGAAGCGCTCCACCCTTGATGTTATTGGAACATTTCCTTCAACTGGGTGATCATGTCATAGGCATTGTGGTTCTCAAAGTCCTTTTGCAAATCAGGAATCATACTCGCTAGATGAGACATGAGACTTGCACAGAATCTTCGGTGTACTTGACCCAATCGGCAAAGGCCTCACGTCATTTTCATCGGGTTGATCGGAATGGGATCGTCTAACACATAGGACTCTTTTCCTGTTTGAGAACAATTCTCAAATTTCGGTACAATCCATGAAGTCCCATGGTTTAGATGTTCCTTTTCAAGGATGGTTCTTAGTGATAGGTTATGGACGGTCGGGATTGCATGTTGTTTTTAGCCATCTACAATTTTACAAAATTCAATTAGTACTTTTAATATCAATATATTTTGATTATTAATACCCTTTCGTCTCATAGTGGGGAACAAAAGAACCAATGAGCTAAGATCAGAAAACCTCTAAGTCCCACATGGTATCACAACAATGCTGAAAGCCTCATCAGTAGTTTGACAAGTGCTGAAGACTTCAACAGCTGAAGATCAAGTGTTGAAGACGTCAAAAGCTGAAGAACCAAAGTGCTGAAGTACAACAGCTGAAGAACACAAGTGCTGAAGCTGAAAGACCAAAGTACTGAAGTACAACAGCTGAAGAGTTACAAGTGCTGAGATCAACAACTGATGTACAAGGTCTGAAGACAAAGACTGAAGACATCAGCTGATGATATCTACTGAAGTCATCAGCTGATGAAACACCTGAAGGTCAAAGTCTGAAGATCAAGTACTGAAGCCTCAGTAGTTTGTCACAACTGCTGAAGAGTACTTCTTCAGTAGTGTGATATCAGTAGTTTTTATTTTTATGTTTCAGTAGTTTGTTAAAACGATGAAGAGCTTGTTCTTCAGTCGTTGTAGTTTCAGTAGTTTTATATTTTATACTTAACATGCTGATATGTTCTCAGTAGTTGTGAACATTTCAGTAGTTTGTTAAGAATTAGTTCTTTTGTATTAGATCTGCCAGTTGTCACTTTCGTGATAACAGTAGTGATTGTTGCACTCTATATAAGGAGTGAAACGTATTGTAATCTAGGGAATGAATGAAATGAATGAATGATTTGATTAGAAATATTCTACCTCTATAAACATTCCTTAAAATCAGAAAAATATATATCTCTCCCTCTAACCGTATGCGCTCTTAATGCTTACAAGTATCGATTGCTTGCTACAATTGTCTAATTCTAGTTGTATTCCGCTGCTTGGTATTCTAATACATCAAACTTGTGATTCTGATCCTGTCAAATGGTATCAGAGCAAGGTAATCATTGATCGATCTAACAATTGATCATTGAAACTGCTATTCAAGATCTAAGTTTGATTGAATTAGCTTTTGTTTTAGCAAGAAACGGTTATAGAGATTGAATTTTCTGTATTTCTGCTCATTTATCCTGAGATCTGTTCTTGGTTCTCATTGAGTTTGTGTGGTCTGTCTAAAACCTTTTAAAACTGAACTAAATGTTTTTGAACTGAAAATGACCACTCCTTCCAATGATCCTCACAATACTAGTTCCTCAACCAAGCCACCTATGCTGGTTAGGAATGAGTATAACATATGGCAAAGACGTATGCTCCATCACCTGTCTGTTACAGCGCAGGGTGTTGGACATCAGTGGTACATGGTCCACACAAGCCTATGGTGAATAACCGGAAACCAATCAAATGGTTCCGAAGAGGAGGGAGCAATACTCAGATGAGGATAAGAAGTTGCTTGAAATGATGCAAAAGCCCATGGAATTCTGGCCATGGCATTGCCCAATGAAATCTATTTGGGCTAATGCATCATGAAACTGCCCATGACCTCTGGATTGCTTGAAAGAACAATTTGGAGGAACAGATGAGGTCTTGGCAAATAATAGAGAAATCTTGCCCAACAATATGACATTCTCTCATAGAAAGAGGTGAGACACTGACTCAACAATATGAGCGGTTTTCTTGTTTGATCTCTGAACTAAAAATGGTCAAACTTGAATACACCAATATTCAGATGAATAACAGATTTCTCAGATCACTGCCTGAGAGATGGGACACATATACTATTGTCCTACGCTCCAGTGCAAGTTTGGACAAACTATCTCTCACCTAACTCATGGGAAACTGCTCACTTTTGAGAGAGAGATAGAACAGAAGAGAAAGCTGTCTTCATCTGGAAAGCTCACTGAAGACTTTATACAAGGCAACACTGCTTGGTGGGTCATGAGTCAGAATATGCTTCATCTGAATGCCAGTATGAGAGCATATTAATTTCTCCTCAAGCACTTCTGATTCTGCATTTGTAAGTGTTGATGGTCAGTTAATGGGTGTAATAATGACAATCTATGTTTCATTATGGATGATCTCAAGGGGATTGCTGATGATGACTTAGAAGAGATGGATATTTTGAGCCAAATGGCCTTGATAAATATCAGATCTCAGAAGTTCTATAAAAGAACTGGAAGAAAATTCCCAGGACTCTCTGGCAAAACCAAAGTGGTTTTGACAAGAGCAAGTTGAGGTGTCACAAAGCCAAAGGCTTGGACATTTGCAAGAGAGTGTAGATCACTGGATCTAACTCTACTGCACCCTTTGTGACTTTTCCTGGCAATAGTCAACAACACAGAGGGCAACATCCTGTCACCTCTAGTCATCATCCTAAACAACAATCTCCGGCATATTTTGTTCCTCAGGGTCAAATGCCATATCAGTACCCTTGTTATTACATGCCACAGTCAAATCAAGTTCAAGTTCCTATGACACCACAACCTCATGCACTACCAGAACCTCAGCCTTCCCTATCTCATCAACACCTCAATCTCAACAACACGCTTCTTCACCCAGGAGTTGTTGACTAGAGCAGTTTACCAGATGACTTGTCTGGTCATGATCAACTGTTCTAGATGCTGGTCAACATGGTGGGACAGTCCTTTGGGAATCTAGCTCTTATGGCTTTGGAGTCTGCTGATACTTTATTTTCCAATGCCTCTACACCTCAGGTATCACAGGTATCCTCTGAGGCAAAAGCCAAATTATGTTCTGAACCATGCATAGCAGCATTTGCTCCATTAGAGAAGCAATGTAGCTCTAAATTAATAAGAACATTGAGCTAGAACAAAAATTTCCAAAAACAAGCTGAGTTTGAGTTTGTGCTCAAAGATAAAAATGATGAGATTTATAAACTGAATGCCAAATAATTGATGATAAGGCTAGAGAAGAAGTACTTCTAGAGAAGTACAAAGATCTCAAGAGAAAACCTTGCAGTTACCCAGGTCGAGTGTGATAGATGGGTACAATCATGCAAAGGTTTTGAAATGCTTCTAGTAAGCAATCTGCTTCAAATGTGAAGTTTGGAATTGGTTACAATCACACTGCTCCACCTACAGATTTTACCCCAGAGCAGGGTAGAATGGATGGTGAGAGTGATAACCAATCCATCACATCATGTGATCTACCTTCTGATACAGCACAATCAGAAGTAGCAGTTAGCCATCAAGCCCTCTTTGAACCTATCAGCTGATGTTGATGGTTCAAATGCTGACATTCACATGATCAATGAGTTGATCAACTCAGGAGTTAATCCTGAAGTCCTGAAAGGACTAGAGAGCAGGATTTAACACCTGAAGTTCAAACTTCAACTGCTGTCAGTACTGAAGAGAAGAAAACTGGCAGTAGAAAGAGTTTGAAGACTACTAAAGAGGTAGTCAAGAAAGCAACCAATGCTTCCAAAGCATTGAAGAACAAGTCTTCTGTTGCTTCAATCTTTAGTTGATGATCACCTAAGATGAAGAAGAAAACCATGTGAAGTATGTGGTTTGTTCAATCATCTTACAGATGATTGTTGGTACAAAAGACGTTCCAAACTCAAACAAAAAGAAGAAATTAATGAGAAAAATGGAAAATGTAAAATGAAAACTGAGTTGAGACCACATTTGTATCAGCAACATCAAATCCTGTAACCCTTAAGTCCTTAAAGAAATCCAAAAAAAGGAAGGGGGTTAAACAGGTGACAGCTGAGGGTGCTCAAAAGAAGAAGGTGCAACATAGGAACTTAACTAACTCCACTAGCAATGTGTTTGATGAGCTGAAAGCTTTATCACAAAATCATACACAGCTGGTGATGATGGTACAACATCTGTTGGGTAGAGTTACCAACTAGATTCTCCTATGTTGAAACCACAGAAAAGGAGGTCCAAGCCAAAGGACTCATCTTCTACACCATCTTCTTCCTCTCAGGCTGTTGTTTCAAATAACTTGTTAGTTACCATCTATTGATGAGACCAGGGCCAAAACCAAAAAGGTTTGGGTCTCTTAAAACTAACTGATTGTTATTATTGCAGGGTTCTTCAACATGCCAAAGTAGCATCTGGTATGTAGACAGTGGGGGATCTATGCACATGACTGGGAACATCTCTCTTCTTCATGACTACTCTCAAGGAAAGAAGGGATTTGTCTCTTTTGGTAATGATGCTAGGGGTTACATCATCGGTAAGGGCTTTGTCTCCAATGGAGAAATCAAATTTGATGATGTTAATCATGTGGAAAATCTCAAGTACAACCTCTTGAGTGTCAGTCAATGTGTGATAAAGGCCATGTTGCCCTTTTCACCAGTCAAAACTGTAGGAATTCTGTCATCCAAAGTTTTGCACTTGATTGCCAAGGTGTTGGATGATCACACTCTCCTGAAGCCAACATGATAGGAAGAGTGTATGCCTAGATCTCTCTAAGAAGATAGATCTCAAAGGCAATCCTTGCCTATTTCCAAAGCCTCTTCTCAAGAATCTAAACTGTGGCACAGGAAGGCTTGGTCATGTTAATCTCAAAAACATGAATCAGCTTAGCCCCAATAGTTTAGTCAGGATTACCAATAAAGGAGTTCCACTGTGATGAAACCTGCACTGCTTGTTTAAAAAAAACAGCACAAAGTCTCATTCCCTCCTATTGAAGTGTCCAAGTCCACTGACTGCTTGCAATACTGCATATGGATCTATTTGTCCTGTGAGAGTAATGAGCATGGCAAAGAAGAATACTGTCCGGTAATTGTGGATGATTACTCCAGATTTGTATGGACTTTCTTTCTACATTCAAAGGATGAGGCTACTCAGAAGATTATTCACTTTGTGCTGTACATTGAGAAGCAGTATTCCCTTCTAGTCAAGTGTATTAGGAGTGATAAGGAACTGAGTTCAGAATCATACACTTGATGACTTCTATCTTTCAAAGGGAATCAAAAGGCAGTTCAGCATTCCAAGGACTCCAGAAAAAAAATGGAGTAAGTGGAAGAGAAGAACAGGACCCTCATTGAAGCTGCAAGGTCCATGCTGGCTGACTCAGGTTTGCCATTGACCTTTTGGGCTGAAGCTGTCAACACAGCTTGTTATGTGCAAAATAGAGTTTTAGTAAATCAGAGGTTGATGAAGACTCCATATGAAGTTCTCCATCATTTGGCTCCTCTGATTTCATTTTTCAAAGCATTTGGGTGTCCCTGTTTCTTCTCAACACAAAGGATCAACTCCACAAATTTGATCCTAAGGTGGATGCAGGGTACTTTGTTGGTTATTCATCTACTTGCAAGGCATCAGAGTCTTCAACTGCAGAACAAAGATGGTTGAAGAAACTATACATGTTAAGTTTAATGAATCTCCAAAGGACAAGATTCCACAAAGTCCTGGGATTTATTTGATTTGGACATACTGCAATAGTTCCTTATCAAACTCCTGCTGTTGCTCCTGTCAACAGTTCACCACCTGGTGGTACTTGATGATGATGATGATTGCATTACTCACCTCTTCAGGTTTAGTGATTAGCTGCCTGATCTGCTAGACCTGATGTTCCTGTAGCTCCAGTAGCACCATCCACAACAAATGCTGATGAGATTTCTTCGAATTCAACTTCCTTTGAATTACCATCCACTGATTGGTTTCAAGGAAATGATACACCATCACCATCTGTTTGCTGCTGAACTGCTACAAACACTTGCACAGATCTCATTGTGTATCAAGATCTTAAGAATCACCCTATGTCTCAAATCATTGGTGATATCACTGCTGGAGTATCAACAAGAAGTCATTGTCAAATTTCTGCTTCTATGCTCTCTTCATCATCAGCAAGAGCCAAAGAATTATCACATTGCTTAAAGGACAATGGATGGGTTGATGCCATGCAGCTTGAGCTTCTTCAGTTCAAGAAACAGCAAGTGTGGGAACTGGTTCCTCTACCTCCAGGTAAGTGTGCAATAGGCACTAAATGGGTGTTTAGGAACAAAACTGATGAAAATGGGCTTATTGTTAAGAACAAGGCCAGACTGGTTGTTCAGGGGTTTGCACAAGAAGAAGGTATTGATTATGATGAAACCATTGCCCCTGTAGCCAGACTGGAAGCAAATTCGATTGTTTTTAGCTTATGCTGCTTATCAAAACCTTAAAGTTTTTCAAATGGATGTCAAAAGTGCATTTTTGTATGGAAAATTAAAGAAGAGGTTATGTATGTCAACCTCCAGGCTTTGAGGACAATAAACATCCTAATTGGGTGTATAAGCTTGATAAAGCTCTTTATGGGTTAAAACAAGCTCCCAGAGCCTGGTATGAGACATTATCAAACTTTCTTCTGGAAAACAATTTCACTAGAGGCTCCATAGACAAGACTTTATTCATTAAGAAAGCTGGGCAGCATAATCTACTTGTTCAAATTTATGTAGATGATATCATTTTTGCATCCCTGATCCAAAGTTGTGTGATGCCTTTACAAAGTTGATGCAACAGAAGTTTGAAATGAGTGCCATGGGAGAATTACAGTTCTTTCTGGGGTTGCAAATCAAACAAAAGGCTGATGGAATTTTTATTCATCAGTCCAAATATACAAAAGATCTTTTGCAAAAGTTTGATTTACAAAACTGTAAGCCTTGTTCTACTCCCATGAGCAGCACCACACAACTGGACTCAGATCAGAAGGTAAAGTGGTTGATGAAACACTTTACAGATGTATGATTGGGTCCTTGATGTATTTATAGCTTCTAGACCAGATATTATGTTTGCTACATGTGTTTGTGCTAGATTTCAGGCTGCACCTAAAGAGTCTCATCTGATTGCAGTCAAGAGGATCTTTAGATATCTGCAAGGCACTCCATCTCTAGGTTTATGGTATTCTAACGGACATTCTGGTAAATTAGTTGCTTTTTCTGACAGTGACTATGCAGGGTGTAAGTTGACCAGGAAATCAACTTCTGGTGGATGTCAATTCCTAGGCAACTGCTTGATTTATTGGCAGAGCAAGAACAGAACTCAGTTGCTACATCCACTGCTGAAGCAGAGTACATTGCTGCTGCAAGTTGTACATCTCAGGTACTCTGGCTTCAAAACCAACTTTTGATTATGGCATACAGAGACTAAGACTCCATTGTTAATGGATAGTGCTTCAGCTCTTTGTATTGTCAAAAATCCAGTCCAGCACTCTAGGACCAAACATATAGAGATCAGACATCACTTTATAAGGGATTGTTTTGAAAAAGGTCTGATTGATCCTAAGTTTGTGCCTAGTGCTGATGAGCTTGCAGACATTTTTACTAAGCCTTTGGATAGTTCAACTTTCCAAAACCTGGTGTAAGCTTGGTATGCTGCAACTAGAATAAGTGACAACTACTGATGATCTTAGTAATTCATACTGATGATCATAATACCTATGTCACATATAAGTACTGAGCTCTTTACCTCAGTAGTTTTATAACTACTGAAGGCTAAATGTCTCACAAGTACTGAAGTACTTATCTGTTCTAAACTACTGATGTAGTCACAACTACTGATGCAGTTACAACCACTGCAATCAGTAAAAACAGATAAGTACTGATGTCCTATGAAACAACTGAAATCAGCCAAAAAGACTGATGAATGTGTTAAGGACAGATTGAAACAGCTGAAAAGCTAAGAATTGACGAAAACAGCTAAAGAGAACTTTCTCTTCAGTCGTTTGTACAACTGCTGTTTCATTTTAAACAACTGAAGCAAAACCACGTCTTCAGTAGTTTTATAACTACTGATGACTAATACCTAGTCTTCAGTTGTTTACAACAACTAATGACAAAACCACTGTCTTCAGTAGCTTCATAACTACTGATGACAAACCCAAGTCCTCAGTTGTTTCAATCATCTGAAGTCAAACCACGGTCTTCAGTATTTTCTAAACTACTAATGCCTAACACCACGACTTCAGCTGTTTCAACGTCTGAGAGGATAATACCATGTCAACGGTCGTTTAAAACTACTGATGACTAACACACATCCTTCAGTCGTTTCCTTACCCGTACCCTATAATACCCCTAACCTTAGCTCTCAATGCTTCATCTTCTTCAAACCTAACGTTCCTCTCCAAAACTTCCCTCTTCTCAATGGCGTCTATGCAAATTAAACCGCGACACAACTATGTTGCCTACCTCACTAAATCGCCGATCTGGACTAAGTTCGATACTGCTATCAATCTTATGGTTCAGTCCCAATACAACAAGGCATTTCTTCTGAACCCCATCTTACATGCCGAATCCTTGCATCAATTTTGGATGAACGTAGCTGCTACCACTGGGGAGAACAACACACCATCCCTCCGGTCGGTCGTCAACAACAAAGAAGTAGTCATTACTCCTGCAATAATCCGCCAAATTCTTCAACTGAATGATGCTACTTCTCCTGCTGGATATCCGAAGGGCACCATAGATCTATCCTTTGCTCAACATGGATATCAAGGCGATCTCAGTGCCTCCACCATCATGAAGAAACACTTTAATGACGCTGAGCGCCTGATTTTTCACATGGTAAATGTATGTTTGGCCCCTAAGACGTCGTCTTGGGATCAAATGTCCACCAAATGGTAGCAGGTAATGTATTCTATCCTTGAGCAACAACCACTAAACTTTTCAGAATTAATATTTTCAGAGCTCAAAGATATGGCTCAAAAACAAACTGCCAACCGTTGGATACTTTATCCACGGTTCATAATGGCCATTATTACAGACCAGCTTAATGCTGAGGGACTTGTTGGCTTGGAGTCCCTGCTACGGCTGTTCTGCCGGAAGTATACTCCCGGCACAACTCTGACCGGACACTCAAAATGGCTGCCAAGCTGCGAAAACCCACGCAGCTGGAACCCACAGCCACCACCTCCAAATCCAAAGTCCCCACCAAACCCACCAAAAAGAAACCCAAAACGGCTACTCAGGGAATTGAATCCCCTGAGGATGCCTCTACAACACAAATGCAGGATATATCCACTAGTCCAAACCCCCTAGTGGACACAATGACTCCTCCAGCCACAGCCGCTCAGGCTCCTCTCAACAGGAGCCTGCAGCAACCACCCAGGGGTACCTACTTATCTGGGATCTTCCTCACTTGAGGAGATTGCCATTGAAGAGCACCAACCTCCCCAGGTGCACACTGCTTCTATCCCCTCACCCCAAACAACCGCCCCTCACAGCCCAACTTTAATAGTTGCACAAGTGCTGACTCAATTGCACTCCTCACCCCCTCCCCAGAAACCACTTACTACTGGAATACCTCTACAATTGAGGGGAGGAAACAATGCACTTGAGAACCCATAGCACAGGGGTTTCCCAATTCTATCTCCTGGTGTAGACAAGGAGCTTAGAATATCTAGTGAGGCTGCCACCTCCTCTGACTCAGCACATGACCAGAGTGAGGCTGGTAACATTGCTAAGACCTCACTAGAGGCAACAGCTGATGATGGACATTGTCCTGAGGCTGGAAGTCCCCAGTACCAAGCAAAAGGGCACATGCACCAACTGGTCTACACCCAGTGCATGTAAATCCTGCTCTAAGCAGGAGGTCAGCTGATTCAGCTTCGGCTGATGATGACCTGGGCTTTTTCTATGATGTTCTTGCCTAGAACACACTCCTTGAAGAGAAAGTCAGTAGGCTGCAAAACCTACTTGACCAACTCTCACAAGGAGAAAGACCATCTGCCTCTATCCACCCACAGATGGCACCTTCACTTGAAGGTTTCCCAAACACCGAGCCACTCCAAAATCAACCACCTGCCTCTGCTTCAGGCCCTACTTCTCAGAAACAAAACCCTTCTGAGCAAATAGGTGCTGTACTCCAAAATTCCCTCCCTCTTATCACACCCATAATCACTGATATAGTGATCAAAGCCATTGATGAGAGGCTTTCCTCAACATTACAGCCCTTGGTTGATGCTGCTGTCCAAAAGACTCTTTCTGCGGTACAAACCCCTTCCTCCAATGCAACCAAAAAGGGAGAGTACTGCAGTGAAAGAAAAGAAGAGGAAAAGATCCGAGGAAAAGGAAGTGATGCAAGCCCAAAAGGAGGAGAAAGAACAGCAACCAATGCTCACCTACAAGCGAAAGAAAGGTGCAGATGAGCACATTGCTGAAGATAAAGCCTTGGAGCTACTGATAAAAGAGGCTGATGCTGAACACAACAGATCAATGGACAACATCATTGATCAGCTGTTTAGGCAAGGCCATGACACCAACAAACTTGACTCTGAGATTCGACGACTAGAGATTGAAGAAATCCAGAATAGATGGGCAAGTTATGAAGTGTTAGAAAGAGAAAGGCTAGAAATCATGATAAGATTTATTGCAAAATATCTTGAAAGATCAATGATTGAAATCAAAGCTTGGTCCAGGGACAGTATCTTGGCAATCACCACCAAGATCTGTTCGTCTGAAGCATACACTAAGGGGCTTGTTATTGAAGCTTTGAATGAAGTGGGTGCTGGGAGCAGGACTGAGCTAGCCAAGCAATCAAAAGCCACACTCACCTCAAGGATGCTAGCAGCCTGTCAACATTCCCACACCAAAACCACCCAAAACACAACCCACCAAACCAACTCCCTTACCCTCAAAACCCATAGCCGATGATATACCCTTGAAGAAGAAGAGAAGGATATTGAGGCTAGAAGAAGATAAAGAAGATGATGAAGACAGGCTGCCGCTCTCAGCTGTGATTCAGTTGCCTAAGGCCACAAGTCACTCCTCAGCAATTACTCCTGAAGTCCAGAGACAAATGGTTAAAGTGAAGCTAGAAGAAGAAGAGCTTCATAAACAGCATGATGAGGAATTGCTGAAGAAAGTTGACAAAGCTTATGCAGCCACATCTTCCATCATCAATATGAAGGAGCAAGCCCTCAGACTTTACACTCTCAGGCATACCTTTCAATATCAAAGGAAAGAGTGAGGATTTGGCCTGATCCCAGGGTCTCTCTCACCGAATTCATAAGAACAATATTCCTCGGAGATACATTGGCCAGGTGAAAAAGATCGTAGATGAAGTGATCTCTCTGGTCTTTGTAGTTTCACCCTGGGAAATCCTAGAAGACTTCAAGAAGGCCTACAAAGCTAATCTAACCCTCAGAAGATGCTGGAAAACAAAATAGTGAAAAAGGGGTTAGTTTACAAGAGGCTTGAGGAAGTCAGGAAAAATGAGCTCCAGTTGTTCCTAGAGGGTAATCACCGGATGAGTTTGCTTACAGAATAATAACAACTGTGGAGCTAAAGAATGGGAAACAGGCCAAATACCTGTCTGAGTATTATGGGCCGGAATCATTGTTTGAAGGAGGTGCTGAAGAGCTAACCATGGAGGAGCAAATCACCTTCCTTGAGGCCTACACAAGAGAGTCGTACAGACTCATTATGGGGAAGTGAATCTCATGAATGGGATAACAACTCTGTGTCCTGTTCCCCAAAACAGAGTTCCCATTCATACTCTGCCAAACAAATATTTGAGGTTCTTCCTAGGCCGGAGCTTACATGGGTCATCTTCTCTACTGATCAAGAAGGAAAAAGACCAACATTTTGCCATCAATAAGTGGGAGAATAAATAAGTTAGAGGTTTTGGCTGCATTGGTTCAGGGGGAGTTTGTTGGACCAAAAGAACCAATGAGCCAAGATCAGAAAACCTCTAAGTCCCACATGGTATCACAACAACTGCTGAAAGCCTCATCAGTAGTTTGACAAGTGCTGAAGACTTCAACAGCTGAAGATCAAGTGCTAAAGACCTCAACAGCTGAAGAACCAAAGTGCTGAAGTACAACAGCTGAAGAACACAAGTGCTGAAGCTGAAAGACCAAAGTACTGAAGTACAACAGCTGAAGAGTTTACAAGTGCTGAAGATTAACAACTGATGTACAAGGTCTGAAGACAAAGACTGAAGACATCAGCTGATGATATCTACTGAAGTCATCAGCTGATGAAACACCTGAAGGTCAAAGTCTGAAGATCAAGTACTGAAGCCTCAGTAGTTTGTCACAACTGCTGAGAGTACTTCTTCAGTAGTTGTGATATCAGTAGTTTTATATTTTTATGTTTCAGTAGTTTTGTAAAACGACTGAAGAGCTTGTTCTTCAGTCGTTGTAGTTTCAGTAGTTTTATATTTTGTACTTAACATGCTGATATGTTCTAGTAGTTGTGAACATTTCAGTAGTTTGTTAAGAATTAGTTCTTTTGTATTAGATCTGCCAGTTGTCACTTTCCGTGATAACAGCAGTGATTGTTGCACTCTATATAAGGAGTGATAACGTATTGTAATCTAGGGAATGAATGAAATGAATGAATGATTTGATTAGAAATATTCTACCTCTATAAACATTCCTTAAAATCAGAATATATATTCTCTCCCTATAACCGTATGCGCTCTTAATGCTTACAAGTATCGATTGCTTGCTACAATTTGTCTAATTCTAGTTTGTATTCCGCTGCTTGGTATTCTAATACATCAACTTGTGATCACTGATCCTGTCACATAGACAATTAATAGTCAAAATTTAGAATCCAACGTTACATTTAAATATCGGTTAGGTGACCTTTATCCCTTTATTTAAATTAACAAGGTAGTCAACGTTTGACCATTGTAACCTATTACAATTTCTAGTGTATGGATCGGTTAAACATCTTATGTTTGTTTGGCATGTTTATCCCATCAACACCCTCTGTACGTCATGCTTCGGTGATCCTAATGCATGATTTCCAAATAAGTCGTCCTATTTAGACACACGTGTGGATTTGTTAACATTAGTGGTTAGGTGACCTTCATCCCATAAATGTGGCAAACCCACCTCAAAACCATAAGTTCCCTTTATGTGGTTAGGTGACCTTTATCCCACATTAAATTCTCAAATGATTCGAGTGTTGTATAATAGGATGGTGTTTGACTTGATAAAAGGGATTTATGTTTCACAAAATTCAGTTTGGAAAACAATTTTCATTTGGTAAAACCCATTTTATTACTTATTGATTTCTAAGAAACCAATTTTATGCGAGTGTTGATTTCGAGTTGTTGATTATCCAATTCCATAATAAGATAAGATGAACGTAAATCAACCAAACATGCATAATAAACAACCACAAATTCATAACCATAGCCAATGGATTTGGCAACACTTGTTGGCCAAAACAAGTGTGCCAAGGGGTCAATAATAAAGCATTAACATGACACAAGGCATTGAGATGGTGTGCTCCCACTTGATCCCGCATCCTAATGCATCAAGTGTCCATTTTGTGTTGTCACCATTTAGCTTTATTTGGGCTTCCTTTGGGCTCCAACTTCAGCTCCTAGCTTCCTTGGGCCTCCATGCTTTGGGCTTTGGTTATTGGGCTTAAAACCAATCTTGGGCTATGAGACCCATTTGGGCCTAAAATGGCCCAAACCAAAACCCAAAGTCTTCTTGAACTCCTTTTACAAAATATATCCTAATACATTTTTTTTCTAGTAAAAGAGATACAACTAACCTACTTTATTATTACAAACCATCATAACAAATAAATAGATTACAAACCCAAATAAATAATCATACAAATCACAACACAAAACACATCCATATGCAAGGTGTTGGCTAGGTTATGAACATCTATACACACATCCAAAAATGCACATAACAATCGATTTGGCAGCCCCTTATCAACCAATATTCTTGGCCAACATAAACCAAGAACAAATGGGTTTGGTTCAAACAAACAAACAACCATTTCCATATTTTAAAGATCCTAAACAAGCATATAAAATAGCATCTTTAAAACTTGAAAAGGGGACCAAACAGCCCACAAACTCACGGCCATATGGTGTTGTACACCACAAAACCGTGAACAAGAGTACCAATATATGTATGCATTCGTATAAGTGGCTCTTGATGCCATTGATGGGGTTAACAAGATTATCAAAGTCCATATAAGCCAATAATATGAAAAACGCAGCGGATAAATAGTTTAAAATCTTGTTAATGTGTGGATTATAAAACTCATTTGTTAAGCTAAACCCAAACCAGGGATCCATATACGAAATGCATACAAAAATATAAACAAAGGATGTTTAGAAGACAACCTTTCAAGCTTCAAGAAAACGAGTTTGGGGAGATGTAAGAGATGATCTTTGTGGCTGAATCTTCAAGCAAGAAGACCTCAAGAGATGATATCCACAAGCTTCCTTCAAACACCCACTTGCTAGGTTGTGAAGCACCAACTTGAAAGCCCTCTCTACAACCGTTTTTCAGCCAAGAACCCTTGATTCCAAGCTGAAATTCAACCTTGTTTCAGCTTCAAAAAAACGTTTTTGAGAGAGAGAGTAGAGAGGATTTTGCTCTTGTGTGTGAGAGAGAAAAGTGTGTTTAGTTGGAAGAGTGTTGGAGTTCAAATGCTTGCATGTTACAAGAAACAAAAGGGATTCCCAAGGCCAAGGGGGTGGCCGAATTGGGGCCCTTTTGTTGTTTCCCTCCCATTTTAAATCATATGTAAAAACACTCTTGTTTTTATAAAATTTAAACCAATTTTAATTTTATAAATATAACACACTTTTGTTTTTATATTACTTAAACAATTTAAATAATAAAACAACTAACATCTCATGAACAAATTATCCATATAATATTGTTCATTTACAAAAGCAATGATTTAGAAAACCTGGTTTCTAAATTGGTGCTAATATTTATTTGTGTGATCTTATCAGCGAATAAATATTTATCGGTGTTTGTTTGACTTATTGGGTATGACCCGACTTGGATCATATCACACTAGCCACATGAATTTAATATGTATCTTGGGCAGATGTATACCTTCAGTTGATGTGTCACTATTACAGATATCAAATCAAAAACCAAATCCATGATATTAAATAAGCGGTCAGAAGAAATAAATTTAAACAAACAAATAATCCGAAAGAACCTAATTAAGGTGTTTATTACATCAATTAAAGCAAAAGTAAATCTTGATCTTCAATTCACTCTTCACTGATTTCCTGGATTACCCTGATTACCTACAAATCAATAAGAAAACACCACAAAATAAAATACGGCTAAGCCAAAAGTTGCTCACTGATGGAAAGAACAATAGTAATGACTTTGAACATATAATACTGATATCTGATACTGAACTGATCATATGATACGAAAACTAAAATATGATGCTAAGCATAAAATAATAGTACTGAACTGAACATGTAATACTGAAACTGAACTAATCTACATGAAGTATACAAATAAAATAAGTCATGTATCATAAAAAGTACCCAGAGCCGAACCTGAACTGATAAGCACATAGCTAGCTAGACTATGCACCAATGAGACAGTGTGTGGGGCGTACAGACATGATTCCATCCCCCAGAATTGAACTGATCTGAACTGAACTAGGATCAATCCATCCGCCTCCCAAATAATGTGGCCAAAGTACTATTTAAGTACTAACGTGTTAACGGAGACGCCGTGAACTATTTATAAACACCGTCACGAAAAGTGTCATGTCATTGACACCACAATGACATGTTAGATAAGCTCGGGTAACAGAGTGCTGAACCAAAGGGTAGTATAACTACCAACGTATCAATAAATTATTTACAAGAACATGCAATAATGAGCACAATTTATAAAATATATATTGCATGCTACAAGTCTCAACAATTCAAACTAATAAGTTGACTGGGTGTGAGTAAGAGTGATATTCTTACTGAGAACTGAATATGATAATCAAGTCAATGATTGAGTGGCGGAAACAAACAATCAGAGAACATTCAAGCAAGAAAATTACTCATAAATGCTGTTTGTATTGATATATAAAAGTAGACAAATTACAGAGAATAATTACAACAAAAATCCTCTCTCTATCAACCATCATCTCAGTACGAGGTTAACTATTCTATTTATAGACAAGACAAGATGCCTTTACAAAATGACTAAACTACCCCTGACCTATACATCAGAAACTTGTCTAAGTCTTGATCCGCATCTCTGCTTGTTCATCCGCATTGACAAATGCGGATGAGTTAATCTTGATCAGCATTTCCACTTGATCATCAGCATTAGTAAGTTGGTCATCCGCATTGGGTAATGCGGATGAACAAATACTTGTGCGCATTTGGTTGGTCATCCGCATTTGTCAATGTGGAAGATCAAAGTCTTGTTCGCATCTTCTTTTGTTCTTCCGCATTAGTTAATGCGGAAGAGTAACTTGTTCAGCATAAGTATTATGTCTTCCACATTAGTTAATGCGGAAGAGTAAACACTTGTCCGCATTAGATTTTTGTCTTCTGCATTGACTAATGCGGAAGATAACACTTGTTATTTTTCTTGCATATCTTCATCCGCATTGCATCTTGGACTTGTGGTATTCCAGCTAAACAATCATCAATTCACCTATTGAGTTGGCATGTATGATCCTTTCAGGTGCAACAATACTCCCCCTAAGGATTATACAACCTAGTTTTCCTCAATATTTAGGAGGTGATTGAGGTTGTGAAGATTCAGTTGGGTCTTCAGGAGGTAGTATGAATGCTGCTTTGGTGGGATCCAGAATGGCCTTGATCATGTTTACAAAATCAGTTGCTTCTGACATCCTGTCTCTACTCAGCACATGTATTTTCATTCTGCTCATGTTTAGATGGTTTCCATTGGTAAGTTTTTCAGAGAAATCGGTTCCGATATGGAGATTGTTGAAAGACCATCTCTATGAATCAATAAACTCCCTCCCACATCCACTTCAAGCTTAATAATGTTTCCAGTTGCAGTGGTGTTTTCTTTTTCTTTCTTTTATCTCTTTTAATTTTTATTCTATCATAGGCTAGTTTCAACAATTTGATGCATTTTAGAAAGAATGCATGTCTTGTTCACCCAATGGTTGTTTAATTCCCTGAAGTACCTGGTATAAATGTAGTGGATGTGTGATTCATCAAGTAGTCTTACTTCATATCCACTGAAAAGTCTAATGTCAGCTCCTTCTTTTCCTCCCCACTTCCTTTCTATCACCAGTTCATAGGTTTTCTCATCATAGTACACATTTGAGATAGGAGTGGAAGAATGAGTACCAGACACTACTTTCCTCTTTAAAGACTCAGTTGGCTTTACCTTTAACTCGGGAATACTATTTCTTCTACTTCCACCTTTTTCTTCTTATCCAGGGGATTGACAAATGTTTTATCTTTTCTTAAGCAAATTGTCTTTAATGAATTGAAGTTTTTTGTCCTTCTGAACATCTTAAGTATATTCTCAAATTCATATCCCTGAGCATAGCTGCATGATTGATCAGTTCAAGTTGAGCTAGTTCCTTCAAATCATGAATCTCAAGGGCATTTACTAGAGCTGAGTACTCTATGAAGAATTGTACTAGCCCTGAGATTCTCTTCACCATGAACATGTTCCAGGTGCTATCATACTTCCATGCTATTATCTTCTGATCTATCTTCCCCTTGGGAGTAGACACCCCTGTGATCAATTTAGCAGTGGTCAGTCCTTCTTGCAGCTTCAACTGAGATGGTTCTGCAAACCATTCAGGATATTTGTGGAGTACCGGGGCAAGTAATTCTTGGTCTTTTATGTTCACAGCATGTCTTCAGCTGACATTCTATTTCTGGGTTTGGTCTTTGTCAACTGTTCTTCCAGTTTCTTGAGTTTATCTTTCTTTTCATTGATCAATTGAAGTGTTGCAGCCCTTAATGAATTTGTCTTCATGTTGGCAATCTTTCTTTTTATGATTCCCTAACTTGAGAGATATTCCTTCATTTCCTTATCAGACATGTTATAAGGAAAAGGAAATAATGATTCATGGGATGAGGTTGATTTCTTCATTTGTGAAAGCTTTTGTAGAGGACCCCTTCTTGGTAGTGGAATTTCATACCTTGTGGGTTTCTTCAAGGATGAGTCTTTGAGTTTTGGAGTGTCCTTTGTCATTGTTTTCTCATAGTCAGTGTCTATTTTTGGATCAAGCAACAATTTCATTTCTCTTCCTCCTCTTTCATTTTCTCATAAGTCATTGCAAACACTTCATGAGGATCATAGCCTTGATTGATAAAAAAACATGGCTTTAATAATCAAGTCATCAGTTTGAGCTTTGGTTACCATGTCCTCTACTGACTGTTCTTCTTTAATAGGACTCTCCATGAGAACATCCTTTTTAACTTCTTCTTCATCAGCAATTTCTCCTTCTTCTAAGTCAATTGCTCTGGCCAACTATTTCAACTGAGCTTCTGCCTGCTCATGTTCTTCCAAAAATTCAGCAATTACTGCTAAACTTCTAGGGTCATCCTTTTGTTTCTTGATTTTCTTCAGTAGTGATTGGTCTCTTGCCTTTAGCTTTTTCTGCCATATACTTCCTCTTTCATGAGTAAGTTTGAAATTGAGGGCTAGAGGTTTCAGTTTGATCTTCTGGTATAGGGACCTTTTCAGGTGTAATTGGCTCTTGATCCTTCATTTCACTTTGTTCAGGTACAGTTTCTTCTTTCCTTTCTTGTTCATATCTTTCTTTTAGTTCCTCTTGTTGTTCTTCAGTTAATGATATGGCAGAGACAATTTGCAGAGACAATTCCTTTTCCAATGGCACTGGTGATTTAGGAATAAATACAATAGGCTCTGCCTCAGTTCTTTGATTGTTTATGAACTCCCAAAAATCATCATCAATGCTGAATTGTTGAGAAACAAAACTATCCAAAGCACTGAAGAGTTCTTCAAATTCACCCTTTTCTGAGTCTGAATGACCAGTGTTTCCAGAATACACTACCATGTCTAAGCTCTGGTCTTTGATCTCAGTTTCACCTTCATCATCCACTTGTTCTTCATTCTCATCTATTAAATTGTTGTCCTCATCATCAACCTTTTATTCTTCTTTCTCATCATCATCCTTCACATAAGTTCTTTTAATCATCATTTCAAGCTCAGATATTCTTTTGTTCTTGCTTTCATTTCCTTTTCTAGTTTTGAGATGATATCAGCTTGTTCCTCTATGTTGTTTTCTTGTTCCTCCATTGCAATAGTTTGTATTTCAAGAGTGTCTATATGTCCACTCACTTATTCTCTTGAGTGTTTCAATGCAGCTTTTAAATTTTCAATCTCTTTGGCTTGTTCCATTCTTTCAACTACATATTTTCTTTAAGATCTTTCACTTCACCTTCTTTCTCATCAAGTTCCAGGATTCTGTCATTTATAATTCCTGCTCTCCTGTTTAATGTTCTTTCCATCCTTTCTACTTTGAGTAACAACTCAGTTATTAATTCATCTTTTTCATCAGGCCTATGATGTTTGATTCAGCATAGCTCTCAGAAGGAGCAGCCTCAGAGGGTTCTTTCACAACTTTGGTTTGATCATGGTGATCCTCCTCATCAGAAGATGATTTGGATGATTTGGATGCACTTGTTGATCCTTCTGGTTCATCAGGGTGATCAAGTGATGATGGTAATGATTGGTAAGGAGGAATAGGAGATAGGTGTGGTGATATAAGAGATTGATGATGTGGTTATATAGGTTGAGTGGTCATTGGTGGTGTTTGTTGTGGTGATGGAAGTGATGATGGTTGAGGTAATGTTTGAAGAGATGGTTGTGTATTTGTTTTGGAGATGGCATTGGTGATGGTATTGGTGATGGTATTGGTTATGGTATTGGTGATGGTATTGGTGATGGTATAGGTGATGGTATTGGTTGTGGTATTGGTGATGGTATAGGTGATGGTATTGGTTGTGGTATTGGTGATGGTATAGGTGATGGTATTGGTTGTGGTATTGGTGATGGTATAGGTGATGGTATTGGTTGTGGTATTGGTGATGGTATAGGTGATGGTATTGGTTGTGGTATTGGTGATGGTATAGGTGATGGTATTGGTTGTGGTATTGGTTGTGGAGGTGGTTGGGCTTGACCTGCTTGGTCTATTTGTTCAAACATCCAAGGAATAAGGGGTGAAGGAGCACCACTATAAAAGTTCCTTGGGTCCTTCTTCTTGATGTACTTATAGGATCTTGCATCATAATGAGGAATGTTAAGTACCGGTCCTTTATTAACAATGTCATGAAATGATTCATTGATTAGACATTGAATAAATCTGGGGTATATTAGAAACTTGTATCTCAACCCTTCTTGAATGTTGGAGATTAGGCCATTGAATACATACGCCGACATGTTAAATCTTCGGTTGGTGCAGAGAGCACAGATTGCAAAAGATGTGAGGACTGGAATGTCATTCCATCATGTATTCCTTTTAGACAGACAATGTTGGAACATATGAATTAGGAATCTCCAGGGCAGATCCACTAATCCTTTGACTATCTGTTTGGCTTCATAGCTCCCTTCATAACCAATTTCAGAGAAAAATGTGGTTATCTCCTCATCTCATCCCATTCAAGAGGATCATTTGCATATCATTGAATTGCAGACATCTTCTAACTGATTCTTCTGTGATCCTTAGTCTGAGTTCAGTGTTGATCTTGCCAGTAAGAATTTTCACTCCATTTTCTTCAACCACTTCAGCTGATTCCCAGAAAGACCTGATGGGATTCTCATAGATTATTGGTCTTATTTTTATGGCATATGATACCCTTGTGGTAGATAGGAATCTTATCATATCTTTGAGACCTTCGGCTTCAGGCACATTAGGGTTTAGGTAACCGCTGACGTTATGGAGCTTGCTCCATGTAAGGTTTGCCATGTAATCTGCACAAGAGACATGTGTGTTAGTTAACAAATTTGACTTCAATTTGCTTTGATTTGTTAATGTGACTTTGATTTCTTTCACAATTTTCTTTTTCTCATTGCTCTGTTTTTCTCAGTAAACATGGTTATCATGGTTTTCAATACTAGTTGAATTCCGATCAATTTACATGTTTATTGACATCGAAAATGTGTATTACATCACATTAATGACTTTGATTTTGGTGTTTTCAATAATTTTTCGGTTCATAGTTTGATTTAGGGTAATAGTTCGAGACTTAGGTTTTGGTTTCAAAATCTGTCGAAGTTATACCTTATCTTCGAAACGAATTCTGTTCTGAATCGATGACCAGAATGTTTAAAGATGAAAACATAACAAAATCTTTGAATGTTTGTGATGATGATGATGATTGATGGTGGTGTACTGTAGTTTTGCGCTCATCTCACTATAAGTTCTCTCAAATTTGAAAAGTATTAAATGACGTGTTCGAATTCCTTTAAATAGTAAAATAATACAATTTGAAAAATTTTACAAGTTTACAAGCAAATACAGTCAACACTGTAGCAAATGCTGAAGGTTAATTTGTTTGATTTTTGTGATCCGCATTTGTTAACTGTAGTAGATGCGGAAGACGAACTTTTGACATTGACAGTCTGTATTTGACTACTTTTGGTCATCCGCATTTGGGGCTGTAGCTAATGCGGAAGGCTTAATTTTGACTGACTGTCCGCATTACTCTACTGTTACAAATGCGGAAGTTTTGTTTCTTGATTTTATTATATCTGCATTTGTGCACTGTTGCAGATGCGGAAGTTAAACTGAAATTTGGCTATCCGCATTGTATACTGTTGCAAATGCGGAAGTTAAACTTGAAATTTTGGCTGTCCGCATTGTATACTGTTGCAAATGCGGAAGTTAAACTTGAAATTTTGGTTGTCCGCATTGTATACTGTTGCAAATGCGGTTGAATGGCTTGTTTTACCATATCCGAATATGTACAGTAACACATGCGATAGAACAAATTCCATGTGTACAACTACAAATGCGGTTGACAAGTCAACCACTGTATCAAATGCGATAGATTTGTTCATACGCATTGTTAACTATATCAAATGCGGTAGAGTAAACTTCACATTCACTTCACACACTAATGCGGTAGAGTAAACTTCACATTCACTTCACACACTAATGCGGTAGAGTAAAATCATTATCCGCATTAGTTGCACTTCAAAGATTATTGTTACCTGCATTAGTTACATGTATGGGTACCTTCACCCGCATTAACTAATGCACTTACATGCATTACCTTTTGAACTTAATCAAAAGTTAATGTGATTGAATTGATTATTCATCT
This sequence comes from Flaveria trinervia, assembly GCA_025506515.1. NCBI lineage: Eukaryota > Viridiplantae > Streptophyta > Magnoliopsida > Asterales > Asteraceae > Flaveria > Flaveria trinervia. Next base: position 25,757,821 of record CM046447.1, read on the forward strand.
TATGAAGAGGTGTCCTTGATTGATTTTCTTATGAAGTTGGCTGTTGAAGTTGTCAATTTTTGCTTGGATTGACTTGTATGTTACAACTGATACAAGTTTCCCAATTTTGACTGATCTTGGGCTTATCATGCTTCTAAGAATCTGCATAAGCTGAGATATAATGGTATGACTTATTGCAACAACACCAATTAAAATTCTTTTTGTTTTGTTTTTCAAAATTGAGTTAATAAACACAAATTTGAACTTACTCAAAAATTTAAATTACTCCCCCTAAAGTTTATGTCCACATTTGAGAGAAACTTTAAAGATTTAAAGTTTTTAATATTATTTTGATTATATTAATAATGAAGAGAAAAATCTCTTTGTTGGGATCATATCAATCTTACATTACACATGTGCATCCTTTATGATTAAATGGACATGATTATGAACTTGAAGATTAAAGGTATGTTTGTCCTCTTAACTCATACCTGGTTGATATTTTGATGCAAATGACTTTTATCATGTTTTGATTGATTTATTATACAATGTGTACCTCACACACATAAGCATGAAATGATCAACCCTCCTTATACAATGCATGGTAGAACTTTTTCACAATTTTCTTACCAGGTTACTTAAGTCATGAAATCTCATGTTCACTAATCCTTATTGGGATTCTTTTAATTTGATCCTTTTTCATGTTGATCCTTATTGGGATTCTTTTCACTTCACTTTGGAAGGTGATCCATGATAGGATTCTTTTGTTCATTCACTTGGAATGTATTACTTTGTTGATTCATCCAATTTTGGATGTGTTCCACATTGGGAATCTTTTGGATCATGACATCTCCACTATGTGCAAGTTTCATGAGGTCTTTGCTCAGCAAAACAAAGATGAAACATGATGTGGTGAAAGAGATTCATAAAGTATCATTACCTGGTGTGTTTAGGTTACTACACACACATGCATTCAAATAAGCCAATACATACCTGTACTTTGTGATGTGTGTTTCACAATTGAATATGTCTTTAATTCATCACGCATGTATCTTTTCTTCCAAGTTGAGCCTACCAACATATCTGGTAAGTCATTTCAGTCTTTTACATTTTGAAATTCAGCATAGTGAATGATATAACGACTGTAATTATATCATTTCTCAAGAATTCTTTTCTTCTTAAAATGATTTCTCTTTGTGGTTTTTCTGATGTTTTAAATTTTTTTGGTGTTTTTCATAGTTTTTACTCAAGGTTAATCTTGCCAATTGACTGAACCAGAAATTCAAACCTACTAGGTTCAAATGCCTTGGTAAACAAATCAGCTAATTGATTTTCTGTTGGTACTTGAATCAATTGATTAAACCCTTTTCAGCACAGTCTCTCAAAAAATGATATCTAATTTCAATATGTTTTGTTTTTAGTGCTGAAGGATTATTAGTTATAAAGACAGCAGCTGTGTTGTCAATAGAAATTGGTGTATGCAAAAAGTTAAAACCATAATCAAGCATCTGGTTTTGAATCCAGAGAACTTGAGAGCAACATGCTGAAGCAGTAATATACTCAGCTCAGGCTGTGGACACAGACACATTTGTCTGCTTCTTGCATTGCCAGGATACTAGTCTGGGACCAAGAAATTGACAACTGCCAGAAGTGGATTTTCTATTGAAGTTGCATCCTCCATAATCACTGTCTGTGTAGGCATAGAGATTAAATTCTCCTTCTTTTGGATACCATAATCCGAGAGCTGGTTTGCCCTTCAGATATCTGAATATCCTCTTGACTGCATTCTCATGTGATTCTTTTGGATCAGCTTGATATCTAGCACACACACAAACACCAAACATAATTTCAGGTCTACTGGCTGTTAGATACATAAGTGAACCTATCATTGATCAATAATGAGTTGATCCACTGATTTGCCTTCAGGGTCAGGTCCAATCTTCACCTTAGTATCTATAGGAGTTCTGATAGACTGACAGTCAGCAAAGTGGAATTTCTTCAGCATGGTTTCTACATATTTTGATTGATTGATGAAGATTCCATCTGCTGTTTGCTGGACTGGCACTCCCAGAAAGAATGTAAGTTCCCCCATAGCACTCATTTGGAACTTTGAATGCATAAGATCTTCAAATTCTTTGCAGAGTTATTTGTTACTTGAGCCAAATATAATGTCATCCACGTAGATTTGGACTAACAGCATGTCTTTTCCTCTTATTCTTTTGAAGAGAGTCTGATCAATCTTTCCTCTTTCATACCCATGTTCAAGAAGAAAGGATGATAGAGTCTCATACCACTTTCTTGGAGCTTGATGAAGACTATACAGAGCTTTGTCGAGCTTGTACACTCTATGAGAGAAATCTGGATCTTCAAAGCCAGGTGGTTGACTTACATAGACTTCTTCAGCAATCTTTCCATACAAGAAGGCACACTTTACATCCATTGATAAACAGTAAATTTCATGGACGCAGAATATGCTAGAAAGATTCTGATTGCTTCTAGTCTGGCAACAGGAGCAAACACCTCGTCGTAGTCAATTCCTTCTTCCTGAGTGTATCCCTGTGCCACTAGTCTTGCTTTATTTCTGATGACTATCCCTCTATCATCAGTCTTGTTTCTATATAGCCATCTGGTACCAATAGGGTATTGTCCTTTAGGAAGATCTACCAGTTGCCATACTTCTTGTTTCTTGAATTGGAGCAATTCTTCCTGCATTGCTTCAATCCAACTATTGTCTTGAAGCGCCTCTTTGATGTTTTTGGGTACTGTTTGACATAGAAAGCATGAGAACAGACAGATGTTTGCAATACTTGACTTGCTTCTTGTCACCCTCTCATTAAGATCACAAATAATGGTTTCAACTGGATGATTCTTGTGTATTCTTGTGGTGGGAATAATGTCACCGGCAATGGTTACATCAAGATTGGAGACATTCAGTTTATTATGGTCAGAGGCATAATCATCTTGTATGTTGTTGAATTATGAAGATTGTCAATTTCTGTTTCGGTAACTGCTACATCTTCAGTAGCATGAGGTTGCTTGCATCATTTGAAGTACCTTGAGTTTCTTCTGGATGAGTAGCCTATTTTTGATTTCTGATCTCATGTGACAAGTCATCTGAGTGAGATGGTACCAGGCTAGGACCTTCTTCAGAAGAAACACTAAGGTTTTGTGACAAGTGTCTGTTGGGATCAGCTTGAAGAGGAACATCTTCATTCATATGTTCATCAGATGTAGGTGGAATCAATGGATAATTTTCTCTTCTTTCTACAGTTGATGAAGTATCACCTGAATGTATATTTCCTACATCAGACAAGTTAAATTGGTCAAATGATTTAGTAAAAGTGTCAATATCAAACAACTAATCAGGACCATTTGTAGATTTGGGAAATGAATGTTCCTTGAATTGAACATTTGTGGATTCATCAATAATGTTCAGTCTAGGATTGAACACTCTATAAGCCTTTGAGACAGAAGAATAACCTACAAAAATCCTTCATCAGACTTAGATGAAATTTTCCCAAATGATCACGGGTGTTTAATATTGAGACTAGACAACCAAATGATTTGAGGAATCCAATAAATGGTTTCCTATGAAATATCAGTTCATAAGGTGTCATGTTACTTTCTTTAACAATCAGAGTTTGATTTTGCACAAAGCACGATGTGTTAACTGCTTCTGCCCAGAAGGTGATTGCTGTTTAGCATCGGCTAGCATAGTTCTTGCTGCTTCAATCAGTGTTCTATTTCGCCTTTCAGCTACCCCATTTTTTGTGGAGTTCTAGCTGCACTGAATTGATGGGCAATGCCTTTGGTTGCACAAAAGGAACTCATATTTTCATTTTTGAACTCTGTACCATTATCACTTCTTATTATTTTGACTTTAGATCAAGTTGATTTTCAATTTTAGTGATAAATTCTTGAATGATTTTGGATACTTCATTTTTATGAAGTAGAAGAACACCCATGTGAATCGAGAAAAGTCATCAATGATTACTAAACAATATTGTTTCTTTCCCATACTCATTACATGAGTTGGTCCAAACAGATCCATGTGAAGTAACTTCAATGGAGTACTGTTAGTGTTCACCAGCTAGGTTTTGTGAGACGATTTATGTTGTTTTCCTTTGAGGCACGCTAAGCATTGATCAATAAAATTGAATTCCTTTTGAGGAGACCAATTACATGGTTTCCTTTGACTAACTTGTTCATATTTTTAAAGTTAGTGTGCCCCAAACGTCCATGCCAAAGCTGTGACTCATCAAATGATGCTTTAGACAAAAGATATGTTTCTTCCTTAGGTGACGCAGAACACAGGTTTAAGACATATGTATTATTCTTCCTCGGAGTCTCTAAGACAACCAATTCTTCAGGAATCTGAAAACCAGGTTTCAGAATGTTGCAGTGAGTGTCTGTAAAGTGAGTGGAATATTTTTTGTCGCAGATCTGAGATATGCTTAGCAGATTGAAATTCAGTTGTTCACAGTAATTCACTCTGTCAAAGCTCAGCATCCCATTTGTCACAGATCCTTCTCCTGTAATCCTGCTACATTCTGAATCTCCACCGAATGCCACAATAGTTCCTTGTATGTACTTGAAATCATGAAGGAGGGAACGATCTCCAGTCATGTGTTGGAGCATCCACTGTCTACATACCATAGGCTATTAGACCTGTGTGGATGAACCTACAAAAAAAAAAAACTAATTAGAATAGGGAACCCAACCATGATGGTCTTGGGTTTCCCGTTCCTATTCATGATAGTCACCTCCTGATATTTTCCCTCTGAATGGTGATTTAGATGAAGGTGATTTGGGAGATTTTTGGTAATGAATTGGTCGAGTCATCTCATCTACATCTACTGAGGATTCAGATGAATAATGAAATCGTTGGTCTCTATTCTTTGTAAAAATTTATCCCGAGTTTCATTATCAAAAGTTGTTTTTGCTTAGGAAGGTCAAGTTTGTGTTTCATTGTGCGATGATTTCTTTGACCCTTCATTAAATCCTTCGAGTTATTTCTGTCATTTGTTGATCTAGAGTCCTAGATTGAGTATTATGAAGATGAGGTTTGACAGAATGCATCACAGTAGATGTTTGGGATGGGTGTTGTGGAATTCTCAACCCCTTCTGATTGAAGTAACAATCAGATGTATTGTGATTGTTCATGTCACAGATTGAAACAATACTTGTTGAAATAGCAATTTTTGGTGGAGTGATTGTTCATATCACAGATAGAACAATATTGGTTGAAGAAGCATTTATCTATCACGTGATTGAACATGTCACAAATATCACAATACATTTGTTTGTTTCTGAATTAGATTTTTCTTTGAGTGACTCAACTGATACTTTCTTTTGATGAGTCACTTTCTTTTCTTTAGGTGATGAATCGGAATCAGCCTTTTTGTAGATTGTTCACAATACTACTCTTGTTCATTTGTCTGGGCTGTTTCTATTTCTTCAACCTACTTCTCACCTCTTTCTCAAACTGGTCAACATTGTTTGTTATAGATATCAAACCAACTCCCTGCCTTAATTTTTATGACTGAGGGTCTGATGAAGTTTTATGTGTTGAACTCAGTTTTACAGTTGGTTTCTTTTTCAGTGAAACCTTTTCTGATTTGCTTGAATTTTGTGGAGGTACAATCTCATTATCAGAACTACTCTCAGTAGTGGGTTTCACTGTTTTGACATATTTCGTTTTCCCTTGTAAAACAGATGGTATGAATTTTATAAAAGGTACAATTACTTTTACAGGGCTTGATGGTTTTTTGACAATTACTGTCTTGTCAGAACACTCTTTGATTTTGATTGGGTGTCCTAACTTGATTTTGTCCTCATTGATTTCAAAATAAACATCAGGTTTGTTTTGAGGATTTTTCACTTGTTTCACTACTGATTTAGGTTCCACAATTTTAGGTTCAATTGATTCAGAGAGTGATACAAAGTCAGGCATGACAGTGTAATTGTCATTGTATGGTGGAGGACATGAATTGTACCCAATCCCTGACATGTCCTTTGGATCCTTTTGTGAATCCAACATTTCTTGCAGCTTGACTGAAGACATTTGAAACTTTTCAAGTTTCACTTCAGTCATAGATTGTTGAGCTTTAGCTTGAGCTAACTTTTCAGTAAGTAGCTGATTTTCAGCTGCAAGATTGTATTTCTCACCATGTAATTTTTCTATGTCAGAAATGAGAGATTTGATTTTGATTTCAAAACTTTTTAGTTCTCTCTTCATCATTTCTGACTTCACCTTTTCTTATTTAGTTTTATCTGCCAGTTTATGATTGTGTTCTTTATACTCTTGTAATTCATTTATGCATTTCTCACTACAAAGGTTAGTTTTTACCTCAGTAGGCATTGCAGATGGTCCATCATTGATATGAGCCATGAGAGCATGATTCTGGAATTGAGGCTTGACTTCCTCAGCATACACACTCCAGTCACATATCCTATCTTGTTTGTTCACAAGGGCACTGGCAGAAGGCTGACTGCTTGCATGGGCTTGATTTGTCAGCTGTGGTTGATTCTGGTATGTTTGTTGATGATGAGAATGATGGTACTGTTGTTGTTGATTGTTTGAGTGATAACTTGAATTGGGTTGTGAGGATGATTGACCAGGAGTGTTCCTTGAATGGTTGGTTCTTTTAGGAGCATTGCACTCTCTTGAGAAATGGCCAGTCATGCCACAGTTGAAGCATTTTACCTTGGATTTGTCATATCCAAGCTTTGTGTTCTCATTCAGGCTCAGCTTTCTTCCTTTTCTGAAGAATTTCTTTGCTCTCATGGCAATCATTGCCATTTGCCACTGTAGATCCATCTCCTCAACATCATCAGGATCTAATTCTTCTAAATCTTCCTGTATTAAATGGGCAGAAGTGAGTCTTCCCCCAAGATATGCTTCAAAACTTGCAACAAAGGAATTGTATGTTGCCTTTTGCTCTTCTGATTTTAAGTCTTCTAGAGAGATTGTAGGTGCAGTGGAGACTTTTGGTGCTTGTGCTGAAGTTGAATGGTGATTGAATGATGAAGATGCAATGAACCCAATATTATTCATTTGATCTCTTGATGAGAAGAAGTCATCTTCCTTTGTGATGAAAGCATTTTCAACAGAATGTGATTCTGAAGGGAATTTGTAGGCTTCAATCACTCTTGGCCCACTCAGATTTATGCTTCGTTCATCAAGTTCCAAAGCTTCAATCTTGGCTATCATAATGTCTAGAGTGGTACTCTCAAGATCAAGAGTATTTTTAGCATTGTGACATTTTGCTTCCAGCTTTCAGGCAGACTGTGAAGCATTTTCTTGTTGAGTTCTTTAATGTTGTATGAAACTCCCATAATTTCCAAGTCATTGACCAACTGTACAAATCTGTGCAGTTGTTTTGATATGGATTCTCCTTTGGTGTGATGGAAGGTTTCATACTGATTGACCAGCTTGTCTTTGTTAATTTCAACAACTTCACTGCTACCTTCACATATAATTTTTGAGCATCCCAAACAGCTTTAGCAGTTCCATATTTTTCCAATCTTTTCAGCACATCCATTTTGAGTGCTCGAGTCAAAATAGAGTATGCTTTAAGATCAATTTTGATTTTCTTATAGTCATCTTCATCCAGAGTTAAGTCTCCAATTGGTATTCTAGCAGTCTTGTACAGTGCAGCTTGAGCTGTGATAAAGTAACAGGAGTATGTGGACCCTTACATATTGAGATCCAAAAGTCAGGATCTACACCTGTGATATAATTTCTAAACCGTATTCTCCATTGTTTAAACTCAGATTTGTGTTTAAGCATGGGAGGTTTAGGTGTATGACCTAATTCAGAGTAACTGTTAGAATCCATGTTGATTTGTGTAAGTATAGATTTAGTTGATTTTAAGATTGATTATGGTTTATGAGTCTGACTTGTTCAGTTCTGTTGAGGTTCAAAATGAGTGTTCTTGCTGTTTGACAGGAGTATTTTTATTGTTTGCTAAGTAGAGATGACAGTATCTACTACTAGCAACTTGATTATCAAATCAATCAAGTTCTATTCAGTCTGTGCGTAGATCTGAAAGAGAATCGAGAGCCAAGGCTCTGATACCAATTGACTGGGTGTGAGTAAGAGTGATATTCTTACTGAGAATTGAATATGATAATCAAGTCAATGATTGAGTGGCGGAAACAAACAATCAGAGAACATTCAAGCAAGAAAATTACTCATAAATGCTGTTTGTATTGATATATGAAAGTTGACAAATTACAGAGAATAATTACAACAAAAATCCCCTCTCTATCAACTGTCACCTCAGTACGAGGTTAACTATTCTATTTATAGACAAGACAAGATGCCTTTACAAAATGACTAAACTACCCCTGACCTATTACATCAGAAACTAGTCTAAGTCTTGATCCGCATCTCTGCTTGTTCATCCACATTGACAAATGCGGATGAGTTAATCTTGATCAGCATTTCCACTTGATCATCAGCATTAGTAAGTTGGTCATTCGCATTGCGTAATGCGGATGAAGAAATACTTGTGCACATTTGGTTGGTCATCTGCATTTGTCAATGCGAAAGATCAAAGTCTTGTCCGTTCTTTTGTTCTTCCGCATTAGTCAATGCGGAAGAGTAACTTGTTCAGCAGAAGTATTATGTCTTCCGCATTAGTTAATGCGGAAGAGTAAACACTTGTCCGCATAAGATTTTTGTCTTCCGCATTGACTAATGCGGAAGATAACACTTGTTATTTTTCTTGCATATCTTCATCCGCATTGCATCTTGGACTTGTGGGATTCCAACTGAACAATCATCAATTCACCCATTGAGTTGGCATGTATGATCCTTTCAAGGTGCAACATAAGTCAAACGTGTTAAGAGCAGAACTAGATAAATAATACTAGACGACTAGTAAAGGCTAAATGAGTCATATTAACGGAAAAAGGTGTCAAAAATCCGTACTACAAAGTAACGGAAAACATCATTTATACTAAGATATAAAGAACCGGGAATCCGTACCTTATTTTAGCAAAACCAATCAACCCAATTTGTGATCTACTTAACTCGTTTGAAAATCTACATTTTATCGTCTTGAATGAGATTTACGAAACTTAAAATCATGTCGTCTTATTAGTTAATTAAAAATTGTTCCGGCAACAAGGGTCTTTTAAACTATTAGTTCTTATCTTGCATTATTTAATATAAAACTTGGTAAGCATTTACTTTTATGAAAAATAATTCAAACAATAACTTAATCATATGTGAGCTATATAAACATATTAATGCATGTCAATGAATCCCGATCGATTTCTTCTAACATATTTATTTCTTCCATTTGCTCATTTGATCATTAATTGTGTTTATTTTATTTTAATAACTAAATAAACATGTGGGTACATATGAGTTATGCTAGCAGATAACTAAGGGAAGAAACCAATTAACACAAATTTATATGTGCATGGTACAAAGGCATAAGCAGACACAATATGCGGACATCAAACGGACCATCGGAGGCAAGATAATCATCAACACGTTCATCAACTTATTTCGATTCCAATTATCAATGTTTTAAGCTTCTAAATTTCCAGACTACTTTTAAATCATGTCAACAACCGGAACTGACAAACGATAGACAAGAAATTCATGCTTGTATTGAATTGTTAGTATGTTTCAAGGACTCCAATTGCGCAAGTTGCCGGAACAATACCAAGGCCACATAATTCCATTTATGAAACTCGTGAACAAAATTAAGTAATCAGACTTGTTACCTCACTTGCCAAGCGATACGATCCCGAAATTAGTGTTTTATAATGAGCAAAGGTGAGGCAGCAGCGATGACCATAAACGAATGATGGTGGCTGCATATGTTGCCGGAAAAGAAAATAACCAACTTCAAAACAAAACACTACAAATCATGATTCAAAAGGAAGAACAACACAGTACCGGGTGGTCACGAATTAGAGTTGATTCGGAAGATTTGAACACATAAAACTCACAACCGTGGTCTCACGGTCCTCGTCGGTGGCAATCGATGACACGTTGACAAGGTCTGATCGGTGGCGGCCTGTTTTGGTTGTGAGATCGTGGTGCTATGGTGGTTAGCTTGAGAGGGAGTAAAAGAAATGAAATAGGTAGTTTGTGTGATCTAGGTTTTCATGGAGTGAACGAATGATCGAAGAGATATATATGGATCCATCGTAACGTCATTTGAGAGGTTGAAGTCCCGGATACTACGTGAGTTTTTTGAGTTTTTAAAAACTTCACCAACTCAATAAGAAAAAAAAATCATTTTATTATTATTATTATTATTATTATTATTATTATTTTCTTCTGTGATCGGAGTGGATGCGGATTCCGTGAGTAACCCACATACACATGGGAGTAGCTCCCCAACCTGATTCTATTGCTCAAAGTTATGATAACTTAAATTTTTTTATATAATGTATGAGGATATAGAGTGAGTTTATATTAATTCTCCCTGTGATTTATTGGTTACTAAATTTATCTTTACTGTTTTGTATAATATTCATTTTTATATACCCAAAAATATGAGTATTATAATTCTACCTCCCTTAAAGAAAATTGCGACCTTGAAATTGTTTCATACGGATTATTAAAGAAGTTATGACAACATACACGTAGTGAATAAAACTAACGAGCGAATAAGATAACTCATAATCATTTAGATGCAGAGATGAAACTAATGTGATTAACAGAAAACATGTAACTGATAGTCGTCTGATGACTAGAAACCAATAATAGAAATCCTTATAGCTTAAAGTCAAGACATATCAAATGGAAAATATAAAAAAAGTGCTAAGCCGTAAAAAAGATTTGGATATTAAGAACGGATCGTATCTTCCATCTCCTATGTAGCCTCGCGTTCAGAATGGTTCGTCCATAATACTTTAACAAAAGGAATAGTCTTCTTACGCATAATGCGTTCGTGCCGATCAATAATAGCTTCTGGTTCTTCCTCAAATGATAAGTCTTCACGAATCAAATGAAGCGGATAGTTCACCACATGAATTGGATGATAATTTTATCCTCTTAGAGTAGATACATGAAAGACATTATGCACATGTGATAATGCACGTGATAGTGCCAAACGGTAGGAGACTTCTCCAACTCTTTCTAAAATCTCAAATGTCCCGATGAATCTAGGGCTGAGCTTTCCTTTGATGCCAAAACGACGGACGCCTCTACAAGGTGAAACTCTTAAGAATACTTTTTCACCAGCCTGAAACTCCAAGGGTCGACGATGTCGATCTGCATAACTTTTCTATCTACTTTAAGCTTCCTTTAACTTTTCAATAGCAATAGAAACTTTCTCATTTGTAATTTGGACCAACTCGGGTCCTTCAATGATTCTTTCACCAACCTCTTCCCAACAAATAGGTGCTCTACATTTACGACCATACAATAGCTTGAAAGGTGCCATGCCAATGCTAGCTTGCCAACTATTGTTGTAAGCAAACTCGACCAAACACAAGTACTCATCCCAGTTCCCAGTCCACTCTAAGGCACAAGCTCGAAGCATATCCTCAAGTGTCTAAATGGTACGCTCGGACTGACCTTTAGTCTGAGGATGAAACATCGTACTAAATCTTAGCTTAGTACCCCATGCAGCTTGCAAACCCTTCCAAAAGCAAGAAGTGAACCTCAGGTCTCGATCAGACACGATAGAGACCGGAGTGCCATGAAGTCTAATAATCTCTTATGTAAACACATCAGATAGTTTGCTAATCAAGAATCCTTGCTGAATTGGAAGAAAATGAGCCGACTTTGACAATCTGTCAACTACAACCCATATTGCATCATTCTTCTTGAATGTTCTTGGCACCCTATCACAAAATCCATGGAAATATCATCCCATTTCCATACGGGAATAGGTAGTGGCTGAAGAAAACCACTAGCTCTTTGATGCTCAATCTTAACTTGCTGACAAGTAAGACATCTGCTAACATGCTTAGCTACGTCCTCTTTCATTCCATTCCATCAAAAGTTCTGATGAAGATCCCGATACATCTTAGTAGATCCAGGGCGAATAGAGAATGACGAACTATGAGCTTCAGCTAATAAAGATACTCGAAAAGCATAATCGTTTGGAACACATAAACGCTTACCACACCAAATTACTCCACTTTTATCTACTCTGAATTCTGACTGTTTTCCATCCTCCAGATTCTGTAAGATTGCCCAAAGTTCACCATCGTCTTTTTGTGCTTCTTAATCTGGGATATTAAGTCTGACTCAATCTGAAGTCTAGAGAGATACACATCACTCTTGCCAATATGTAGACAAATACCTAACCTATCAAGATTAGTAATAATCTGAGGCTGTAGCTGTAGGGAGGCTACTGTTCCTGAGCTCTTCCTACTAAGAGCATCGGCTACCACATTAGCCTTTCAAGCTCTTGTGATCAGTAAAATATCACAAGTCTCTCCGTAAAGATAGTGATGCCATATCTTCAATGCAAAAATAACAACAGCAAGTTCAAGGTCTGTGTAGGGTAATTAACCTCGTACGGTTTCAACTGCCGTGAAACATAAGCAATGACCTTACCATGTTGCATTAGCACACATCCAAGTCCCTTTTTAGAGGCATCGCTATAAATTTGATGATGGAAGTGTGAGAATCGGAGCAGACACTAATCTTTTCTTGTGCTCTTCAAAACTTTTCTCCCATTCATCGTTCCAAGAGTACTTAACCCCTTTCCTCAACAATTGTGTAAGGGGTAAAGCTATAACAGAAAAACCTTCGAAAAATCTACGATAGTAAGCAGCAAGGCCAAGTTCTGTGGCTGAGGTAGGCTAGGCCACTTAGTGATCGCCTCTATCTTCACAGGATCCATCATAATACCATCCGCAGAAACCACATGACCTAGAAAGGCTACTTGACTCAACCAAAATTCACACTTCGAAAATTTAGCATAAAGCTTCTTCTCACGTAGTGTTTCAAGCACGATACGAAGATGATTCTCATGTTCCTCCTTACTTTTAGAATAAATTAAGATGTCGTCAATAAAGAAAATGACGAACTTATCGAGAAACTTGTGAAAGACTCAGTTCATTAGGTCGATGAATATGGCCGGGACATTAGTTAACCCAAACGGCATAACCAAGAACTCATATTGACCATACCGAGTACGGAAAGCAGATATAGGGACGTTGGAATCCTTGATCTTTAGCTGATGGTAACCAGACCTCAAATCGATCTTAGAGAAAAAGAAACACTTTGCACCTTGAAGCTGATCAAATAAATCATCAATACGAGGCAAAGGGTTACGATTACGGATAGTGATCTTGTTGAGTTCCCTGTAGTCAATGCAGAGTCTCATAGAACCATCTTTCTTCTTCACAAATAAGACCGGTGCACCCCAAGGCGAAACGCTTGGTCTAATAAATCCCAAATCTAGTAACTCTTGTAACTGCTCCTTTAACTCCTTAAGCTCCATAGGTGCCATACGATACGATGCCTTAGAAATCGGCTCAACACCAGGAATAAGATCAATAGTGAATTCCACCTCGCGATCTGGTGGAAGTCCGGGTAACTCCTTAGGAAACACATCAGGAAAGTCACATACAATCAGATAATCAGATATGTTTGGCTCATCAGAAGATGTAGCTTTCACTGAAGCTAGGAATCCCACGCAACCATGCGATAAGAACTTCTAAGCCTTAAATACAGAGATGATTTTCAATGATTTCTAAGGCTGAGTCCCTTGATAAACGAGTACAGGGCATTGAGGATTTCTAAATGAAACACGACGAGTCTAGCATTCAATAGTAACATGATGTCGAGTTAACCAGTCCATACCAAGTATGACATCAAAGTCACTCATTTGCATGGGAAACAAATCCGCTTCATGAATAATAGACTCGGTTCTGATCGGACAATCTCTATAAACATGCAAGATGATAATCGAGTCTCCTAATGGAGTAGTTATAGCTAAAGTGTGCTCTAAAGCAGTCGGTGCAGTCATCAAGTACTTAGCAAACAAAAGAGAGACGACAGAATGTGTATCGCCGCATCAAATAAGACATAAATATCCCGCTTCCCTATGCAAAAGGTACCAGAGACCATACCTGGGGTGTTAACTATCAGTATGAGATAAGAAACATGTATAATACTTCTCTAACTAATATAGTTTAGAATTATACCTGGTGCATTAGCTGCTTCATTTGTAGTGAGTGCAAAAACTCGTCCCCAAGCTGCAGGTTTAGCTTGATTCCCTCCGGCATCATTACGAGGGTCACGCTGAGGGCAATCTCTGATCATGTGTCCTGCACGCTCGCATCTAAAACATAATCCTCCAGCCAAACGACAAGCTCCCTTATGAAGTTTCCCGCAGGTGTTACACTAAGGGGTGGCATTCTGATCCTGATTAGGTTGATGCTGATTTGGCGGTTGAGCACGAGTAGAGGCTTGTTGAGTCTGGTTATGAGCTGGTTTTTGGTTCTGGTTTCGGTTCTTCCATGGTCGGGAGTTATTGTTGTTGTTGCGATCAAAATGGTTTCGATGGTCTCGCAGTGACGAAGACTGATTCTTATTCGTATGAGAAGAAGACTGATCATGGTCATTCTCCCTAGGTCGCTTACGGTTATCATCATATGACTTCTTTCCATTCTTTTTATCATTATATAAGTTTTTAACTGCATTAACCACTTCATTAATGTCTCTAAACCGATGATTCAGTATAAACTTTCGATCTCTTTCACATATAGCCCACTGAAAATTCTCTGTCTGCTCATGCAGTGGACCCCCAAGAAAACTTACTAACCGAGTAAATCGTGTCTTGAAATTGTTATGTGCTTATCATCCCTCTGTCTAATATTAGCATACTGTCTATGATACTTAGTGCGGTCAGCAGCGGTGAAGTACTCCTCATAAAATAATCCTCGGAATTCATCCAAGGAAGTGTAGATGCATAATCATTTCCACCTCTAGCTTGTTTCACAGTCGTCCACCATCTATGAGCATCATCGTCTAACTTGTATGTTGCCAACCTTACTTTGTATACGTCCTCAACGCCAAGTACCTCAAACAATTTCTCAATATGACTGATCCAGTTTTGCACCTCGACCGGATCACTAGAAGTACTGAAGGATTTAGGCCTTTGCTTCTGAAAACATTCCAACCAAACATGAATACCATCATGGGATGGTGGTGTATCACCAACAGGAGGTGCTCCTGTACGGTTTCCACCAGGTGGAGCCCCTGTGGCATTTTCGGCAGGTGGTGCGCCAGTGGGGTTACCGGCAGGTGGTGCACCAGTGGCGTTACCGGCAGGTGGTGCGCTAGTGGCGTTACCGGCAGGTGGAGCTCCTGTGACATTTCCAGCGGGTGGTGTTCCAGAAGCATTTCCATCAGGTGGTGCTCCTTGGTTTACAACCATATTAGCCTGCTGCATTTGTTGGAAAACAGTTTGAGCAGTCTGAGCCATCATGTTAGGGAGCATTCCCGAAATAGCAGTGTTGACAGCATTAGCAACCAGTGCTTCCAAGTTCGCATCAGATGAGGAGCCATTCGAGTTATTACGGTTGTTCACACGTCTCTTAGGAGCCATCTGAAATGAAGATATACATGTGAGCACTAAAATTTAGATTGGTAGAAGATTAGATCCTAACCCAACGTCTACCCATTACCTCACAAGTTTAATTATTAATGTTTAAGTTTTCTACAGGAAAGAGCCTTTGCTCTGATACCATAACTGTAACACCCCAACCCCGAGAGGTTGACGTGTCACTATTACAGATATCAAATCAAAAACCAAATCCATGATATTAAATAAGCGGTCAAAAGAAATAAATTCAAACAAACCAAATAATCCGAAAGAACCTAATTAAGGTGTTTATTACATCAATTAAAGCAAAAGTAAATCTTGATCTTCAATTCACTCTTCACTGATTTCCCGGATTACCCTGATTACCTACAAATCAATAAGAAAACACCACAAAAGAAAATACGGCTGAGCCAAAATTGGCTCAGTGACGGAAAGAACAATAGTAATGACTTTAAACATATAATACTGATATCTGATACTAAACTGATCATATGATATGAAAACTGAAATCTGATTCTAAACATAAAATATTAGTACTGAACTAAACATGTAATACTGAAACTGAACTAATCTACACGACGAGTATACAAATAAAATAAGTCGTGTATCATAAGAAGTACCGAGAGCCGAAACTGAACTGATAAGCACATAGCTAGCTAGACTATGCACCAATGAAATGGTGTGTGGGGCGTACACACATGATTCCATCCCCCGGAACTGAACTGATCTGAACTGAACTAGGATCGATCCATCCACCTCCCAAATAATGTGGCCAAAGTACTATTTAAGTACTAACGTGTTAAAGGAGACACCGTGAACTATTTATAAACACCGTCACGAAAAGTGTCATGTCATTGACGCCACAATGACATGTTAGATAAGCTCAGGTAACAGAATGCTGAACCAAAGGGTAGTATAACTACCAACGTATCAATAAATTATTTACAAGAACATGCAATAATGAGCACCATTTATAAAATACATATTACATGCTACAAGTCTCAACAATTCAAACTAATAAGTCAAACGGGTTAAGAGCGGAACTAGATAAATAATACTAGACGACTAGTAAAGGCTAAATGGGTCATATTAACGGAAAAAGGTGTCAAAAATCCGTACTACAAAGTAACGGAAAACATCATTTATACTAAGATATAAAGAACCGGGAATCCGTACCTTATTTTAGCAAAACCAATCAACCCAATTTGTGATCTACTTAACTCGTTTGAAAATCTGCATTTTATCGTCTTGATGAGATTTACGAAACTTAAAATCACGTCGTCTTATTAGTTAATTAAAAATTGTTCCGGCAACAAGGGTCTTTGAAACTATTAGTTCTTATCTTGTGTTATTTAATATAAAACTTGGTAAGCATTTACTTTTATGAAAAATAATTCCAACAATAACTTAATCATATGTGAGCTATATAAACATATTAATGCATGTCAATGTATCCCGCTCGATTTCTTCTAACATGTTTATTTCTTCCACTTGCTCATTTGATCATTAATTGTGTTTATTTTATTTTAATAACTAAATAAACATGTGGGTACATATGAGTTATGCTAGTAGATAACTAAGGGAAGAAACCAATTAATAGAAATTTATATGTGCATGGTACAAAGGCATAAGCAGACACAATATGCAGACATCAAACAGACCATCGGAGGCAAGATAATCATCAACACGTTCATCAACTTATTTCTATTCAATTATCAAAGTTTTAAGCTTCTAAATTTCCAGACTACTTGTAATTCATGTCAACAACCGGTACTGACAAACGATAGACAAGAAATTCATGCTTGTATCGAATTGTTAGTATGTTTCAAGGACTCCAATTGCGCAAGTTTCTGGAACAATACCAAGGCCACATAATTCCATTTATGAAACTCGTGAAAAAAATTAAGTAATCAGACTTGTTACCTCACTTTCCAAGCGATACGATCCCGAAATTAGTGTTTTATAACGAGCAAAGGTGAGGCAGCAGCGATGACAATAAAAGAATGATGGTGGCTGCATATGTTGACAGAAAAGAAAATAACCAACTTCAAAACAAAACACTACAAATCATGATTCAAAAGGAAGAACAACACAGTACCGGGTGGTCACGAATTAGATTTGAATCGGAAGATTTGAACACATAAAACTCACAACCGTGGTCTCACGGTCCTCGTCGGTGGCAATCGATGACACGTTGACAAGGTCTGATCGGTGGCGGCTTGTTTTGGTTGTAAGATCGTGGTGCTACGGCGGCTAGCTTGAGAGGGAGTAAAAAAATGAAACAGGTAGTTTGTGCGATCTAGGTTTTCATGGAGTGAACAAATGATCGAAGAGTATATATATGGATCCATCGTAACGTTATTTGAGAGGTTGAAGTCCCGGATACTACGCGAGTTTGTTGGGTTTTTAGAAACTTCACCAACTCGATAAGAGAAAAAAAATATATCATTTTATTATTATTATTTTATTATTATTATTCTTTTTTCTTCTGTAATCGGAGTGGATGCGGATTCCGTGAGTAACCCACATACACATGGGAGTAGCTCCCCAACCTGAGTTCATTGCTCAAAATTATGATAACTTAAATTTTTTTTATACAATGTATGAGGATATATGAGTGAATTTATATTAATTCTCCCTTGTAATTTATTGGTTACTAAATTTATCTTTACTATTTTGTATAGTATTCATTTTTATATACCCAAAAATATGAGTATTATATGTTAGAGCTCAACGGTGTTAAAAAGAAGAGTGATGTAATTCCTGATGATGACCATGTGTAGTCTGATGCTTATAGTCCATTTCTTTGAATTTTTATTTTCTTTATTTATTGTTTAACTTTAAGTAGCTTAATTAAATAGATGTTATTTTGTCGCCTATTAAAATCCTAAAAAGCGTAAATCAATTACGGTTTTAGAATTTTAGAGGGAGAATAGGTTAGTTAGTAACATTAACAACAACAAAAAAAACAAGAGAGGAGGAGAGGCTAGCTGATAGAAACTAGATCGTATCTGTGATACCGATTCAATGACTTTGGAAAATCATATTACACAGGAACAAACCACTTGGGATTTTAAATTTTTAAAGTTTAAATAAAATAAGATGCGAAGTTCAAAGTATAAGTCTGTGTAGTCTGAGCAATAATAAAAGGAAAAATGATAGTAAAACTAGCTACTACTAAGGTAACACAAAGAAAGTAGACCTCGAGGTTATTAGACCACAGATGATATGTCGGTAGATTCAACACACTAGATGATTAGACCTTGTTAGTGATCTCAATAACAAACTACGTTGTCCAACAAGCTGTGGGCTAACATCGTATCCCTGGTTAACACAACAAACAAAATTACAATAAGGGGTGACGAGCAGAATAACGCCACAAATATGAGCGTAAGACCAAAATATGAGCAAAAGAAATCAAACTAATAACTTTTGTTGTTAGTGAGATCTATGCAAAAGGATTTAAAAATGCTCAAACAAGAAGATAGGTTATGTGCCTTTCTGTTGTGCGGTGACACTGGCCTGAGGATAAGCATAACCTATATATTCTAGAATTCATTGTTGTTTGCCGCCTCTCTGCTGTGCGATGGCACTGACCTGAGGCTTGGCTTCTCTCTAAAAGTTCTAAGAATAGTTTCTTCTTGAAAACTACCCTGAGACTGCTCAAAAATCTCCTGAGGAATGTTGATTACCAGATAAGTGTAGGATCCATAAATGCTTGTTGAAATAATAAAACCTTAAACTGTCACCAATCTGTGTCAAAAGTCTGTGTATGGATTTAAGAGGACAAGTATACTAACAATCATCGTGGCTACAACTCTTGAAAGTCCAAATCAATGTGGGGATCTAGTAGTACTAGTTTGATTTCCTAACTTTGCTAATGACTCTAGATGAAAAACAAGAATTAAGCATCAAAAGGTGTTGATAACATGTCCCAAATGATTTGACTTTCATGTATGATTCCAGATTGAATTGGTCCATTTATGGTCAAAATGAATTGAAGCTGCCTATTCCGGAACCGAATCCATTAGATTTCTATCTTAGGATTTACACCTCACACAAAAATGTCAAAAACAAGTTTTAGTTTTGTATTTCAGTCTAAGTCTTTTATTTTGTTTAAATTTCGTCAATTCAGTTTGTTTGATATCAGACTACACCATGGAATTCAATAGGGGATTTAATCACCTAAAAGGGTCACGTCTGAGGTGACCACATGTGTTTTCTAATGTAAAATCAATCACGTCTGAGGTGACAAAGTATGTGTTTTTTTATAAAAGGATCACGTCTGAGGTGATCAAAAGTTTTCAAAATTCAAATGATCATGTTTGAGATGATCGAATGCTCATAATGTTTAATCAAAAGATAAAAGTGTGGAATGGTCATAAAGTCAAAATCATGAGTATGATCCATTCGTACGACTGGACCATGAGTATGGACCAGTCGTACGATTGGAGGATACGTATGAGCCCAATCGCATGATTCACCCACACGTGTGGGACATACGTGTGATTGGACCATAAGCATGAATAAAATCACACGATTGGATCACAAAATGAACCAATCGCATGGATGAGAGTGACCAAATGACACAGTCGCACGACTAATTTCCAGTCGCACGAATGAAGGTGACCGAGTGTGCCAATCGCACGACTGATCTTCAGTCGCACAACTGAAAGAAACCCCAGTATAAATAGAGGGAGAGTCGGAAGTAGTCACTCATCACTCCCAATATCGTCCTAAAGTCGCACAAGAGCATTGGTACTCTGCCAAAATTGCATTTCATTCCTGTAGCTTGGAGTTTGTGATTCTAACAATTACTCTATCCATCTGCAGCACTAAGGATGAACGATGGATAATGAACAACAAGCATAATGTATGTGCACATGTAGATGCTACTATGAGGATGAAGTACACTGGGGACATCAACACAGGTGTGTTGAACAGGAGAAACTTAAGTCTCCTGTTCAAGTGCTTAGCTCATGACATCCATAAGTGTATAGTGTCAAGGGGAGGAGGAATTGATGAGATGTTTGATCAAATCCAGAATGCATACTTAGCACTGATGTTAAACCATCTTTCCATGCGCTCTCACATGATGCTCTCCTTGTTGATGGAGAGGAAGAAGATGATGTTTTGGATAGAGATGGGAATAATGCTATGCAAATAGGCAGTGGGATGGATGACGAAGACTCTCAAGAAACTAACAAGGTTATGCCACTTAGGGTCCAAGTTGTCCGCGCTTATTGGTTATAGTGGAATATCTCTCAGGCTTATGAACAGCAGATTGATCCACAACAGAGCCAAAAGCTTGCTGAAGAAGTACTATAGATCCTAGAAGAAGGTGATGAGCGTGAAGTTGAAACTAAGTTCCTGGTGCATTGGCAATGTCATAATTTCAACCAGATCAAGAATCTTTTGAGAAACAGATTGAAGATTGTGTGAAGTACACATCAAGCTCAAGCTGAAAAGACTAAAGCTCATGACAAAAGGAATTATTAGATGTTTATGTATTTGAAAACTTTTGTAATTGAATCATGTATTAAACTTTTGTACATAATGTTTATATTTTGTTAAGGTGTTTCTGCTTTGATTGTTCACTAATGGTTGATGTGTTACATGTTTAAATCAAGCAGATCCAGATTATCAAAGAGATGAATATGATGTTGCTCCCCTCTAACATATCAAGACTCAGCTCATGATGATTCTTGATGTGCAGGGAATAGTCAGGAGATCAGTGAATTACACGCCTGAAGAAGGTGAGATAATTCATGATCTCACCGACGAGCAACTTGCTGAAATGTTCCGACTCAATCCTGATGAGATCGTGAAAGATGCTCCAACAGTCCATGTGGAAAGTGACGATGAGCTCAATGATGTTGATAAGATCGAGATCGAAGATGTCACGGACCAACACTATCCAGAGTACACTGACATTGAGGGTAATGTCATTTCCAATCTGGGCGACAATCTTGTTAGTGAAACTTTTGAGACTCTGGATAAAATGGAACAAGAGTCTAACAAGAAAGAAGATAAGGCCCAAGCCTAGGAAGCTGAAGTCAATATCTAAAAGGCTGACTGGGCTACATGCTTTGAAGAAATAAGAGCCCAACGCAGTGCTTCAATGTCAAATGTCTACACCAAGCTATACAAAGTGAAGAAACATCACAAGGTGTCGGGCAAAATCATAGCATGGGCACATTTTGAAGATCTCAACGTTTATGAAATTAAACATGAGAAAGGGATTGAGTACTTCAAGTTCCCACACGACCTGAAGACTCTTCCTGGATTTGAGCTTAACCAGTTAGCAAAGTTGAAATTGCTATACGCTGACCCACGCAAAATGTCAGGCTGCTCTGAAGCAGCTCTAAAAAAAGAGTACCACACTAGATGGGTCAACTTCAAACCTCAACAACCAATGAGGTATATCAGACAGTCTAAGGTTGATGCCATAACTGGAAAACCAAAAATAGTGTTGAAGTGGAGTCCTCTGCGCACAATGTCTAAGATCCCTCTACGGGAAATGCCACAGGACTTCACTCCACACTTCAAATGGTGGTACTATGATTAGAGGACAGGAGAGGCAGTCATAGTATTGAACAAGAATGGTATAATGGAAACCATCAGGTGTTTGACCCAATGTGGCTTACAAACTTGTCTGCTAATGATGTCTATACATTATACAAGTGGCCACTGTTCTATGACTCTCAAGATATTGTACAAGCTCTACAATTTCAGAACATGATACGAGTCTTTTTTTCTTTTGAGATACACTCAAGAGTCACTACAGAAGAGAAGTACAAGAAGTTTGAGGAACTTATGAAGGATGTAAGACAATAGATGAAACTAGGTCCAAGGGGGAGTTTGTAGATACATGTGTCCCTAGTTTTTGAACTTAATGTAATATATCTTTATTGTCTTACACATATGTAATTGTATGGGTACTTAATGATATACAATGTGTGATTGTGCTTATAATGTTGAATATTTCATTACTTGGTATTAATAACTCTTATTGAACTAACTATATAGGTTGTGGTTGTTTGAATAAGTCTAAGTTGATTAATGATTATAAAACATATTCAAATTTAATCATATGAAGTTCTCATGTGAATGGCCCATGCTAATGGACCATACGCATGAACAACTTCATGCTAATGAACTAGTCGTACGAATGAACCAGGAGACTGGATCAGTCGCATGATTGAAACATGAAATTGACCTAGTCGCACGATTGAACACTCAGTCGTGTGAATGGATCAACCGCATGACTCAATCACACAACTGAACCATGCTAATTGTCCAGTCGCACGATTGAGAAACCCTAACCTATAAATACCACTTAAATTGTGGAAAAACGAGACACTTTGAATATTTCGATACCTACACGTACCCTTGTCGTCCAGAGACCTCTAGCAACCTGTTCCAACTTCATAGATCGCAGTAGATCAATTGCTAATCGTTCTTAACCTTTGGATTCAATCTTTAATTGATTCTACGTGCGTTCTCACTGATTGGATCGCCAGTCAAATAGGATTCCGCACTATTTGATTCGGTATATGCGTAAATCTGTTAGTATTCGTCCAGTACACGATCCTAACAACAGTTATAAACATAGCAACAAAATTGTCTATGTAAATTGAAGTTTGAAGGAAGTTGTAACCATAGTCAAGCAATTGGTTTTGCAACCAAAGAACTTGTGAGCACCAGCTGAAGCAGCTATGTACTCAGCCTCAGATGTCGATACAGATACATTGGTTTGTTTCTTGCACTGCCATGATACTAGTCTTGGTCTGATAAATTGACATCCACTAGTTGTGGATTTTCTGTTACTGTTACATCCACCATAGTCACTGTCTGAGTATGAGTAGAGTGTAAAGTCACCATCCTTTGGATACCAAAGACCAATTCTTGGCTTTCCTTTGAGATATCTGAAGATTCTTTTCACAGCATATAGATAAGATTCTTTTGGATCAGATTGGTACCTAGCACAAACACACACAACAAACATAATGCCAGGTCTACTGGTAGTTCAATACATAAAATATCCTATAATTGATCTATATAATCTTTGATCAATAGATTTTCCTATAGGATCAGGTATAATCTTTTCAATTGTTGAGACTGGAGTTTTGCATGAATATGTATTATCAAGATTATACTTCTTCAAAATTTGATGTATGTATTTTTCTTGATTAATGAAAATCCCATCTGTCTTTTAATGACTTGAAGACCAAGGAAAAAAGTTAATTCTCCCATTGAGCTCATTTGAATTTCTGATTTCATCAATTCTTCAAAACTTACACATAATCTTTTATTAATTGATCCAAATATAATGTCATCAACATATATTTGAACAACCAAGAGATCTTGATGTTCTTGTTTGAGAAAGAGAGTCTGATCAATGGTTCCTCTTTTGTAGCCATGGTGAGCAAGAAAGATGATAGTGTTTCATACCACTTTCTTGGTGCTTGATGAAGATCATACAAGGCTTTATCTAGCTTAATGAGGATCTTCAAAACCAGGGGGTTGTGACACATAAATTTCCTCATCATTTTTCCCATATAGGAATGCACACTTGACATCCATCTGATACACAGTGAACTTCTTATATGATGCATAAGCTAGGAACACTATTATGGCTTCAATTCTTGCAACTAGTGCAAAAACTTCATCATAGTCTATTCCCTCTTCTTGTGTGTATCCATAAGCAATTAACCTTGCTTTATTTCTTACAATAATCCCTCTGTCATCTAGTTTGTTTTTGTAGAGCCATCTTGTTCCAATAGGATGTTGGCCTTCAAGTAGATCACCTAGAGTCCACACTTTTTGCTTTCTAAATTATTGAAGTTCTTCTTGCATAGATTCAATCCAGCTATTGTCCTTTAAAGCAGCAGTGATGTTTGGAGGAACCACTTGTGAAAGAAAACAACTAAAGAGACAAAGGTTGGTAGTACCATTTTGGCTTCTTGTAGTTCTCTTTGTAAGATCTCCAATGATGTTGTTGCCTGGATGAGTCTTATGGATTATTGTTGATGGAGTTGATTCAACTAGAATAGATGATTCAAGATTAGTCATATCAATTGTGGTAGACTGATCCAAACTAGGTTGAGAGTTTAGGAAGTAGTCATAATGTTCAACATGTGGTGTTAAATGATCTTCAGTAGCTTGATTATCAGCAGCATCATGAGTGTCTTCTACAGGAGCTGTAGGGGCTTCTCCACAATCAATTTGCTCTTCCGTAGGAGTTACAAGAACTTCTCCGGAATCATTTAGCTCTTCCGTAGGAGTTACAGGACTTCTCCGAATGATAAGTGATGACTTGAAATATTTCCAATGTTTGTTGTATTCACTTGAGAGCATGGATATGATACAGGGACACCATTCACATCTCTTGATGCACATTGTTCCTCTCCACATGCAGTGACAACTTCTGCTTCTGTTGTGTTTCTATCTGAGGATGTGTGTATCCTTGGAGGATCAGCAGATAAGTTACTTCATTCATATGAGGTGGAACAAATGGATAGCATACTTCAACAGATCCTGCAGTGTTCAATCAATCATAGTTAAATGATTCAGTAAGAGCATCTATGTCAAACAACCATGATGAACCTTTAACTGATTTAGTAAATACAGATTCATCAAAGGATACATTAGGAGTTTCTTCCATAATGTTGTGTTATGGAATATAGATCCTATAAGATTTAGATGTTGAAGAATATCCAACAAAGAAACCATCATATGCTTTTTCTAAAAATTTTCCCAATGACTTTTTTATGTTTAAAACAGATACATGACATCCAAAAACTCTAAGATATCCTATGTAAGGTTTTCTTTTAAATAAGAGCTCATAAGGAGTTTTGTTGTATGCTTTGACAATTAATGTTCTGTTTTGAACATTGCATGCAGTATTCACTGCCTCAGCCCAAAAGGTGATGGGTAATTGTGAATCAGCTAGCATTGTTCTGGCTGCTTCAGTGAGAGTTCTGTTTCTTCTTTCAGCCACTCCATTTTGTCGTGGAGTTCTTGGAGCACTGAATTGCCTTGCAATACCTTTGTTCCTGCAAAATGAGTCTAATTCAAAATTTACAAATTCAGTACCATTGTCACTCCTAAAAATTTTAACCTTAGCATCAAGCTGATTCTCAATCTTGATGACAAAGTCCATTAATGTTTCTGATGTTTCACTCTTTTGTTTTAAGAAAAAAGACCCATGTAAATCTTATGAAATCATCAACTATCACCAAAAAATATTGCCTTTTTCCATGCTCATCACATTGGTAGGACCAAACAGATCCATGTGAAGCAATTTGAGAGGTGTAGTATTAGTATTGATAGTTTTTGATTTATGAGACATTCTATGTTGTTTTCCTTTATAACAAGACGAACAATAAGTTGAGCAATGAAACTCTTTCTTGGTAGTCCAATGACCAAGTCATTTTTCACCAATGTGTTCATGTTCTTAATGTTAGAATGGACAAGCCTTCTATGCCACAGTTGAGGTACATCGTCTGACAACTTAGATAAAAGGCATGTTTCATGTTTTGTGAGGGAGGTGTTGTTCATGTCCAAAACATAAGTGTTTCCTTTTCTTGATGCTTTAAGAAGTACCCAATCTTCTGGAATAGAAAAACCTGGCTTAAGAATGTAATAATTAGTATTATCAATCAATGTGGTATAATTTTGATCACAAATTTGAGATACACTAAGTAAATTATACTATAAATTTTCACAATAATTTACTTTCTCAAACTTGAGCACACCATTTGTTACCATTCCTTCACCAACAATTTTACCTCCCTTTTTATCCTTACCAAATGCCACATAAGAAGCATTTTTATGTTTAAAATCATGGAGAAGTGAACAGTTTCCTGTCATATGCCTGGAACAACCACTGTCAACATACCACTTGTTGTCAGCTCTCCATTATTGTTTCTGCATTTGGAAATAATTTAGTTTGAATTGACAACCCAAGCCTTAATGATCTTGGGTTTGCCAGTAGTGTCTAAAATAGTTACTTCTTCATGAATAAGTCTTGAAGTTTTAGTTTTAGATTTGCTTGATTCATTCGGTGTTGTTTCAGATGAGGATGATTTTGTTGAAGGAGATGTTTATGAACTAGGTTCTTGATTTCCAATTTCTTCTTGTTTTAGCTTATGTTTGTTTATTTGATGCTTTGATTTTGAAATTGAAACGTTATCATTAAATGTTTCACAGTCTTTTGTTTTTGAATGATGTATATGAATTCCTTTTTCAAAGTTATCAAAGAATACATCATCATCTTTTGTTTCCTTTTCAGACAAATCTACCCGTTTATGAGGTCTTTTTGATTGCAGGAAAGTTGATCTTTTCTTTTAAGGATGAACATTTGAGGATGTTTTATCCTTTGTTTTTGACTTTGGTTTTTGTTCAAACTTCTTCAGTTTTGAGCCTTTTCACAAACAATAGATTGAGTGTCTGATTCAGACTTATCTGAATCTTTCTTCTTTGTGCCTTTTGTCTTGTTCTTTTTGTTGAAATAATATTCCTGAGTGGAAGGATTATTTTTGTAGCAGATAGCACAATGTTTGTTGAAGTAGCAGTCAGTAGTCATGTGATTATTCATATTGCAAATAGACAGTAGCTAGTGATGTAACAATATTTGGTATTATGGTTTTTCATGTCACACTATTTGCAATACTTTTCAACTGATTCTTTCTCAGAATCATTCTTATGGTTTGCCAACTTTTGAGGTTTTTCAACCTTCTTTATCTTTGTAGATTCTTTCTTTTCTAGTTTGAGAACCTTATGTTTGTTTGTTGCTGAGTTTCTCTTCGGTTGATCATCTACTGAATCAATATTAACTTCTATTAAAGAAATTTTCTTTTTCTGCAGATCCGGTACGGAGAAAGGTTCTTCTTTCGCAGATGATCAGCTCATGCCTTTTTCTTTTCTTTTTCCATGGATGACTTGTGTCTTTCCTCAGTAGAGGAACACTTCTCATTTACTTCATTGGAAGATGTTTGTTATTGATTTAGCTCGTGAATACCTTCATTTAATTGAGCTATTCTCTTGCAGATGGTTTTCAACATGATTCTTTATTTAAGAGGGTATGGAAGCTTTGTTTCTTCAAGCACTTTTGGGATATTTGTTTTAAAAACAAGATTCTTACCCTTGTTGAAAAGATCATCATCATGTTCATCAAAATCATCCAAGTCATCCCACTTATCAAAGTCAAATTCTAAATTGAATTGATTACTCTTTTCTGATTCAGAAGACTCAGTTTCATTCAACTCAATTTTATTATCAATGTTTGATATATTAGAGCTAGTTCCTATATTAGTGATTGGAATAAAATGTTTTGACAGATTATTTGTCATTGATTCAGGCATAGCAACATAGTTATTGTTAACAGGAGGTGCCATAACATTATAACCCAACCCAGACCTATTCTTTGATTCAATATAAGAAGTTAGTAATTTCTCATATTGTTAAGATGAGAGCTGAAACTTCTAAAGTTTTACTTCAGTTAATGCATGATCAGCCATGGATTAGGTTAAGAAAGTGGTCAGATGCTCAACTTGTGCTTTCAAACTGTAATTTTCAGAAACAATTTTGTCTAAATCCTTTTGTAAAGAGTTAATTTTAATTTGATATAATTATATTCTCTTATATGAGATTCATTTAAAATCATTTTTCTTTAACTTTATCAGCTAATTGTTGAGCATGGACTCTATATCTTTCTACTTCCTCAACACATATTGATGAACATAACCTGTCTCTTACCTCACTTGCCATGGGTGGAACTTTGTTTTCCATTTGAGCCATTAGAGCTTGATTTTCTTCTAAGACTGCCTTCTCATACAAACTCCAGTCACAGGTTCCATCCTGAAGAATGATCAGCCCAGATTTCGAGTTGCTAGTTCCTGCTGGTGTATTTGTGGCTAGTGGGGATGAGTTAGCCAGTTATGGCTGTCTGAAAAACCTTTAAGTTGATGAAGGTTGTTTAGCCTGATGATTCTGATATTATGTTGATTCAGAACTTTGTTGATTGCATTCTCCAGAAAAATGTCCATAGAGATTGCACTTGAAGCATCTTACCTTTGACTTATCAACTCCAATATGTGATGATTTACTTGCAGATGCCAAGTTCTTGTTTCTTCTTAGGTATTGTTTGGCTTTATAAGCAATCATTGCCATTTGCCATTGTAGATCCATCTCCTCCACTATATCCGAAGGCAGTTCTTCTAAATTTTGTTGGCACATGTTAGCAGTGGGCAATGAACTTCCTAGGTAAGCTTGAAAGCTTGAACTAAAAGCTGCAAAAGCTACCTTTTGTTCTTTAGAGTCTAGAATGACAGTGATAGACTCTGATTGATTATTGGATGATGGTTTCTCAGATGCTTTATCTCTTTGATCATCTGTTCTTTCTTTCTCTTTTCTTGACTTACTTTGAGAAGTTTTCTTAGGAGGTTTTGAGGCATATAAACTTACTTCCTCTTCATTTTCACTCAAAATACAAGTGTTATCACCATCATTATTGGACATGAAGGCACTTCCTGCACTTCTTGTTTCTTTAAAATGATATGGTGAGTTCTCACATTCTTGTTTCTTGTTTTCTCATCCATTTCAAGAGCCTTAACTTTAGCCACTCATATATATGGGTTAACCTATATATTTAATGCATACACAATAATGAATTACAACCATTCATTACAGATATTAATTCAAGTACTAAGCCTATACAAAATGGATTAGATCTACTAATCCTAGACCTAACAACTTCCTTCAAGTAAATTCACATTAACCTGTCCATTTTATTAGTCTCCTTGATTGCCAAGAAGTGAGCTGACTTAGTGAGTCGATCCATAATTACCCATATTGTTTCACAACCACTAGGAGTCCTGGGCAACTTAGTAATGAAGTCCATGGAGATTTGTTCCCATTCCCACAAGGGGATTTCAGGTTGTTGCAGTAACCTAGATGGTTTCTGATATTCCACTTTAACCTTAGAACATGTCAAGCATTTGCTCATGTATGTAGCCACATCTGCCTTCATGTTAGGCCACCAGTAGTGCGCCTTCAATTCATGGTACATTTTGTTAGAGACGTGATGTATGGAATACTTAGACTTGTGCGCTACACTCATAACCAAGTCTCTTAGATTCCCATATAAAGGTACCCAAAGTCTATCCATGAAATATCTTATTCCATCGGATTTGACTTCTAACTGTTTATCCATCCCGCATAAAGATTCGGATATAACGTTCTCACCTTTCAAGGCTTCCGTCTAGGCTTCCTTAATTTGTTCGGGCAAGTGAGTGCTAATCGTCAATTGTAGGGCACACATTTATCAGGGTTTAGAGGTTTCCTTTCTACTCAAGGCATCGGCGACTACATTCGCCTTTCCCGGTGGTATTTAATGGCATAGTCATAATATTTAATAATTCCACCCAACATCATTGCCTCATGTTAAGCTCTTTCTACTCAAAGATATGCTGGAGACTCTTGTGATCAGTGTAAATTGTGCACTTGGTACCATACAAATAGTGTCTCCAGATCTTCAAGGCAAAGACCACCGCTCCTAACTCCAAGTCATGAGTAGTGTAGTTCTTTTCATACACCTTCAGTTGTCGCAAGGCATAAGCTATTACTTTGTCACATTGCATCAGGACACAACCAAGTCCTTGCATAGAAGCATCACAATAAACCACAAAATCCTCACTTCCTTTAGGTAACGCTAATATCGGTGCACTACAAAGTTTCTACTTCAACAACTGAAAAGCAGTTTCCTGACTCTCACCCCATTTATAGGTTGTTCCTTTATGGGTCAAAGCTGTGAGAGGTTGAGCGATCTTTGAGAATCCCTCAATGAAATGCTGTTAGTATCCTGCCAGACCAAGAAATTGCCTTATTTCACTAGGCGTCTTAGGTACCGACCGTTTCTTATCGCCTCAATCTTTAAGGGATCCACATGTATTCCCTATTCGTTAACAATGAGACCCAAAAATTGCACCTCACGAATCCAGAAGTTGAACTTAGAAAATTTGGCGTACAACTATTCCTTTCGATGTAGCTCCAAGATTAAACATAGGTGTTCCTCATGTTCCTCCTTGGTCCTAGAATAAATCATATGTCATCAATAATTACGATAGCAAACTGATCAAGGTAGGGTTGCGCATAAGATTCATTAGATCCATGAACACTGCTGGTGCATTTGTCAACCCAAAAGGCATGACCAAGAACTCGTAATGACCATAACGAGTATGAAACGCAGTTTTGGAGATGTCTTCTTCTCGGACTCTAAGTTGATGATAACCAGATCTCAAATCAATCTTCGAATAATAACTTGATCCCTAAAGCTGATCAAACAAATCATCGATACGAGGTAACGGGAATCAGTTCTTGACTGTGACCTTGTTCAACTTTCTATAATCGATGCACATTAGGAATGTTCCGTCTTTCTTCTTAACAAAGAGGTGATGAGCTCGGTTGAATAAACCCTTTATCCAACAACTCCTTGAGTTGCGTAGATAATTCTTGCAGTTTTTTCGGTGCTAACCGGTAAGGTGCTCTCACAATCAGAGCAGCTCTGGCAGTCAAATCGATTTGAAACTCGACTTAGCGATGAGGTGGTAGTCCATGAAGGTCCTCTAGAAACACCTCTGGAAAGTCACAAACCACTGGAATGTCTTCAATCTTCCTTTCTTCTTGTTGGTGGTTAGAAACGAGAGCTAATATGGCCAAGTGGCCCTTGCGTAACCACTTCTGAGCCTTCATGAATGATATGATGCCTATCACAACACCACTCTTCTCGCTCTTAACCAAAAGCGTTTCCCCATCTACCACGGGAATATGAATGACCTTCTCATTACAAATCACCTCGGCCTACTTCTTTGACAATCAATCCATGCCTACGACCACATCAAAACTTCCAAGAGTAACAGCCATAAGGTCAATGTCAAGGTATGACCAGCGAGTTCTATCTTGCAATTCTTAAGGATGTGCGTAACAGAGATTTGCTTACCTTCAGCTAACTCTACAACATACTTGGACTCCAAGACAGAGGGCATATCGCTTAAGAGGCTACAAAACTTAGTAGAGATAAAACTCCTATCGGCTCTAGTGTCAAACAGTACAGTAGCAAAACGACCATTAACAAGAAATTTACTAATAACAATAGTAGGATCGTTTAGAGCTTCACCTGAACCCATGACAAAGGCTCTCCCTTTGGCTCCACCATTGTTGTCACCATTACCACTATTGTTTTATTACCACCATTACTTTTGCCATTCCCATTTCTTCGCAGTCGAGGATAGTTTTTCTTGAAATGCCCTTCCTTTCCACACTCAAAGCAACCTTTTGGTGTTTCATAGGGTTGTTGAGGCTGCTGAGGCTATTGAGGCTTCTTCATCAGTTCTCCACGACAATCCTTTGCTGTGTGTCTAACCTTCCCATAACCCTAGCATCAGAAACTATCACACCTGTCAGTGTGTGGTAGTTGCATCGATTGCACCTTGGATTTTTCCCCACGTATCCACTTGGTCCTTGAGATGATGAAGATGATTGGTTAAAGTTGCGATTTTTATCAAACCATTTATGTTGATGTTGAGGTTGATGTTGCTGAGGCTAATTGCCAAATGACGA
The DNA here is from genome assembly GCA_025506515.1 of Flaveria trinervia. NCBI lineage: Eukaryota > Viridiplantae > Streptophyta > Magnoliopsida > Asterales > Asteraceae > Flaveria > Flaveria trinervia. Next base: position 25,789,965 of record CM046447.1, read on the forward strand.
TCCCTTGCTAGCACTATTTTCCCACTTACGTTTGTTGTCGGGCACGCTTCCATGGATTGGTTAGTGATCCTGTGAGCCAGTCGTATCACCTATTGAATAGTAGGGAGATTTGTAGCAGTCACCATACTCTGAATCTTCGGCACTAAACCACACAAGTATAGCTTAATCCGTCGGCTCGGCGGGTTAACCATGCTAGGACAAAGTGTAGCTAGCTCATGTGACCTAGTATTGTCGGCCTCAATGTTGGATCCATCCATCTTCAATTGCTAGAACTCAGCTTCCAACTTTTCAACTTCATCACGGGGGGCGGTATTCCTCAGTAATCATCGTCTTGAATTCTTCCCAGGCAGCGCATTTGCTATTTCCTGGCCAAGCATCTACACTTGCGCATTCCACCACCTGAGTGCTGCACCTTCCAGTGTTCCTGTAACATACTTCACCTGATCTGGCACTGGGCAGTTGCATTTGGCGAAGACTAAATCAGTCTTCTCAAACCATCTTATAAGCCCTACAGCTCCCTCGGCTCCGCTATAGGTATGCGGCTTACAGTCCATGAACGCTTTGTACGTGCATCCAGGCGGTCCTGTATTCACGTGTCAGGGTAAAAGAATCAAACCGAAAGAATTAATAACCTATCAGAATATTTGTGTAAATGATGACTAGTGTCATCATTTACCTCCAAACTGTGCAGGCTATGTATTCAATGCTGCTTGCACATGTTGGTTTTTTAACGTAGCTAGTTCAGCTGGGGTCATGTTCACGTTGTTGGCGCCACATCCACCATCACGCCCTCGGCCACGTCCACGTCCTCTGCCTCTGCCGTCCATTTATCACTTTACATCCACAAATACCATAATGAGTAACATCTAACATATTAATCCCATTGAAGTAGAGTAAATAATAAGAAATAATGTACAGTCATAACCACAGCATTTATAACCAAAATGGTAACGTATCATAATAATTTTTAAGTAACTCACAAAACATCCAATCAATGTCAAAATTCAAGTTTTCAGTTGTGTGGGAAACAACCCTTCCCACATAGGTTTAAGGAAATGCTATGCAGTCAAAGTTATAAGAATAAATAGAATCAATCGAACAAAGCTAATCCATCACTGTCTCCACCATCCGGGGCTTCTTATTCTGGTTCTTCCTCAAAGTCTTCATCAGGGTCTTTGACAGGTGCATGGTTGTCCTTGATTTGTAGTGCTGCGAGCTATGCTTCCAATTCGGTTAGTCTGCTCTCGACGCCCACAATATGGAGATCCTGCTTGCTCGTACGCTAAATAAGATCCATCACTCTGCCAGCCATCTTGAAATTTCCTTTAATAGACATCGACAATTGCTCTTCAATTATGACCATCTTTAGCCATAATCGATGTATATCATCCTTTAGTGTGGAGTTCTCGTCAATGAGCACTCCGACTCGTTGACGCTCAGTCTCAAATGTCACGGTCAATGCCGCCATGACCTGCTCAAGGGGTACATCTAGAGATGGGAGAGTGGGTGTTGCAGAAGTAGTTGCTGACTTAGTCCTAGGTCTAACAGTGGCCAGCTTTAGAACACGCTCTCTACGAATCATGCGATCTATACAAGCTGAGTAATAACTCCAATCTCATGGAGGGTCGCGCTCAGCTAGCACAGATGGTTGATCCCAGTCTATCTCACGACGGGGTAAGGATGCCACGGCCAGTCATACACTCGGTGAGGTACAGGTGGAGGGGATTCAGAATGAGCACGCCTTTTTCCCAAAACCTAGGATGATGATGCCATGCTGTAGTGCATGTGATATGCCAATGAGTATATAGTAAAAGGATAAGCAACGAGTAACTAACTAAATGTGTGCGCTTATAGACTAGTGTGTATGCAACCTAGTTCCCTATAACCAATGGCTCTGATACCAATCCGTCACACCCTCAAAATCCACATGCGGAGTTTTACCGTGAGGCGTGTGAACAAACCAGGATCATAGTCATTAGTTACTCAGAATGACACTATATGCCACATTTAAAATAAACCAACCAAAGTTTAAACGTTTAAAACCATGCGGAAGCGTTTTTTAAATAAGACAAACCCAAAGTAATTAAATGCATAATATGGCAAAACACGCGACATCTCAATGTTCAATCCCATAAGTAAAAGGCAAACAAATATGCCTATGAAATAAAGCCTTAGGATGCATGCTGGACCCATGTTGTGCTCCTAATGGCAAGCTGAGTTAACGACCTGAGAATAGCATACTAAAAATGTCAACATAATGGTTGGTGAGTTCAAGAGTTTGCGTTTATAATAAATATTAGCAGTTGTATAACATAAGAAGTGTATTAAAATAGATAGCTAGTGTATATTCACAAGTAATAAACATAGTGATTACGCGATCGAAGTTGAGTGTGTTGCGTTTGTTGCCTCCCGTCACGACTTACCAGGTCGTGACGATGTTTGTGTTTAAGACAATATTGCACCCTTTTATCCTCGAGTCGCACAGGTAAGGCTCGTCACACCCAGTAGTACAACCTAAGATTTCCCGCTAGTTACCATTATTAACGACCCGCAAGTGTGAGGACTTTCTAGGTATTAAGCACTATGTTAAAACATACACAACTTATAATCATAAAATAGTGTTTGAATAAAAGTATGCTACCTCCCCGAGAAGAAGGTTTATAAAAATAGAGGGGCAGGAACTCACCTGGTGTATACTGATAATATATAAAAAAACTTGTGACAGGTGCAAAGACAACCCTTTAAAGGTTACCTAGATCACACAAGCACATAAGTACGTGTACATAGAAAACTTAACAACCCTAGGTTAACCTAGTTGACCCGTTTGACCCGTTGGTGACATATTATATGGAATATTGTTTAATCATGTAATTCAACTTATCATACATGAATATTATGTAAGTTATCCACGTGCATCACATCATTCAACCCAAGTTCTACTTAGGTCATCATACCACATTAGATCATCATACACTCATGCAAATCTCAAATAATCATCATGCTCAAATATTATAATTACATCAAATCAAACAATTCATATGTGAAGTCTAATCATGTACTACATGCCATGTGAAGTCACCCACGACCTCACATCCTAAACCCTGCCAATCCTACTAAGTAGGGGCCTCGGATTTGCATGCATGTATGACAATCATAACCACATTACTAGCATATATAGTGACAACCAAATATCAAACCCAATCATGATCTCCTAATCACTACCCATATTTATCATCATGTATGATCAGCATCATCTATACTTCATGCATAATCAACCAAACATCCATACAACTCATTACACATTCTAACACAATAAACATCATCCACAATCATTCTAACATGATCTTAACATCATAAGCATGTCCAAATCATCACATCCAAAGTTCTATAAAAATAAAGTTTCCCTTTTAGGAAAGTAATACCCAAAAGTGCTCTAGCATCCAATTCAACCATAATTTCAACAATTATATACCTAATCTAGTTCATAGCATTCATTCTAACATGCTAATCACCTCCAAAACATCCAAATTCTCAACTTCATACACAAAAGTTTCTACTTTTAGTAAGTCATGATCAATATCACAATTTCATGGATTTTCTTGTACAATTCAATTAAACTAACATCTAAGCATCACATCTAACATCTTAGAATAATCAAATCATGAATTCTAAGAACAAAAAGTTTCCTCTTATAGCAATGTATGAACTAGATGATCAAACCCTAGATTTCTTGCACAATCAACATAATCTAGCATTCATACAACCTAAATACATCATGTAATCATCATACAATCATCAATTTCATATAATCATCATCAATTTCGTGGATGAGGGTTCATCTACACCATTATGAATAACTTGATAAAACATACCTTTTAAACGTGTAGAATCAAGAATTGGACTTGCTAGCACTATGGAACACTTTAAACTAGATCAAAATTGATTTTTTTGTGCTTGGTTTTGATCAAATTCGAATGGTGGGGGGTTTGGGGATTGGTTTCAGCCTCTTTGGGGTATGGGGTGGGGATTATGGTTTGATTTTGATTAATTGTGGTAATATTTAGTTAAGAAGGTATTTACAAAATAACCCCTTTAATTATATTTTATAAAAATTAATCTTTTTAATACTTTTTAAATAGTTTTTAACTACCAAACACAAGTATTATTAACCAATAATAATAATCCTAGACATTTACAATGAGTCACACAACACACGAAATATTTTACACGTTGTCGCATTATCGCGTAAAATTTATAAAACAATCATTTAAAATTCTATAAAATCATGAACCACATAATCACAACTAATAATCCACATTATTAATTAGATTATTATTGTTTATCATATATTATTAGTATTAAGTCACCAACATTCAACGACAACTAGTGTGTGCTCATGACACGTGTATGCAAGAATTAACGGAACTAACGGAGTTTGGTAACAGAAAATTACCGGATGTCACAAGTTAGTTGACGGGAGCTATAATCATACTCCTGTTGGATCCTGTATGCCCAAGACACATAGAACATTGATGTGGTTAGTACGTCATGATCCAAGTCGGGTCATACCCAATAACAAGCTTAGCAACACCAATAAATATTTGATTGACGATATGATCATGCAATTAAATATATGCACCTAATTAGAAAATGGGTTTTCTAATTTAAAGAAATGAGAGATAGAACAAATTATATGGATAATTGTTCATGAATTATTATTATTTACATTGTTATTTAAATGGTTAAATAACAACAAATAATATGTGTACTTATGTTATATAATCAAAAGGGTTGTATTATATAACATGTTAACATCTTAATGTGTTAGTTGTTTTTATTATTTTAGATTGTATGAGTTATATAATTAAAAGGTTAATTATATATCTTATCAATTAACTAATCACATTATAATGTATACTTATGTTATTTAACTAAAAGGCTTAGTTATATAACTTGTACACACCTTTTTAAATATGTAACATGACCTCACCACTTCTAATATGTTACAAAGTAATTCAAATGGGAGGGAATGTGGTTTTGAATCTAGATTTTCGGCCCCTTTAGGTTGTATGGCCTTCCACATTTGTCTTGAAAAAGGTACACTCGTTATGATGGGGGTTGAGTGCAAGTCTCAACATCCTATCTCTCTCTCATTTGCACAAATGAACTTCTAGAGAAAACTCCATATGCTCTCTATTTTCACAGCTGAAGAAGGTGTTTTAGAACTCCTTTTGGTCGTTTCTTGGGTCCTCTCATGACTCAAGTTATGCTTCTTCATTTGTGCAAGAAAGGAAAAAGGATTTCCTCTCTTCTCCCAAAGTTCTCACGGCTGAAAATGGTTTTCAGCAGGCCTTTGGGCATTTTTGGTGCTTGAAATCCTAGCAACCATGATGTTTGCTTAGAGGCTTGTGGTTATGGACACTTGAGGACTTCTACCCTTGAAGTCTTGGCCCTTTTTAGACTCATTTCTGCCTTCTCTTTGGTCGTTTTAGACAACATCCAGAAAGGTAGTATATGGTATGATAATGTCATGTTTTTGGGTGTTCTTGTTCATATTGTATGCTTGCTTTTCACATAATAAAGATCCTTTTGTCTATGGGTTTGTTGGTTTTCACATGATAATGGTAACTTTCAGAAACTTTAACATGTTTAAAGTAGTATATTCCGCTGTGTTTCATATGTTTAAATGGTTAAACAAGTTGTAAATGGTCCAACAAACCCCCTTCAACTCCCATCTAACTATGGGTTCCAATTCAGGACCTTCCACTTGTTGGGATTTGTTATAACAAGATTCATAGTTTAACCATTTAAACTTTGTGTAAACACAGCGGAAACAAGCTTTATAACTTTGTTAATGAACTGAAAATTTCGGGTTTCACCTTGATATTACAAAGTTATAAACAAACCCAAGAACAAAGGACCTTTTTATGTGAATAAGACTAGCTATGTAAACACAAACATACATTATGGACAGCCATAAAGAGGCTGCCATAAACTACCTTTTCAGCAGCAAAAGTATAGAGATTGAAGAGGATGAGCTCCAAGAAAATGACTAAGGCACCAAAGGAGGTCCTCTCAAGCTTGCATACCCCAAGCTATATGACAAACACCTTGTTGCTAGGAGTTGAACACCCAAATAAAACCGAAAAAAGAGCTGCTGGAGATCTTCAGTCGTGAGACTCTACAACAAGAGGAGAGAAAACTTTTCTTTCTTGTGGTTTTTGCATGTAAGAGAGAGAGGAGAGTTGAGTGAATGACTTGTCTCTTGTGTTTGTTCCAAGACAACTAGGGAAAATAAAAGAAGCCAACCCCAAAGGGGGCGGCCGAATATCCATTTCACAATGGGTTTTCCCTCCAAAACTTAAAACATGATTAAACACATTAACAAGTCACTAATATAAGTTATTCATATAATTAACCTTTTAATTGAATAACTCATACACACTCTTTTATTATTTGATGTTATTTAAGTAACTTAAATAACATTGCAAACAATATCTATAAACAAAATATCCATATAAATTGTTCAATCTCATATTCAACTTATTTAGAAAATCCATTTTCAAAATTGGTGTATTTATTTAATTGTATGATCATATCATCAATTAAATGTTATTTGGTGTTTGCTAAGCTTGTTATTGGGTATGAACCGACTTGGATCATAACGTACTAACCACATCAATGTTCTATGTGTCTTGGGCATAAAGAATTCAGACATGGGTCCTACCGGCCTACCAGAGAAGCTGTGAGCCCTGAGATAGTCTTTCATCCAGGCTTTCTCACCTATCTTCTTGGTCGCAATGGCCCTAGCTTCTTCTTCATTCTTCTTCTTTTCCCTCAACTTCCCTCTTGCATCTCTCTTTTTCTCTATCTCCAGTTGATCATGCTCTTTCTTGAAGAGCCATAGGATCATACCATCATTATGTGGTGATAGTTTTTGAAGAGAGAAACCTCTGGAGGTTAGGAAAGCTATCCTTTCCCTCTGGAGCTGCATATCAGCTTCCTCTTTTCCATTTCTCTTTCTTCCTCTAAGGCCAACCGTGTTGCTTCCTTCTGTTGTTCATTCTACAGCCTGGTTGCCTTTTCCAGCTCTACCAACTCCTCTAATGGTAGCACGAGTATGTGTTCATTGACAGCTCCAAGTTTGATGAGCCGGTCAATGATCTCTACCCTCTTCTTGTTGTTGACTGCCTCTTGGTTGGCTGTAGCTGCTTTGGAACTGGCAGCTAACAGCTTCCCAGTTGGAAGTGTACCTTTTCTTTTAAGCTTTTCAATCCTCTCCTCCTCCTGAAGTTCTTCCGCAGTCATTTTCTTCTTTCCTTTGTCATAATTGGAAGCGCTTGACTTTGGTGGTTCTTGGAAGGAGGATTCAGATTGTAAGAGAGGTAGTGAAGGTGTCTGAGCTAGAGGTTGATTGAGAAAGTTCTCACTATTCACCTCAGATGCCAACTCTAGAATTACATCTGTGATGATTAGATCTTCGGACAATAAGAATAGTCCTTCCATAGCTTCCATCTTAGCTTCAAAAGATTCAGTTTGTTCTTTCGAGACTTTGACTTCAACTTTGGAAGCTTGAGGGAGTGTAGTATCTATCCTAACTATTTAGGTTGCTGGGCCATCGGTCCTCATTTCCCCTTTGAATTTAATCTCAAGTTCCATGTAGACCTTAGGTTGACCAACTTCTTCCACAGTGGTAGAAGGTGCACTTATCCTCTGAAGCTCTTCAGCTCCAAAGTACATCATAGCCACATCAGGGCTAGGCTGATCTAGAGAGGATCTCAATAGGAACTTGGAGAAGAACCTATAGAGATATCTGAGCATCCTTTGGTCTATCTACAGTACAACTTGGGATGGCTTAGGAAAAGTAGTTGCAGTGGGAGCCGAATAGTTTGAAGTTGAAGTTTGGCTTAGTGGTTCTTCAGATGTTGTTAGGATCAGTGATCTATATTTGATTGATTAGAGAGTATTGCAGCGGAAATCAAACAATGAATTAGACAATTCACAAGAATACAGTTGATATTCAAAGTAAGAACAAACGATTATAGAAAGAATTCTGCAAATCACATATTTCATTTAAAACGCGCTTTCGTGGTGGCAAAATGTCACACTTACAATCAGGTCAATCATCCCTTATATAGAATGTCGTGGTGGAACATTCCTTATATAGGAGATGTGACGTCTGCTGATGTTATTTGATAGTGACATCTAACAGAATTATTCAGACTACTGAAAGTTAACACAACTACTGAAGATGTCAAAACAGCTGACATCTTCTTACAAAAATACTAAGTGTTAACTATCACTACAACTACTGAAAAGAAACTACTGAAACTACAACGACTGAAGAACATGCTCTTCAGTCATTTTACAGATACTGAAACATAAAAGAAAACTACTGAAAGGAAACCATCACAACAACTGAAGAATGCTTCTTCAACTGTTGTAACAAACTCTGAAGGTTTGAGTACTTGTACTTGAACTTCAGCTGTTGTCATCAGCTGATGTCTTCAGTCGTTGTACTTCAGCTGTTGATCTTCAGTACTTTAGTCTTCAGCTGTTGATCTTCAGACTTTGGTTTTCAGCTGTTGAAGTCTTCAGTACTTTAGTCTTCAGCTGTTGTCTTCAGTACTTTAGTCTTCAGCTGTTGATCTTCAGACTTTGGTCTTCAGCTGTTGAAGTCTTCAGTACTTTGGTCTTCAGCTGTTGAAGTCTTCAGACTTTGTCAAACAGCTGATCAAGTCTTCAGCAGTTGTTGCGATGTCCGTGGGACTTAGAGGTTTTTCTGATCAGGCTCATTGGTTCTTTTGGTCCAACAAACTCCCCCTGAACCAATGCAGCCAAAACCTCTAAATTTATTGAAGATGTTCCACTTATTATGGCAGAAAGATTTGGTCTTTTTGTCTTCTAGATCAGCTCAGAAGTGACCCATGTAAGCACAGGCCTGGGAAGAAGTCTCAATGATCTGTTTTGCAAAGGATGAATGTGAACTCTGTCTTGGGGAACTGGACACAGAGCTGTTACCCCATCCATGAGATCTACTTCCCAACAATGAGTCTGTATGACTCCCTTGTATAGGCCTCAAGGAAGGTTATATGTTCCTCCATGGTAAGCTTTTCAGCTCCTCCTTCAAAAAGTGATTCTGGCCCATAATATTCAGATAGGTATTTGACCTGTTTCCCATTTTTGAGTTCCACAGTTGTTATTACTCTATAAGCAAATTCATCAGGGTGATTACCCTTTAAGAACAACTGGAGCTCATTCTTTCTGACTTCCTCAAGCCTCTTATATACTAATCCCTTTTTCACCATTTTATTTTCTAGCATCTTTTGTGGGGTCAGGTTAGCTTTATAGGATTTCTTGAAGTCATCTAGGATTTCCCAGGGTGATACTACAAAGACCAGTGAGATCACTTCATCTACAATCTTCTTCACTTGGCCAATGTATCTCTATGGAGTGTTTTTCTTGTGAATCCTATGAGACACCCTGGGATCAGGCCAAATCCTCACTCTCTCCTTTTGATATTGAAATGTATGTTTAAGAGTGTATAACCTGAGAGCGTGCTTCTTCATGTTGATGATTGAAGATGTGGCAGAATATGCTTTGTCAACTCTCCTCAACAATTCCTCATCATGTTGTTTATGAAGCTCTTCTTCTTCTAGCTTCACTTTCACAATTGTCTTTGAGTTTCAGGAGTAATTGTTGGGAGGTGACTTGTGGCCTTAGGCAATGTATAATAGCTGAGATTGGCAGCCTATCTTCATCTTCATCATTATCTTCTTTTTCTTCTTCTAGCCTCAGTACCCTTCTCTTCCTCTTCTGGGGTACATCATCGGCTATTGGTTTTGAGGGTAAGGGAGTTGGTTTGGGGGTTGGGTGTGGTGGTTTTTGGGGTAAAGGTATTGTTTTAGTGGGTTTTGGTGTGGGAATTTTGACAGGCTGTTCTAGCATTTTGGATGTGAGTTGGCTTTAGATTGCTTGACTAGTTCAGTCCTGCTCCCAGCACCAGCTTCGTTTAAGGCTTCAATAACCAATCCTTTTGTGTATACTTCAGACGAACAGATCTTGGTGGTTATTGCCAAGATACTGTCCCTGGACCATGCCTTGATTTCAATCAATGATCTACCAAGATACTTTGCTATGAACCTGATCATGATTTCTAGCCTTTCCCTTTCCAACACATCATAACTTGCCCATGTAGCTTGGATTTCTTCAATCTCTAGTCTTCTGATTTCTGAGTCAAGTTTTTCAGTGTCGTGACCTTGCCTAAACAACTGATGAATGATGTTATCCATTGATCGGCTGTGTTCGGCATCAGCCTTCTTCACCATTGTCTCCAAGTCAGTCTCCTTTTCATCCTTCCTTTTCTTGTATGTGACATGAAAGTATTTAGTACTTTTAGTCACTTTCTCCATGTCAGCATCCTTCACATTCTCCTTCTCAGTTTCTTTCCTATCTGCAATCCTCTTTCTTTTTACTTTTACTAACTGAATCTCCCCCTTTTTGGTTGCATTGGTTGCAAGGGGTTGATTGTTAGAAAGCCTTTTGCTCACAACATCCTCTATCAAGGGTTGTATAACAGAGGGAAGCCTCTCATCAAGGGTTTTAAGCACCATATCAGTGATAGTTGATGTGATGAGAGGTAAGGAATGTTGAAAGATAGCAGCTATTTGCTCAGGGGGGTTCTGTCCCTGAGAAATAGTACCAGAAGCAGAGGCAGGTGGCTGAATGTTTTGGAGTGGCTCTATGTATGGGAGACCTTCAGAGGAAGGTGCCATCTGTGGGTTTTGAGGGGTAGATGGTCTTTGATCCTGAGAAATTTTGGCAAGCAGCTCTTTGAGTATGCTCACCTCATCCTCAAGGATGGTGTTTTGGGCTAAAACATCATAAAAGAAGCCCAGGTCATCATCAGTGTTTACTGAATCACCTGACCTCCTGATAGAATCAGGATGAACATGCTCTGAGTGTAGATCAGTAGTAGCATGTGCCCCTTGGTCATGGTACTGGGGACTTCCTGCCTCAGGACCATGTCCTTCATCGGCAGTTGCCTCTGGTGAGGTCTTATGGATAGTACCAGATTCATCCTGATCATTTGCTGAAGCAGGAGAAGTGGCAGCCTCACTAGAAATTCGAATCTCCGTTTCTACACCTGGAGATTGAATATGGTAACCCCTGTGCTGTGGGGTGTCAGAAGCACTTTGGTCCTCCCCCTCAATGGTTGAGGCCATCCCAGTTTTGATTGGTATCTGGGGAGGAGGTGAGGAATGCAACTGAGTCAGCACTTTGGCAATATTACGGTAGGACTTTGGGGGGCGGTTGCAGTGGGAGAGGGTGTGAAGGCAGTATGCACCCGGGGAGAGTGGTGCGTTTCAATGGCAACCTCCTCAAGTGAGGAAGGTTCCAGATGTATAGGTGCCCCAGAGGTGGTTGCTACAGGCTCCTGTTGAGAGGAAACCTGAGCGGTTGAGGGTGAGTGAGTACGTGTATCTACTGGGGGGTTATGACCAGTAGATATAATCTGCGTTTGTGTTGCAGGGGCATCCTTAGGGGACTCATTTCCTGAGTAGCCTTTTTGGCTTTCTTGTGTTTGGGTTTGGTGGGGACAATGGATTTGGAGGTGGTGGCTGTGGGTTCCATGCGTGTCGTGGGTTTTCGCAGTTTGGCAGCCAGTTTGAGTGACTGGTCTGAGTTGTGCCTGGAGTATACTTCAGGCAATACAGCCGTGGCAGGGACTCCAAGGCCAACAAGTCCCTCAGCTTTCAGCTGGTTTACTATAATGGCCATTGGGAACCGAGGATATAATATCCATCGGTTAGCTATAGGCTTGGAGGCCATATCCTTGAGTTCAAAAAATAATATTTCAGAAAAATTTAAGCTTTGTTGGTCAAGGATAGAGAATAATACCTGCTGCCACCTCGTCGACATTTGATCCCAAGAAGAAGTCTTAGGAGCTAAGCATACATTCACCATATGAAAAATTAGTCGTCCGCATCATGGAAATGCTTCTTCAGGATGGTAGAGGCACTAAGGTTACCCTGGTATCCATGTTGGGCAAATGATAGATCAGTGGTGCCCTTGGATACCCAGTGGGGAAAGTGGCATCATCCAGTTGTAGGGTTTGGCGAAGGATTTCTGGAGTGATGACCACCTGACGATTGTTGACGAACGACTGGAGAGAGTCGGTGTCATTTCTCCAGTGATGAGGGTGACGTTCGTCCAGAACTGATGGAGGGATTCGGCATGAATGGTAGGATTTAGAAGGAAAGCCGTTTTGTATGGAGAGTTGATCATTAGATCAATGGCATTATCAAACTTTGTCCAGAAGGGTGATTTGGTAAGGTAAGCAACACAGTTGTGTCGTGGTTTAAGCTTCATGTTCGCCATTGATGTGAGAGAAGGTTCTGAGTTTTGAACGTTAGGTTTGAGATGATGAAGCTCTGTAAGACAAGGTATTTATAGGGTATGGGTTATAAAGCAACTGAAGGGTTTGGTATGAGTCATCAGTAGTTTTTAAGCGACTGATGATGTGGTATTAACCTTCAGAGGTTGAAACAACTGAAGTCTTGGTTTTAGGCATCAGTAGTTATAAAACTACTGAAGACCATGGTTTTAGCTTCAGATGTTGGAAACAACTGATAACGTGGTGTTAGTCATCAGTAGTTATGAAACTACTGAAGACATGTTTTGTCATCAGTTGTTGTAAACAGCTGACGACGTGGTGTTAGTCATCAGTAGTTGTGAAACTACTGAAGACATGGTTTTGTCATCAGTTGTTTAAGATGAACAGCAGTTTTAGAACAACTAAAAGAGAAAGTTCTCATCAGTAGTTTTCGTCAATTCATAGCTTTTCAGTTGTTTCATACTGTCCTCAACACTTACTCATCAGTTTTTGGCTGTTTTTCAGGTTTCATAGGACATCAGTACTTATCTGTTTGTACTATATCAGTAGTTATGACTGTATCAGTTCTTGTAACAAAATCAGTACTTATTTTTGATATGGTTACAAATGATCATCAGTACTTATTCACTGAGATCATCAGTAGTTATCACTTATTCTAGCTGCAGCATACCAAGCCTTAACACTAGGTTTTGGAAAGTCGAACTATCCAAAGGCTTAGTAAAAATGTCTGCAAGCTCATCAGCACTAGGCACAAACTTTGGATCAATCAGACCTTTTTCAAAACATCCCTAATAAAATGATGTCTGATCTCTATATGTTTGGTCCTAGAGTGCTGGACAGGATTCTTGACAATGCAAAGAGCTGAAGCACTGTCCATTAATAATGGAGTCTTAGTCTCTGTAATGCCATAATCCAAAAGTTGGTTCTGAAGCCAGAGTACCTGAGAAGTACAGCTTGCAGCAGCAATGTACTCTGCTTCAACAGTGGATGTAGCAACATATGTTTTGTTTCTTACTGCCAAGAATCAAACAGTTGCCTAGGAATTGACATCCACCAGAAGTTGACTTTCTAGTTAACTTACACCCTGCATAGTCACTATCAAAAAAAGCAACCAATTTGCAAGAGTGTCCAGTGGAATACCATAAACCTAGAGATTGTGTACCTTGCAGATATCTAAAGATCCTTTTGACTGCAATCAAGTGAGACTCTTTAGGAGCAGCCTGAAATCTAGCACAAACACACGTTGCAAACATGATATCTGGTCTAGAAGCTGTTAAGTACATCAAGGACCCAATCATACATCTGTAAAGTGTTTTTCAACAAAGCCTTACCTTTCTGATCTGCATCCAGTTGTGTGGTGTTGCACATGGGAGTAGAACAGGGCTTACAATTTTGTAAATCAAACTTATTCAAAAGATTTTGTATATTTAGACTGATAAATGAAAGTCCCATCAGCCTTTTGTTTGATTTGCAATCCTAGAAAGAACTGTAATTCTCCCATTGCACTCATTTCAAACTTCTTATGCATTAAATTGGTAAAGTCATCACACAACTGGGGATCAGAGGATGCAAAAATAATATCATCAACATAAATTTGAACAAGTAGCTTATGCTGATCCACCTTCTTAATGAATAAAGTTTTATCTATGGAGCCTCTAGTGAAATTATTTTGAAGAAGAAAATTTGATAATGTCTCATACCAGGCTCTAGGAGCTTGTTTCAACCCATAAAGAGCCTTATAAAGCTTGTATACCAATCTGGATGTTTATTATCATCAAACCTGGTGGTTGACACACATAAACTTCTTCTTTTATTTTGCCATATAAAAATGCACTTTTAACATCCATTTGAAAACTTTAAAATTGTGAAATGCAGCATAGGCTAAGAACAATCTAATTGCCTCCAGTCTGGCTATAGGGGCAAAGGTCTTCATAATCAATACCTTCTTCTTGTGAAAACCCCTAAACAACCAGTCTGGCCTTGTTCTTAACAATAAGCCCATTTTCATCTGTTTTGTTCCTAAACACCCATTTAGTGCCTATTGCACACTTACCTAGGGGTAGAGGAACGAGTTCCCACACTTGCTATTTCTTGAACTGAAGTAGCAAGTCAAGCTGCATGGCTTCCACCCATCCATTGTCTCTCAAGGAAACATGATAGTTCTTTGGCTCTTGCTGACTGATGAGAGAGCATAGAAGCACAAGTTAGACAGTTGACTTCTGGTTGAAACGCCAGCATTGATACCACCAATGATTTGAGACATGGGGTGATTCTACAGCTCTTGGTGCACAATAAGATCAGTGCAAGAGTGTGTGTAGCCGGTTCAGCATCAGCAGATGTTGATTCAGATTCTTGAAACCAAGTATTAGATGGAAAATCACACGATGTAGAGGAATCAAAAATCTCATCAGCATTTGTTGTGGATGGAGCTGCTGAAGGTACAGGAACATCAAGTTAGCAGACTCAGGCAGTGGTCACTGAACTTGAAAAGGTGAGTACTGATATCATCATCATCTTCAGTACCACCAGGTGGAAGACTTGCCGTAGAAGATGATTTATCCACATGATCTGCAACAGCTAGAGTTTGATAAAGAGCATATTGCAGAGTAGTCAACAACTCCACAGGGTTTTGTGGAATTTTATCCTTAGGAGATTCATTGAATTTCACATGCAAGGTTTCTTCAACTATCTTTGTTCTGCAGTTGAAGACTCTGTAAGCCTTGCAAGTGGATGAATAACTACAAATATATCCACCTTACCAAAGGTCAGAATTTGTGGAGTTTGATGAACCTCTTGACATCCAACTCTCAAATCTGAACATAGGAGCCAAATGAGTGAAGCTGATATGGAGTCATTCACTCGCTCCAACAACCTAGCAAGCACATAGCAAGCTTCAACCAAAGCCCAAAAGCGTTCAGCAACCAGATGTCAGGACTTGACGCAGCTTCAATTAAAGTCTTGTTCTTTCTCTCCACTACTCCATTTCGTTCTGGAGTGGGATGGATGCTAAACTGCCTTTTGATTCCTTTTTGAGAGAAAAATCATCAATGTATGGTTTCTCGAATTCATACCATTGTTGAAATGACTGATAGGGAATACTGCTTCTCAACATACAACAGAAAGTTTGTAATCTTCTAAGCAACCTCATCCTTTATGTAGAAAGAAAGTCCATACGAATCTGGAGTAATCATCCACAATTACCAGATAGTATTTCTTCTTTGCCATGCTCATCACTCTCACGGACCAAATAGATCCATGTGCAGCAACTGCAAGCAGGCAGTGGACTTAGGTTCTTCAATGGGAGGGAATGAGAGACTTTGTGTGTTTTTTCTTTCAAACAAGCAGTGCAGGCTTCATCACAGTGGAGCTCCTTTATTGATAAACCTCTCACTAAATGATTGTGGATCAGCTAATTCATGTTTCTGAGATTGACATGACCCAGCCTTCTATGCCATAGTTTAGATTCCTGAGAGAGAGGTTGTTGGAGAACAGGAATGGATGACCCTTCAAATCAATCTTCTTTGACAAATCCAAGGCATACACTCTTTCAATCCTTTGGCCTTCAGGGAGTATATTCATCCATTACCTTGTCAATCAGCCTCAGAACTTGGGAAGACAAAATCCTGCAGTTCTGGCTTGTGAAAAGTGCAACATGACCTTCATCACACATCTGACTGACACTCAGCAGATTATACTTGAGATTCACCACATGGTTGACATCACCAAACCGGATTTGTCCATTAGACACATATCCTTCCCAATGATGTAACCTCTGGCATCATTTCCAAATGAAACAAATCCCTTCTTTCTTGAGAGTAGTCATGAAGAAGAGAAATGCTCCCACATGTGCATAGATCCTCCACTGTCCACATACGAGATGCTCCTTGGCATGTTGAAGAACCCTGCATAAAAGAGAAACTAGTTAGATTTTGAGACCCAAACTTTTTGGTTTTGGGTCTGTTTTCATCAACAGATGCAACCATAACTGTTTCTTATGATAACAGCTGATGAAGAAGGAGATGGTGCTGAAATGGATTCCTTGGTTTGGCTTGGAATGCTTTTCGTGATTTGGTCACAGGTGCATCTAGTTGGTTAACTCTCCCCAACAAATGCTGGAACCATCATAACAAGTTGTGTCTGATTTGTAGCCAAGCTTTCAGCTCTGTGACATATCAATACTGTGTTTGATGAGTTCCTGTGATCCACCATTTCCTCCTTAAAATTAACAGATTAGTCTGATGTTATCATGAGGAGCACCATCAGCTGTTTTGTGATGAACCTTATCCTTCTTTTTGGATTTGGTTGAAGGCTTGGGTTTATCACAATGGAATGATTACGGTACAAACTTGGTCTCAAACTCAGTTTTCATTTCATCCATCTGGATTTTAATGAGCTTATCTCTGTTGAGTTTGAACCCTTTCTGTACCAACATTCATCAGAAAGATGATTGAATTTACCACATATTTCACATCGCTTATTCTTCATCTTGGATTGATCAACTGCTGATGTGGAAACTACTGAAGGTGTGCTCTCAGTACTTTCCTCCTTTCATACTTTTTGTTCAGTCCTGAAGAATCTATGTAACAACTGAAGAGGTGTTCTTCAGCTGTTCTTCGTCAGCAGTTGTTAATCCATTTATTTCAGCTGATTTGAAATGCTTTTCAGTTGTTGTGTACTTGCCCTTCAGTACTTAAGTTACTTTTAGGGACAACATCTAAATACTCAGCTTCATGTGCTTATCAGTAGTTAACCCATCAGCCAATTGACTTACTAAGGTATCAACCCTTATTTCATCTTGTGATTTGGGAGATCACTTGTGGA
This sequence comes from Flaveria trinervia, assembly GCA_025506515.1. Classification (NCBI taxonomy): domain Eukaryota; kingdom Viridiplantae; phylum Streptophyta; class Magnoliopsida; order Asterales; family Asteraceae; genus Flaveria; species Flaveria trinervia. Next base: position 25,807,183 of record CM046447.1, read on the forward strand.
TGATGCACATGATAATGTGGTTTTGGAGATTGCTTTCACTTTCAGATTTTATTATGTGGTTTTGGAGTAAAATCTGTTGGAGGTGCAATATGGTTGTAACCATTCCAAACTTCACATTCGAAGCAGATTGCTTACTGAGCAGCATTTCAAATCCCTTGCAGGATGACACCCAGCAGTCACACTCAACTTTGGTAACTGCAAGTTTTTTTCTTTGAGGTTCCTATGGTTCTAAGAATGACCTCTAGCTTAGCCTTTTCATCATTAATTGGCATTTAAGCTTATAAATCTCATCATCTTTGTCCTTAAGGACAGACTCATATTCAGCTTTTCTTTTGGAAATATTTTGCTCAAGCTCTAGATTTTTTGTAATTACAGCTACATTTGCTTCTCTAATAAAGACAAATGCATCTATGCAAGATTCAGAACAAAGCTTGGCCTTAGCCTTAGAGGATACCTGGGTTACCTGTGAGAAGATGCATTGGAGCATGAACCCTCAGTGGATTCCAGGGCCCTGAGAGCTAGATTCCCAAAAGGATGTTCACCACCATGTTGACCATCACCAGTAATAATGTGCTCAGTACCAGAGAGATTATCTGGTAAACTGCTCCAGTCAACATTACCAGGGGTGAAAAAGTGCTGGATGAGGTTGTGATTGAGATGGTAGAGGCTTAGGTAATGCTTGTGGTTGTTGTGCAGTAGGAACTTGAACTGGATTTGGCTGAGGCATGTAATAGCAGGGATACGGATATGACATTGGACCCTGAGGGACAAAATATGCAGCGAAACAGGTTGTGAATGATGACCAAACTAGCAGGATGTTGCCCCCTGTTTTATGGACTAGTGCTTGGAAAAGTCACAAGGGTGCAGAGGAGTTAGATCCAGATGATCTACACTCTCTTGCAAAGTGTCCAAGTCTTTGGCATTTGTGACACCTCAACTTACTCTTGTCAAAACCAACTTTGGTTTTGCCAGAGAGTCCTGGAAATTTCCTGCCAGTCCTCTAGTAGAACTTCTGAGATTGATATTAATCAAGGCCATTTGGCTCAGAATATCCATCTCTTCTGGATCATCATCAGCTATTCCTTTCAAATCATCCATGATAAAACATAAATTGTCACTATTACAGCCTGAGTGGCTATCACACCAACGAATGCATGATCTGAATTGTTTGAAGAGAAATCTATATGCTCATCATAATTACTTTCAGATGCAGCATATTCTGACTGATGACCAACCAAGGCAGTGTTCCCTGGTACAAAGTCATCAGTGAGCTTTCCTGATGATGCCAGTTTCCTTTTCTGCTCTACTCTCCCTCTCAAATGTAAGCAGTTTCCCATGAAGTTGGGTGAGAGATAGTTTATCCAGATTTGCACTAGAGCGTAGGACAATAGTGTATGTGTCCCATCTCTCAGGCAGTGATCTAAGGAATCTGTTGTTCATCTGGCTATTGGTATATTCATGTTTGACCATTTTTAGCTCAGAGATCAAACTGGAAAAACGCTCAACTGTTGAGTCAGTGTCTCACCCTTCCTATGAGAGAATGTTTCATATTGTTGGGCAAGGATTTCTCTGTTGTTTGCTAAGACCTCATGAGTTCCACCGAATTGTTCCTTCAGTGCATTCCAGAGGTCATGAGCAGTTTCATGATGCATAAGCCCTGAATAGATTTCATTAGGCAGTGCTATGGCCAGAATTCCATGGGCTTTAGCATCAATCTCAAACAGTTCCGATCTTCATCTGAGTATTGTTCCTTCTTCTTCGGAACCATTTGATTGGTTTTCGGATTGTTCACCATAGGCTTATGTGGACCATGTACCACCGATGTCCAACAACCTGAACTGTTAACAGATAGGTGATGAAGCATTCTTCATTGCCATATGTTATACTTGGTACTAACCAGCATCGGAGGCTTGGTTGAAGAAACGGTATTGTGAGGGTCATTAGAAGAAGTAGTCATTCTCAGATTCAACCAAAATCAATTAAGTTTTAACAGATTTAGAACAGAACACAAGAAACCAATTGAACCAAGAGAAAACAAAAACCAATAAAACGAAAGTAGCAGAAATTCAATCGAACTATAACCAATTCTTGCAAATATGCTAATTCAATCAAATGCAGATATCGACTAGCAGTTTCAATGATCAATTGTTAGATAGATCAAGGATTAACCTGCTCCGATACCAATTGTTAGGATCAGTGATCTACGTTTGATTGATTAGAGAGTATTGCAGCGGAAATCAAACAATGAATTAAAAAATTCACAAGAATACAATTGATATTCAAAGTAAGAACAAACGATTATAGAAAGAATTCTGCAAATCACATATTTCATTTAATACGCGCTTTCGTGGTGGCAAAATGTCACACTTACAATCAGGTCAATCTCCCTTATATAAGAATGTCGTGGTGGAACATTCCTTATATAGGAGATGTGACGTCTGCTGATGTCATTTGATAGTGACATCTAACAGAATTATTCAGACTACTGAAAGTTAACACAACTACTGAAGATGTCAAAACAGCTGACATCTTCTTACAAAAATACTAAGTGTTAACTATCACTACAACTACTGAAAAGAAAACTACTGAAACTACAACGACTGAAGAACATGCTCTTCAGTCGTTTTACAGATACTGAAACATAAAAGAAAACTACTGAAGGAAACCATCACAACAACTGAAGAATGCTTCTTCAGCTGTTGTAACAAACTCTGAAGGCTTCAGTACTTGTACTTGAACTTCAGCTGTTGTCATCAGCTGATGTCTTCAGTCTTTGTACTTCAGCTATTGATCTTCAATACTTTAGTCTTCAGCTGTTGATCTTCAGACTTTGGTCTTCAGCTGTTGAAGTCTTCAGTCCTTTATTCCAGCTGTTGAAGTCTTTAGTACTTTAGTCTTCAGCTGTTGATCTTCAGACTTTGGTCTTCAGCTGTTGAAGTCTTCAGTACTTTGTCTTCAGCTGTTGAAGTCTTCGACTTTGTCAAACAGCTGATCAAGTCTTCAGCAGTTGTTGTGATGTCTGGGGACTTAGAGGTTTTTCTGATCAGGCTTATTGGTTCTTTTGGTCCAACAGATGTTTGTATCTAAACACTCTCCCCCTTTTTGGTAGCATCATCTTGAGAGCTAGATAAGCTGGAGGAAGAGGTCAAGGAGACTTGAACGGTACATGCCTAACAGATCTCTCAATCTGTATCTCAACTAGTTGAGCCTTGAACTGTCAATCTCAAGTTGCTGAGTGGCAAACCTACCCTCTAAAGTCCTAACCTTGGATACAAGATTTGAGACTCTAAACAGTAGGTCTTTGATGATGAGTTGTAGTATTCCTCATCTCTTTTGAAGAATCATAGGGAGATGAGGTAACATACCTGGTATGTTCATCCTCACCACTAGATGTGGTTTCTTGGCACCCTGGTTCCCTTGCTTAATGATGTTTCTTTTAGAGTCATCAAAAGGTATGGTTGCCGCATATTCAGTCTCAGAAATGTGACCACTATCCAAAAGGTCCATTGAGGTACCTTCTGTAATGGCAGTTGAATCTGCATGAGTTCCCTCCATAGTAGTGGGACTCACCTCAGTAAAGGTTTGCTGATGGGGGGCAGAGAATAAGAGTCTCTCTAGGCTCTATTGATCTTTGATAGAGTGTTGTAGATCAACTTCATTGACATGGAGAGACATAATCTCTTCATCAGTTTTGAAGAGAAGGTCAATAAAGGATAGAGAGGATAAACCTAATGACCTGGGATCTTGATCAATGTCTACAGGCATGAGCCTATGGTGGGGTTGTCCCTTTTGACTGCTCAGAGGAGTATAGATACTCACCTTAAGGGTTTTCAGTTTGGGTTTCGGGTTCATGGGTTTGAGATTGAGGAGACTCAATACCCATATGAGGTCACATGTGAAGGATGGTGAGACCTCAGACTGAGTGGGAGCCAATTATTCCACTCTAGTCTTTTTGGATGAATAAGAGGAGCTTGTTCAATCAAAGAAGATTGAACAAGGGTCCGTTTGGGGGGTGTCTATGATATGTGATGGTGAGGGATGAGAAGGTAGGTTTGGCAATGTGATAGCATTTGCTAGTGTGGGTTCATCACTTGTGGGGATAACAAAAAAGTCACCAGGAGCTATTTGCTAAGTCATACCTGGAAGCAGAGCAGTGTATCTTCTAGTGAAATTGGTGGACACTTTCTTCAGTCTTGAAGATGGTCGGCCTCATGTGAGGGACAGTCAGAGCAACTGCACAGACAAGCTGACTCTAGTCCAGTTAACAGTTGATTATGTGCTGCAGAAATCTTGGATACATGAAGAATGATTCCGGCTGGAGATTTCCCATGAGATTGGTCAGCACAAATCTTGAGTAGTTGAATCTAAGGCTTCTCACCATTCCATGAACTAGGCACCCTAGTTCATATGGAATTTGATCCCATCCCCCAGATTTATTGGACAGGCAATGAAGAACGACATGCAGCAGGAACTTCCAGTTGTTTGAGAAAGTTGAACTAGGGGCACAAGTTGCCCTTTTTGAGCAGACCTACATTGATGTCCCTAGTGTACTTCATCCTCAAAAGCATCCTCGAATGGTCAGAGGATGTAGCTTGGTTGGGTGGGCACCATCCTCACCCAGATCCAAGACTCGCCTTAGATCCGCAGCAATAATCCTAATCTCCTGTCCGAAGATCAAGCTCTGAATACTATGGGGCTCAGAGGACCTATCTACCGAAGCACCTTCCCCGCTGTACAGATCTATATGGAGTGCATGGTGTAGATATGGCCTTGAAGATCCTCAATCTTTTCAGAAAGGCTAGAATCCTAGTAAACTCGGAAGTGTTCTGAGTAGTAGCATCTAAATGAGCACAAATGTTGTGCTTCATGCTCATCATCCATCTATCAGCCATGTTGGTAAAACACAAGAAAAATATACATTACATTTATTCATAACAGAAGATAGTTGGAACCTAAACTGTTTTGATCAAATTGGTTCAGTCGTGCGACTAAACCATACGACTGAGTTTTAATCGTACGATTGAGTTCAGTCGTACGATTGAGCTTGTGGCTGAGTTCAGTCGTGCTATTAAGCCTGCGACTGAACTTAGTCATATGCTATGCCATGCGGTTGAGTTAGTCGTGCGACTGAACCCATACACATGATTCATTCGTGCGATTGAATCATGCGCCTGGCTCAATCGTGCGACTGAGGTTCATTAGCATGTCCATTTGCATCCTACACTACTAAACGCCCTAGATTTGAATCTTTGTCAAAGCTTTATATTAGACTACGTGGTTAGACTCATTTGGACCACAGAGACTCTAAATATCACTTAATGTTCTTTAAATCAACTTTAATGTCCATTTAAGTGGTCTATTTTAGGGTTTAGTCTCGATTCTAGGTCTCAACAGTTTAGATCATTTAGGGTTTGATTGACCCATTCAATATTGGTTGATTTCAGTAGTAAAGTACCTGTTGATGAGTAGAAAACAAGTTAGGATCACAATCAGGCAGTAATCACAACAATAGAAATTTGGGCAGAGTATGTGTGTGTATAGGCGATTTCAGAGAGTATGAAGGATGGTAAGGGTTACGACCCCCCCCCCCTTATTTATACCATTTTAAATTTCAGTCATGCGACTGGACCCATACGCATGCTTCATTCATGCAACTGGGTTTCAATTGTGCAACTGGCTCAACTCCTTCATCCATTCGTACGATTGGCTCAGTCTTGTGGTCCAATCGCATGGTTGTCCCATACTCATGGTCCAATCGTGTGACTGGCTCATACGTATGGGTCAAACGTGTGATTGGCTCATCCTTATGATTCAATCGTACGATTGGCTCATACTTATGATCCAATCGTGCGATTGGCTTATACTATGAGCTCGAACTCATACTCTTTCAAACACTTAAAATTTTAACTTTTGATATAACATTTTGCCCTTTGATCGTCTCAGACATGACCCTTTTACTTTAACACCATTTGATCACCTCAGACGTGATCCTTTTAGTTTGAAACCAATTCGTCACCTCAGACGTGACCCCTTATAGTAAGTGTTTCACAGAATTCATCTAGTTGTATAGTCCGACATCTATGCATCAAAAAAAAGAAAATAGAAACAAATTGAAATTTAAAACTAAATCAAGACATATTTTTGTTGTTTTGAGTTTGAGATGGATGGAAACCTTTTAGACTACATCTAACCGATTTTACTTCCTGAGCAGACCAGCTTCAAGTTAATTTGATCATTTCTGGAAAGATTCATTATGGAATCATACAGGTCAATTAGAATCATTTGGGACCCCTTTTCATATGCGCTTTGATGCTAGATTCATGTTTTATCTGAGAGTCAATAGCACTTTCAAGAAATCATACTAGTGGTATAAAATGCACACAATGATTTTGATTGTCAAGAGTTGCAGCCACGATGATTGTCAGTATATTTGTCCACTTAAATCCATACACAGATTTTTGACTCACATTGGTGATGAGTTAGGTTTAATTATTTCAACAAGCATTTGTGGATCCCACACTTATATGGTAATCAACATTCCTTAGGAGATTTTTGAGCGGTCTACGGGTATTGAACAAGAAGAAACTATTCTAAGAGCTTTCAAAGAGATGCTAAGCCTCAAGTTAGTGCCCTCGCACAGTAGAGAGGCGCAAACAACAATGAATTCTAAAATATATAGGTTATGCTTATCCTCAGGTCAGTGCCACCACACGCAAAGAGGCACATAACCTATATTCTTGTTAGAGCATTTGTTTCTTTTGCACACAACGCACCAATGACATTAGTCATTAGCTTGATTGCTTTTAGTAGTTTTCCGTGCTTTGATCATTTATAAGGTCATCCGCACACATTTGTGGCGTTTATTTTGCTCGTCACCCCTTATTGGAAATGCGTTGATTATGTTAACCAGTGATAAGATAAGAACCCACAGCTAGTTGAACAACTTAGTTTGAATTGTAAATCACCAATGAAGTCTACACATCTATTGTGTTGAATCTACCGACACATCACATAATAAACTAGCAACCTCTAGGTTTACTTTCTCTATGTTACCTCCGTAGCATACTTTTTTACTATCATTTTTCTTTTGTTGTGCTAAGACCTCTCAACTGTAATTTGAATTTCGCATTTTGAGCAAATTAGTTTTGAAGTCCCAACCAATTTGTTTCATGTGTACTATCATTTTTCATAAACTTTGAATCATGATCACAATTTTGATTTCATTTCTTTTAGCTAACCTGCCCTCCCCTCGTCTTTTTTAAGTAATTAACTACTACAATGAATTAAATACTAAACTAAAACTATTCTCCCCTAAAATTCTAAAACCAAAAATCTTTTTGTGTTTTAGATTTTGATAGACAGGAAAATAAAACTAAAATAAAAGAAAACTAACTAATAAAATAAGAAATTAATGTCGGACTAAGCACTGCCGTCTTCTTGAATCACGTCACTTTTCTTTTTCACGCCATTAACCTCTAAAAGATATAAAAACCGTGGTTTGTCAAATGCTTTTGTGTAGAGGTCGGCGTGTTGAAATCGATACTAATTTTAACAACATCAATTATTTGCTTTTCAAAACAGTCACATATAAAATGATATTTAATACCGATGTGTTTTGTTTTAGGGTGTTGGACTGGATTTTTGGTGATAGCAATTGCAGCAGAATTATCAACCAAAATAAGGGTGTTAGAAAATTGCAAACCGTTGTCGCGCATTTGTTGTTTAATCCAAATGATTTGCGAACAGCAACTTGCAGTAGCAACGTATTCAGATTCACATGTTGATAGAGCAATTGATGTCTGCTTCTTACACTACCAGGTGACTAACTGTCTACCAAAGAACTGGCATCCCACTAATGTTGACTTGTAATTCATCTTGCAACCAGCATAGTCCGAGTCACTATACATTATAAGCTCAAAGTCATCGTCATGAGGATACCACAACCCGAGTGTTGGAGTACCCTTCAGATATCGAAAAATCTGTTTAACTCCGATGAGATGATTTAGTTTTGGTTTTGCCTAATATCTTGAACATAGACACGTGGCATACATAATATTAGGCCGGAGGCCGGGAGGCCGTGAGGTACATGAGAGATCCGATCATTCCTCTGTACATGGTGGCATCAACCACATCACCATTTTCGTCGGGTGCCACGTCATGGTTCGTGGCAAGTGGAGTTCCAGCAGCCGAAGCATTCTCCATGTCAAATCAACTGAGGATATCTCTCACATATTTGGTCTGATGCAGGAAGATTCCTTTTGGTGTCTGATCCACCTTTAAGCCAAGAAAGAATTTCATCTCCCCCATGCACTCATCTCAAACTCTGCTTTCATTACAGATTCAAATTCTTTACATAATTATTCGTTTTGGAACCGAAGATTATGTCATCCATGTATATCTGTACCAGGACTAAATCACCATCCTTTTCTTTGATGAATAACGTGCAGTCAATAACTCCTCTGCGAAAATCGTGTTTCACAAGATGAGTTGAGAGTTTCTCATACTAGGCTCTCGGGGCTTTATGGAGCCCGTAGAGAGCTTTGTCCAGTTGTAAACTTTATCCCGATGATACGGATCCTCAAATCCTTCGGGTTGACTGACGTAAACTGTTTCACGGATTTCACCATGAAGGAGTGCACTTTTTACATCTACTTAAACTTTAATCTCCATGTAGGATGCATAGGCTAGAAAGACACGAATAGCTTCCATCCGTGCCACCGGTGCAAACACTTCATTGTAATCTATGCCTTCAACTTGTCGAAACCCTTGAACTACAAGCCGAGCCTTATTTCTAATTATGACCCCTTGGTCATCTTTCTTACACTTGAGCACCCATTTTAGTGCCAAACACCTTAGCACCTTTTGGTCTCTCCACAAGGGTCCATAACTTATTGAACTGTAGGAGTTCTTCTTGCATTGCACTAACCCATGCCTCATCGTTAAGGCTTCACTCACATATTTTGGCTCAAATTGAGACACAAAACATCGATATGCACCATCTTGTTCCATGACTGAGGCATAATGAGCTGAGTATAGTTGATTTCATGTCTGTACTCCCGATCAAACATCCCCAATGACGTTGTCCAAGGGATGATAAACATTAATTCGAGATCCGAGAGTGGTGGGAACAACTACTTCATTATCCAAATTGTAAAACCCAGGTTTAGTATTTGTAGCTGTTGGAGTATGAGGTTTAGAAGTATTAGAGGCATCAGGATTTGATGCTTGTGTACTTTTATTATTAGGAACCTGTTCCTCCTGTTCCACATTCTCAGTCTCAGCTGCTTCATCATCAGAGGAAGAATCACTTACTTCAAGCTCTCCCCCTAAAGGGCTAGAAGTATCATATAATAGAGCCATTGATGTCGAGTCTGGTAGTGGAGTGTTCAGAACATCATACATCATCCTAATAGATAGCTTATCATTAGGATGAGAAGGCGGTAGATTGAAGGATTTAAAAAATCCATCGTAGTCAAAGAAGAAGGATGGTCCTTTTCTAATAGGGGGTGGTGTATCTTTGGATATCTACATTGCACCACACTTCTATCTGACCCGTTGAGTTGTTATAAACTATCTTGTCTGGTATGCTGTATCCGAGGCAGATGCCTTCTTCAGCCTTCTCACTAAACTTCCCAGTTTGAGTTTTCTTCAATAACATGCACGATGCGCCAAACGGTTCTAGATAATCCAGATTGGGTTTACGTCACTGGAGCAGTTCATAACATGTTTTCCCATGTCGTTTGACCACAAAGACTCAATTGAGCGTGTAACATGCATTAGCACTACCTCATTGCAGAATTGAATAGGCAGTTTCGAGTCCGCTAGCATTGTCCAGGCTGTCTCTATCAAGCTCCTATTTTTCCTTTTAGCAACACCATTCATCTATGGAGTGTATGCATAAGTAAATTCATGTACAATTCCTCTCTCTACAGTATGCCTCCATCCACTGATTCTTGAATTCTGTGCCGTTGTCTGATCGAATCTACCTTACTTTCAGCTTGTAGAGTGATTTCAAGGTAGTTACTAGATGTTTGAATGATTCAAAAGTTTCTAATTTGGCTTTCAGAAACATCACCCAAGAGAATCTTGAGTAATCATTTGTTACTACAAAGTGATACATATATCTAGCAATGCTCTTTGTACTAACAGGACCATACAGATCCATGTGTAGAAGCTCGAGAGGCATATCAATAGAATTCACTTTCTTTGCCTTGTGAGACTTCTTGGTCTGTTTCCCTTTCTTACATACTACACAGAAATCCAGAAGTTGGAAATTTTTGATAGTTACTCCATTCACTAAATCATTCTGAACCAAATGATTCATCTTTCTTCGATTAATGTGTCCCATTCTCCTATGCCATGAGACTGAGTCCCTCTCAGTTGCCTTTGACAAGAAGCATTGAATAGTGTGATAAGTTGTGGAGGCTTTTGATAGATCCTAGACATACAAGTCATTATATCTTGAAGCTGACATAAGAACTTTCTCCTTCTCAATCACATAATCCTTCTTCAACATGTAGCATTTCTTGTTGTCAAATACAACTTTGAATCCTTTATGACAGATCTGGGAGACTGAAGTAAGTTGTTCTATAGTTGTTGAACGTAGTTGACCTTGTCAAAATTTACTTTCTTGTTTCCCACTTCGCCTTGAGCAGTGATGTAACCTCCTTTGTTCCCAGCAAATGAAACATGTCCCCTTTGATTTGTTTGGCGTTGAAAAGGAGGACGAATTCCCTGTCATGTGCTTGGATGCCCCACTATCAATAATCCCGAAATTAGTGATAGCGTTGTAGCGGACACCCTGCACATTCAAAGAAACTTATTAGTTCAGATTTGGGACCCAAGCCTTAATTGGCATGGGTAACCCAGAGGAATCACACATCATAAACTCAACCCACTATCCTTTAGAAGATGAGGGCATATCTGTCTTCTTCTTTTTCTCACTATCAGACACTATACTTGATTTTTCTTTCCATAAACCAATTTTATGTAAGGCATGTTTGTGATAAACAGACGACTGACTAATGGTTTGAACTTTAGGTTCACTAAAACTCTTAGTGTAGTATTAGATCTGATTTTAGAAAAACTTGATTTTTCATCAAAAAGTTCAATTTTCTTTTTGGGAGTTTGATAATAAGGACAATTAGGAGAGATATGTCCTCGTTTTCCACAATTGTATCAAGATCTCACTTCTACAGATTGAAGAAAACTTTTATGTGGAGTTGATTTTGGGAAGGGTGTGAGATATGTCTGGTTGGGTTTTGTCACTTCTCTCTTAGATGTTTCAGCTTCTTTAATAAAATTAATTGTTTTGACATTTTGAACATCTTTAACTTTCCTTTTATTTGGACTATGATGATTAACACATTTTTGGTTAACTGGTTTAGTCATTTTGGGTTCTGAAATAGATGTTTATGAACCTAACCCTAAATTAACCCTTTTCAATTTATCATTCAAATTCTCAATAGGCATTTTGCCTTTTGATTTCAAAGTAGACTCCTTCTATTTAGTGATAGAGTTTAGAGGTTTACCTGTAGAATCGGGATCACTAACCAGAGGAGTAGATACCACATGATCATTTACAGGATTATTATTGATTGGTCAGCATTTGGTGTTCAGAAGGATTTCATGTGGTGGTGCTACTACTTTATAGTCCAATCCTTCCCTGTTATTTTGTTATTTCACTAAGTTTTGAACTATGTGAGAAGAACTTGCCAAGCTATGCAGTTTTTGTTTTAATGAACCAACCTCGACTTCTAAAATTGATTTTTCCTTTTTAGTTCTTCCAAAGAATTTAAATAAAACTTTATGTCATTTGATTGATTTAAGGCAACAACCTCGGTTTCCGGTAGTTGTTTCCCTAAAAGTTCTATCTTTTCCTTGAAACTACACTCATTTTGTTTTAAGTTACGATTTGCTTCAGTGCAGAGTTGTAAGTCATTTACTAGTTATCATTGTGATCTAATAACCTATCAAATTTTAGAACAATTCTTTCTCTAAATTTATTACATTCAGTACAATAATTGGTCTTTAGAACTTATGATGAATCAGTTGAATTAGCCATCAAAGCAGAGTTAGATCCTTCGACGGCTGGAGACTCTAAAGTTGTGGCTCTAAGCTCTTCCTCAACCATGTGATTTACCACACTCACAGCTTCTTTAGTATCTTACATCGTATGCTCAGCTATGATCTCACCTTCGCTAACAGATCCATCATCCAATGTATCAACAAAGGCAATATTTAATTCACTTGGAGAAACAAAGCAGAAGGACCAGTCTTACCCTGCATCACCTTAAGTAGTCAGAGCCTTTATCTCTTTACTTGATGAACAAGTTCCATTCATGTCTTTGTCATGACGGTTAAATGTAGGAAATGGGTTTCCATTTCCTATTTTCTTGGGCTTTACACATTCACGTTTAAAATGCCCCTTTTCACACAATTGAAGCAGGTGATTCTGGTTTTGTCAAAACCAAAAGTCGTATCTTTTGTGGCTACTAGATTTTGCCCCGTCCTCTGACAAACTTCTTAGCTCTTCTGATAGCACTCGCGAGCGCCCACATGATGTCCATTTTCTAACACATTCTCATCAACTTGCTCATAATCTCATTTGCAAGATGACAATTTCCAATCTTACCGGCAACTAAACCATCATAAGATTGACAACTGCTGCTAAAAGATCCATGTGCTCCTTAGCAACTTCCACTGTGACATTACCGAGGTTCTCGGTCTTCAACCTTGTAGTATTGGCCTCATTGCTATTTATTGGGTTCCAGACGACCTGAAATTTCGGTTCCCGAAGCAGTGTTTGGGAAGGAGCAGAAGAACTAGACACAAACGCTGTTTGTAACGGTGCTCCTGAAATAGCTGGAGTCGGAACTGAGATTTAAAGTGAAGGATTCTAAACATTGGATCCTTTCTTCGACTTGTACTTCATTCGCAGCTCTCCTCCCTTAACTTCAAGATGAAATCATTTATGTCTAATGTCAAGAATATCGGTCTATCTTAGATTAGCCACAAATGAATCCCATTTATCTGAAAACCATCAGCAAGCTTGAACTTATCTTCCATGGATTGGTTATGAATGAGTGTGCAACTAACTCAATCAGATGATAGAATCTGTCAATAATATCATCCAAGTGTTGGACAAAAGAACCAATGAGCCTGATCAGAAAAACCTCTAAGTCCCACAGACATTACAACTGCTGAAGAAGATCACAACAGCTGAAGACATTAGCTGATTACAAGGTCTAAAGACAAAGTCTGAAGACTACTACTGAAGACAAAGTCTGAAAGTAAAGTACTGAAGACAAAGTCTGAAGCTATCAGCTGAAGACAAATTCTGAAAGTAAAAGTCTGAAGAACAAAGTCTGAAGACCAAAGTGATCAGTAGTTGTCACAAGAGCTGAAGTTATCAACTTCAGTAGTTGTGATGGTTTCCTTTCAGTACTTGTAATTTACTTTTCAGTAGTTATAGTTTCAGTAGTTTAGTTTCAGTAGTCTTATGTTTCTTGTACTTAGCATTCTCTGAGATGTAATCAGTAGTTGAGAACTTTCTCAGTAGTTTGCATAGTTTCAGTAGTTTGAATAATTCTGTTAGATGTCACTATCAAGTGACATCAGCAGACGTCACATATCCTATATAAGGAATGTTGACCTAATTGTAATGTGTGACATTGAGCCACCACGAAAGCATATGAATGAAATATCTCTTTTGCAGAATTCTCTTTTTCTATACCCATTTACTGTTACATTGATTATCAATTATGTTCTTGTGAATTGTTTAATTCGTTGTTCGAATTCCGCTACAACACTCTCTAATCAATCAAACTTAGATCACTTATCCTAACAAATGGTATCAGAGCAAGGTTAATCATTGATCGATCTAACAATTGATCATTGAAACTGCTATTCGATATCTAAGTTTGATTGAATTAGCATATTTGCAATAATTGGTTATAGATCATTGAATTTCTGTTGCTTTTGTCTAGCTGCTTTGAGTTTCTCTTGGTTCATATTGAGTTTGTTGTGTTTTGCACTAAATCAATTAAAACTTAATTGAATTTGGTTGAATCTGAGAATGACTACTCCTTCTAATGACCCTCACAATACCGGTTCCTCAACCAAGCCTCCGGTGCTGGTTAGGACTGAGTATAACATATGGCAACGAAGAATGCTTCATCACCTGTCTGTTAACAGTTCAGGTTGTTGGACATCTGTGGTACATGGTCCACACAAGCCTATGGTGAACAATCCAGAAACCAACCAAATGGTTCCCAAGAAGAAGGAACAATACTCAGATGAGGATCGAAAACTGTTTGAGATTGATGCTAAAGCGCATGGAATTCTGGCCATGGCACTGCCGAATGAAATCTATTCTGGGCTTATGCATCATGAAACTGCTCATGACCTTGGAATGCATTGAAGGAACAATTTGGTGGAACAAATGAGGTCTTAGCAAACAACAGAGAAATCCTTGCCCAACAATATGAGACATTCTCATAAGAAGGGTGAGTCACTGACTCAACAGTTTGAGCATTTCCTGTTTGATCTCTGAGCTGAAAATGGTCAAACATGAATACACTAATAGTCAGATGAACAAAGATTCCTCAGATCACTTCCTGAGAGATGGGACACATATACCATTGTCCTACGCTCCAGTGCAAATCTGGATAGTCTATCTCTCACCCAACTCCTGGCAAACGCTTACATTTGAAAGAGAGATAGAGCAAAAAAGGAAACTGGCATCATCAGGAAAGCTCACTGATGACTTTGTACTAGGGAACATTGCCTTGATTGGTCATGAGTCAGAATATGCTGCATTGGAAAGCAATTATGATGAGCATATAGATTTCTCCTCAAACGGTTCAGATCATGCATTTGTTAGTGTTGACAGTCAGTCAGGCTGTAATAGTGACAATTTGTGTTTCATTATGGATGATTTAAAGGGTATGCTAATGATGAATAGAAGAGATGGATATTATGAGCCAAATGGCTTGATTAATATCAGATCTCAAAAGTTCTACAAGAGAACTGGTAGGAAATTCCCAGGACTCTCTGGCAAAACCAAAGTTGGTTTTGACAAGAGTAAGTGAGTGTCACAAATGCCATAGGCTTGGACACTTTCCAAGAGAGTGTAGATCATCTGAATCTAACTACTCTGCACCCTTTGTGACTTTTCCAAGCAATAGTCCACAAAACAGAGGGCAACATCCTGCTAGTTCTGGTCATCATTCACAACCTATATCTCCTGCATATTTTGTCCCCAGAGTCTAATGTCATATCCATATCCCTGCTATTACATGCCACACCCAAATCCGGTTCAAGTTCCTAATGCACAAACAACCTCAAGCTCTACCTGAGCCTCTACCATCTCAATCATCTCAATCACAACCTCATCACAGCTTCTTCACCCCTGGTATTGTTGACTAGAGCAGTTACCAGATAATCTCTCTGGTAATGAGCAATTATTTGCTGGTGATGGTCAACATGGTGGTGAACATCCTTTTGGGAATCTAGCTCTCATAGCCCTGAAATCTCTAATAGTCCATGCTACAATGCATCTTCATCACAGGTAACCCAGAGGTATCCTCTGAGGCTAAGGCCAATCTATGTTCTGAATCTTGCATAGCTGCATTTATCTCTATTAGAGAGGCAAATATAGCTTTAATAAATCAAAATCTAGAGCTTGAGCAAACCCTTCCAAAAGAAAAGCTGAATATGAGTCTGTCCTTAAGGATAAAAATGATGAGATATAAGCTTAAATGCCAATTAAATGATGAAAAGGCTAAGCTAGAGGTCATTCTTGAGAACCATAGAGATCTCAAAGAAAAACTTGCAGTTACCCAAGTTGAGTGTGACCGTTGGGTATCACCTGCAAGGGATTTGAAATGCTGCTCAGCAAGCAATCTGCTTCAAATGTGAAGTTTGGAATAGGTTACAACCACATTGCACCACCTACAGATTTTACTCCAAAACCAATTGTAAAATCTAAAGTGTGAAACTAATTCCAAACCACATCATCAGTGCATATCCTCAAGTGATCACCCAAAATCACAAGATGAAATCAGTGTTGATACCTCAACAAATCAATTGGCTATGGGTTAACTACTGATAAGCACATGAGCTGAGTACTTCAGATGTTTGTCCTCAAAGTACCTCAAGTACTGAAGGGCAAGTCACAACATCTGAAAAGCATTTCAAATCAGCTGAAATAAAAGGATTAACAACTGCTGATAGAGAACAGCTGAAGAACAAGTCTTCAGTTGTTACAGATCTTTTAGTACTAAACAAAAGTACTGAAAGGAGGAAAGTACTGAAGAGCACACCTTCAGTAGTTTCCACATCAGCAGTTGATCACTCCAAGATGAAGAAAAGCCATGTGAAATATGTGGTAAATTCAATCATCTTTCTGATGAATGTTGGTACAGAAAGGGTTCCAAACTCACAGAGATAAGCTCATTAAAATGCAGATGGATGAAATGAAAAATGAGTTTGAGACTAAGTTTGTACCACAATCATCCCTTTGTGATAAACCTAAGCCTTCAACCAAATCCAAAAAGAAGGATAGGGTTTATCATAAAACAACTGATAGTGCTCCTCATGATAAACATCAGACTAAGTTTGTGAATTTTAAGGAGGAAATGGTGGGTCACAGGAACTCATCAAACACAAGTATTGATATGTCACAAGAGCTGAAAGCTTTAGCTACAAATCAGACACAACTTGTTATGATGGTTCAGCATTTGTTGGGGAGAGTTAACCAACTAGATGCACCTGTGATCAAACCACTAAAAAGGCATTCCAAGCCCAAATCCAAGGAATCCATTTCAGTACCATCTCCTTCTTCATCAGCTGTTAATCATAAGAAACAAGTTATGGTTAAATTTGTTGATGAAAACAGACCCAAAACCAAAAAGGTTTGGGTCTCAAAACCTAACTAGTTCTTTATGATGAATGCAGGGTTCTTCAGCATGCCAAAGGAGCATCTGGTATGTAGACAGTGGAGGATCTATGCATATGACTGGGAGCAGTTCTCTTCTTAATGACTACTCTTAAGGAAAGAAGGGATTTGTTTCATTTGGTAATGATGCCAAGGGTTACATCATCAGGAAAGGATATGTGTGTAATGGACAAATCAGGTTTGATGATGTTAATCATGTGGAGAATCTCAAGTATAATCTGTTGAGTGTCAGTCAGATGTGTGATAAAGGGCATGTTGAAATTTTCACAAGCTTGAACTGTAGGATTCTGTCTTCCCAGTTCTGAGGCTGATTGACAAGGTATTGGATGAACATACTCTCTTGAAGACCAACAGGATTGGAAGAGTGTATGCCTTGGATTTGTTAAAGAAGTTTGATTTGAAGGGTCATCCTTGCCATTTCTCCAAAGTCTCTCCTCAGGAATCTAACCTGTAGCATAGAAGGCTGGGTCATGTTAATCTCAAAAACATGAATCAGCTGATCCACATTGTTTAGTGAGAGGTCTACCAATAAAGGAGTCCACTGTGATGAAATCTGCACTGCTTGTTTGAAAGGAGAACAACACAAAGTCTCATTCCCTCCTATTGAAGAACTAAGTCCACTGCCTGCTTGCAGTTACTGCACATGGATCTATTTGGTCCTGTGAGAGTGATGAGCATGGCAAAGAAGAAATACTATCTGGTAATTGTGGATGATTACTCCAGATTTGTATGGACTTTCTTCTTGCATTCAAAGGATGAGGTTGCTTAGACGATTTACATTTTGTGTTGTATGTTGAGAAGCAGTATTCCTATCAGTCAAGTGTATAAGGAGTGATAATGGAACTGAATTCAGAAACCATACACTTGATGATTTTTATCTATCAAAAGGAATCAAGAGGCAGTTTAGCATCCCAAGGACTCCAGAACAAAATGGAGTAGTGGAGAGAAAGAACAGGACTAATTGAAGCTGCAAGGTCTATGTTGGCTGACTCTGGTTTGCCATTGACCTTTTGGGCTGAAGCTGTTAACACAGCTTGCTATGTGCAGAATAGAGTATTAGTAAATCAGAGGTTGATGAAGACTCCATATGAAGTTCTACATCATTTGGCTCCTCTAATTTCATTCTTCAACGCCTTTGGGTGTCCTTGTGTCATTCTCAACACAAAGGATCAACTCCACAAATTTGATCCTAAGGTGGATGCAGGGTATTTTGTAGGTTATTCATCCACATGCAAGGCTTACAGGGTCTTCAACTGCAGATTAAAGTTAGTTGAAGAAACCTTGCATGTGAAATTCAATGAATCTCCTAAGGATAAAATCCACAAAACCCTGTGGAGTTGTTTGATCTGGACATACTGCAATATGTTCCTTATCAATCTCCAGCTGTTGCAGATCATGTGATAAATCATCTTCTGCAGCAAGTCTTCCACCTAGTGCTACTAAAGAAGATGATGATATCAATACTCATCTTTTCAAATTAGTGACCAACTGCCTGAGTCTGCTAAACTTGATGTTCCTGTAGCTTCTGTAGCTCCATCCACAACAAATGCTAATGAGATTTCTGACTCCTCTACATCATTTGACTTGCCATCTAATACTTGGTTTCAAGAATCTGGATCAGCATCTGCTGCTGCTGAACCGGCTACAAACACTTGCATTGATCTTATAGTATACCAAGAGCTGAAGAATCACCCCATGTCTCAAATCATTGGTGATATCAATGCTGGTGTCTCAACCAGAAGTCAATTGTCTAACTTCTGCTTCTATGCTCTCTTCATAAGTCAGCTAGAGCCAAAGAACTATCATGTTTCTTTGAGAGACAATGGATGGGTTGAAGCCATGCACTTGAGCTACTTCAGTTCAAAAAGCAGCAAGTGTGGGAACTGGTTCCTCTACCCCCAGGTAAGTGTGCAATAGGCACTAAATGGGTGTTTAGGAATAAAACTGATGAAAATGGGCTTATTGTAAGAACAAGGCTAGACTGGTTGTACAAGGGTTTTCACAAGAAGAAGGTATTGATTATGATGAAACCTTTGCTCCTGTAGCCAGACTAGAGGCAATTAGATTGTTCTTAGCCTATGCTGCATTTCACAATCTTAAAGTTTTTCAAATGGATGTCAAAAGTGTTTTTTTATATAGTAAAATAAAAGAAGAGGTTATGTGTGTCAACCACCAGGTTGAGGACAATAAACATCCTGATTGGGTGTATCACTTGATAAGGCTCTTTATGGGTTGA
The DNA here is from genome assembly GCA_025506515.1 of Flaveria trinervia. Taxonomy (NCBI): domain Eukaryota; kingdom Viridiplantae; phylum Streptophyta; class Magnoliopsida; order Asterales; family Asteraceae; genus Flaveria; species Flaveria trinervia. The sequence continues at coordinate 25,826,379 of CM046447.1, forward strand.
AGCAAGCTCCTAGAGCCTGGTATGAAACACTTTCAAATTTTTTTCTTAAAAATAATTTCACTAGAGGCTTCATAGATAAAACATTGTTTATAAAGAAAGTGGATCAGCATAAGCTACTTGTTCAAATTTATGTTGATGATATTATTTTTGCATCCTCTGATCCCCAGTTGTGTGATGATTTTACAAGTCTAATGAAACAAAAGTTTGAAATGAGTGCAATGGGAGAATTACAGTTCTTTTAGGCTTGCAAATCAAACAAAAGGCTGATGGAACCTTTTTTCATCAATCAAAATATACAAAAGAACTTTTGAATAAGTTTGATTTACAAAATTGTAATCCCTGTTCTACTCCCATGTGTACACCACACAACTGGATGCAGATTAGAAAGGTAAAGCTGTTGATGAAACACTTTATAAATGTATGATTGGGTCCTTGATGTACTTAACAGCTTCTAGACTAGATATCATGTTTGCAACTTATGTTTGTGCTAGATTTCAGGCTGCTCCTAAAGAGGCTCATTTGATTGCAGCCAAGAGGATCTTTCGATATCTGCAAGGTACACAATCTCTAAGTCTTTGGTATTCCACTGGACTCATGCAAATTAGTTGTTTTTTCTGATAGTGACTATGCAGGTGTAAGTTAACCAGAAAGTCAACTTCTGGTGGATGTCAATCCTAGGAAACTGTTTGATTTCTTGGCAGAGTAAGAAACAAACATCTGTTGCTACATCCACTGCTAAAGCAGAGTACATTGCTGCTGCAAGTTGTACATCTCAGGTACTCTGGCTTCAAAACCAACTATTGGATTATGGCATTACAGAGTAAGACTCCATTATTAATGGATAGTGCTTCAGCTCTGTGCATTGTCAAGAATCCAGTCCAACACTCTAGGACCAAACATATAGAGATCAGACACCATTTTATTAGGGATTGTTTTGAAAAAGGTCTGATTGATCCAAGTTTGTGCCTAGTGCTGATGAGCTTGCAGATATATTTACTAAGCCTTTGGATAGTTCAACTTTCCAAGACCTGTGTTAAGGCTTGGTATGTTGCAGCTAGAATAAGTGATAACTACTGATGATCTCAGTAAACAATACTGATGATCATTAGTAAACATGTCACAAATATGTACTAATTCTGTTAAAAGAAACTGATGCAGTTACAACTACTGATGTAGTTATAACTACTGATGTCAGTAAAAACAGATAAGTACCATGTCCTATGAAACAACTGAAATCAGCTAAAAAGTCTAATGAGTAAGTGTTGAGGACAGTATGAAACAGCTGAAAAGCTAAGAATTGACGAAAACTACTGATGAGAATTTTCACTTCAGTTGTTTCCACAAACTGTTGTTTCACTCTAAACAACTGATGACAAAACCATGTCTTCAGTAGTTTCACAACTACTGATGACTAATACCAAGTCCTCAGTTTTACAAGAGCTGAACAAACCAGGTTTTAGTAGTTTCACAACTAGTGATGACTAAAACAAGTCTTCAGTTGTTTTCAAACGTCTGATAGTTCAAACCACGTCTTCAGTTGTTTTCAAACGTCTGATAGTTCAAACCACGTCTTCAGTTGTTTTCATAACAACCGATGCCAACACCAACACTTTTAGTCGTTTTCTTTTCAGCCTTTTCTTAACCTATAAATACCTGCACTTATAACAAACGTTCATTAGCCGTTTTCAAACCTCCCTCTCAACAATGGCGACCATGAAACTCAAACCCTGACACAACTGTGTTGCCTATCTTTCGAAATCGGCCTTCTGGAACAAGTTTGACACTACCATTGATCTTATGGTGGATTCCCCATACAGAACAGCCTTTCTTCTGAATCCTACCATATATCCTGACTCCTTATCCCAGTTCTGGACCAACATCTCTGTCATAACTGGTGAGAATGATAGACAAATCACTCTCCAGCCGTTGGTGAACCAGAAACAAGGTGCTCATCACCCCCGACATCATTCGCAAAACCCTAAATTTGCATGATGGCACCTATCCTAAAGAATACCCGAAAGGCACCACTGATACTTTTATCCATAACGGGTATGAAGGCGACTTAAGTGCTACAACCATACTTAAAAAGCACTTCCATGATGCTGAACGACTTATCTTTCATATGGTGAAGGTCTGCCTTGCATCAAAGACATCTTCTTGGGATCAGATGTCTTCCCGATGGCAACAGGTATTGTTTTCTATCCTTGAACGCCAAAATCTAAATTTTTTTGAGATAGTGTTCATGGAACTAAAGGATCTGGCTTAGAAACCTATGGCAAATAGATGGATACTTTATCCCAGGTTTCTGATGGCCATAATTTTGATTCAATTACAATCTGATGGCCTTGTTGGTCTTGGAGTCCCTGCTGTAGCTGTTTTAGCTGAGGTATACTCCCGACATAACTCAGACCCTACTCTTAAAGGGGCTGCCCGATGCTAAAACCCAAGCAGAGGGAACCCACAGCCTCCACTTCCAGATCCAAAGTCCCCACCAAACCCAAATCCAAAAAGCCCAAAAAGGCTACTCAGGGAGATGAGTCCCCTGAGGATGCCCCTGTACCAAAAACACAGGAAATACATACTGGTTATAACCCCCAGTTATGTCCAAGACTCACCTGCTGAAGCCGCACAGGTATCCTCTCAACAGGATCCTGTTGCAACCACAATTGGGGATCCACATTTCTGGAACCTCTCTCAATTGAGAGGGTTACCATTGAAGAGCACTCTCTCCTCCCCGGTGCATTCTGCTTCAGACCAATCTCCACATGCAACGCCCCTCAAAGCCCAACACTGATCGTTGCTAAAGTGCTGAGTCAGTTGCATTCCTCACCCCCTCCCCAGAAACCACTTATCACTGGGAATACCTTAACTATTGAGGGGGAGGACCAAAATGCTTCTGATAACCCACAGCACGGGGGTTACAATGTTCACTCTCCAAGTGTAGAAATAGAAAATAGAACATCTAGTAAGGCTCCCACTTCTACTGATTCAGCAAATGATCAGGATGAAGTTGGTAACATCCATAAGACCTTACCAGAGGCAAATGCCAATGAAGGACACAGTCCTGACGTAGGAAGTCCCTAGTACCAAGAACAAGGGGCACATGCTTTTACCGATCTACACTCAGAGCATGTACATCCTGATTCCATCAGGAGGTCAGGTGATTCAGCACAAACTGATGATGACCTGGGCTTTTTCTATGATGTATTAGCCCATAATACCATCCTTGAGACTGAGGTGAGCAGACTCAAAGAGTTGTTAGCCAAAATGTCTCAGGATCAAAGTCCATCTACCTCACAAACCCCACAGATGGCACCTTCAATTGAAGGTTCCCTAAACACTGAGCCAATACACATAACTGAGCCACCAGCCACTGCTTTTGGCACCACCTCTCAGGGACAGAACCCCTCTGAGCAGATGGTTGCTATATTTCAAAACTCCTTACCTCTCATCACTCACATCATCACTGACATAGTGCATAAAGCCATTGATGAGAGGATATCCTCAAATCTACAAACCCTCATTGATGATGCTGTTCACAAATCTCTTTCTGCCTTTCAAACCCCTGATTCCAATGCAACCAAAAGGGGGAGACTGCAAAGTCTAAGACAGTGAAAGAAAAGAAAAGAAAAAGAGTTGATGATGAGACGGAACCAGCAAAAGAGAAGGAGGTGGAGAAAGAACTGATCTCAGAACAGCTGATCACAGATAAAGAGAAAGAAGATCAGCTAATCACATATAAAAGAAAGAAAAGTGCTGAGTCAAAACCTGATAAAGAAAAATCATTAGAAGATCTTGTCAAAGATGCTGATGAAGCTCATAGCAGATCCATGGATAAAATTATAGATCAGCTCTTTTGACAAGGTCATGACACAGCCACACTAGACTCTGAGATCAGAAGGCTGGAAATAGAAGAGATTCAAACTAGATGGGATGGTTATAGTGTGTTGGAAAGGGAAATATTGGAGATAATGATCAGATTCATTGCCAAATACCTTGGAAGATCATTGATAGAGATAAAGGCCTAGTCCAGAGACAGTATCCTGGAGATAACTAAGAAGATCTGCTCTGCTGGAGGTTATAATAAGGGGTTGATAATTGAAGCACTGGATGAAGCAGGTGCAGGGAAGAGAACTGAAATGGCAAAGCTCTCCAAAGCCAAACTCACCACCAAAATGCTAAGTCAGTCTTCTCACACTCCCACTCAAACACAACCCTTATCTCAAATCTCCCAAATCTATCTCTAAACCTAATCCACCTACAACTCAACCCACAAAACAAATCCCTTTACCCCAAAAACCACCTCAAACCTTACCCAGTGATGCACCCAGAAGGAGGAGAAGGTGTTGTGGGTAGAAGAAGATGAAACAGAGGATGATGATTATAATAGTCTGCCAATCTCTGCTGTTCTCAAACTCAAATCACCTAAGCACAGAAGTCAACAAGTGATTACTCCTGACTTGCAAATGCAGATGGTGAAGGTAAAGATTGAAGAAGCAGAACAGCAGAAACAACACGATGAGAAGTTTCTCAAGATGGTTGATAAGGATTTCCCTCAGTCCCCATCCATTCAAGAAATGAAGAAACAGGCTCTGAGGCTGTACACTCTTAGACATACTTTTCAACTTTAAAAAGAAAGAATGCGGATCTGGCCAGACCCCAGGGTAAGTTCTAGAATTTATAAGAAGAATATACCAAGTAGATATCATGGCCAAGTCAAGAAGACCTTGAATGCTGCAATTACTTTGGCCATGGTAGTCTCACCCTGGGAAATCATTGAAGAATTCAAGAGAGCTCACAAATCCAAGACAACCCCTCAATCTATTCTTGAGAACAAAATGATCAAGAAGGGGTTGTTATACAAAAGACTTGAAGATCTTCAGAAGAGTGAACTCTGGTTGTTGCTTGAAGGCTCTCACCCTGATGAATTTGCTTATAGAGAGATAACAACTGTGGAGTTGAAAAATGGAAAGACAGTGAGATACCTGTCTGAGTATTATGGCCCAGAGTTCTTCTTCGAGGGAGAAGCAGAAGAACTCACCAAGGAGGAACAAGTTGTTCTCCTTGAGGCCTATGCTAGTGAGTCTTATAGACCCATTCATGTGAATTAGGTTTCATGGTTGGGATAAGACTCTGTGTTCAGTTTCCCCAAAACAGAGTTCCTTCCATACTTAGCCAATCAAAAGATTAGAAACCTTTTTCCGGCCTGTGCTTAACTGATTACCTCTGAAGCTGATCAAGAGGGTGTTTCTACCAAGAATAAGTGGGATCACCAATAAGTTTAGAGGTTTTGGCTGCATTGGTTCAGGGGGAGTTTGTTGGACCAAAAGAACCAATTAGCCTAATAAAAAAAACCTCTAAGTCCCACAGACATTACAACTGCTGAAGAAGATCACAACAGCTGAAGACATCAGCTGATTACAAGGTCTGAAGACAAAGTCTAAACACTACTACTGAAGACAAAGTCTGAAAGTAAAGTACTGAAGACAAAGTCTGAAGCTATCAGCTGAAGACAAAGTCTGAAAGTAAAAGTCTGAAGAACAAAGTCTGAAGACCAAAGTGATCAGTAGTTGTCATAACAGCTGAAGTTAGCAACTTCAGTAGTGGTGATGGTTTCCTTTTAGTACTTGTAATTTACTTTTCAGTAGTTATAGTTTCAGTAGTTTAGTTTTAGTAGTTTTATGTTCTTGTACTTAGCATTCTCTGAGATGTAATCAGTAGTTGAGAACTTTCTCAGTAGTTTGCATAGTTTCAGTAGTTTGAATAATTCTGTTAGATGTCACTACTAAGTGACATCAGCAGACGTCACATATCCTATATAAGGAATGTTGACCTAATTGTAATGTGTGACATTGAGCCACCACGAAAGCATATGAATGAAATATCTCTTTTGCATAATTCTCTTTTTCTATAACCATTTACTGTTACATTGAATATCAATTATGTTCTTTTGAATTGTTTAATTCGTTGTTCGAATTCCGCTGCAACACTCTCTAATCAATCAAACTTAGATCACTGATCCTAACACAAGCTCTCATTCCATATCGAAGAGAAATTATCAAATTCCTTTTTTAGAGCTTTAGCCTTTAGTGCCTTCAACATTTCATTTCCATCATATCTCTTTCCTAATGCCTCCCATAGCTTTTTAGCCTGCTTGTTCTCAGAAAACTGATGAAAGATGTCCTTCGGTATTGACTGAGTCAACAAGGTGTAAACTTTCTTTATAGCATTGAAAAGAATATTATGAGCTTCACTCATTCCTCCCAACGTCAACTTGACTCCATTTGCATTGATTGGTACCGTGTAACCAGCCTTAATGGATGTCCAAAGATTGGGATCAACTCCATTTAAATAAATCTCAAACCGCTGTTTCCACTGTGGGTATTCATCTAATGTTAACAGCTTTGGTGGTTTGTTATGGTTTCCTATCTCATTCTCTAGAAGTAGAAGGTTCTGGATGCGTGAGTCCTTTCCAACAGTCAACGCAACAAATTGATCTTCAATTTCTATAAACTTGGTACTTGGACAATATGACAGTTTTCACTAGTGCGAATGGGCTAAGAGTATGGATCACGCGTGCGAATGAACAATGAGTATAGATAACTCGTGAGAATGAACAATGTGAATGAATTCAATCGTACGATTGGATTCAGTCGTGCGTATGAACAAGGCGAATGGAGTCAAATGACTAGAGTTGTTTAGTCATGCGAATGAGGGGTACGACTGAGATCAGTTGTGCGAATGGAGTATACGAATGAGTTTAATCGTATGTATGAGCTAATCATGCGACTGAAGGCTGCAGTTTTTTGCAAAATCAAAGATTTTGACACTTTGACACAAAATATAATTTTCCTAGGAACCCTAATCTGCCGTATAGTGAAAAATCGAAACTTTAATTCCTAAAAACATCGAAAACACCTTTTGAAGCAAAGTGGTGAATCTTTTGATTAAAACGTAGGTTTTTGACACTAAAACTAATCGAATCAAACACAAAATCAAGAGCCAAAGCTTTGATACCATTTGTTAGGGGACCGTGTATGTACATAGTACTAACTGATTCTGCATTTTACCAGATCAAATAGTGCAGAATCTTATTTGATTGGCGATCAAATAGTGAGAACGATTACCTAATCGATATAAGAATGAACTAAATGTTATGAATGAGTGAGAACCGATCAAGAACGAACTATGAACTTGGACAGGCTTTTAGGGACGCTCTGGATGGCTAGGGTTTATGTTTATTCAAAGTATCTCTCAAAGTGTTTTGTTATTCCACAAATTAGGTAGTATTTATAGGTTAGTGATTTCCATTAGTACGACTGAACCATTAGCATGGTTCAGTCGTGCGACTGAATCATGCGATTGAGTCATACGCACGATTGAAGGTTCAGTCGTGCGACTGAGTCAATCTTATGTCTCAATCATACGACTCATCCAGTCTCCTGGTTCAGTCGTACGACTAGTCCATAAGCATGATATATTCATGCGTATGTCCATTAACATGAATACTCAACCGACTAGACTGAACACATTACTTATCATTATTGACTAAGAACTATGCACAACAACCTCAAACCTATATAAGAAGTTCATACATATGAATTAAAGATAAGTAAACATCAAAGCATATATCATATTTCATTACTTTGTCACATTACATTTATGTAAGGCATGAAAGACTTTTATATTTAAGCATATAAACTAGGAACAACACGTATCTACAATACTTGTGGGACCAAATAGATCCATATGCAATAAGTGTAATGGAGTGGTGATAGAGTTAACAACTTTGGATTTATGAGAGGCCTTGTGTTGCATGCCTGCCCTGTGTTGCTTCCCTTTCAAGCATGCAACACAGTTGTCTTTGCAGAAAAAATTCCTTTTTTGGCAAACCATGTACCAAGTTATTTTTAGCCAATTTATTCATTATCTTAAAATTTTCATGACACATATGTTTATGCCATAGTGTTGACTCATCACCATTAGCTTTGGAAAGAAAGCATGATACTTCTCACATTGGGGAGCAATGTTCATATCTAGCTTGTACATATCCCCTTTCCTGGAGATCTAAGAAGCACTGTTTTCGGAGGAATTGTCATCCTGGTTTGAGGATAATGCACTCATGTTCTATGAAGAGCATTTGATGCTTTTGATCACAGAACTGAGAAACACTTAACAGATTGTATTCAAGCTGTTTGACAAAGTGAACTTTGTTAACTCTTAACTTTCCATTGGATATACTTCCTTTACCAGAAATATATCCTCTAGCCTCACCTCCAAACTGGATAGGACCTCCATCATAATATTGAAATTGTTGAAGGAGAGATCTGTTCCCTGTCATATGCCTAGAGCATCCACTGTCCACAATCCAAATATTGTTATTCTTGTCATATAGATGTCCCTACACATAAGATGAGATGATTAGTTTTGATTGGAAACCCAAACTTGTTCTTCCAATGATAGTGACATAATTGAACCAAAAGTTAAGCATGGGAGTTCAATGGATGTCTTTGAAGAAGAGGTTTGGGTTGTAGCATCTTTCTTGATCTTCCAATCCATCCTTTGGTTGATCATTGAGGATGAGCCTTTTGAGGCTTTTGCAACGTGACATTCTTCTGGAGCTTCTTTCTTTTTGGAAGAAGCCTTCGCCACCTTTTCTTCCGAAGCAGTCTTCTTCTGGGATGGTTTCAAGGGAACTTTTGTTCTTTTGATTTTTGGCAGCTTTAGCTTCCGAAGCCATTTTCCCTTCGGAAGAAGAATTTTCTTCCAAAAGAAACCTTGCTTCAGAAACAGCTTTCCTTTTTCATCACTTGGACCATTTGATAAGGTCCAAATGAGAAACATTCCCTAACTCCTTCTCTTTTAACATTATTTGTATAATGTGTGCTAGCAGGATTGTAATAACAATCTTTGGCCATGTGGTTTTGCAGAGGTAACATTCGCCATTTTCAAGTCATAAACCCGAACCCATTTTTTTAGTTCTAATATTAAACTATTATAATAATTTTAATGGACCAAATGCATTAAATGTGCAATTTATATTTTCAATTATTCAATTATTAATCATTTAAATAACTTGTAATAATCTATGAATTATAAATAGTTCTTTATAAAGTTATAAAGTTTTACTAGTAATTGTAAATTTTAATCATTGGAAATGAAAAATCAAATTATAAATTTACAAGTTTTACAAAGGTTATGAAGGTTATGAAGGTTAAAATAATTGATTTGATAAATTATTTAAATTAGCTTTTATAAGTCTAGGGTTTAATTTGTAGTTTTTAAAACCTAATATAGAAGTTTTAACATAAAATAACAACCATGCAAAACAGCAGGGACCAAAGGTGTAACTTTCTCAATCAATCTTCTCTTCCACCATCGACCCCCTTTGCCACCGGCCACCATCTTTGGCGACCATCAAATCACTCAAAGCGTTGGATTTAAATGCAATCAAACCTTTTCTTAACCTTCACACTTAAGTCTTGAACTAATGTGTCATTTAAATGCGTATTAAGGGATGGTTAATTCGTTTGAAATGAAACCGAAATACTCGATTCAAATCTTGATCCGTTCGAACATAATTGACAAAATCAAAACCATATAATTGAAGGGAAATCTTCCTTTTGATCTCGAGAAGCTACCTGAACCACCAATTTCTTTCACCAAACACACAAACAACAAATTGGATCATCACCTTCATCTTCGACCTGCAACTAATCGAAACCTAAGATCGAAGCAATATTAAACACAATTGGTAGAGGGCTTTTGCTTAACATCGACCCTAAAAGCTATCTGCAAAGTTAATTTGATTAACAAAAACATTTGTATATTGAATCGACTTCAACGTAGTCGCGACTTTCTTTGTTCTTGTTCTAATCGTTTCGGCATCTATCCAGGTAATTAAAACCACTCACATTCATTTCATTCTGGGATCAAAAGCCCCATGTTTGATTTCGTAAACAACATCATTTGGATGATCAATTGGATCAAAATCAAATTAGGGTCATATGGAAATTTTGGGGATTTCATTATCACAAGTTTTAAGAATTAAATTAAGACCACAGACATATTTGGGCTTGTGGTCCGCTGGTTAATGTATGCATACCGTGCAAAAGGTACCCAAGTTCGAACCTATGCACCTGCAATCTTTTTTTAGATCCATTTCAACTAATTTTGTTTAATTCTGGAAATCATTTAAATGTTATTAGATTAATGTAAAATTATCTTATTAATTAATACTAATTCGAAATTTATTATTATTTTCTAAAATATTCAGAAAGTATAATTTGATATTGTAACACCGGGTTATTTATTTATTTTGAATTCGACGAATAAAGAAGAAAAGAAATAAAATCCAAAGCCGAGGGACCAAACTCGCCAACGAGATAAAGTTGGGCATGTGGTGATATTTGTAGGGAGAGGGCAGCCATAACCCTCTCCCCACACTCACATTTTCAGCAAACAATAGAGGAGAAGAGAGAAAGAAGAGAAATAGGGAGAAAAGTTGGTTCAGATTGATTCGGGTGAGCTAAATCGTTGAGGAGCAGGTCAAATCAAAGCTCTTCTCATTGTGATTATTTGTGTGAGTTCTAGGACCCCTCTTTTACATGTTTTTGAATGATTTGGGGCTGGAACACATCTGAAAATCGGGTTTTTGAGTGTGTATGTGTTTGACCCCTTTGTGTATGTGTGTGTGAGTGTATGATTCGTTTGGGTCTTGCTTTTGAGCTTGTGTGTGCTTGAATGGTGTTGTGGTATGCATTCTTAAGGTTTATGATGGTTGATTTGGGCTTAGAATGGGTTTAGATGAGCTGGAGGTCGAAAATGGCAGATTAGGTTTAGGATGAACTGCATTCTGCACCAGCTAGGGTTAGGAGACCAAATGGAGGCCATACGGCCGATTGAGGTGCGATTGGGGTTCATTCGCACCATTGAGGTTCATTCGCATGACTGAGAGTTCATTCACACGATTGGGAGGCCAGTCGCATAAATGCTCATCCGCATTAGGTCCATCCGCATTAGTTCCATCCGCATTAGGTCCATTCGTATGGGACTCATCCGCATGGATTCCATCCGCACTAGTCTCATTCGCACGAATGGGTGTTCATCCGCATGGGTGTTCATCCGCATTGGTCCATTCGCATGATGCTCAGTCGCATGGAGGCCATGCGACTGAAGGGTGTCCATACGCCCTAATAGGGCTGTTGCACCCAAGGAAAAGTGTAGTTTAACTTCTGACTTTCGGGGGAAAGTGCATATGTAAGTTTTTGATGTAAAGGTTTCCGTAAGTTCATGTAAGATGACCGTTGAGGCTTTAGACAACATGTTGGGCATGATGATGATGACGTTGCATGATTATGCATGTTATGTATGTATGATGTTGCCCGGTATGATGCTGATGACTATGTATGTTATGTTCTTTATTATGATGTATGTTTATCTTTCCTATGGCTTTACGTGTTGTGTTAATAAACGAAATGAAAGTAGTATGTAACGTAAAGTGAAAGATAAAGAAAAGAGGAACATGAAGTAAGAATGCATGCCTTAATGAAATATGAAGTAAAGAAAGTCTTGCAAGCATAGTATGTCGGGACACGCCATTAAAAGGTGTTAGCGCAACAGTGTGTGGGTTCGCTACCCTCGGAGGATGCACATCGGGGTCTTTCTTTATGATTGACCATTTGTATAGCCCCATTGCTGCATACCCTAGGTACTGTGAGCAGAAGTGCGATGCACCGTTATAGCTGGTCTATGATAGACCTAGGTCCAGTATCAGGAATAGCCGGGTATTACATATAGCAGTGGTACACCTAAACTCTACCCTAGGTACTGTGATCAGAGGTGCGATGCACCGTTAGAGCCGGTCTATGATAGACCTAGGTCCAGTACCAGGAAATAGCTGGGTAAAGTTTATGGTTGAAGGAAAAGAAAGAAGTAATGATGAAAGATTGAAAGCATGAAAGATTAAAGAAGATAATAATGATATTATCTATGTGTACGTATGATGTATGATCACAAGAAAGTAAAGAATGGTTTTAATGAAAGAAATGTATGTTTTATTTTATAAAACTAGGACTCACTCAGCAACGCTGACTTTGATGTGTTTCCAGTTGACAGGTAGTGATTGCTAAGGATGGCACGAGGTGGCTACTCAGCTCTTTTGGGATGGCATCCATTTATTTAATGCTTTTGTGATGTAATGCAATAATGTATTTTACAACTGATTAATGATGTATCATTTTGCAATAGTCTTTATAATGAAATGAGATGTTATTTTTGAAAGTTCCGCTGCAATATTTAGGTAAGAGAAATGAAAATGTATGTTTTATGTGCAATGATTTACCGGTTGTAAGCGTCCTGGGAACGAGGTCTTACAGATATTTACTCTATTTTAAAATGTCAAATATTGTAAGAGTATATAATTTATTTACAAGTTTGAAATTTTAAAAAAATTATTTTTAAAATATTTACTTAGTTCTGAAAATTCTAAAGCATGTAATTTACTATTTCTTTATTTGTCAAAGGTTTAAATATTATGAAATCATTATAAGTATCACTCAAAAATTTAAAAACATTATAAATCAAACCTAAATACTTTTAAATCATTAGCAGGTCATTTAAATAATTAATTATCTAATTAATTATTTTTGATCAAGTTTTAAATAATTATATACTAAAATTAATTATTACTATTCACTTTTGATACTCAACCATTACTCAATCAATAATATTTACGTAATATTTATTATTCAAATATTCATTTAACCATGTTACATATAATTAGTCAATAAAGTTATTCTTTAAAATTTTATTTAAATTTTTAAAACTTATAAAACAATACAAATTCTAATATACTTTGTGCATATTTTTAAGGCTTGATATTATAAGAACTTTATAAAAGCCCAAAACTTTATAAAATGATTTTAGATAATTTTAAGGTCATTTAAAATAAATATTCAACTAATTACCTTTATGAAATTTAAATAATTAATTATTAGATTGATTATCTCATTCACATATCATATTTAGTCTTTATTAATTCAATAAATTAAATCATTGAATTCTTATGTTTAATTAATTTATTCCAACTTTATTGAACCAAAGCATGATCGTTTATTTTAATTATTTTATTTGATTTAGTTATTAAAATCCCCAAATTCCAAATAAAACCTTAATTCATGTTTACTCTTGAATCCCATCTTATTCTAATCCTAAGGCACCAAATCTTAGGTTGAATCGTGAAAGAATCGTTGAACCATCTGATCTTCTTATTTTTATCTTAAGTGCATCTTATAGCACGTGAGTTTTCTATGTGAGTTCTCCATGCCCCTTTTTTACTTTATTTCACACATTTGGGGTGAAACATATTAACTTTATAAACTTACACTTGTAAGCATCTTGATACTTGTAAATGCACTTGCAATTCTTACTTTTATTTGTCATGGTTATTTGTGTTATTGTAAGTCTTATATGAGATACATATTTTGTTTACAATCATTAACTATTGCTAGCCTGGCGACATCTTAGATCTTTGGGCCTAGCAAGCCTATTTGGTGCTAAAGCCGATGTATTGTCGGCTCCTGATGATGTATGACTTGTTCATCATGGGAACCAGGTACACTTAGCCAATCTTATAAACTTGTAATTAAGTCAAGGTTTGATTGTAGCTATATGTGTTCTATAAACTTGCATAATTCATAACCATTGACATGAATTGCTACTTGTAATCTTTTTATATATATGTATGTTTAAACCATGGAAACTCACCAACTTTCAAAGGTTGACCCTTTATTTTTAACATGTTCCAGGTTTGATACTTGTGGATCTCTTCATGCTCATATAGAAATTGGACATAGTTTAATTGAATATCTTATGTTTTTGTTTTTATCTTGTTTGTATTGTAATGATTTAATAGTCTTGTAATGTTCATTGAAAATGATATTTAATAATGTTTAAACTTATTTAGTTCAATGTGCTATGAACAATCAATTCACATTCATCCACCTCGATGATTCCGTCGTCGGTCGGGGTGTGACAGCAGACCAGACATTATGCATGCAATGTTAGTCTTCTGGGAGCTTGAGGATTGCTATTTCTTGTCCTTTTTCTCTTCATCAGCAACCTTTCCCTTTAACTTCCGATCCTTTGGTAGGACAGGAGTGTTGGTACTACACTTCTTTCATGAGTTAGAGTTACCTACCACCTGGAATCCAGCTGAGATGAATACACCCTTTTGTTTTGGGTCAATCATTAGTTTGGACTAATCACTTTCTTCACAGCTCTTCTTGCTGTTTTAGCTCTGCTTCTTCTGGCTTTGGTGGTTAGGATTTTATCATCATTGGGAGAAGTGGGTTGATTTACCTGTTCCATCCCTGTGATGGACTCTATTATTGCATCATTCTTCAACTCATGTGAAGATAGGTCAGTAGATGGTACCTCTTGCTCTTTAGTACCACATCTAGGTTGTCTTATAGACTCATAAGAATATGGTGGAGCAATTTAATTGGTCTCTAACCCTCCTTTGTTTTGATAAAAAATTTTGGAGTGGGCGGATGATGCAATAATAAATTGGAAGTTTTGCTCAGAAATAGCATACTTCCTGGCTTGAGCCTTAGCAGTGACAAGCTGGACTGGAGCCTCAGACAATTTGGATATTAAATCCCTTATTTGAGTCTTATAGTTTGTGTGTTCATGTTTTAATAAGGACACAATTTTCTCCAACTCCTTAATTTTTCTTTGATAGTCAGATTCAGCCCTTTTAAAATCAGATTTCAAAATATTTAAAGACTCAATATCAGATTTAATTGCCATAATATTGTAGCCCTGTTACAGTTTAACCTTAGCAATATATGCAGGAGTACAGAGATGTTCATATACCTTATTATCATCTCTTCCTACCATGAGTGCTTGAGCAGGAGTCACATACTGTACCATAAAACTCCAGACAACTTCTTGAGCCATTGCAGCTATCTCTGTTGACTTTCTAGAGGGTTTTGATGTAGAGGTATGTGTGGAGGCCTATGAGGTTCCCGGATTTGACTTGGGAGCCTTGCATTCCCTTCTAAATTGAACAACTTGGTTATAGTTGTAACATTTGGCCTTGGTTTTGTCAAACCCAAATTTGTTGTTTGTTGGGTTATGGGGAAACTGTCTTCTAGTTCTCTTGAAGAACTTCTTTGATCTGTAGGTTAAAAGAGCCATTTGTTGGACAATGCCCATATATTCTACATCATCTCGACTGAAGCACTCTAGATCATCAAAGCAGTACTGAAAATCACTAGAGTGTCCACTTCCTGAAACAAGAACCATGCTGAGCCTGTTGAGACCTTGGAGTCTCAGAAAATGTAATGTATGGTCCAGATAAACAGGAGCCTTCAACATCCATCAAAGTGTTACTAGCAGGAAGACTCAGGGGTCTGCTTGTCTGATGGCCTATCTTGCTCTCCATCTCCAAACGGTATCCATAAAGGATGCCATAGAGTTCGGTCATAGTGAGGGTGTTCAGATTTTCTATCCTCTTGATAGAGACATAGTAGAATGTCCATTCATTAGGAAGTGCACTCATGAACTTTCTCATGAGGGCTTTAAGTTTAGGAGTGATTCCCATAGACTAAAGGGAAGAAATAAGGTCCATGTACCTGAAGTATTTCTAGCTGAGAGTCTTTCCAGCAATGTAGGTGAAGTTCTCAAACTGCTAGTTCAGTGAGTCCTTCTTGGAGTCATTTAAGATAGAGTACATTTGAGCAAGTAGATTAAATAGTTCTTTGGCTGACTTACGATGCTCAAACCCCACCATGATGGATTTGGGTATTGCTGTCATAAGAATAGTCATTGCATTGCTGTCAATGTCCATCATCTTCCGATTTTCATCTGAGTAGTCTTCAACAGCCTTCTCTATTATGGCCCCATTTCCACTAGGTACAACCACCTTAGGCTTATACGGGCCATTGACAATGGATGTCCACATTTTGCTATCTAGATACCTGATGAAGCCTTCCATACGTCTGCTTCATGACCTGAAGTTTTCAGGAGTAATGATGGGAGATTTAGTCATGGTTCCCATCTCTACTTCAGACTTGTTGAGGGCCATTTTTGAGTAAGTTGTAAGTAGGAGTGGAAACAGGTTTATTTGGGTGGTAAGATCTCACAATGAAGAGCCTAAAAAGCTTTGATACCAATTGCAGGATCGGTTTATGTCACTAAACACTTGTTTTTTTCTCTCAAACTCACTTAAACTACACTCGGATGAAGCATAGTCTCTCTAGCAGTTGATAACAATATAATAAGTAACATAGAAAGATAATTTCAAGGTACTTGCATATATTACTTCTCAACTCAAAGTATTACAAGACTCTTACAAGCATATTATATGAGTTACAATGAGAAACCATATATAATACTACCTATAGCAAGATATACTTTGATACCAGCCGGAATCCTTTAACTAAAGCAAATACTACAAAGCTATAGTTTAAGGTATCTTAGATAATGTCTTATCTAAGATATGGTAGTCATGACATATCCATGACTTACCTTTTGTCACCAACTAAAGTTGGCAACTATGCTAACTAATAATGGTAAATAGTGGAATAAAGTATGGTCAACTACATGGCTTTTGAGGAAACACCATGTAGTATATCGAGGTCTGTAGCGGAGTGTCAAAGACACCATACTTACGTCCACTGGTTCCTAGTAGTGTCTTCCGAAGGGTAGTTGGATTCGGAAGAACAAGTTCTTTCGAAGCCACTTATACTTCGGAAGAGGCTACGTCTTCCGACTCTTGAGGACTTCTTCTTTTCTTCATACTTCGGAAGTTGTCTTTTGATTTTTCTTCTCAGACTTGATCTTCGGAAGTGAGCACTATGACTTCGGAAGTTGATCTTGCACTTTGTCTTCGGAAGAACTCTATTTCCTTCGTGTAGCACTCGGTTATTTCCTTTGAAGCTAAGGAAAGACGAAAAAGAAAGAAAAGAAATAAAGCCCAAAGTCGAGGGACCAAAATTGCCAAAATGGGAAAATATTTGGAGGAGTGGGGGTATAAAAGGGGCATGGCAGCCCATTCTCCCCTCATTCTCCCTTTTCATTCGGTTAGAGAGAGAGAGTGAAAGGAGAAAGAGCAAAACCTAGGGTTTTTAAAGAATCAAGGTGCAAAAGTCGAAGGCAAACGAGTTTGTGAGAAGCTCTACTCAAAGAGGCTTTCAAGTTAAGTTCTAGTCCCCTCTTTAACATGTTTTCAACTGATTTTTGGGGCTGGAACACATGGCAAATTCTTTTTGGTTGTGTTGGGTGAAAACCCGTTTGTATGGGTATATGTATGTGTATGATGAGGGTCGGGTTTGATTTTAGGCTTGGTTATGCTTGAATGGTGTTGTGGTATGTATTCCTAAGGTTTGGGATAGTTGATTTGGGATTTGAACTAGTTTGAGAGGGTGTGGAGGCCGAAAAGTGCATATTAGGTTCGGGATGAACTGCATTCTACACTCAGCTAGGGCTCATGCGACAGGAGGTCCATGCATCCGAATGGAAAGCGACTAGAGGCCATACGGCTGAAGGGCATGCGAATTAAGTCCATGCGCATGGATGCCGTGCGACTGAGAGTCATACGCATGAGGGCCATGCGATTGAAGGAAATGTGGATGAGTGCCATGCGATTGGAGAAGCTTAGGAAGTTTCACACATGAAACAGAAAATACTCTAAGGGTGAAATCTTCTGAAGCCAAGACCAATATCTTCCGAAGCCAAACATGAAGTCTTTAGAAGCCTCAGAGACAAAGTCTTCCGAAGCTTCAGGTTCATGAAGACAGATTTCTTCCAAAGACTTTTGGTAACATGCTTTATCTGATGTACTGTTCCATAAAGCTGAACACCTTTCCGCTGTGCCTCTGCAAGTCACCAACTTACATGGTTTGGTGAAAAGGTCCATGCTTTTGGTAACTGTACATTGAGGTCTTGAGTCTGTAACTTTCTACTTTATGTACTTTATTTTTTTGTAATAGATAAGAATGTGAGCTATGGCATGTCAAAGTCACAAGTCAAAAGGCAATCTGCCTTTTGACTCTACAATTGATTTTGTTTGTGTCTAGTCAATTGTATCCGGCTGGCTTTCAAAGTATAGCCGGCTGTAGGATGTAGTATAAGTATCTCATGTTCTTGTATCTTTCGAATATGCTTTGTAACACTTGTAATAGAACATAGAGAAGGCAATATACTGCATTCTTGAAAACCAAACACTTGTGTTCTTTGTGTTCTTTGTCTCCTGCATTACTTGTGTTCTTAGTATCTTAACACTTGGTTAATCCAGTTTACTGTTTGATTAAAGTTTAGTTAATCTCCTCTTTGTGTTGTTGTGTTGTAACTAACCCTTCAACGATCCTGCAAGTTATGATAGAGAGGCGATGCATCATGAACACATATCTTTATAAACCAATTGTTAGCAAGAACAAAGGGTTATTTATGACCACGTTATTTCTGTTTCTATGATTTGTTGCTAGTGTTGTTGTTTGTGTATGGTCATGGAGGTTCAGGTAAGACCTACCTATGGAAAATAATAATTACAACCTTAATATCTACAAGTCACATTGTTATAGCAGTGGCAGCATCAGGAATAACATCCTTATTGTTACCTTTTGGTCGGACAACACATTCAAGGTTTAAAATACCTCTAGAGTTAACCAAAAAATCAATATGTTATGTGAAGAAAAGTACAAACCTTTCCAAGTTACTGTTGGAGGCATGCTTAATAATCTGGGATGAGGCACCAATGAACGATCGTCGATGTTTTGAGTCTTTAGATAAGACGTTAAAGGATCTGACGGGGAATGCCACATTGTCTTTTGGAGGCAAATCTGTATTACTAGGCGGTGAATTTAGACAAACATTACTAGTCAAACCAAAATCAACAAAAACACAGATAATTACCTCTTCTCTTCCAAAATCAAACCTCAGGAAACATTGCAGCGTACACCCGTTATCTACAAATTTAAGGATTACCACATCATATTCAGATGCAGCAGCTCAAGCGCAGGTGTAGTTTTTTTCAAACTAGTTGTTAAGGGTTGGGGATGGTGAGGAAGGTGTTTCATTGGTACTTGGGCAAATAGACATCAGGTTCTTAAAATACCAGTGCATATGGTAATTGAAGATTGTTGCGCAGCACTGTATGACCTAATCAGATTTGTGTATGATGAAGAATGTCTGTTTAACCCAACAACAACATCAATTGCCAAGCATGAAATCATATGTCCCAAGAATATTGATCAAAAGAATGGTTTATGCAATGGTACAAGGTTATTAGTTTCATAACTGTTACCACGTGTAATTGAGGCGTATGTAATAACATGTACATCAATCGGTAATAGAGTTTATATGACAAGAATAAACTTCGTTCATAACAATAAAGAACTTCCCTTTGTATTAACAAGGAGACAATTCCCTATAAAAACGTGTTATGCAATGACAATTAATAAAATTCCAGACCAGTCTCTAAAAAATAGGAATATATTTACCGCAGCCAAACTTTTGGTCATGGCCAACCGTATGTTGCTCTTTCAAGAGCAACGACTCCAAACTCCATTAAAATCTTGACTAAGAAGAGCATTGAGAATAGTGATAATAAATCTTTAAATATTGTTTACACCGACTTGTTAGATGAGGTGAAAAACAAAGTTTGGCAGAACCCTACACTTATAATTTTATTGCCTGTGTTAATAGCTTACTAGGTCATTAACAATCCAGGGTTTAGTATTTGTGAGGTGATTATCATTAATATTTACTCTATATCATAGGTGATTGATTGCTTATGGAAGACATTGACATATCAGTGCTAAGACCAGGGGGTCCACCTCCAGAGCTTTGGGTTCGCGTGATTCGCACTTGGAAGCCAGCATTTCGGGACAATGAAACCTGCTACATATTCGTGGACAAACAGGTATTCCCAACAACAAAAACACTATAAATATTGGCATGAGTGAGATACACACTTGTCTTATACCCTACCTCACATATATGTATCATATTCGTGGACAAACAGGTATTCCCAACAACAAAAACACTATAAATATTGGCATGAGTGAGATACACACTTGTCTTATACCCTACCTCACATATTGTATCATATTCGTGGACAAACAGGTATTCCCAACAACAAAAACACTATAAATATTGGCATGAGTGAGATACACACTTGTCTTATACCCTACCTCACATATATGTATCATATTCGTGGACAAACAGGTATTCCCAACAACAAAAACACTATAAATATTGGCATGAGTGAGATACACACTTGTCTTATACCCTACCTCACATATATGTATCATATTCGTGGACAAACAGGTATTCCCAACAACAAAAACACTATAAATATTGACATGAGTGAGATACACACTTGTCTTATACCCTACCTCACATATATGTATCATATTCGTGGATAAACAGGTATTCCCAACAACAAAAACACTATAAATATTGACATGAGTGGGATACACACTTGTCTTATACCCTACCTCACATATATGTATCATATTTGTGAAGAAACAAGTATTCCCAACAACAAAAACACTATAAATATTAACATGAGTGAGATACACACTTGTCTTATACCCTACCTCACATATATCTATCATATTCGTGGATCCCGTTATTCAAGCTACATGCAAGTTATTGATAGCTAAATATATGTTGGACCAAAAGAACCAATAAGCCAGATCAAAAAAACCTTTAAGTCCCACAGACATCATAACAACTGAAGTGGTCTACAACAGCTGAAGACAAAGTCTAAAGACAAAGTCTGAAGACAAAGAAGACAACAGCTGTAGACAAAGTCTGAAGACAACAGCTGAAGACAAAGTCTGAAGACAACAGCTGAAGACAAAGTCTGAACACAAAGTCTGAAGACAACAGCTGAAGACAAAGTCTGAAGACAACGGCTGAAGACAAAGTCTGAAGACAACAGCTGAAGACAAAGTCTGAAGACAAAGTCTGAAGATAACTGCTGAAGACAAAGTCTAAAGACCAAGTTCTCAGAAGTTGTCACAACAGCTGAAGTAGTTCTTTTCAGTAGTTGTGATGGTTTACTTTTCAGTAGTTTCTAATCAGTAGTTTTATTTTATGTAAAACATCTGAAGTTCTTATACTTCAGATGTTTTAACTTCAGTAGTTGTAATGTTAGCTTATACTTAGCTTTTTGTGAAGGTGTCCTCAGTTGTTGTGGACATCTTCAGTAGTTTAGTCTACTTTCAGTTGTTTGTATAAATTAGTTAGCTGTCACTATCAAGTGACATCAGCTGACTTCACATTCCTTTATAAAAGGAATGATGACCTAATTTCTTAAATGTGAAGCGTGTGCGTGAATGAAAACATTCTCTTTGCAGAAAACTCTCTCTCTATAACCGTCACTATTTGATTGAATATTCATATTATTCTTGCTTAAATTTCGTCTAATTCTTGTTCTATTCTGCTAAAAATCTTAATCTAATTGATCAAACTAGATCCCGATCCTTTCAAATGGTATCAGAGCGAGATTAATCATTGATCGATTTAACAATTGATCATTGAAACTGCTCTTTTGATATCTAAGTTTGATCGAATTAGCAAATTTGCAAGAATTGGTTATAAAGTTTGATTTTCTGTTGCTTCCGGTGAATTAATTTGAGAATCGTCATGTTTCAAACTGTGTTGTTGAGTTTTGAGCTAGATCTGTTAAAATTTCATTGAACCTGTTTGAATTGGTGAAAATGGCTACACAATCAATGATCCTCACAATACTGGCTCCTCAACAAAGCCTCCGATGCTTGTTAGGAGTGAATATAACATATGGCAATGCCGAATGCTCCATCACCTGTCTGTCAACAGTTCAGGTCATTGGAAATTTGTGGTTCATAGACCATATAAGCCTATGGTGAGTAATCCGAAAACCAATGAGATGGTTCCGAAGAAGAAAGAGCAATACTCAGATGAAGATCTGAAACTGTTTGAAATTGATGCTAAAGCCCATGGAATTCTGGCCATGGCACCGCCTAATGAAATCTATTCTGGACTTATGCATCATGAAACTGCTCATGACCTCTGGGTTACTCTGAAAGAACAATTTGGAGGAACTAATGAGGTCTTGGCAAACAATAGAGAGATCCTTGCTCAGCAATATGAGGCATTCTCTCATAGAAAGGGTGAGTCACTGACTCAACAGTTTGAGCGATTTTCCTGTTTGATATCTGACCTGAAAATGGCTAAACATGAATATACAAACAGTCAGATGAAAAACAGATTCCTCAGATCCCTACCTGAGAGATGGGACACATATACTATTGTCCTACGCTCCAGTGCAAATCTGGACAATCTATCTCTCACCCAACTTCATGGGAAACTGTTAACATTTGAAAGAGAGATAGAACAGAAAAGGAAACTGACTTCATCTGGGAAGCTCACTGATGATTTTGTACCAAGGAATACTGCTCTGGTCGGTCATGAGTCAGAATATGCTGCATCAGAAAGTTCTTATGATGAGCATATAGATTTCTCTTCAAACAGTTGAGATCCTGCTTTTGTTGGAGTTGATAGTAATTCAGGGTGTAGTAGTGATAATTTGTGCTTTTTGATGGATGATTTGAAAGGAATTGCTGATGATGATCTGGAAGCGATGGATATTTTGAGCCAAATGGAATTAATCAATATCAGATCTCAAAAATTTTACAAAAGGACAGGTAGAAAATTTCCTGGTCTCTCTAGAAAAACCAAAGTTGGTTTTGACAAGAGCAAGTTGAGGTGTCACAAGTGCCATAGACTTGGACATTTTGCAAGAGAGTGTAGATTATCTGGATCTAACTCTTCTGCACCCTTTGTGACTTTTCCATGCAATAGCTCACAAAACAAAGGGCAACATTCTACCAGTTCTGGTCATCATTCACAAACTCAATCATCTCCTGCATATTTTGTCCCTTAAGGTCCAATGCCATATCCTTATCCCTGTTTTTACATGCCTCAGTCCAGTCAGGTTCCTGTACCCATAGCTCAACAACCACATGCCCTACCTGAGCCTCAACCATCTCAATCAAATCAACAATCTCAATCTCAATCACATCAAAGCTTTTTCACACCTGGAGTTGTTGACTAGAGTAGCTTACCAGATGATCTTTCTGGTTATCCTGAACAATTGTTTTCTGGTGCTGGTCAACATGGTGGTGAAAATCCTTTTGGAAATCTTGCTCTTATGGCCCTGGAGTCTACTGATGGTTCATGCTCAAATGCTTCATCATCACAGGTACCACAGGTATCTTCTGAGGCTAAGGCCAAGTTGTGTTCTGAGTCATGCATAGCTGCTTTTGTCTCTATTAGAGAAGCAAATGTAGTTTTAATTAATCAAAATCTTGACCTAGTGAAAGTGATTTCCAAAAGAAAATCTGAGTTTGAATCTGTCTTAAATGAAAAAGATGATGAGATTTACAAATTAAAATGCCAAATCACTGATGAAAAGGCAAAGGTAGAGGTCATTTTAGAGAATCATAAGAATCTCAGAGAAACACTTGCAGCTACTCAAGTAGAGTGTGAACGCTGGGTAACATCCTGCAAGGGGTTTGAAATGCTTCTCAGCAAGCAAACAACTTCAAATATGAAGTTTGGGATTGGGTATAATAACACTGTACCTCCTAGAAATTTTTCTCCTAAGATAGAAGTAAAATCTGAAGGTGAAAGCAATTCCCAAATCACATCATCATGTGTCTCATCCTCAAGTGATAATCCAAAATCAGAGGATGAAGTCAGTATTAGTACCGCAACTAATCAATATGCTGATGGTCTCACTGCTGATAAACACATGATAAAAGAGAAACTGAGCACTTCAGGTGTTGTCTCACATGGTTTGACAACTACTGAAGAGTCTATCTGGAAATCCAAAAGTACTGATAGAAAACTTCTGAAGAACAAATCTTTAGTTGTTACAAATCCTTTAGTACTTAACATAAGTATTGAGAGGAAGAAAGTACTGAAGAACACACCTTCAGTAGTTTCATCTTCTTCAGCAGTTGAACAACAGAAGATGAAGAAAAAGCCATGTGAAATATGTGGTCTATTCAATCATCTCACTGATGAATGTTTGTACAAAAAGGGTTCCAAATTCAATAAAGATAAAATCATTAAAAAGAAAATTAATAAAGTGAAAGATGAATTTGAAACCAAGTTTGTACCACAAACATCTCAAACTGATAACCCAAAGTTCTTACAAAAATCTAAAAAGAAGGAAGGGGTTTATCATAAAACAACTGAAAGTATTCCTCATGGAATATCAAAACACCAGACTAAGTCTGTGTCTTTCAAAAAGGAGGACATGGTGAGTCACATGAATCAATCAAAAACAAGTACTAATGTGTCTGCTGAACTAAAGGCTTTAACAACCAATCAGACACAACTTGTTATGATGGTTCAACATCTGTTGGGGAGAGTTAACCAAATAGATGTACCTATGATTAAACCACTGAAAAGGAAAACTAAGCCAAAATCAAAGGAATCCTTTTCAGCACCATCTCCACCTTCAAAGGCTGTTAATCATGACAAACCAGTTAGTATAAAATCTGTTGATGAGAACAGAACCTAAACCAAAATGGTTTGGGTCTCAAAATCTAACTAGTTTCTTGTGACAAATGCAGTGTTCTTCAACATGCCATAGAAGCATCTGGTATGTGGACAGTGGAGGATCTATGCATATGACAGGGAGCAGTTCTCTTCTTCGTGACTACTCTCAAGGAAAGAATGGATTTGTATCTTTTGGTAATGATGCTAAGGGTTACATCATCAGCAAAGGCTTTGTGTCAAATGGTGAGATAAGATTTGATGATGTTAGCCATGTGGAGAATCTCAAGTAAAACTTGTTGAGTGTCAGTCAAATGTGTGAGAAAGGGCATGTTGCACTTTTCACCAGCCAGAACTGTCGGATTCTGTCTTCCAATGTTTTGAGAATGATTGACAAGATATTGGATGAATATACTCTCCTGAAGGCCAACAGGATGGAAGAGTATATGCCTTAGACTTATCAAAGAAAATTGATCTAAAAGGCCATCCATGTCTGTTCTCCAAGGCCTCTCCTCCGGAATCTGAACTATGGCACAGAAGGCTTGGTCATGTGAATCTTAAAAACATGAACTAGCTTATCCATCATGGTTTAGTGAGAGGTCTACCATTAAAGGAGTTCAAATGTGATGACAACTATTCTGCTTGTTTAAAAGGAAGCAACACAAAGTATCATTCCCTCCAATAGAAGAATCAAAGTCCACTACCTGCTTGCAATTACTACATATGGATCTTTTTGGTCCAGTAAGAGTGATGAGCATGGCAAAGAAAAAATACTGTCTGGTAATTGTGGATGATTATTCCAGATTTGTATGGACCTTCTTCTTACATTCAAAAGATGAGGCTGGTCAAATCATTATCTACTTTGTGTTGTATGTGGAAAAGCAGTACTCCCTTCCAGTCAAGTGTGTGAGGAGTGACAATGGCACAGATGAAACTCTTTACAGATGTATGATTGGTTTCTTGATGTACCTTACAGCTTCTAGACCAGACATTATGTTTGCAACTTGTGTCTGTGCTAGATTTCAGGCTGCACCTAAAGTATCCCATATGATTGCAGTCAAAAGGATCTTTAGATACTTGCAAGGAACTAATCTCTAGGACTTTGGTATTCCACTGGGCACTCTTGCAAATTAGTTTTTTTCTTAATAGTGACTATGCAGGGTGTAGATTAACCAGAAAATCAACCTCTGGTGGATGCCAATTTCTAGGAAATTGTTTAGTTTCTTGGCAGAGTAAGAAACAAACTTCAGTTGCTACATCCACTACTGAAGCAGAGTACATTGCTGCTGCAAGTTGTACATCTCAGGTACTCTGGCTTCAGAATCAATTACTGGATTATGACATTACAGAGACTAAGACTCCTTTACTGATGGATAGTGCTTTAGCTCTTTGTATTGTTAAGAATCCTGTCCAGCATTCTAGGACCAAACATATTGAGATCAGACATCATTTTATCAGGGATTGTTATAAAAAAAGGTTTGATTGATCCAAAGTTTGTTCCTAGTGCTGATGAGCTTGCAAATATATTTACTAAGCCTTTGGACAGTGCAACTTTCCAAAATCTAGTGCTAAGGCTTGGTATGCTGCAGCTAGAATGATTTGACAACTACTGATGATCTCAGTTCAAAAGTACTGATGAGCATTAGTATATAGCTGTCAAAAAATAAGTATTGATAAGTTATTTTATTTTCAGCAGTTTTCATACTACTGAAGACTAAATTACTTAAAAGTACTGAAGTACTTTATTCGTTGAAAAGTACTGATGTAGTTACAACTACTGATGTGGTTATAACTACTGATGTCTGTTCTAACAGATAAGTACTAATGACCAATGAAACATCTGAAAATCAGATAGTCTGCTGAGTAAGAGTTAAGGTCAATGAAACAACTGAGATCTGTGAATTGACGACAACAACTAATGAGAAATTTTACTCTTCAATTGTTTCAAACAACTGCTGTTTCATTTCAAAACAACTGAAGCCAAAAAAAAAGTCTTCAGTAGTTTCAAACTACTGATAACTAACACCAAGTCTTCAGTTGTTTACAACATCTGAAAGTTAAAACCATGTCTTCAGTCATTTTCTAACAACTAATGACTAACACCAAAACTTTCAGTTGTTTTCTTTTAGCCATTTCATAACCTATAAATACCTAACCCTAACTTCAAACTTTTCATTAGTCGTTTTCCGAACTTTCATCTTCCATTAATGGCGACCATGCAAATCAAACCACGACACAACTGTGTTGCCTACCTCACGAAATCGGCCTTTTGGACTAAGTTTGATGCTGCCATTGATCTGATGGTTGATTCCCCGTATCAAACTGCTTTTCTTCTGAATCCAACCATCTATCTCGATACCCTTCGCCAATTCTGGACAAATGTCACTGTCCATACTGGTGAGAATGATGTCGCGATCACTTTCTAGTAGTTTGTAAACCAGAAGAAGGTGGTCATCACTCCTGCTATCATTCGCCAAACCCTAGATCTGAATGATGCCACCTTTGTCACCGAATACCCGAAGAGCACCACTGATCTATCATTTATTAACCATGGGTATGAAGGCGACCTAAGTGCTACCACCATTCTGAAGAAGCACTTCCATGATGCTGAACGTCTAATCTTTCATATGATCAATGTCTGCCTTGCCCCCAAATCCTCTTCATGGGATTAAATGTCATCCAGGTGGCAGCAGGTATTGTATTCTATCCTTGAACGCCAAAGCTTAAATTTTTCTGAAATTATATTTTTGGAATTAAAAGATCTGGCAATGAAACCTATGGCTAAGAGATGAATATTATGTCCAAGGTGTCTTATGGCCATAATCATCAATCAATTAAAATCTGATGGCCCTGTGGGCCTTGGAGTCCCTGCTGTGGTAGTTTTGCCTGAGGTATACTCCAGGCACAACTCTGACCCACAACTCAAAGAGGTTGCCAAACTGCTAAAACCCAAGCAGAGGAAACCCACAACCTCATCCTCCAGATCCAAAGTCCCCTCTAAACCACAATCCAAACAAACCAAAAAGGCTACTCAGGGAGTTGAGTCCCCTGATGATGCCCCTGTAACACAAAGGCAGGATGAAACTACTGGTAGTAATCCCCCTGTAGTTTCCAAGACTCTACCAGCGGAAACCGCTCAGTTATCCTCTCAATAGGATCCTGATGCAACCAAAAATGGGGAAACCACATTACTGGAATCTCTCTCACTTGAGAAGATTTCCATTGAAGAGCACCATTCACCCCAGGTGCAATCTTCTTCACATCTATCTCCCACTAAAGCCACCCCTACAAGCCCAACTGTGGTTATTGCATAAGTGCTGACTCAACTACATTCCTCTACCCCTCCCCAGAAACCTATTACCACTAGGAAAACCTCAACAGTTGAGGGAGAGGATTATAATGTGGCTGATAACCCACAGCACAGGGATTACAGAGTTCAATCTCCCTGTGTAGAGGAGGAGATTCGAACATCTGGTGAGGCTGCCTCTTCTCCTGCTTCAACACATAAACAGGATGAAGGTGGTATCATCTCTAAGACCTCACCAGAGGCAACTGGCAATGAAGGACATAATCCTGAGACAGGAAGTCCCCAATTCCAAGAAATAGGGGCACATGTGAATACTGATCTACACTCAGCACATGTTCATCCTGATTTAATCAAGAGGTCAGATGATTCAGCAAAGACTGATGGTGACCTGAGCTTTTTCTTTGATGTTCTAGCCCACAACACCATTCTTGAGGCTGAGGTATGCAGACTACAAGAACTACTTGCCAAATTGTCACAAGAATCAAGTCCATCTGCCCAAATTCACCCACAGATGGCAGCTTCTTCTGAAGCTCTCCCAAACACTGAGCCACTCCCAACAATTGTGCCACCAGCCTCTGATTCAGGCACCATTTCTTAGGGACAGAACCCCTCTGAGCAAATGGTTACTGCCTTTCAATCCTCCTTACCTCTCATCACTAACATTGTGCATCAAGCCATTGATCAGAGGCTTTCCTCAAATTTTCAAACCTTAGTTGATGATGTTGTTTCTAAGAGACTTTCTGACATTCAAACCCCTGAACCCAATGCAACCAAAAAGGGGGAGTCTAGGTCAGTGAAAGCAGACAAAAGAAAGAGAGTTGAAGAGGAAGAAGAAAAGGAGATGATCACATACAAGAGAAAGAAGAGTGCTGAACAGACTGAAGATGAGAAAAAGCTAGAAGAACTGATCAAAGAAGCTGATAAGCAGCATAGCAGATCTATGGATAAGATCATTGATCAACTTTTCAGATAAGGTTTTGACACAACCAAACTTGACTCTGAAATTAGAAGGCTAGAGATTCAAGAGATTGAGCATAGATGGGTAAGTTGTAGTGAAAAAGAAAGGGAAAGACTGGAAGCTATGACAAGATTCATATCAAAGCATTTGGGAAGATCAATCATTGAAGTGAAGTCATGGTCCAGAGACAGTATTTTGGAGATAACCACCAGAATCTGTTCTTCTGAAGTATTCAACAAAGGATTGATCATAGAAGCTCTTGATGAAGCTGGTGCTGGGAAAAGGTCTGATATGGCAAATTTATCCAAAGTCTCACTCACAACCAAGATGCTAGAGCAGCCTGTACAATCTCCCACACCAAAACAACCAACTTCACAACCCTCAAAACCAACTCCTTTACCCAAGAAACCTACTCAAACCACTACCAATGATGCACCCAAGAGGAAGAGAAGGGTGTTGAGGATAGAAGAAGAAGAAGATGATGACGAGGATGATAGTCTGCCAATCCTAGTTGTTCTTAAAACAAAGATGCCTGAGCCCAGGAGTCAACCAAAAACAATCACACCTAACATCCAAAGGCAAATGGTAATAGTAAAACTTGAAGAAGAAGAAGACAGCACAAACAACATGATGAGCAGCTGTTAAGGATGGTTGATAAAGAGTTTCCTAAGTCTTCATCCATACAAGCTATGAAGAAACATGCTCAGAGGTTGTATGCTCTCAGATTCACATTTCAATATCAGAAAGAGAGAGTGAGAATTTGGCCTGACCCCAGAGCAAGTGACAAAATTCATAAAAAGAATATTCCAAGTCGATAGAATGGCCAAGTAAAGAAGACTGTAGATGCTGAGATAATACTGGCCATTGTAGTGTCACCCTGGGAAATCCTTGAAGACTTCAAGAGAGCTTACAAGTCTAAGATGACTCCACAAACTTTACTAGAAAACAAAATGGTGAAGAAGGGGTTGATCTACAAGAAGTTTGAAGAAATAAGAAGAAATGAGCTCCAGTTGTTACTTGAAGGTACTCATCCTGATAAGTTTGCATACAGAGAAATAACTACTGTGGAGCTAAAGAATGGAAAGAATGTTAAATACTTAACAGAGTACTATAGGCCTGAGTTCTTCTTTGAAAGTGAAGCTGAAGAACTCACAATGGAAGAACAAGTTGTATTTCTTGAGGCCTATGTTAGAGAGTCTTACAGACTCATCATTGGGAAGTAGGTCTCATGGATGGGGTAACAGCTCTGTGTCCAATTCCCTAAGACAGAGTTCCTATTCATCCTTTGCCAATCAAACTTTCTGAAACCTCTTCCTAGCCTGAGCTTAATTTGGTTATTTCTGAGCTGATCCAGAAAATGTTTCTGCCAATAAGTGGGACTTCAATAATCTTAAAGGTTTTGGCTGCATTGGTTCAGGGGGAGTTTGTTGGACCAAAAGAACCAATGAGCCAGATCAGAAAAACCTTTAAGTCCCACAGACATCATAACAACTGAAGTGGTCTACAACAACTGAAGACAAAGTCTGAAGACAAAGTCTGAAGACAAAGTCTGAAGACAAAGTCTGAAGACAAAGATGACAACAGCTGAAGACAAAGTCTGAGGACAAAGTCTGAGGACAAAGTCTGAAGACAACGGCTGAAGACAAAGTCCGAAGACAAAGTCCGAAGACAAAGTCCGAAGACAAAGTCCGAAGACAAAGTCAAAGACAAAGTCCGAAGACAAAGTCCGAAGACAAAGTCCGAAGACAAAGTCCGAAGACAAAGTACGAAGACAAAGTCCGAAGACAAAGTCCAAAGACAACAGCTGAAGACAAAGTATGAAGACAACAACTGAATGTGTCCTCAGTTGTAATGGACATCTTCAGTAGTTTAGTCTACTTTCAGTTGTTTGTATAAATCAGTTAGCTGTCACTATCAAGTGACATCAGCTGACATCACATTCCTTTATAAAAGGAATGATGACCTAATTTCTTAAATGTGAAACATGTGCGTGAATGAAAACATTCTCTTTGCAGAAAACTCTTTCTCTATAACCGTCACTGTTTGATTTTATATTCATATTATTCTTTCTTAAATTTCATCTAATTCTTGTTCTATTCCGCTGCAAACCTTGCAGGACCGTTTAAGGGCTTTAACACAATTACAACACAACGACACAAAAAGAGGAGATTAACTAAACTTTAATCAAACAGTGAACTGGGTTAACCAAAGTGATACAAAGAGCACAAGTAAAGTAAGAGACAGAACAAGAGAGTATGGTTTTCAAAAATGCAGTATATTGCTTTCTCTATGTTCTATTACAAGTGTTTCAAAGCATGAGATAAAAGATACAAGAACATGAGATACTTATACTACATCCTACAGCTGGCTATACTTTGAAAGCCAGCTGGATACAATTGACTAAACACACAAACAAAATCAATTGTAGAGTCAAAAGGCAGATTGCCTTTTGACTTGTGACTATGACATGCCATAGCTGACATCCTTATCTGTTACAAAAAGGATAAAGTACATAAAGTAGAAAGTATACAGACTCAAGACCTCAATGTACAGTTACCAAAAGCATGGACTTTTTCACCAAACCATGTTAGTTGGTGACTTGCAGAGTTGCAGTGGAAAAGGTGCTTTATGGAACAGTACATCAGATAAAGCATGTGTACTAAAAGTCTTCAGAAGAAATCTGTCTTCAAAGGATGAAGCTTTGGAAGACTTTGTCTCTGAAGCTTCGGAAGACTTCATGTTTGGCTTCGGAAGATATTGGTCTTGGCTTCGGAAGATTTTACACTTAGAGTATTTTCTAATGCATTGTGTAAAACTTCCGAAGCATTCTTCACTTCAGTACTTAGTGCATGTTGCTGAGACACTTTGGATGTTTTGGGTTGCATCAGACTTAAGGAATCCTTACAAACTCCCCCTAGGCTGATGCTACCAAAACAATTAGAAGATCTTCAGATGTTGGTAGTCTTCAGTACAATCAAGACCATTCCTTTCTTCATTAGATGGTCAGGATCATCAAGATTCTCATAGTATCTTCTCATCTCAAAGAGATCATGCAGAGGTAAGTTAATTATGTCTTGCTAGGAGTAGACATTCTCAACACCTTGATCTCTGATAACATGCCATCTTTCTGGATTGGTAGAATAAGTCCAGGACAAGATGGGTGTCTCAGTTGTTAGAGGAGCCACTTGCATAGGAGTTGATTGGGCTGCCTCATCAAGCACTTCCTCAGGTTGATCTGATTCAGCCTGAGGTGTAAAGGTAGATGACTTTGGCTTCTTCTTCTTAGTCTTTGGTTTAGAATCCATTTTCTTCTTCCTCTTAGATGTGTTTAACTGAGAAGACTGGTCTGTAGCACCATGTTGATCATCAGTGTCTTTCTCAGTTGGGTGTTCCT
This sequence comes from Flaveria trinervia, assembly GCA_025506515.1. Classification (NCBI taxonomy): domain Eukaryota; kingdom Viridiplantae; phylum Streptophyta; class Magnoliopsida; order Asterales; family Asteraceae; genus Flaveria; species Flaveria trinervia. The sequence continues at coordinate 25,858,599 of CM046447.1, forward strand.
CCCTCATAGGTTCAGAAGGAGAGGGAGTTTGACCCTGTCTTGGATCAGAAGATGAAGTTTGCTGAGGCTTAGCTGGAGGTTCTGGTTGATGTGTCTCAGGTTGTTCAAACTTGACCTCCACTTCAGGTGGGACTTGACTTGGAAGAGAGTGAAAGTCAATTAGTTCTCCACTTTTAATCTTCTGCTTGATCACCCTTATATGCTCATCCATTGTAGATAGAGACATGGGGCCAAGTCTCCTTCCGGAGAATCCATATAGCTTCAAGAAGCTCATCATTCTTTGTCTGTCAACAGACTTCTTTGCATTCTTTTGAATGATGGCTCTTGACTTTGCAGCTTCTTCCCTTAGCTTCCTTTTGGTTGTTTTTCTTTCTTTGACTAGCTCAAGCTCAAGTTGCTTTAGGTATTCGAACTCAATGAAGTCATAGGATAGGGGAAGAAGTGCATTTGCCTGATAGAAGCCTGTGGCACTCAGGTAGTTGATCATCTTGATCCTATCTTCTTCTTTATATACCTGAGGTTCTTGTGGAGCCACATCTTCCTGTGCAGTACTTTCTTGAACTGGAGAGAGAGTGGGAGCATGCTTGTAAAGCCTTTTCTGTCTTTTCTCCTCTTTGAATTCGAGAAGTAACCTTGCATCATCTTTCTCCTTCATCTCTCTTGACACTTCCATGTCAGCCAGTTCATTTAACTCTTCTAAGGGGAGGGAGATGATTTCATCAATATCATAGATCCTGGTTTGTAAATAGGTAATCCTGACTGCCCTTAACTCATCATCTTGAGTATTTGGTCTGGGGGCAACCCTGATTGCAGCTTGCATGAAGGTAGATGACCCAGAAGAACTTTCTCCCCTTAGCCTCCTTTTCCTCTCTCTCTCTTCCTCCTCAATTTCCTCAGGAGTCATTTTCCTTGTCCCTTTGTCACCAACAGACCTTTGTGACTCAGGGTGGATTGAGGCTTGGCCTTCATTGTTTGGTGTAGCTTCCATGCTCTGCCAGATAGAGGCTGAGAAACACCTTCACCAGCAGGTGTTTCAGATGGAGTTTGGACCTCTGCAGTAGTTGTTGATGATGAGACAGGGGTCTCAGGTTCTGCCACTGGGCCTTCAGTCAAGGTTTACCCTATGAAACTAATCTTAGGGTCCACCTTAACATTCAGTTGACCGATGACATTGCCTGATTGCCTATGTCTCCTTCTTAGAGAAAACTCTGCAAGGATCCTTTCTTGGATTCTTTGAGCCAGCCTGTCAGCTTGTCTTGAATTGCTTGGATTGACAAGTGGCATGTTGACTAAATCCAGTCTTTCATAGAAGCTCAGGCTTTGGAACTGAAAAACTTATTGTTGGCCTTGAACTCTGTGAAGTATAAGGGCTCTTCTATCCTCATCATACCTCCACCTTATGATGTAGTTGCCAGTTCCTTGTGGTGGAGATGAGACAGCCCTTGTATACCTTCCTCAAAGAGACTCCTGATGATTGAGTCTATAGAGTCCACATTAATGTGAACTTGAGGAAGTTGCTGAGAATGCACAACAGCAAGTGAGGATGGTGAGTCCTCTATGTCCATTCTTTTTGAAGAACTCCCAGGTTCTGTGGTTGTAACAACTTTCTCCCCTTTTTGGTAGCAGCACCCACTTGCATAGGTGAGCTGGAGGATAAGTCAATTACTTCCACAGGTTCTTGTGTTCCTGGTTGAGTTGTCCTTAAAGGTCTCTCAGCTAGTTGTTCCTACAGATATGAAATCTAAAGTTGCGATCATTGACCTGGTTTTGTAAGGTAGTCACCTGAGATTCCAAGTGACTAACCTTAGAGACTAAATAGGTGCATGTTTTTGACAATTTCTGCACCTTTAGCCTCAAATTCCCCTCATCTTCATCAGAAGAATCAATGGGGGATGAGATGATTGGACCAAAGTTCGCTCACCACCAGCTTGAGTTTCTTGGTTGCTGGTTTTCCTCTACTCACTGGCAGCCTTAGTTGAGATGCCAGGGAGCTGAGTTGCCATGGTGGAGGTCTTAATGATGTAATCACTTTCAAAAGTGAGAGCCTCTTCCATATGGACATCCTGAACAAGTTCAGAAGTGTCCACCTCAGTAATAGGTGACTGATATGGGATAGACTGAGGAGAGTCAGAGGTACTCGTCTCTCTTTGAGTAGGGGATGGAAGAGAGACTCATGGTACTCACTGAATCCTAAGTCTTCATTAGTATAGAAGGATAGGTTGGGAATTGGTTGGTTGAGATCCAAAGGCTGGGGATGGTAGCTGTCCCCTGAAGGTTGTTCACTTGAGTGTTGAGACTCAGAGTGAAGGCTTAAGGCTATTGGGCTAGTGAGCTAATCAGGCTAAGCATGAGGAACCTCAGCACTGATTCTTGGAAAAATGGGAGTGGTCTGCTCCTCAGGAGAAGTGGGAGCTCCAGTATCGACTTCTTCCTGTATGAGTGAGTATATGGGTGCCTCCTCAGATTGAATAGTTTGAGTAGGGGTTCGTTTGTATTTTCTTTGGTAGGTGATGGATATTTGGGGCTGTGTAGGTGGTTGGAAAGCAGCAGGTGTGGGTTCAACACTAGCTTGTGCTTCTAGGTTGTCACCTTGAGCAATGAGCTCTAACATTTTTGGGACTAGGGCTGTTTCTACCCCTGAGAAGCCTATAGTGGGCTTCTTCATTATTTTAAAGATGCCGGGCTTCATCTGTCCCAATTTAAGAATATTACTTGTTTCCTTCAACTGTGAGCCCAGTTCACAGTTGAGAATGTGTTGAACATATCTAGGAAACATGTAATACTCTAAGGAGTCTAAGTTTGCAAGTAAATTAGTATAAACAAATTGTGAATACCTGAACTTGACCCCCTGAACCATTCCATGAACTATAAAGGAGAGATCCTCAGGAATCTGGTCCCATCCACCATGCTTGTTTGATAAGCTGTGGATAACCACGTGGAGCAGGTATTTCCACTGGGATGAGACCTTCCCTTTCCTGAAGCTCTTTACAGAGAAATCTCCCTCATAGCCCATCTGCTCAAAGGAATGATTAACCGCTTCCTTTGGGAAGGACACCTCACCTTCTTCATTATCCAGCTGCAAATGTTGGTTAATGATGGCTGGAGTGATCAAGATTGTCCTCCCTTGCACTGTGGCAGACAGTGCCTTCTCCCCATCCATAATGACCTCTTGGCAGGTCTTCCAGAATTCAAGCAAGTGATCCTCATATAGAGTAGGATCAATGGTCAGGGAGGTGAAATAGTTTGACAGAGTCATGAATTGGCAAATCTCTGAGAAACTCGTATCTTTCTCAGAGCTTAACAGAGCAACTTGATTATGTTGCCTGTGAAGTTGCATGGAGAAATCTGGGATGTTTCTGTGGTTAAGGTTAGCCATTTCAGAAGCTTAAGGGTGAAGAAAGGTATAAAGCGAAAGCGGTTTAGAGAATTAGGTTAGAGGGATAGAGGAATGGAGGAAGATAGTGGGAGAGAGGGGGAACCGTTGGTATTTATATAAAGTGATTTGAACCAAAGTTAATGAAAGAGGATAAACTTTGAAATCCGGAAGTCGGTCCCACCTCTGAAAAGATAGTTTTTTTTGCTCAAAAAGTAGTTTTCTTGGAATTCGAAAAGCTTCCGAAGGTAATTTGTCTTCGGAAGTTTTGGAAAAAGCTTCCGAAGCTAAAATGGCTTCGGAAGAATTTTCTGAGAGTCTTGAAGATTTATGCTTCGGAAGAGAAATAAACCAGTGGATGCTTTGTATAAGAATGAACAAAGCTTTCAAAGGTTAATTTTGCTTCGGAAGGAAAAAGTCCTTAAAATTGAATAAGTGTCTGAGTTAAGAATTTTAAGCTTCGGAAGATGAATTTGAATTCTTCCAAAGGTAAACTCTCTTAGACAGTTATTTATTTTGAAGACATAAAACTTTATCTTCCGAAGTATCAGAAAATTTTCAAGAATCTAAGGAAAGTTTTCAAAAAAAAAATTTCATCCAAAGAAAACATGAGCTTATGAAAGTGATAAACTAGACAACTTAGGACACACTTATTTTAAGAAGAAATAATTAGAATCAGTTTTAAGAAAAAGTCTACTCAAAGTTAATCATCCCAATAGCTGATATCAGATACTGAAATCTCTGTTCATCAAAAGCTTTTGTGAACAGATCAGCATATTGTTCATCTGTATGAACTTTGACTAGTTTAATTAATCCCTTTTCATAGTTATCTCTTATTAAATGATACCTGATGTTGATGTGTTTGGTCCTTGAGTGCTGCATAGGGTTCTCAGTGATAGAGATAGCACTATTGTTGTCTATGTGGATAGGAGTCTCTTTGAAGTTAAATCCATAGTCCAGCATCTGATTTTGAATCCAAAGCACTTGAGCACAGCAGCTTGCAGCAGCAATGTATTCAGCCTCAGCAGTTGATGCAGACACACAGGATTGTTTCTTGCATTGCCATGAGACAATACTTCCACCAAGGAATTGACATCCCCCAGATGTAGACTTGCAGTCATGTTGCAACCACCATAATCACTGTTTGTATAGGCATACAGATTGAAATTAGGATTCTTTGGATACCATAGACCAGTGTTGAAGCACCTTTGAGGTATCTTAAAATTCTTTTCACAGTGATTAAGTGAGACATCTTAGGGTTGGCTTGATATCTTGCACAAATACATGTAGCAAACATGATATCAGGCCTGCTAGCTGTAATATACATCATAGAAGACCCAATCATAGCCCTGTATAAGTGTTCATCTACACACTGCCCCTCAAGATCTGGACCAAGGTGGAGTGGTTTCTGGCTATGGGTGTCTTAGCAATCTTACAATCAGTCATGTTGAACCTCTTGAGTATGTCTTGAACATACTTTGACTGACTTATGAAGATGCCATCCTCAACCCTGCTCACTTGAATTCCCAGAAAGAAGTTGAGTTCTCCCATTGAACTCATTTCAAATCTATCTTTCATCAGCTTCTCAAAGTCTTTGCAGAGCTTTGGATTGGTTGAACCAAAGATAATGTCATCTACATATACTTGAACCAGCAATAAGTCATTTCCCTGTACTTTGATGAAGAGAGTTCCATCTATAGCACCTCTCCTGTAACCATGTTTACAGAGATACTCAGATAGTGTCTCATACCACTTCCTAGGTGCCTGATGCAGCCCATAAAAGCTTTTCAAGCTTGCAGACATAATCAGGATGATCAGGGTCTACAAAACTAGGTGGTTGTTTGACATAAACCTCCTCATCAATCACTCCATATAAGAAAGCACACTTTACATCAAGTTGATAGACTTTGAAGTTCTTGGATGCAGCAAATGCCAGGAATATCCTAACAGCTTCTAGTCTCGCTACAGGAGCAAAGACATCAGTGTAGTCAATCCCTTCTTCTTGTGTGTATCCTTGAACAACTAGTCTTGCCTTGTTCTTGATGATGATTCCTCTCTATCATCCTTCTTATTCCTAAAAACCCATTTGGTGCCAATGGTACTCTTCCCATGAGGAAGTGGACAAAGGTTCCAAACTTTCTGCTGCTTTTGAATTGAAGCAGCTCTTGTTGCATAGCTTCAACCCAACTTCCATCCTTTAGAGCTTCATCAACTTTCTTTGGCTCTATCTGAGATAGAAACGAGGGTGAAGACAAATATTTGCCTCATGAGTTTGTCCTCTTGTTCTTACCCCTGTGTCAACATCTCCAATGATGTTTGTGGTGGGGTGAGACCTGTGGATCCTTAGTTGAGGGATCACAGCAAGTTGCTGAGAGAGATCCAAATTTGAGAAATTTAGATCTGGGCTTAAAGATTTACCCTCCACATTATCACACTTATCAAAATAACTTGATCCAATGAGTGTGTGACATCATTGATGTTATCATCTATGGTATCGTTATTAGCATCAAGAAATTCCCGATCACTATCACCATCACTATTGTTGTCTTCTACAATTGAGGTGTCTTTATCTGGTTGAGAAGCCTCTGAGCTGGAATTTGAAGGCATACCAGATGTATCAGCTGAATTTGTCATTGTTGTGCTGATAGAAACTTCATTTGTTGAAGTAGTTTCAACTGGAGCTGAAGATGTATGACTTGAAGATCTTTCTAGCTCAAATCTTGGGTGCGGATCACCTGTATTTAAATTTTCTGCAGATCCTGAAACATGCTCACAAGATTTGTTAAAACAGTTGGTAACTAAATCAAGATCAAACAGCCAATCCGGACCAGAACCAGCAACACATGGTGTGTGTTCATTGAAAGTCACATTGGCTGACTCCTCAACTATTCTAGTTCTGAGATTGTATACTCTATAAGCTTTAGCTTGAGAGGAGTATCCAATGAAGTGTCCATCGTCTTAATTCTCAGCAAACTTGGCGATTTGATCTTTGGTATTCAAGATGGTGCAGGGACATCCAAATGACCTGAGAAAACCAATGAAAGGTTTCCTCTTGTGCCAAAGTTCATAAGGGGTCTTACCATGAGTCTTAACTACTAAAACTCTGTTCTGCACATAGCAAGCAGTATTAACTGCCTCTGCCCAGAAGGTGATAGGCAGTTTAGAGTCAGACAACATAGTTCTTGCAGCTTCAATAAGTGTCCTGTTTCTCCTCTCAGCAACTCCGTTTTGCTGAGGAGTCCTGGGAGCACTATATTGTCTTGTAATACCTTTTTCATCACAAAATGTATCAAGGATTTAGTTCTTGAATTCAGTTCCTTGATCACATCTTATGGTTTTGACCTTATGATCACATTGATTCTCAATTTTAAGACGAAATTCTTCAGAATCTCAGGGGTTTCATCCTTAGTTCTAAGGAAAAAGACCCAAGTGAATCTTGTAAAGTCATCTGTGATCACCAAACAGTAAGAGGTCCTTCCTAAACTCATTACACATGTGGGGCCAAAGAGATCCATATGTAACAAGTGTAGGGGTGTAGTGATGGAGTTCTTTTCCTTAGGCTTGTGAGATACCTTGTGTTGCTTCCCTTTCAGGCATGCAACACAAAGATTATCACTTGTAAACTCTTTCTTTGGCATTCCAGTTACCAGATCATGTTAATCAATTTATTTATGTTCTTAAAGTTTACATGGCACATTCTTTTATGCCATAGGAAAGACTCATCACTATTTTCTTTAGATAGAAAGCATGAAACTTCTCCAGAAGGAGATGTTTCTTGCAAATCCATCTTGTACATGTTCCCTTTCCTAGGGGCTCTGAGCAGGATATGCTCATGAGGAATGACCACTCCTGGCTTGAGAACAATGCACTCATGCTCAGTAAAAAGCATGTTATTACTCTGATCACAAAATTGGAATACACTCAGAAGATTGTACCCAAGCTCCTTAACAAAGTTTACCTTCTCGATGCTGAGCTTACCATTTGTGACCTTGCCCCTTCCAGAAATGTAACTACCTTCATGTCCTCCAAAAGCAACTGGTCCTCCATCAATTCTCTCAAAATTATGGAGTAGAGACGTATTGCCTGTCATGTGCCTGGAACAGCCACTGTCAATTATCCAGACATTCCTGTTTGTCTTGAGCTGTTCCTGCACAAAGAAAACGATTAGTTACATTGGAAACCCAAGCCTTACTTGTCTTGGGCTCACTAAGTGTAATAGAAGGTAATGCAACAGTAATAGATCCTATGGTTGTACTATGGGGATCTTCAGCTGTTGTTGATGGAGAAATTTCAGTCATTGGTCTTTCTTAAACTTCCACACCACCCTTGGAGTCTTGGACTTGACCTTCAAAACCTTAGAAGCTTTTTAAACTTTACACATTTTGATGACTGAACCTTCGGAAGATTCTACAGTCACTGCAGCAGACTTTAGTGCTTCGGAAGAACTCCTTTCTTCTGAGACCAATTTTACTTCCGAAGGTAATTTTCCATTTACCTCTTCTTTGATTTGGAGCTTCCGAAGGAAACAGAATTTCCTTCCGAAGCTTGAGACTTCTTGAGATTCTTTGAAGTCTTTGAATTGGTCATGTGGATGGTACTTTTAGGATTGTATGGGCAATCCTTGGCAATGTGAGAAGTACTTTCACACATGACACATAACATTTTCTTCTTCAAAGGAGTCTCCTTTTGAGAGCAAGACTGGCTTTGGTCACATTCCTTCTCACCTTCATCTTGGTAGATGCTGAGACAGTTCTTTTGGGCTGTGAACTGTTCTTAGAGTTGATGGTCCAGGCTGTGCAGCAGTGGTACACAGCAGCTCAGTCTTCTTCTTTGCACTGTGATGATTTGAACATGAACCAGTACTCTTAGCTGAGGAGTCTTGGTTGATGTCTTCAGTCTTTACTACTTTGAAACCTGCAGAGATAAAAACTTGTTTCTGCTTAGCATCAAAAGTAGCCTTGATTTCTTGAGCCTTCTTTGCTTTCCTTTTGCTCTTCCTGATCAAGTTCTTTCTCTCTGATCAAGTTCTTTCTCTTAGACTTGGTCATCACAGTTGATTTCTTCTCCTCAGAAGGATAGTGGCCCTTGGAAGAATCCTCATCTTCACTCTTCTCAGAGGAATTCTTCACTATCACTTCTTCATCATCCTCACTTATAGGATCTATGAGAGGAAGCTCATCTTCACAAGTTCCACATCTAGGAGATCTTACAGACAAGATTGTGTGTGGAGGAGCTATCTCATTTGATCCCAGTCCCTGTCTGTTTTGATAGCACACTTTGTTGTGCAGGGATGAGGATATCATGTTCTTGAAGGTCTCTTCTTCAAGAACACTCTTTTCTGCCCTGGCTTTGCTGATCACAAGCTCAGCCTGGCACTCAGTTAGCTTGGTTATGAGATCTTGAATTTGAGTTCTAAAGTCTGTGTGTTCATGTTTTAGAGCTGAAATGGTTTTCTCCAAGTCCTCTATTTTCAGTTTATAATCATTTTCAGACTTTCTAAAATCAATTTTAAAATGTTTAAGGACTCAAGATCAGATCTCATCTCCAAGTTGTAGGACCTGTATCTATTTACTTTAGCAATGCATTCAGGAGTACAGAGATGTTCCAATACCTTGGCTTCATCATGATCAGCCATCAGTGCTTGGTTTGGAGAAGCATCTTCCACCTGAAAACTCCAGTCAAAACCTCCTTCTTCAACAGCAACAGCAGCATGTTGCTTAGTCTTCTCAGACTGAGGAGTTTTGTCAGTGTTGTTTGGTCTGGGTTGTGTTTGGCCCCCATTTTCTTTAGGTGCCTTACACTCCCTAGCAAAGTGACCCATAAGGTTATAGTTGTAACACTTAACTTTGCTTTTATCCAGCCCAAACTTTCCACTGATAGCATTGCTTGGAAATCTTCTTCCCGTTCTCTTGTAGAACTTCTTGGCTGTGTGAGTGAGGAGAGCCATCTGCTGAACTATCTCCATGTATTCCAGGTCATCTGGATGAATACAGCCCAGGTCTTCAAGAGTGAAGAGATAATTCCCACAGCTTTCATCAGTAGACACAAAGGCTTGAGAAGAACTTGTCTCTTGGAATGGACTTCCTTGAGTAAATTCTCTCTTGGTGTCTCCGGGAAGGTGATGAAAGGGCCCTTATGTGAGTTGTCAGGGTAGCATATGAGATGATGTTGGGGTTCTATGCTGTCCCTTTCAACTACATGAAGGGCTGAACCCATTTGATTGTTGGAGTTTCCAGATGAACCTTGCATGTTCATTTCCATCTGGTATCCACTGAGAATCCCATACAACTCTGTCAGAGTAAGAGTTTTAAGGTTCTCAGTCCTCTTGATCACCACACAATAGTGTGTCCATTGCCTAGGAAGTGAGGACATGAACTTCCTTACAATGTCCCTGTTCTCAAGAGGTACTCCTCCATCCACTAGGGTATCCACAATCTCAACATACCTGAAGTATTGTTGGGTCATGGTTTCACCTGTTTTGAAGGTGAAATTTTCAACCTGTTGCTTCAGAAGATCTTTCTTGTTCTCCTTGGCTTCAGAGGAGCCTTCATACATCAGCTTCAGTGCATCACACAGCTGTTTAGCTGTTTTGCACTTCTTATAACCTCTGTATACAGAGTTTGGGAGAGCAGTCTGAAGAGCAGTCATGGCCTTCCTATCAATCTCTACTCTTTTCCTATCTTATCTGAGTAGTTGGCCATATCTTTAGGGATCATACCAACACCAGTAGCAGAGGGGGTGCTGGGTATGAAAGGTCCATTTACAACAGATTCCCACATTCTTGAGTCAAGAGACCTGATGAAGCCTTCCATCCTCATGCACCAAGTGTCAAAATCATCAAGAGTGATCAGTGGGGATTTGTTCATAGTTCCAGTCTCCATATCAGTCTTTGAGATGGAAGCCATTTGAAGAGTTTAGTTTTTGTGTGTGTGAGGGATCTTAAGATGGTTAGATCTTATATCAAGAACCTGGAAAGCTTGATACCAATTGCAGGACCGTTAAGGGCTTTAACACAATTACAACACAACGACACAAAAAGAGGAGATTAACTAAACTTTAATCAAACAGTGAACTGGGTTAACCAAAGTGATACAAAGAGCACAAGTAAAGTAAGAGACAGAACAAGAGAGTATGGTTTTAAAAAATGCAGTATATTGCTTTCTCTATGTTCTATTACAAGTGTTTCAAAGCATGAGATAAAAGATACAAGAACATGAGATACTAATACTACATCCTACAGCTGGCTATACTTTGAAAGCCAGCTGGATACAATTGACTAAACACACAAACAAAATCAATTGTTGAGTCAAAAGGCAGATTGCCTTTTGACTTGTGACTATGACATGCCATAGCTCACATCCTTATCTATTACAAAAAGGATAAATTACATAAAGTAGAAAGTATACCGACTCAAGACCTCAATGTACAGTTACCAAAAGCATGGACTTTTTCACCAAACCATGTTAGTTGGTGACTTGCAGAGTTGCAATGGAAAAGGTGCTTTATGGAACAGTACATCAGATAAAGCATGTGTACTAAAAGTCTTCGGAAGAAATCTTTCTTCAAAGGATGAAGCTTCGGAAGACTTTGTCTCTGAAGCTTCGGAAGATTTCATGTTTGGCTTCGGAAGATATTGGTCTTGGCTTCGGAAGATATTGGTCTTGGCTTCGGAAGATTTTACACTTAGAGTATTTTCTAATGCATTGTGTAAAACTTCCGAAGCATTCTTCACTTCAGTACTTAGTGCATGTTGCTGAGACACTTTGGATGTTTTGGGTTGCATCAGACTTAAGGAATCCTTACAAATCTTAATCTAATTGATCAAACTAGATCCCGATCCTTTCAATATATTTGCAAATAATTGACTAGAACAACATTTTACCATTATCAACCTCGGTATATTAAAAAGATACTGAACATGAAACTTTCACTTTCAAACATTAAGACTTTTACATATGAAAAGATGATCTAACTTCTAATTTACTTTAATCATTATGTAGAATTATATATGAGTATTACTCAGAATAAATTGTTACAAGATCTGATAAACAACACACTTTTGAGAACTAATTGCTATATGAACCAAAACTATATGAACCAATTCCATCAATAACATTCTGTTTTAAATTCCACATTTCTATCGGAAAATGTACCTATACTTGCGATTTACATCATCCCATATTATAATATTTAATCATAATAGAATGTTAAACCAGGGAAAGTACTATATCATATAAGCAACACATTATACAAAAGCAAGGTTATGAATTTCTTTACCTTGAAACAAAAAACTTACACTATAATACCAAAACATTTAAAAATACGATGCTAACCAAATTTATGACAGGGAATGGGAATACAAGCATTGGCAAAAGGAAGAGATCAGAGACCAGTGTCTTTGAAATTACACCTGCGAAACTACTTTGAGTTTGTCGGTAGACAAAGGTCGGATCAATTGCATATCAAATTGAAGGGTGAACCGGGTACCGAAAACAGGGTGATCATAGGTAAGAACATTCAAAGAAACCTACCTTCTTATATTTAAAATAGCATACACAAATTATAGATGCCATTTAATAGTTATACCATTCGCATTGAAAACTTCAAACAGATTAACAATGTTCAAAGCATCAAAGGCATTAATAATGACAATTACTACTCCTGCAGATTACATAGGGATATTACAGCAAATGCATGACATTTACACAAATGCAGGGAAACCATACGTAACTTTGAAATTGAAAGATTGCAGGTACGGCAAACAACACATCTTACATATGTAGTAAGTCCATAAATATAACTGCGTGAATGTAACATCATGTATGACTTAACTAACAGTCCTTTACCGGTAGATACTTTACTAATATGATGTTTTAAACACCTGCAGTAACACGGATGTTATAGTAAGATTATAGGAAGAAATAGCAACATCCTCCACCAAGTTTCCAAGAGCAGCAATTGAAATATCAAACCAACCTACAATACTAGCACTAACAGTACTAAGATTGACAGATTTCATGGGTAGAAACATAATTAATGATTAATGATATATCACCGAACACAATATGACAATACTCCTACTAAATACAGGTAAGCTTCAGATTCAATCAACAAATGCTACACATATCTACTTAAATCAATCAACAGCGGAGACACACTTACTCCTGGATTTGTAAGCAATGACCAAAATAAACCTTTTCCAATATACAAAAAATATTAACATTATTCTAACCTCCTTAAAAAATTTTTTTTGGCTCTTCCAGGTATGAAAGATTAGAGGTAGATAGAAACAGTTCATCCTCAAACACTGAAACACATGCTGATAGACCAGGGAGATTGGAAAACAACGCCACAATATCTCAATCAGAGGCCAAAGACATGAATCACCATATGGTAACCTTAAATCAACATACCTAGGAGTATTACAATTTGATCACTTAACATTTTGAAAAAATACATGATAAAATCTCATGACAACAGGTGCAAACTTTCACTTTGAAGGCAACAATAACAGATATATCTATAGGCAAGGATTGGCATTGCGTTGGTTGCCTATAATGTGATCGATCACTTATCAAGACTGGAACTGATTGGTTTTGCTCAATGCATGGGAATTTGAGCTCCCCAACCGAAATGTAAGTTCATAATCAATGTCGGTTAAACATACCTAAAACACTTCCCTCACACAAAAACTTATTGCAGATATCGGATCAGGGCCACAATTTCTGATAACACAGGAAGTATTCTGGCAACAATTTTAAATAAACCCTCTACAACACTCGTTGGATCCGTGTGCTTAGATATACTAGCCACGCCTAACCCAGAGACAACCTGATGCAGTCGGAAACAGAGAGATAAATAATTGAACCTGTTGATTCAACGAGAATACCAGGAACAATTCTTCTAACTATCGTTGATTCACAAAGAATACCGATAATCAGGTTGCACTAACACACACGGTGATAGAGAAAGAACAAATTTTTCATAAACTTTAATAATTATTTCACCCATCTCTTACAAACATCTAAAGAAACAAAGCAAAAGTTGAATGGGCCACGAAACATAAACGGACCGAAAACTAGGCCAAATGTAAAGTTCAGCAAAATGTAAAAATAAGACAAAAACGTAAATAAATCATAAAATAAGTCGTTTTTTGGCTGAAATGATGACCCAAACTGCCTACAAGTGTTTGTCAAAATGGGCTCTTCGCTCCGACGGTCGTTTTGACTGGTCATAGGCCCAAAACAAAGACTTCTAGCCCAACTTATGATCGTTTCAGTGAAGCCCCTTTTGATAAGCGATCTTGGGCCTCCAAAAAGGCTAAAGCTTGCTCATCCACACTTGGGTCCACATCACAACCTTACGCAAAATCTTAAATAGGCAGGTTGTTTTCCATATTAAAGCTCAAAAAAAACAGTAGAACTTGAGCACCACCATGCACAATTACCAAAGTAGAGGTCGACACAGATGACACTTTGTCAACCAACACACCAATTTCCAGAACACCACCAGCATTATCAACAGCTCAACGGTTACAGCCCAACCAGCAAACCCAAAGAACATTATTCCAAGGAGAAAGTAAGAAAACCATAGAAAAAATAAATTATAGAATTGTACTAACTTGCTACATTGCATCTTATTTAATTTTATAATAACCTTTGCAATAACATGTCATCAGCATGCAAGAGGCCTAAGACCGACTAGAAAGATCGATGAAATAGCTTTTGAAGTAGCCATGAATACTAACATCTGTTGGATCAAGTATGGCTGGTACAACCAAAACCAAACACATAGATTTTTTTAGTACAACAAATAAGGAACTTCCAAAGACAACTTCAACACTTTTGAAGACATCTGCTGAACTTCCGAAAACAACTACTGAACTTCCGAAGACAAGTCTAAGGAACTTCCGAAGATAAGCTTTAGCTTCCGAAGACAAAGTCTCTGCTCTTCTGAAGCTCAACACTTAGAAGAAATAAATACAACTGTTGGAGCTATACAAGATAGTCTATATTATCAGCATAGTCAAAGTCAACAAAAGTCAACGTCACCGTTAAAGTCAACGCAAAAGTCAAACACGACACGTTCGAAACGAAGAACCGAGACAAGACGTTGAAGATTTAGATGACTAGGATTTTTATTGTAATAAATATATTTTGTGAGAACAAAATATATTTTACTATGTTTGAGTCATGTTTTAATCTAGTTATATAGTCTAGGGGGTTATGTGTAAATATGGAAACTTAGACTAGACTATAAATAGCCTAATTGTAATTAGAATTAGGTTAATGGTTGTATGACCAATAGATTGAGAGATTACTTGTAAACACATTATTAGCAATCTAATTGAAGATCAAAGGGGTTTTGATTGTGATTATCATATTTTGATCTTTAATCTTCATGATTTGATTCAAGTGTACTTATCCTGGATTTACAATTTGGTATCAGATGCTTATTACATCAAATGCATTGAAGATTAGAAAATTTTGTTGCTGATTTTTGAAGGTGTTCATATCAATTTTCGAGAGAGAAAGTATGGGTTTAGAGAAAGAAAGTAGATCTGAAATTCAAATTTGATCCCAAACACAATTAATTCATCAGATCTACAACAATCTATTACAAATTTGAAGATATTCAACATATATTTATGATCTACAACATATTTTATACAAGAAATTGAAAGAAAAATTCAGATCTGAAGAAGTTTCTCTCTCACACACTAGTGTGTGTGTGTGTTTTTGGTGTTCTTAGAGCTTCAACATCATCATCCAGCAAACTTAGCACTTTTCTAAACGAAAGTTCAAAATTTCCAGCAAAATTACAGTTTCATCCGACGAAACTCCGGCAAAGTTCCGGCGAAACTGCAACTCCGGCGAAATTGCATATTTTCTGGCGAAACTATCAACCTGGGAAATTAAAAAAATCAGCGAAATTATAAAAAAAAAATCCACGAAATTAATTTTTTTTTTCTTCTTTTCTGCGAATTTATATCTTCAAACTGCTAATTTATAAAAATCAAACTACGAATTAACAAAAGTTCAGCGAAATTATAAAAATACATATCTATAACCCCAGCCGCCAGAACACACTCACCACAATCAGCTTCGAAACCACCTAAACGGTCACCGCAACCAACATTACCGATGTCGCCTTGCACCATCTCCACACACCATATAGTGGTCGAGAACCACCCACTTTCATTGCTATAAAAACCTAAACACCATCGTCATTACAACTAAATATCACCATCACAACCACCTAAATAACATCACAGTTAACCACCACCAAAAACCCTAAATAAAACATGACACAACAGCTTAGTTATGATAGAGAGCCATCATGGTAGTCATCACCCATGCCTTGTACCACCACCACAACAACCAAATTCGTCATATTTAGCAGCCACAACTGTCGATCTATTTTATTGGACCAGATCTTTCACCATTCATCATTATCACTGTCATACACGATTGCTTGAGTTCTAGTGAGGTTCTGATAAGGAAGACCACCATAACCATCATCGCTGAAACCATCGTACAACATCACTCACGTTAGAATGGTGAGAGGAGTCGGGAGGGGTATCACAATCACCTCCTTCCCTAAAGTAACCAGATCTACCACTGTAACCACCACCATACCCATGGTCACGTCTGCCACCATAACCATCACCGGAACCCTAGCTGCAACAATCTTTTCTCCTCTATAACTCATTCGTTACTAAGTTTTAGAGAAAATCGAGACCACCGTTGGATTCAGGAGGTTGTGTTTAGTGGGAATAGAAGTTCAACTTGGGATAACTCACCGTTTTTTTTTGCGTCCGCCGGAAATCCGCCAGAAATCTCCCCTCATCCGTCTCTCTCTCTCTAACACACTTAAGTGTGTGTTTTGGTGGAAGTTAGACTTGGGTTAGGGTTTATATGTGTTAATGGGCTGGGTTATGTAAAATTGGATTCTCAATTGGGTTAAGCAAATTAGGCTGAAATTTGGTTAATAGACTTTGGTTTTATAAATTGGGCTTGTAAAGATTAAAAATTGGGTTGGGTTTTATAAAAAAGTTAGTTAATAGACTTTTCTCAAATTGGTTTAATAATTGGGTTTGGATTGGGTAATCAATTTACTTGTTAATTGGGTTCATGTTATTGTGTGGGCTCGTTAAAAACAACAAAAAATATAACAACGGTAGGTTCATTCAAAATCAAAGAAATAATTATTTTTTGTAACACTCGGTTATTTATTTATTTTGAAGCTGACGAAGGAAGAAAATAAATAAAGTCCTAAGTCGAGGGACCAAACTCACCAACGAATAAAAGTTGGGTGAGTGGGGGTATATAAAGGGAGAGGGCAGCCCTTACCCTCTCCCCACACTCATATTTCAGCCAAACAAGAGGGGAGAAAAGAGAAAGGAAGAAAAGAGGAAGAAGTGTTGGTTCGGGTTGGTTCGAGTGACCAAAATCGCTGAGAAGCGGGTCAAATCGAAGCTTTCCTTGTTGTGGTCGTTTGTGTGAGTTCTAGGACCCCTCTTTTACACATTTTTGAATAACTTGGGGCTGGAACACATCTGAAAATTGGGTTTTTGAGTGTGTATGTGTGTGACCCGTATGCGTATGTGTATGTGTGTGTATGATGCGCTTGAGCCTTGTTTGTGAGCTTGTGTGTGCTTGAATGGTGTTGTGGTATGCACCCTAAGGTTTAGGATGGTTGATTTGGGCTTAGAATGGGTTTAGATGAGCATGGAGGTCGAAAATGGTAGATTGGGTTCTGGATGAACTGCATTCTGCACCGGCTAGGGCTAGGCGACCGAATGGAGGCCATACGGTCGAATGAGGGGTGATTGGGGTCCATTCGAACGATTGAGAGTTCATTCGCAAGATTGGGGCCAATTGCATGGGGAATCATGCGACTGAGGGTCCAGTCGCATAAGTACTCATCCGCATTAGTTCCATTCACATGAGGTCCATCCGCATTAAGTCCATTCGTACGATTAGGTGTTCATTCGCATGAGTGTTCGTCCACATTGGTTCATTCGCATGATGTTCAGTCACATGGAGGCCATGCGACTGAAGGGTGTCCATACGCCCGAATAGGGCTGTTGCAACCGAGGAGAAGTGTTGTTCAACTTCTGACATTCGGGGGAAAGTGCAGATGTAAGTTTTGACGTAAAGTTCCCGTAAGTTCATGTAAGATGATGATTGAGGCCTTAGAGAGCAGTTTGAGCATGATGATGATGATGATGTTGCAGGATTATGCATGTTATGTATGTATGATGTTGCCCTGTGTGATATTGATGACTGTGTATGTTATGTTCCTTATTATGATGTATGTTTATCTTTCCTATGGCTTTACGTGTCATCTTATGAATGAATGAAAGTATTATGTAACGTAAAGTGAAAGTTAATGAAAGAGGAACATGAAGTAAGAATGCATGCATTAATGAATGATGAATGTGATGAAAGTCTTGCAAGCACTGGATGTCGGGACATGCCATTAAGGTGTTAGGCCAACAATGTGCGGGTTCGCTACCCCGGGAGGATGCACATCGGGGTCTTTCTTTGTGATTGACCATATGTATGAACCATTGTTGCGTGCCTTAGAACTGTGACCATTTGGTGTCGAGCACCACTGATGAAGGTCTTTTATAGGCTTAGGTCTGGTACCACGAGACTGAAGGGCATAGCATATGACAGTGGTATACCTGAACTTTACTTTAGATACTATGACCATTTGGTGCCGAGCACCATCGATGAAGGTCTTTTATAGGCTTAGGTCCAGTACCACGTGAATGAAGGGTAAAGTTCATGGTGATGACGAAAGGAAAAGTTGTAATGATGAACAAACGAATAAAAATAAGATGAATGAATGAACGGAAGTTAATGAACGATGAAGATAATATATATTATCTATGTGTATGTATGATGTATGATCACATGAAAGAAAAGAACGGTTTCAACAAAAGAAAAGTATGTTTTATTTTATAAAACTAGAACTCACTCCACAACGCTAACTTTGATGTGTTTCCACTTGGCAGGTAATGATTGCTGAGGATGGCACGAGGCGGCTACTCAGCTCTTTTGTATGGCATTCTTTTATTAATGTTTTTGCATTGTAATACGAACAAATGATGTTTTGAAATGAACGCTTGTATTAACTTGCAAAAGCATTTATAATGATATGAAAAGTTAATTTTATGTGCGATGAGGATCCAACTGTAAGCGTCCTGGGAACGGGGCCTTACAAGTTGGTATCAGAGCCAAAGTTTAAGTGAAATGGGTAAATTTTCAAAATAAACCTTAACTTCAACTGAGAATAGGACGGAAAACGGAAGTGATGCCAATCTGAGTAGCTGCGTTCCATCAGGTATTTTCGTAAAGTTAACCGGTATTATATGCGCATATTATGTGTTATGTGTTGTATGTAGATTTAGATACTGATGTAGTCAGAATAGGTAATGCTCGGGGTGTGAAGAGTAAAGTAAGTGGCTAATCACAATTGGCCAATTTAATTAGGGACTTACTATACTTGACATAAACTGAGTTGTTCCCTTGAATGACCGTGTTGGTGTTTGAATTTTTCAGTGTGCGTGTGATGGCCGGTGGTAGATCTTCGAAAGCTTCACGTGGTAGGGGTCACGATGCTAAACCGCGACACCCAAGAGAGGGAGACCCAGAGTTGAGAAGGTGGTTCATGAAGAACCAGAGACCCCTCATCCGAAGGGTGGCGACGAGAGCGTCAATCTGAGAGCCTCAGTAAAGGAGGCTGTTGTGGAAGAAGTTCATGAGGTCATGCAGACAATCTTACCGTCTGTAGTGACCGAAGTGATTAAGGCAGTACAGGAAGGGGAAGAAAGGAGAGGAACATGTCCTCAGGAGGACGAGAGCAACCAGAGCCTGAAACGGTTCTCTCAGATGATGAAGAAGAGGTAGAAGAAGAAAAACCTGTGCAGGAAGCGACACGAAGCTGTAACTACGGGGAATTTATAAGATGCAAGCCCCCAACTTTTGATGGAAACGACACTGTTGCTGCTGCTTACTAGTGGGTGAGGGAAATGGAGGTTGTTCTTGATATCAGCGAGTGCCAGGAAGACCAAAAGGTGAAGTTCGCTACCCACTCTTTTGTGGACTCGGCTCTGTGTTGGTGGGACAATTACTCCAAGCCGAGGGTAGCAGGGCCATTGGGAGAATGAGATGGTCTGAACCGAAGAAGTTGGTGATTGAGGAGTTCTGTCCTCATAGAGAAATGGATAAGGTTGAGAGAGAATTCCTGCAGCTGGAGGCGGGGACCATGACACACCAACAGTACACCACAAAGTTCAACGAGATGGCACGGATGGTGCCGGATCAGGTGACACCTCTGTCTTGAAAGATCAAGAGGTATATTCAGGGTTTGCCAGCGGATATTTACAGGCACATGATCGCTGCCCGGCCGAGCATGTTTAGGTCAGCGGTGGATTTGGCAGGGAGACTGTATGATGAGAGAACGGTGGTGGTGTCTAAAGGTGGTAGGAAGTGGAGGTGATTGAAACTGGCAGGGGAAGAGGTTTGGTCAGGGTGATGCCTCGAAGGGTAATAAGAAGGCACGAGTGGATGACCGCCATGTGGTCACATCAAGTGCGGGGTCGAAGAGGTATGGCAAGTGTGGAAGGGAGCATAGTGGGGAGTGTAGGTTTGGGTCGAACTTGTGCTTTAAATGTGGGAAGACGGGGCACATGGCAAAGGACTGTTGTATGGTCCAGTGCTATAGCTGTAGTGAAAAGGGTCACATGAGCAGGGATTGTAAGAAGCCGAGTGCTGAGAGTTCCGAGGCGAAGAAGACGGGAGGTGAAAGGCCGAGGGCGAGCGCCATGGCATTCACTATGACACAGAAGGAAGCTAGGACGGATCCTGATGTCGTGTCCAGTACGTTTCTTGTGAATCAAACTTTAGCTTCTGTGTTATTTGATTCGGGTGCCGATAAAAGTTTTATTTCTGCTGCTTTCTGTGCTAAGCTGCCTGTTAGTAGTAGACGTGTTAATGCGCCATTCGATGTAGAAATTGCCATAGGTAAGTCTACCAGGATCTATGAGATGATAGAGAACTGTGATGTGGAGCGAGAAGGTCATAAGTTTCCTGTTAGACCGTTCGTGATGCCCTTAGGTGGTTTTGATTTGGTTCTTGGGATGGATTGGTTGGCGGACTCCAAGGAGAACATTGTGTGTTGCAAGAAGATGATTCATTTGACAACGCCTAACGGTAGTTGAGTGACGATTTATAGTGATCAGGTTACTACGATTCCGAAGGTGATATCGATGGCGGTGGCAGGAAAGTGTATGAGGCGTGGATGTAGTGCCTAGTTAGCCTAAGTAAAGGATATAGATACGCCAACACCACAACTATCCGATGTACCTGTTGTGTGTGACTTTCCGGACGTGTTCCTAGAAGACTTATCAGGAGTGCCACCTGACCGTGAGATCGATTTTCAGATTGATCTGATACCGGGTGCCCAACCTGTTGCCAAGCACCGTATTGGTTGGCTCCAACAGGTATGAAGGAGTTGATGGAGTAGTTGCAAGAGCTGCTTGATAAGGGGTTCATCAGACCGAGTATCTCTCGTTGGGGGGCTCTGGTCCTGTTTGTGTAGAAGAAAGATGGTAGTATGAGGATGTGCATTGACTACCGCGAGCTGAATAAATTAACAGTGAAGAACCGATACCCCTTACCGAGAATAGATGATTTGTTCGATCAGCTTCAGGCGCCAGTTGGTTTTCAAGGATCGACCTTCGATTAGGCTATCATCAGCTGAAGGTGAAAGAGCAGGATGTTCCTAAAACAGCTTTTCGCACACGCTACGGTCACTACGAGTTTCTTGTCATGTCTTTTGGTTTGACCAATGTGCCAGCTGCTTTTATGGATCTGATGAACCGTGTGTGTCGGCTGATGTTGGATAAATCAGTGATTGTGTTTATTGATGATATCTTGATTTATTCAAAGAGTGAAATTGAGCATGCCGGTCATATTGGGGAGGTTCTGGAGAGTTGTGGAAGGAGAAGTTGTACGCCAAGTTCTCCAAGTGTGCATTTTGGTTGCGCAAAGTTCAGTTCTTGGGTCACGTGATGTATCCGGATAGGATCATGGTGGACCCGGCTAAGGTGCAGGCAGTGATGCAATGGAAGTTTCCTAAGACGTCATCCGAGATTCGTAGCTTCTTGGGTTTGGTAGGCTACTATAGAAGGTTTATCCAAGACTTCTCTAAGATTGCTTCTCCACTGACCAAGTTGACCCGGAAGGAAGTGAAATTTGTATGGGGTCAAGCTCAAGAGAAGGCTTTTGAAGAATTGAAGGCGAGATTGACTCAAGCTCCTGTTCTATCATTACCCGATGGAAGTGAAGACCTGGTGGTTTATTCTCATGCTTCCTATTTGGGGTTGGGGTGTGTGTTAATGCAGAAAGGAAAGGTTATAGCTTATGCATCCTAACAGTTGAAGGTTCATGAGGTCAACTACGCTAATCATGACTTGGAGCTAGCAGCCGTGGTCTTTGTGTTAAAGATTTGGAGGCACTATCTTTATGGGACGAAGTGCACCATTTTCACCGACCGCAAGAGCTCGAAGTACTTCTTCGAGCAAAAAGATCTGAACATGAGGCAGAGAAGGTGGTTGGAGCTCATAAAAGATTATGATTGCGAGATCTACTACCATTGGGGCAAGGCCAATGTGGTGGCAGACGCCCTTAGCCGAAAAGAGAGACCCGAGCCCATTCGGGTGAAAGCCTATCAGTTGATCATGACCTCTGACGTGATGAAGCAAGTCAAAGATTTTCAAGATGAGGCATTGAAAGAAGATCATCTTAACTCTGAGAGAATGAGAGGTCTGGTCACAGAATTGGGTGAAAACACGCTTGGTGTTAGAACTCGATTCGGGAGAACGTGGGTTCCTCGTTTTGGGGATCTATGGGTGAAGATTTTAGATGAAGCTCACAAGACTCGATACTCCATTCATCCAGGTGCCACGAAAATGTACCAAGATATGAAGAAAGATTATTGGTGGCCGGGTATGAAACGCGACGTGGTGGAGTATATGAGTAAGTGCCTTACTTGTCTATAGGTGAAGGCTGAGCATCAGAAGCTGTATGGGAAGATCCAACCTTTGGATATACCGGAATGGAAGTGGGAGCACATCACTATGGATTTCATTACGAAGCTGCCGCGTACTCCGAAGGGGTATGATGCCATATGGGTGATTGTTGACCACCTGACGAAGAGTGCTCACTTCCTACCGATCCGCGAGACATATTCATCCGAGAGGTTGGCGGATCTATTCATCAAGGAAATTGTAACTCTTCATGGTGTGCCGGTGTCTATTGTATCTGATCATGACACCCGGTTTACATCCAAATTTTGGAAGAAGTTCCATGATGCCATGGGGACGAGGTTACATATTAACATGGCTTACCATCCCTAGACTGATGGTCAGTTAGAGAGGACCATTCAGACATTGGAGGACATGCATCGGGCATGTGTGATTGATTTTGGGGGAAGTTAGGATGACCACCTACCGCTAGCTGAATTCTCATACAACAACAACTATCATGCCAGTATTGGTATGCCACCATATGAGATGCTACACGGTAGGAGATGCAGAACACCCGTTTGTTGGGGTGATATTGGTCAGAAGGAGTTGGGGAGCGTCGAGGTGATTGAGGCTATGACTGAGAAGCTTGAGAAGATCAAAGCCTTCATGAAGGCAGCCAAAGATAGACAGAAGTCGTATGCCGATAAACGATGCAAACCGATTGAGTTCCAGGTGGGTGACCGGGTTATGTTGAAGGTCTCACCTTAGAAGGGTATTATCCGATTCAGAAAGTGGGGCAAGTTGAGCCAAGGTACATAGGCCCTTTCCGAATTGTTGCTCGGGTAGGAGAGGTGGCCTATAGACTGGAGTTACCGGATGAGTTAAGTGGAATTCACCCGACATTCCATGTATCTCATCTAAGAAAGTGCTTAGCTGATGAAGACATGATTGTCCAACTCGAGGATATCAAAGTAGACGAACGGCTCAATTATGTGGAACAACCAGTGGCAATCATCGATCGAAAAGAGAAAAGGCTGAGAAATAAAGGGGGCCTCTTGTGCGTGTATAGTGGAAGCACAGAAAAGGATCCGAGTCAACGTGGGAGACTGAGGAAGAAATGAGACAGCATTACCCACGCTTGTTCGAGGAATAACATGTTTCGGGGATGAAACCTATTTAAGGGGGTGGACTTGTAACACCCGGTTATTTACTTATTTTGAAGCCGACAATGGAAGAAAATAAAT
This sequence comes from Flaveria trinervia, assembly GCA_025506515.1. NCBI lineage: Eukaryota > Viridiplantae > Streptophyta > Magnoliopsida > Asterales > Asteraceae > Flaveria > Flaveria trinervia. Next base: position 25,882,258 of record CM046447.1, read on the forward strand.
AAAGTCCTAAGTCGAGGGACCAAACTCGCCAACGAAAGAAAGTTGGGTGAGTGGGGGTATATAAAGGGAAAGGGCAGCCCTTACCCTCTCTCCACACTCATATTTCAGCCAAACAAGAGGGGAGAAGAGAGAAAGGAAGAAAAGAGGAAGAAGTGTTGGTTTGGGTTGGTTCGAGTGACCAAAATCGTTGAAAAGCTGGTCAAATCGAAGCTCTCCTCGTTGTGGCCGTTTGTGTGAGTTCTAGGACCCTCTTTTACAGACTTTTGAATGATTTGGGGCTGGAACACATCTGAAAATTGGGTTTTTGAGTGTGTATGTGTGTGACGTGTATGCATATGTGTATGTGTGTGTATGATGCGCTTGAGCCTTGTTTGTGAGCCTGTGTGTGCTTGAATGGTGTTGTGGTATGCATCCCTAAGGTTTAGGATGGTTGATTTGGGCTTAGAATGGGTTTAGATGAGCTTGAAGGTCGAAAATAGCAGATTAGGTTCGCGATGAACTGCATTCTACACCAGTTAGGACTAGGCGACCGAATAGAGGCCATATGGCCTAATGAGGGGCGATTGGGGTCCATTCGCACGATTGAGAGTTTATTCGCACGATTGGGGCCATTCGCATGGGGAATCATGCGACTGAGGGTCCAGTCGCATAAGTACTCATCGGCATTAGTTCCATTTGCATAAGGTACATCCGCATTAAGTCTATTCGTACGATTGGGTGTTCATTCGCCTGAGTGTTCATCCGCATTGGTTCATTCGCATGATGTTCAGTCGCATGGAGGCCATGCGACTGAAGGGTGTCCATACGCCGGAATAGGGCTGTTGCACCCGAGGAGAAATGTAGTTTAACTTCTGACTTTCGGGGAAAGTGCAGATGTAAGTTTTGACGTAAAGGTTCCCGTAAGTTCATGTAAGATAATGATTGAGGCCTTAGAGAGCATGTTGAACATGATGATGATGATGTTTCATGATTATGCATGTTATGTATATATGATGTTGCCCTGTATGATGCTGATGACTGTGTATGTTATGCTCCTAATTATGATGTATGTTTATCTTTCCTATGGCTTCACGTGTCATGTTAATGAATGAATGAAAGTATTATATAACGTAAAGTGAAAGATAATAAAAGAGGAACATGAAGTAAGAATGCATGCATTAATGAACAATGAAAGTGATGAAAGTCTTACAAGCACGGGATGTCGGGACACGCCATTAAGGTGTTAGCCCAACATTGTGCGGGTTCGCTACCACGGGAGGATGCATATCGGGGTATTTCTTTGTGATTGACCATATGTATGAACCATTGTTGTGTGCCTTAGGTACTTTGACCATTTGGTGCCGAGCACCACCGATGAAGGTCTTTTATAGGCTTAGGTCCAGTACCACGAGGCTGAAGGGCATAGCATATGACAGTGGTATATCTGAACTTTACCTTAGATACTGTGACCATTTGGTGCCGAGAACCACCGATGAAGGTCTTTTATAGGCTTAGGTCCAGTACCACGTGAATGAAGGGTAAAGTTCATGGTGATGACGAAAGGAAATGATGTAAAGATGAACAAACGAATGAAAGTAAGATGAATGAATGAACGGAAGTTAATGAACGATGAAGATAATAAATATTATCTATGTGTACGTATGATGTATGATCGCATGAAAGAAAAGAACGGTTTAACGAAAGAAAAGTATGTTTATTTTATAAAACGGTTTTAATGTGTTTTCAGTTGGCAGGTAATGATTGATGAGGATGGCACGAGGCGGCTACTCAGCTTTCTTGGATGGCATTCTTTTGTTAATGTTTTTGCATTGTAATGCGAATGAATGATGTTTTGAAATGAACACTTGTATTAATTTGCAAAAACATTTGTAATGATATGAAAAGTTATTTTTATGTTTCCGCTGCAATACTTTCATAAGGCAAATGTAATTTATATGTTTTATGTGCGATGAGGATCCAAGTGTAAGCGTCCCGGGAATGGGGCCTTACATTTTTTAATCCCGATGTAGAAATATTCAACGATTTTAAAGTATTTATAAAAAAACAAGCTGACCTGGCAGCTGACCCTAGTTTCTAAGATTGTATTGTGTGAAATTTAAATATATTATTTTTCCAGGGAGAGAATATTCTAAAAATTTTGGAAAAATATTTTTAGGTCGTTTAATTGTTCACAATTTTTAATAAAATGTCATATTCGGAAGATTTTAAATCAGATAATCTTACAACGGCACAAAGCCGGTTTGACTCTTTTGCAACAATGAAGAAAGAAAAATTGTCAGATTGATTGATTGATTCTAAAGGTGGCAAATAATCTAAAGAAGCATGTTTTAGATCTTAGTAATCATTAATAGATTCAAAAGCTTCCGTCTGCTTGGAATCATCAAGTTAAAATGCTGAAGCAAGAAAGAGATTATGTCGACACAAAACTTGTGGATATTATCAATAGACCAAAATCTCTTGAGCTGGATATCCAAAGAAAAGAATTTCAACAAGCCGTGTTCCCACATCAACCCAACACGCTTAATACTAAACTTGTTTCTTCTCTAACAAGCATATTTGATTACAAACCCGAGCTGATTGAAAAGATGAAATTATTGAGAACTGATTTGGATTCCACTATTAAAATCAAAGAAACTTGTGAAGCTCTGAGCGTTGATACTGACAGTAAACCCTGTTAGGACCTGGTATTTGAACGAAATACCTGGAGATTAGCGTGTAAACCAGATCAAATTGTGCGGAATCCTATTTGATTGGGATCCAATCAATGAGAACACACGAAGAATCAATCAAGAATTGAAACTAACGTTAGAAATCGATTGGGAATCGATCTAATGTTTTTTATGAACTTCGAGAATGAATTGTGAGGGTTCTGGACGGCTAGAGTACGTCTGGAATCGTAATTAATCAAAAGCCCTAATTTTTCACGAATTGGGTTGTATTTATAGGTTGGTATTATTTAATCGTGCGACTGAACCATTAGTATGGTTCAGTCGTGCGATTGAACCATGCGGTTGATTCATACACTCAGTCGTGCGACTGAGCCAATCTTATGTGTCAATCATACGACTAATCCAGTCTCCCGGTTCAGTCGTGCGACTGAGTCATTCGTATGAAGTTATTCATGCTTATGGTCCATTCGCATGGGCCATTCGCATGAGAACTTCATTATGTTAAGTTTGAATGTATTAATTAATAAACATTATGTGTAACCATTCAAACAATCGCTAACCTAATTAACCAATTTAATATCAATTCATTAATGAAATATTAGTCATTACAAATCACAAACAACCAATATCATTTCATTAATCATATCAAATTACACCAGAATCAGATAAACAAGATCTATTACATTTCATATCATGATCTAGGGACATACATGTATCAACAAACTCCGCCTTGGACCTAGATCTCTCTAATGTCTTGTTTTCTGCATAACCTCCTTGTATTTCTTGTACTTCTCCTCTTTTGTGACTCCCGTGTGAATCTCAAACGCGAAGCAGAGTCGAATAACGTTCTGGAACTAGAGGGCTTGTACAATATCTTGCGTATCATAGAACAGTGGCCACTTGTATAGCGTATAGACATCACTTTCCGACAAGTTTGTAAGCCACATCGGGTCGAATACCCTGATAGTAGCCATTTGTCCCTCTTTGCTTAAGACTATGACCGCTTCAGCTGTTCTCCAATCATAGTACCACCACTTAAAATGTGGAGTGAAATCCTATGGCATTTCCCTAAGTGGGATTCTTGACATTATGCGTGGAGGATTCCACTTCAACACTATCTTAGGCTTGCCAGTAATGGCATCAACCTCAGACCTTCTGATATACCTAGTAGGCTGTTGGGGTCTGAAGTTAACCCATCTAGTGTGGTACTCCTTCTTTAGGGCAGCCTCAAACCAGCCTGACATCTTCCTCGGGTCAGCATACAAAAGCTTTAGTTTGGCCATCTGTTGAGCTCAAAACCTGGTAGAGTCTTCAGATCATGTGGGAATCTGAAGTACTCTATGCCCTGTTCTCTCTTAACTGCATACGCAGTGAGATCTTCAAAGTACGCCCATGCTATGATCCTTCCTGACACCTTGTGATGTTTCTTGACTCTATAGAGTTTGGTGTAGGAATCCTTCTTTGGTGCAGTACGTTGGACTCTAACATCTTCAAAAACATGCAGCCCACTCAGCCTTTCGAATGTCGACATCATCATTTGAGGCTTGGGCTGTGTCTTCTGCTTTCTCTGTTTCTTGCTCCATATAGTTCAACACCTCAATGGTATCGCTGACAAGGGATTCACCCAGATTGGGGACCACATTACCCTCATTGTCAGCGTACTGAGGGTACTCCTCGGCAGTGACATCTTCGATCTCTACATCATCAACATCGTTGAGCTCTTCGTCACTTGTCGAATCGCATGTCGGAGCATCTTTTACTATCTCATCTGGATTTAGCTCGAAAAGCTTCGCGAGTTGCTCATTTGATAGGTCATGAATTATTTCCCCTTCTTCAGGGGTATAATTCATTGACCTCCTGACAATCCCTTGCAGATCAAGAATCATTGTTAGCTGAGACTTAACCTGCTGAAGGGGAGCAACATCAAACTCATCTCTTTGGTAATTTTGATCTGTTTGATTTAAACATTCCACACATAAATCATTAGTAATTAATCAAACAGAAATGCATTAAAGTAATATAAACATTAAATACATTGTTTCAATACAGGATTCAAATACAAACAAAGATAAATACATAAACATCTAGACTTTACTTTTATCTTGTATCATTGTTTCATCACTTGGATGAGCAGAGGTAGAAGCTGATTGATCTTGTCTGTTCTTTGTCCTTTTCTCTTGACCTGTAGCAGGGGCCGATGCAGGTGCATCCCCTCCTTCTGCTTCTTCATCATCGTCCTTCTCCTCTGTCCTATCTCTTTCTGTATCTTCATACTCCTCTGTATCACTCTCATCATCCACATCATTATCTTCATCATCATCATCATCTCTGTCTCCTTCCCTGATCTTGAATGGCTCCTCCTTAGATCCTTTCAGTTTTAACAGGATAATCTTCCTTTCCTTCTCCAGCTCCTCTATTTTCTTGCTTGATATGACACTTTGAGCTTGGAGTTGGTCCATCTTGGTGCTCTGAGCAGCCATCTGCTGAGCCTGCCCTTTATAACTCGAGCCTGCTCTGCAATTTGGTGAGATTGTGCAGCAGTCAGGTCAGTAAGCTGGCGGATCTGAGCTGCCTTTTCCTCATCAGCAGCCAGTAAGCGCATCACCATTCTGTTAAGCGCTGACAACTGTTCCTCTACCCCGATAGGAGGTAGAGGAGATCTATAAGTATGTGAGGGATGGACTGAGGGTATTGATTGGTGTGACGTGGTGGTGGAGGTGGCTATAGTGAAGATAGGTCTGTATAATGGTGGAGGTGATGTGGGAGTAAAGGATATGGTGGTGGAGGGAATTTGTACTGTGGTGGTAGGTATGGTGGTGGCTGTGGTAGATGTGGTGGATGTGGTGGCTGTGGTGGATGTGGTGGCTGTGGTGGATGTGGTAGATGTGGTGGATGTGGTGGCTGTGGTGATGTGGTGGTTGTGGTAGTGAGGAAGGTCACCCGATGCTTCTTCTTCTTCTTCTTCTGACCATGGGGTTTAGCCATTCTCTTCCTCCTTGTTCCAGTTGAGGTGGAAGCTCCCCTAAAACCATGCCTATGGACCCCGGTGCATAGCTTGGGTCAGTATCAGTATCTCCGGAGTCTCTCGGGTGTTCACCAACCACCCTTAACCCATGTTCTGTGGGAACAACTTTTCTTCCCACAGTTTGCGTAAGGGGCTCCTCATCCGATTCATCTCCTCCTCCGCACCAAGAACAAAATCCTGATGAAATCCCGCTGACTCGGTAACTTCTCCAGCTGTGACGGACACTGGAGGTACAGAATCAGACATAGTGCCTCTGAGTGGAATAGGCATATCGTCTCCAGCACCCCACTATCATCATCATCTGAGTCATGAGTGGGTAGAGCTATCTGTTCCACATCAGAGTCACTATCATCATGACGCCACTTTCTCTTTGCTGGCACCACGTAGTCATCCCGGGCAAGATGACCAAACAACCTCCTGACAGGAGGCTTCACTTGCTTTCCCCTGTACACTTTCATCCTTCCCAGGGTAGTGTCATCCATTACCTCCAAGACTACCGCATCCTCCTTTTCCTTCGGCAGGGAGGGAAGCTTCTGATCTATGATCATCTGCATAAACTCGAGTACATACAGAAGGCTTCCTTCCTTTCCCCTCGATGTTCTCCACCAGATAGGTGAAGATCATCTTGGAGAAGCTGAATGGATGGTTCAGCACCAATGCAACGTACATGTTCTGCATCTGGTCAGACAGCTCATCAAAACCACCTTTTCTGGAAGCCATGCACTTGAGCAGCACGTGCGCAAGATATTTAAACTGGGGACAGAGGTTACTCTTGTTGAGTACCCCAGAATTGATGTCCCCAGAGTATTTGGTTCTAAGAAAGCATCCTCTAACTATGAGGGGGTGTAATCGAGTCGGACAATCAGCGTCATCCCCCAATTGTAGTACGATCCTTAGATCCTCCTCTGAAATAGTAATAGCCTCTCCAAATATGGTACTTCTGATGCAATGAGGCTCAGACGATCTATCAACTGTAGCCCCTTCCCAGAAGGCTTGTTGAATGGATCGATACGGAGTGCAAGGAGTAGATATGGCATGTGCAATCCTCGATCTCAGTAGAATGTGATTATGCCAGAGAAATCAGCAGTGTTTCTGGATGTTAAGTCCAGATGAGCACATATATTGTGCTTTGTGCTCATAATCCATCTACTCGCCATCTGTTACACAAGGATAGTAAACATTAGTACCATTGACTAAGAAAGTCATGAAATCCTTAAGCTTGAAGAAAATCTTTCTGTCATGCGATTGAGATTGTGCGACTGAGTTCAGGCGTGCGAATGAACAGTGCGAAAGAAGTTCGGTCGTGCGATTGAACCATGCGAAAGGGTTCAGTCGTGCGATTGAACCGTACGAATGGGACTCAATCGTGCGACTGATCCCATATGTACCTCTGAGTGGGTGACTGGGCTCCTACGTATATACCCTCATGCGTTTACACTAGTCGTGCGACTGAACTTCATACGCATGGTTCAGTCATGCGTTTAAGCAGTTTGAGCCCTTCAGTCGTGTGCGACTGAAGTTCATCACTGGTCAATTCGCATGAAGTACTGACTGTTCAATTCAAATTAATTTTCACCATTTTTGAGTTTTAGACATCATTATCTGGTCATTTGACTCGCAATTCATTCTTAAACCACCTAACATCGTTACTTTCGTTTGTTTGAGTCATTTAGGTAGGTTATTTAGTCACTTAAGTCTCGCTCGTTACTTTGCGAGTCCGAATGTACCATTTTTTTCATCAAATTTAAGGTTATGGGAGTGCATGTATACAGTAAATTACCTGTAGAGTCAATGTAGATGGTCAGTAATCAAGAAACAGGGGGTTTTGCGATCAATTGAAATTTTGCAGAGTTGGGTTAATTCGTGCGATTCAGGGTGATTTTGAAGGTGGTGAGTCTCTGTGAACGACTCCCCTTCTATTTATTAAACCCTAGATTCAGTCGTGCGACTGAGCTCATACGCACCTTTCAGTCGTGCGAGTGGGACTCAGTCGTGCGATTGGTTCAATCGTCCTTCTTCAGTCGTCCGACTGAATCTCAGTCGTCCGACTGACTCACTCATTCTCCTTAATCATCCGACGGGCCAATCGATGGGCTATTCGTTGAATCGTCCATATTCATGGTCATTTGTACGAATAGCTTCCAGTCGTATGATGGTCCATACGATGGTCCATTCGTGCGAATAGGTCATATTTATTAATTTTTCTGCCAATTGGAATATTTAACTTTAAAAATCCCTTTAATTGCAGAAATTTACGTTATGAGTAGTGATCATCTTAGATATGATCGTTTTGACTTGAAAACCTTTTATACCTCAGACGTGACTGATTAACTTGTAACACATATGTGGTCATCTCAGACATGACCTGTTAGTGAGTTGATCCTTACTGATTTTCCTGATGTAATCCGACAAACAACAAAACTAAAACGACTGACTAAATTAGAAAATTAACTAAAAATAAAATTAGTTTTTGCTTTTTGTGAGAGATAAGTCCTGAGATGGAAATCTACGGATTTGGTTCTGGAATAGACAGCTTTAACTTAGATTGACCATACCTGGACAATTCCATTTTGGAATCATACAGGCAGTTCAATCAGTTTGGACTTGTTATCAAAATCTTTGATGTCAATTCTTAGATTACCACATTGAATCAAACTTTCAAGAATTGCAGTCACAATGATTGTCAATATGTTTGTCCACTTAAATCCATACACAGACTTTTGACCCAACTGGTGATTGTTTTAGGTTTAATTATTTCAACTAACATTTGTGGATCCACACTATATGGTAAGCAACATTCCTCAGGAGCTTTTGAGCGGTCTACGGGTATTATTACAAGGAGAGACTTCTTAGAGCTTTCAAGAGAAGCCAGTCCTCAGGTCAGTGCCAAGCACAGCAGAGAGGAGCAAACAACAATGAATTCTAGAATATCTAGTTATGCTTATCCTCAGGTCAGTGCATCGCACAGCAGAGACGCACACAACCTATCTCCTTGTTAGAGCGGCTTAATTTTATGTTGCACCAAATGCACCAATAACATAAGTCATTAGCTTGATAGCATTTTTATTTCATTTTTCATGCTTTTCTCTATTTATGGTCATCCGCACACATTTGTGGCGTATACATGCTCATTACCCCTATTGGAATATAGTTGATTGTGTTAACCAGTGATAAGATGGGAGCCCACAGTCAGTTGAACCACTTAGTTTGATCTTGAGATCACCAGTCAGGTCTAATCATCTATTGTGTTGAATCTACCGACATATCAATTGTGGTCTAGCAACCTCTAGGTCTACTCTCATTGTGTTACCTTAACAGTTTCCAGTTTTTCTATCATCTTCCCTTTTATATTGCTTAGACAACACAAACTTATACTTTGAATTTGTGCACCTTTTCTAAATTAAAATTTCAAGGTCCCTCTTGATTTGTTCTGTGTACTATCATATTCCAAAGGGTTTGAATCGGATCACAGATACGATCTACCTTAATCAGCTTTCCACTCCTTCTACCTTTTTTTAATGTTAACTTGCTGACTTATTCTCCCCCTAAAATGCTAAAATCATAACTGGTTTAATTATTTTAGGATTTTAATAACCAGCAAAATAACATGAGTTTAAATAAATTGACTAAAATAAACCAATAAAATAAAAGGAAAAAATTAACTAACCTACATCGGACTACACATGATCATCATCAGGAATAACATCACTTTCTTTTTAACGCCGTTGACTCTAGCAAATATGAAAACGTGGTTTATCAAAGGCTTTAGTGTAGAGGTCAGCGCGTTGAAAATCAGTATTAATTTTACAACATCAATTAAGTTCTTTTCAACAATCTGTTATGAAATGGTATTTAATACCGATATGTTGGTCTTAGGATGTTGGACCGGATTTTTAGTTACTGCAATTGCAGCAGAGTATCAACAAAATAGGAGTAGAGGAGAACTTTAAACCGTAATCCCGCATTTGTTGTTGAATCCAGACGATTTGTGAACAGACTTGCAGCAGCAACATATTCGGCTTCACAGGTGACAATGCAACGATGTCTGTTTCTTACACTGCCAAGTCACTAGTCTTCTCCCAAGAATTGACACCCTGTGGATGATACTTGTAGTTCATCTTGCAGCCTCCGTAATCCGAGTCACTATACGCTGTGAGCTCAAAATCATCATCATGAGGATACCACAACCAAGTGTGGGTGTACCCTTTAGATAGCGAAAAATCTTTTGACCCCGATCAGATGATTGACCCTAGGTTTAGCCTGATATCTAGAACATAAACATGTAGCATACATGATATCAGGTCTTGAGGCAGTGAGATACATGAGGGATCCAATCATTCCTCGGTACATCGTGGCATCTACAAGATCTCCATTTTCATCAGGTGCTATGTCGTGATTCGTAGCAAGTGGAGTACCAGCAGCAGATGCATTCTCCATGTCAAAGCGATTGAGAATGTCTCCTACTACTTGGTCTGATGTAGAAAGATCCCACTTGGTGTTTGATCCACCTGTAGCCCGAGAAAGAAGTTCATCTCCCCCATAGCACTCATCTCAAAACTCTTTCTTCATAACTGCTTCAAACTCTTTGCATAACTCTTCGTTCTTTGAACCAAAAATTATGTCATCAACATAGATCTGTACGAGCAGTTGGTCGCCATCTTTCTCTTAATGAACAGCGTGCAGTCAATTACTCCCCTGTGAAAGCCGTGTTTCACAAGATGAGTAGAGAGTTTCTCATACCAAGCTCTTGGAGCTTGATGAAGCCGTATAAAGCCTTGTCGAGCTTGAAGACTCTATCTCGATGATAGGATCTTCAAATCCCTCAGGTTGACTTACATAGACTGTTTCTCTGATTTCCCGTAAAGGAATGCACTCTTCACATCTAATTGATAGACTTTAATCTTCATGTATGATGCATAGGCAAGGAATATATGAATGGCTTCCATCCGTGCCACGGGTGCAAACACCTCATTGTAATCAATTCTCTCGACTTGGCGAAAACCCTGAACCACCAGTCGAGCTTTGTTCCTGATAATACCCCTTGGTCATCCTTCTTGCATTTCAAGACCCATTTGGTGCCAATTACTTTTGCACCTTTAGGTCTATCAACCAGAGTCCATACACCTAACTTCTTGAACTGAAGAAGTTCTTCTTGCATGCACTCACCCACGCCTCATTTAGTGCTTCATTGACGTATTTTGGCTCAATTGTGAGACAAAACACCGATAAGCACCATCATGAATATATCCCTTCTCCATAACTGAGGCGTAATCAGCTGAGTATAGCTGATTCGGGTTTGTACTCCTGATCTAACATCTCCAATGACATTGTCTAATGGATGATAGACGTTTAGTCGTGATCCTGGAGTAGTAGGAACAACTACCTCAGAGCCAAGATTATGAACATTTGGTTCTGCATCTGAGGTAGTTGAGTTTGAGGCTCTGAAGTCGAAGGTGCATCACTGGTAGATGCTTGTGGAGTTTCAGGAACTGGAACCTGTTCCTCCTGACTGTTCTAGTTATCTTCTTCAGCTTCATCTTCAGAGGAGTCACTGTCGTCGACACTTCCCCTGACTGAGTAGATGATTCTCCGTGAGCTAGATGTTGGTGTATTCAAGATATCATACATCATTGTGTAGCTAACTCGTCATCCGAGGGAGAGAGAGGGATGTTGAAGGACTTGAAGAATCCATCATAGTCGAAAAAGTAGGCGGGTCCTTTGCCAGTAGGTGGTGTGGTATATCGCTGAACGTCAACATTACACCACACTTCTACTAGACCCGTTGATTTGTTGTAAACTCGCTTGTTCGGTATGTTGTATCCTAGAAAGATGCCTTCATCTGCCTTCTCACTGAATTTACCCTCTTGTGTCTTCTTCAGAAGTGTGCACGGCGCGCCAAATGGTTCGAGATACTCCAAGTTCGATTTGCATCTTTGTAGTAGCTCGTAACATGTCTTTCGTGGTGCTTGACTATCAGGACTCGATTCAGTGTATAACATGCATTCGCCACTGCCTCATTCCAGAATTGGATAGGCAGTTTCGAGTCTGCCAGCATAGTCCGTGCTGTCTCTATCAAGCTTCTGTTCTTTCTCTCAGCAACGCCATTCATCTGAGGTGTGTAGGCAGAAGTGAATTGATGCACAATTCCTTTTCCTTGCAGTATGTCTCCATCCACTGGTTCTTGAATTCCGTTCCGTTGTCTGAGCGTACTTGTCTAACTTTCAGCTTGTAGAGAGATTCCAGTGTGGTTACCAACTCCTTGAATGACAAATGTTTCTGATTTGAATTTCAGAAACATTACCCAAGTGAACCTTGAGTAGTCATCAGTGACCACAAAACAGTAAAAGTCGTCTGCAATGCTCTTTGTACTGACTGGACCAAACAGATCCATGTGAAGAAGTTCAAGAGGTAGTTCTATTGAATGAACTTTCTTTTCCGTATGAGACTTCTTTGTCTGTTTGCCTTTCTTGCAAGCTACACAAAAGTCAGGAAGCTGGAAGTTCTTGACATTAATACTCTCACCAGATCCTTCTGAATCAAGTGATTCATCTTCCTTGACTAATGTGTCCCATTCTCCTATGCCAGGAGATGGAATCCTTTTCAGTAGCTTTAGATAGAAAACACTGAACTCATGATCCATTATAGAAGCTGTTGACAGATCCAAGACATAAAGATCTTTATATCTTGAAGCAGTCATCAAAACTTGGTCCTCTGGGATCACGTCTTTCTTTAGTACCTAACACTTCTTGTTGTCGAAGATGACTTTAAATCCCTTATCACATATTTGGGAAAACAGAAAGTAAGTTTTTGTAGTTGTTGAACATAGTTCACTTTATCAAACTTAACTTTCTGATTTCCCACTTCTCCTCGGGCTGTGATATAGCCACCCTTGTTTCTAGCAAACGAAACATGTCCTCATTTTATTTGCTTGACGTTTGATAAAAGAGCCCTGTTCCTGTCATGTGCCTGGATGCTCCGCTGTCTACTATCCACGTGTTAGTTTCAGCACTGTATCGAACACCCTGCACATACAAAGTAATGGATTAGTTTGGGTTAGTAACCCAAGCCTTTACTGGCTTGGGTTTCCCAGAGGCATCACACATCATAAATTTTACCATTGACTCTTAGAGGATGAGGGTAGCTCAGGTTCCTTCTTGTCATTATTATCAGATACTGAGGATGTCTTCTCCTTCCATAATCCAGATTTGTGCAATGCCTGTTTGTGATAAACAGTCGACTGACTTACAGGTTGATTTTAGGTTCACTAGTTCTTCTAGGTGGAGTCAGTGAGATCCTCTTCGAAGACCTAGGCTTTGAAACCTGAAGTTCAATCTTTACGGGGTGTCTGATAGAAGTGACAATAGGAAGCAATGTGTCCATATTCACCACAGTTGTAGCACGATCTGCTATCAACTTTCTTTGTGGAGAAGTGTGTGACACTCTAGTAACATTACTCACTCTAGGTTTTGACTTGGTTCTTGGGGTTTTCTCTGGTTTAACAAAGTTAACTGTTTTCACCTGTTTAACCTCCTTTTCTTTTTGGTTAATAGGTTTTTGACTTGAAGTATGTGAAAGATTAACTTAGAAGTCCTTTTAGGTTCTGATTTGACTCTGTTTGATCCTGATTTAAGTAACCTTTTCAAATTCCTTTTCCAGATTAACACTAGACAATTTATCCTTTGCCTTTGAAGTGGCCTCTTTTGTTTGTTTCCAGAGTCAAGAGATGAGCATAAGGAATCTGGATCACTAACAAGAGGAATAGACACCATATGATCCTTGATGGGATTATTATTTATCGGTCTAGTTTTAGCGTTCATCAACATCTCAGGTGGTGGTGGAACCACTTTATAGCCCAATCCCTCCCCGTTGTTGTCCTTTCTCTCACTAAGTGTTGGACTATGTGTGAAGAACTAGTCCAACTGTGTTTTCTATTTTAATGAATTTACTTCTACTTCTAGAACTGCCTTTTCCTTCTTAGTGTCTTCTAGGGAGTTTAGATAATACCTAATGTCATTCGCTTGGTTAAAAGCAACTACTTCGGTTTCCCTAAGCTGTTTAGTCAAAAGGTCTATCTTTTTTTATTGTGCTCATTTTGTTTTAATACCCTATTAGCCTCAGTGCATAGTTGCAAATCTTTTACAAGTTATCATTATGATCTAATAACCTAGCAAATTACCATCTAGCTATTCCTAAAGGTATCACAGTCAGAACAAGCATGATTATTAAACATTTGGTCAGTAGTACTTACCTGAGTTGATTCAGAAGAGTTAGCCATCAATGCAGCATCAGATGTCTCTGGTTCAGGTGATTCTCTCTTTTCTGTCCCTGACGTGGTAGTCTCCTCTTTAGGCTTATAACTGACCTCGGTGTAGTTGCTTCTTCACTATGTGACATCGCTATCTCAACTGCTAGATCTCCTTCACTAGCGGAATCACTGTCAATATCTTCTACACTTGCAATGTTTGATTCCCCTGCTGAGACAAACCTAAAGCTCCAATCCTGTCCTTCATCATCATGAGCAGTCAAGGCTTTGAATCCTTGGTGATGAAGTAGAACTGGTAGCTTGCTGTCTTGACGAGTGAAGGACGAGAACGGGTTCCTGTTACCCTCTTCTTAGGCTTGACACGTTCTCTTTTGAAGTGCCCCTTCCCTCCACAGTTGAAGCAGGTCACTTTGCTCGTGTCAAAGCCAAATATGGTATCCATAGTAGCTACTAAGTTCTGTCCGGTTTGTTTTACAAAACATCTTTGCCCTCCGGACAGCACTAGCTAAAGCCCACATTATATCCATCCTCTCAAGCTCCATTTCGTCCACTGCTCGTAGTCCTCGTCTGCCAGATGGCAGTTTCCAATCTTCCCAGCAATAAGTTCATCATAAGAATGGACCATTGCAGCCAAAAGATCCATGTGTTCTCGAGCTACTTCCACCGTCACATTTCCGAGATTCTCGGTCTTCAGTTTAGTACCAACTTGCTTCGGATCCAATATAGTGGGAACAAGAAAGTCCTGATGTGTCTGATCCTGAAGGAGATGCATGTGAAGGACCCGATGAGCTAGACACAAATGCAGTCTGGAGAGGTGCTCCAGATGTCTTAGCTTGAGGCGTGGCATTGTATAAAGCTGGATTTTGATTGTAGGAAGCCTTCTGAGCTCTGTACTTCATCCTAAGTGACTCTTCTCGCAACTTAAGAATGAAGTCATTAATATCAGTTTTGCCAGCATTCTTCTATCTAAGATTAGACACGAATGAAGCCCACTTTTCAGGCAATCCGTCTGCAAAATTAGTAACTTTCTCTTCCATGGTAGTAGCCACCCCATGTGTATGCAGTTCACTCATCAGATGGTAGAATCTATCTATAACATCGTCCAAACTCTCATTCCCATCGATGAGAAGTTATTGAATCCTTCTTTAACTCCTATCTTTGATTGCCTTCAACGAAGCATTCCCGTCGTACTTTTTTCTAGCTCATCCCAAAGTTTCTTGGACTGCTTATTTTCTAAAAACTGGTGGAATATGTCTTTAGGAATAGATTGTGTAATCAATGCATAAACTCTTTTTTGTGCATTGTATTTCACTTTCTGCATGTCCGTCATCCCTCCTAACGTTAGCTTAACTCCATCAGCTCCCACCGATGTACTATATCCAATCTCGATGGCTTCCCACAGATTTGGATCCACTCCGTTGAGGTAGATCTCAAAACGTTGTTTCCAGTGGGGAAACTCATCTAACGTCAAGAGCTTTGGTGGTTTATTATGATTACCCACCTCACTCTCAAGCAACAGCAGGTTTTGTATCCTAGAGTCCTTTCCAGCAGTAAAGGCTGACATTTGATCTTCCATTGCGAATAACTTTAAGTCTAATACCTTTAAGTCTAATAAAAAAAATTGTCACTGGGGCGACTGAAGGGTGCGAATGGTCTAGTCGTGCGTATGAACTCTACGACTGGTTCAATCGTGCGGCTGAACTAAGCGATTAGCTTTGGGGTTTATTATGATTACCCACCTCACTCTCAAGCAACAGCAGGTTTTGTATCCTAGAGTCCTTCCAGCAGTAAAGGCTGACTATGTCCAATCGTGCGTCTGAGCAATGCGAATGAGGTCCAGTCGTGCAAATGGCTCACTCGTGCGACTCAAGCTGCTGTTTTGCGAAAATTTCTAGGTTAAACGTGTTTTAGCCGTAAAAATTAGAACTTTCGCAAGGTCTAATTGCCTAAGTCCGTAGAAACCAAACTTTGATGAGCAGGGAACGTCCAAGATCACTTTTGACACAAAAGATTGCGTTTTAGTGCAAAAACACAAGCTTTTTATCAATATTGATTGAATCACACGTAATCAAGAGCCTATGGCTCTGATACCACTTGTTAGGACCTGGTATTTGAACGAAATACATGGAGATTAGCGTGTAAACCAGATCAAATAGTGCGGAATCCTATTTGATTGGCGATCCAATCAGTGAGAACACATGAAGAATCAATCAAGAATTGAAACTAACGTTAGAAATCGATTGGGAATCGATCTAATGTGTTCTATGAACTTGGAGAACGAATTGTGAGGGTTCTGGACGGCTAGAGTACGTCTGGAATCGTAATTAATCAAAAGCCCTTATTTTTCACGAATTGGGTTGTATTTATAGGTTGGTATTATTCAATCGTGCGACTGAACCATTAGTATGGTTCAGTCGTGCGATTGAACCATGCGGTTGATTCATCCGCACGACTGAGTGTTCAGTCGTGCGACTGAGCCAATCTTATGTGTCAATCATACGACTAATTCGTATGAAGTTATTCATGCTTATGGTCCATTCGCATGGGCCATTCACATGAGAACTTCATTATGTTAAGTTTGAATGTATTAATTAATAAACATTATGTGTAACCATTCAAACAATCGCTAACCTAATTAACCAATTTAATATCAACTCATTAATGAAATATTAGTCATTACAAATCACAAATAACCAATATCATTTCATTAATCATATCAAATTACGCCAGAATCAGATAAACAAGATCTATTACATTTCATATCATGATCTAGGGACATACATGTATCAACAAACCCAAGATCATTAAGGCTTGAGTTGTCAATTCTAACTGATTTATTTCTGAATGCAGGAACAATATTAGAGAGCCGACAACAAGTGGTTGTTGATAGTGGTTGTTCCAGGCATAGAAACTGTTCACTTCTCCATGATTTCAAACATAAAAATACTTCTTATGTGGCATTTGGTGGGGATAAAATGGGAGGTAAAATTGTTGGTGAATGAATGGTAACAAATGGTGTACTCAAGTTTGAGAAAGTAAATTATTGTGAAAATTTACAGTATAATTATTGAGTGTGTCTCAAATTTGTGATCAAAATTATACAACATTGTTTGATAATACTAACTATTACATTCTTAAGCGAGGTTACTCTGTTCCAGAAGATTGGGTCCTTCTTAAAGCATCAAGAAAAGAACACACTTATGTTTTGGACATAAACAACACCTCACTCACAAAACATGAAACATGCCTTCTATCTAAGTCATCAGAAGATGAATCTCAATTGTGGCACATAAGGCTTGTCCACTCTAATATGAAGAACATGAACAAATTGGTGAAACATGACTTAGTCATTGGACTGCCAGAGAAAGAGTTTTATTGCTTAACTCATGTTGTTCTTCTTGATACAAAGGAAAACAACATAGAGTGTCTCATACATCCGAATTATCAATACTAATAATACACCACTCAAGTGCTTCACATGGATCTATTTGGTCCTACCAATATGATGAGCATTGGAAAAAGGCAATATTGTTTGGTAATAGTTGATGATTTCATAAGATTTACATTGGTCTTTTTCTTAAAACAAAAGAGTGAAACATCAGAAACATAATGGACTTTGTGATCAAGATTAAGTATCAACTTCATGCAAAAGTTAAAATTGTTAGAAGTGACAATGGTACTGAATTTGTCAATTTTGAACTGGATTCCTTTCGTAGGAACCAAGGTATTGCAAGGCAATTTAGTGCACCAAGAACACCACAACAAAATAGAGTTGCTAAAAGAAGAAATAGAACTCTTATTGAAACAGCCAAAATAATGCTAGCTGATTCATAATTGCCTGTCACCTTTTGGGCTAAGGCCGTGAATACTGCATGCAATGTTCAAAACAGAACAATAATTGTCAAAGAACAAAATAAAACTCCTTATGAGCTCTTGTCTAAAAGAAAATCATACATAGGATATCTTAGAGTTTTTGGGTGTTATGTATCTTTGTTAAACATATAAGAGTGATTGGGAAATTTTTTAGAAAAAGCATATGATGGTTTCTTTGTTGGATATTCTTCAACATCTAAATCTTATAGGATCTATATTACACAACATAACATTATGGAAGAAACTCCTAATGTATCCTTTGATGAATCTGTATTCACTAAATCAGTTAAAGGTTGATCATGGTTGTTTGACATAGATGCTCTAACTAAATCATTTAACTATGATTATTTGAACACTGCAGGATCTGATGAAGTATGTTATCCATTTGTTCCACCTCGTATGAATGAAGTAACATTATCTGCTGATCTCCAAGGATACACACATCCTCAGGTGGAAACACGTCAGTAGCAGAAGCTGAAACTACATGTGGACCGGAACACTGTGCATCCAGAGATGTGAATGGTGTCCGTGCATCAGATCCATGTTCTCAAGTGAATACATCAAACATTGGAAATGTTTCAAGTCCTCACTTATCATCTGGAGAAGTTCCTGCAACTCCTATGAAAGAGCTAAATGCTTCTGGAGAAGTTATTGAAACTCCTACGGAAGAGCTAAAAGCTTCCAGAGAAGTTCCTGTAACTCCTACGGAAGATCAACCTCATTGTGGAGAAGCACCTACAACTCCTGACAATCATGATGCTATTAATAATCAAGTTAGTGAAGATCATTCAACACCACATGTTGAACATTTTGAAAACTTCCTAAACTCTCAACCTGGTTTGGATCAGTCTGCACCAATGGAAATGACTAACCTAAAATCATCTATTCCAGTTGAATTAGCTCCATCAATGAGAATCCATAAGACTCATCTAGTCAATAACATCATTGGAGATCTTACAAAGAGAACTACAAGAAACCAAAGTGGTATTGCCAACCTTTGTCTCTTTAGTTTTTTTCTTTCACAAGTGGTTCCTCCAAACATCACTACTACTATAGAAGACAATAGCTGGATTGAAGCTATGCAACAAGAGCTTCAACAATTTAGAAAGCAAAAAGTATGGTCTTTAGTTGATTTACCTGAAGGCCAACATCCTATTGGAACAAGGTGGCTTTATGAAAACAAACTAGATGATGGAGGAATCATTGTAAGAAATAAAGCAAGGTTCATTCCACAAGGATACACACAAGAAGAAGGAATAGACTGTGATGAAGTTTTTGGACCAGTTGCAAGAATTGAATCCATAAGAGTGTTCCTAGCTTATGCATCATATAAAAGTTCACTGTGTATCAAATGGATGTCAAGTGTGAATTCTTATATGGGAAAATTGATGAGGAAGTTTATGTGTCATAACCCCTAGGTTTGAAGATCCTCATTATCCATATAGGGTATACAAGCTGGATAAAGTCTTGTATGGTATTCACCAAGCACCAAGAAAGTGGTATGAAACACTTTCATCTTTCTTGCTCAAGCATGGGTACAAAAGAGGAACCATTGATCAAACACTCTTTCTCAAGCAAGAACATCAAGATCTCTTGGTTGTTGAAATATATGTTGATGACATTATATTTGGATCAACCAACAAGAGATTGTGTGTATGTTTTTAAGCATTGATGAAATTAGAATTTCAGATGAGCTCAATAGGAGAATTAACTTTCTTTCTTGGTCTTCAAGTTCATCAAAAGACAAATGGGATATTCATTAATCAAGAAAAATACATACATAAAATTTTGAAGAAGTATAATCTTGCTGATACATCTTCATGCAAAATACCAGCCTCAACAATTGAAAAGATTGTACCTGATCCTTCAGGAAAATCTATTGATCAAGATTATATAGATCAATGATAGGATCTCTTATGTATTTAACTGGCAGTAGACTTGACATTATGTTTGTTGTGTGTGTGTGTGTGTTAGGTACGAATCTGATCCAAAGGAGTCTCATCTTAATACTATGAAAAGAATCTTCAGATATCTCAAAGGAAAACCAATACTTGGTCTTTGGTATCCAAAGGATGGTGACTTTACACTCTACTCATACTCAGACAATGATTATGGTGGATATATTAGTAATAGAAAATCCACAACTAGTATCATGGCAGTGTAAGAAACAAACCAATGTATCTGTATCCACAACTAAGGCTGAGTACATAGTTGCTTCAGCTGGTTGCTCTCAAGTCCTTTGGTTGCAAAACTAGTTGCTTGATTATGGTTACAACTTCTTTCAAAGTTCAATTACATAGACAATTCTGCTACTATGTTTATAACTACTAACCCTGTGCAACATAGTAAAACAAAACATATTGAGATAAGATATCATTTTCTGAGAGATTGCTCAGAAAAGGGTTTGATTAAGTTAGTCAAAGTGGATACAACAAATCAGCTTGCTAATTTATTTACTAAAGCCTTTGATTAAGTCAGATTTAATTTTCTAATTGAGTCTCTAGGCATGATTAACTTAGATTAATCCATTTGAACAAACAAAATACTATGTGTATTGCTGCTTCAGCATGACATATGCTTGGGAAATGATATTACACTATATCTTTGTTTATTCCCGTATTCTTAAATATAATTAATCTGAGCAAGTTTCTTGATATGTGAGTAGGTTCATCTTGAGTGGAAACTACACTTAGTGCATGCCAAACATAATGCAAAGTGACTATTTGTGGGAAACTTCATTTTGAGGATACAAAGTGAGTATTATTCTGATGTGATCAAATCACTCATCTAAGCACACTATGTACCGACACTTATAATATCTATCTTTGCAAATCATACTCCCTCTGTTTTGTGTAAACAAAGACCTGGGTGTATGATCACCATACTGTATATTAGTTATCAAAGGTGAAAAGATCATGATCCTCATCATCCCTCTGTTTTGTGTAAACAAAGACCTAGGTTAAAGGCACCTCTGTTTTATGTGAGTAAAGACCTGGTGACCTGATGATGATCATATCTAGGTTCTCAAAAGAATCCAATGTGATCAATTGTATATTAATCTAGAGCTTTTATATCAATGCATTAATGAGATGTTCAATGCATCTCAAGATAGAACTTATAACTTAAAGTACATAGTTATTACGTGTGAAAAAGTGATGATTTGACTTGCAAAGGGAGGACAAAATCTTCATGAATTGAATGTGAAGCCCATAACAGTTGTTTCCTAATCAATATGAAAACATGATAAACAACATGCCTAGTTGATACATTAGCTCTTGTATGGATTTAAGTGAACAATATACTTGCAATTAGAACTATGTTCAGGTATCAATTCAATAAAATAGCTCATCAGAAGAGGCTTAGTATTAGAGTATGATCCCATCATATGTGTATATATGTTTGTGCATCACCATACAGTTAAATTACACTCATGATATTCTTCTTAGAAATTTATGATAAATTCATACTATCATCATTAATCACAAATTTAGGGGGAGTAGAATTCATGAATATAAGTTTATCAATCAGCAGCTTTGTCTATTTCATTATCAATTTGAAGGAATTGGAACCTGAGCACCAACTTGCTACTGGATACATGAAGTTGTCTTTTAAATTATTTAAACTTTATGTGCTCAATTGTCATGAATATAAAGTCAACAAGGTCCAAAAGCAATAAATGGTTCTAAGCAGTGGACTTGAACAATACAACAAAATAAGTTTTTTTCTTCACAAGTGCTCTTTAGTGTTGTTTTAAGCATCAGCAGATGATACAGTGTTGTCTTAAGCATCAGCAGATGATACAGTGTTGTCTTAAGCATCACCGGAAGCTACAGTGTTAAAAAAAATTTAAATGTCTATCCGTAGATTGGTGAACTACGGATGAGCAAAGCTCATAAAGTATAAGCTAATTTCATAGTTTGGTAATCTATGAAAATTTATGAAAATTTATGTTATACTTAATCAGCATTAGTTTTTAATTCATCCGCTAAATATTTTGTTAAACTTAAAACTAATGATATGAAACTTGTTAGATCTAGGAACTATAGGACTAGATCATTTTGTATAGGTTTAGAACGTTAATCAATTTTTGTAATGAACAATTAGAATTCATTATTATGCCGTATGTATTATATATAGGTTAACCCATATGTGTATTGATCTGTGTATGATTGCAGGAACAAACATAATTCTTGGTCAATTATCGAAATTGACTAAGTGTAAGAAACTTATACGGATTAACATTTTTGTTCTTCCGTAGATATGTTTCTTACAAAATCAATCATCCGAAGATCTTCTGCGGATGAACAACCAACTCTGAAGTCAAAAGTGAAGATTCCTACGAAAGAACAAAGCACCTTCGGAAGAACAAAGTACCTTCGGAAGAATAGGACTCCTTCAGAAGAACAAACATCTACGGAAGACCATATTCCTGCGGAGTCCAAACACTTGTATTTAATAATACAAGTGTTACAAATTAACAAGTCAACAAGTCAATATGACAGTTGCGCGAAGCCCAAGAGATTTGGTGTTTCTTTAATAGAAACACACGTGCCTATAAATATGGATCCTAGGTTTCACATCAAGTACACGGCGATGATGGCAAGAAGTCTCATGATCACAAACAACAAACATCAAATCACACAAACACAAACCCTAGCAGCCGTCATATCAACATCTATACATTCAAACCAATTTTATTTCATTCATTGTTTATTCATCTGTAATCATTAATAAGTTTTAATGAAATATATTTGAATTAAATATTTTTGTTTGATTATTAATTTTATTCGTCGTAATCATTAATTATTATTGTTGATATTAAATTTATTAAAAACAATTAAACAAAGTTAATATTGATTCCCCAAACATTGACTTGACTACAGATTACACTAGTAATTCCTGATTGCGATCCTAGGATTCACAGGTGGTACTAGAGCCAAGTGCTCATTGATTAAGATCAATTGATCTATCAATGTTAATTTGTTTAATTGTTTGCTTGTTTCACTAGATTTGTCAGTCTTTGCTGACCAGATCTATTGTTTCTAAGCAAATCGTTTTGTGTGATTTAACAAAAACAACGAATTGTATCTCAGCAAGCACTGTTATATTGCTTGATTAACTTGGGTCAATATTCAAATCAATTGAATAGTAGATCTAGGTTATTGATTGACATCTTATATTGTTAATATTTAATTGAACAAATACATTGACAAAATCCTTAAATTTGATATTTAATTATCATTGAAAGCATTGACTGATTTGTGACCAACATGCTTATTTCTTATAATTTAAGGTTTGTCACTAATTAGTTCATTTCTTAGAAGATATTCTGTAATAGTTAAAATCTTAGGTTTTAACTAAACATGAATAACTTTGGTGGATCATCATACCATCCTCCAAAGTTGGAAACAAAAGCAGACTTCAAATCCTGAAAAATTAAGTTCATGAATCATGTTAATTATACAGATTCTAACTTATGGTTTCAATGACTGAAGGTCCTTATATTCCACCCACTCTTGGGCCGGATTATAATGACAACAGTCAACCAATAAGTACAAAGGATCTGTCACCTTATGACGTTAAGAAGGCTAAGGTTGATGTTAAAGCATATAGTTTTCTTAGTATGGCTTTACCTGAAGAAATATTAATCAGGTGTGAGAATTACAAAACAACAAATTTCTTATAGAAGATTCTTCATACACTTGTGAAGGGAGTGATGAAATCAGAAGCATTAGGAAGGACACCTTTCGTTCACAATATGAAACCTTTCATCATATTGAGGGTGAATCAATTCCTCAACAACTCTATAGGTTTATGCAACTGTTACAAAGATGAATATCTTGGAGTTAAAATACACAAATGATGAATTAAACAAGAAGATGCTTCATACTTTGCTAGAATGTTGGAAGCAAACTGTATCCATGTTCAAGAACACAAATTATGTCAAAGCAACTGTTTTAGATACTCTAGTATCTAAAGTTGAGGGTCTTGAAATGGATGAGAAATCAAGAAACAAGAGTGTGAGAACTCATGTGTTAGCTTATCACTTTAAAGAAAAAACATGCTAGAAGTGCCTTTATTTCTAACAATTATGGTGATAACTCTTGTACTTTGAGTGAAGATGAAGAGGATGTAAGTTTCTATGCATCAAAGTCATCTAAGAAATCTTCTCAAAGTATGTTAAGAAAGAGAAAAGAAGAACTGATGATCAAAGATATACATCATCAGCAAAGTCTTCATCAAATAATAATCAAACAGAGTCCATCACTGTCATTCTAGACTCTGAAGAACAAAAAGTAGCTTTTGAGCTTTCAACTTAAGTTTTCAGCTTATCTTGGTAGCTCATTAACCTCTGCCAACATTTGCCAGTAGGACTTGAAAGAACAACATCCAGATGTAGTGGAGGAGATGGACCTACAATGGCAAATGACAATGATTGCTTACAAAGCCAAACAATATCTGAGGAGAAATAAGAATTGTTTGCTGCAAGTAAATCATCAAAGATTGGTGTTGATAAGTCAAAGGTAAGATGCTTTAAGTGCAATCTCTATGGACACTTTTCTAGAGAATGCAATCAACAACCAATTCTTGAGTTAGCACATCATCAGCAACATCATTCTCAACAAACACCAACATCACAAAGACCTTTCAGGCAACCACAACCTACCAACATCCCCACCAGCCACTAATACATCAGCAGGAACAAGTAGCTCCAAAGAAACTGGGCTGATCATCCTTCAATGTAGAACTTGTGATGGAGTATGTATGAGAAGGAAGTCTTGGAATAAAATCAAGCCTTAATGGCTTATATGGAAACAAAGTTCCACCCATGGCTAGTGAGGTAAGCGATAGGTTATGATCATCAATATGTGTTGACGAAGTTGAATGATATAGAGTCCATGCTCATCAACTGGTTGATAAAGTAAAAGAAACAATGATTTTGAATGAATCTCATGTAAGAGAACATAAATTATATCAAATTAAAATTAACTCTTTACAAAAGGATTTAGATAAAATTGTTTCAGAAAGTTACAGTTTAAAGGCACAGTTTTGAGCATCTAACCACATCCTTAACTAAATCGATGGCTGATCATGCATCAACTGAACTAAAACTTCAAAAGTTTCAACTTTCATCTCAGCAGTATGAGAAATTATTAAATTCTCATATTGAATCAAAGAACAGGTCTGGGTTTGGATATAATGTTGTGGCACCACCTATAAAAAATAATTACACATCTTTTCCTGAATCAATGATAAATAACTTGTCAAATCATTTTGTGCCAAGCACCAAGTTTGAATCATATTCTAATCAACAAGATATTCATAATAAAACTAAGGTGAATGAAATTGAGTCTTCTAAATCAGAAAAGATCAATCAAAAGGATTCAGAATTTGACTTTGATGAGTGTGATGACTTGGATGATTTTGATGAAAATGATGACGATCTACTGAACAAGTGTAAGAATTTTGTTTTTGAAACAAACATTCCAAAAGTTCTTGAAGAAACAAAGTTGCAATATCCTCCAAAACAAAGAAACATGCTGAAGACTATTTGCAAGAGAATAGCTCAGCTAAATGAAGGTATTCAAGAACTACATCAGCAACAACAACCTTCACATGAAGTAATTGAAAAGTGTGCCTCTACTGAGGAAGTACACAAAGCATCCGTGGAAAAAGCAAAGAAGAAACCATTAGTTGATCTTCAGCAGAAGAGAAACCTTCTTCTGTAGATAATCTGTGGAAGAAGAAACGTTTAGTAGAAGATTTGAAGAAGAAACCTTTATGAGTAGAAGATCTGCGGAAAATGAAACCTTTAGTAGTCATACTATATTTCACTAGATGATCTACAAAATGCAAAGCCAACTACAAGCAAGTCAACTGCAAAACTAAAAAAGCATGCTAAGTCTCAGAAGTTGACTAATAAGAAGACAATAACTGATTCTGACAAAGAATCAGAGGAGATGTATTGCAAATGGTGTGACATGAAGAACCATAATACTGAAGAGTGTTACTTCAGTAGTTACTATTCTATTTGCAATATGAACAATCACATGACGTCTAACTATTACTTCAACAAGCATTGTGCTATTTGTAACAAAAATAACCATTCAACTCAGGAATGTTATTTCAACAAAAAGAACTAGACAAAGAGCACAAAGAAGAGACAATAGATAAAGCTGAATCAGACACTCAATCCACTGATTGTGAAAAGGATTCAAAAATTAAGAAGCCCCAACACAAACAAAAGCACAAACCAAATGAGAAAACATCCACTGATGTTCAACCTGTGAGGAAAAGAACAACATTCAAGCAATCAAAAACACCTCACAAACGGGTGGATTTGACTGAAAAGGAAACAAATGCTGATGATGCTTTCTTTGCTAATTTTGAAAAAGGAATTCATGTACCTCATTCAAAATCAAAAGATGGTGATACTTTCAACAATCAAAAATCATTATCAAAACTAAAGCATCAATTCAACAAAATTAAGGTGAATGAAGAAGAGATTGAGAAACCAGGACCTAGTTTATCAACATCATCTTTAACAGAATCATCCTCACCTGCAATAAGTAAGAATGAATCAAACAAAACTAAAACTAAAACTTCAAGACTTATTTATGAAAGGGTAACAATTTTAGACACTACCGAGAAACCCAAGATCATTAAGGCTTGGGTTGTCAATTCTAACTGATTTACTTCTATGTGCAGGAACAATCTTGGAGATCTAATAACAAGTGGTATGTTGACAGTGGTTGTTCCAGGCATATGACAGGAAATTGTTCACTTCTCAATAACTTCAAACATAAAAATGCTTTATATGTGGCATTTGGTGGGGATAAGAAGGGAGGTAAAATTTTTGATGAAGGAATGGTAACTAATGGTTTGTTCAAATTTAAGAAAGTAAGCTATTATGAAAATTTACAATATAACTTACTAAGTGTGTCTCAATTTTGTGATCAAAATTATACCATATTATTTGATAACACTAACTGTTACATTCTTAAGCCAGGTTTTTCTGTTCCTGTAAGGCCCCATTCCCGGGACACTTATAGCTGGTAAATCATTGCACATAAAACATACATTTTCATTTATATTACATAAATATTGCAGCGGAAACATTGAAAAATGACATCTCATTCATCATAAAAACTTTTGAAAAATAATACATCGTTAATCAGTTACAAAATACATTGTTGCATTACATCACAAAAACATTATATAAATGGATGCCATCCCAAAAGAGCTGAGTAGCTTCCCTGTGCCATCCTCAGCAATCATTACCTGCCAACTGGAAACACATCAAAGTCAGCGTTGCTGAGTGAGTTCTAGTTTTATAATAAAACATAATTTTCTTTCATTAAAACCGTTCTTTACATTCATGTGTTCATACATCATACGTACACATACATAATATCATTATTATCTTGATTATTCGTTCTTACATTCATTACATCTTTTCCTTTCATCAACACCATGAAATTTACCCTTCATGCTCATGGTACTTGGCGTAAGCCTATCATAGACCTTCATTCATGGTTCCTAGCACCTCTGGCCATAGTACCTAAGATAAAGTTCAGTTGTACCATTGTCATATGTTATGCCCTTCATACTCATGGTACTGGACCTAAGCCTATCATAGACCTTCATTCACGATGCCCAGCACCTCTGGCCACAGTACCTAAGGCAAGCAACAATGGTTCCATACAAATGGTCAATCACAAAGAAAGACCCTAATGTGCATCCTCCCGGGATAGCGAACCCGCATACCGTTGGACTAACACCTTTTAATGGCGTGTCCCGACATACAAGGCTTGCAAGACTTTCATTACTTTCATCATTCATTAATGCATGCATTCTTACTTCATGTTCCTCTTTCATTACCTTTCGCTTTACGTTACATACTACTTTCATTCATTAACATAACACGTAAAGCCACAGGAAAGATAAACATACATCATAATACGGAACATAACATACATAGTCATCATCATCATACAGGCGACATCATACATAACATGCATAATCATGCAACATCATCATCATCATGCCCAACATACTCTCTAAGGCCTCAACAGTCATCTTACATGAACGTACGGGAACATTCATGTCAAAACTTACATCTGCACTTTCCCCCGAAAGTTAGTACATAAACTACACTTTCCTCGGGTACTCCAGCCCTACTTGGGTGTATGGGCACCTTTCAGTTGCATGGCCTCCAGGCGACTGAACATCAAATGACTGAACTAATGCGAATGAACACCTATGCGAATGAACATCCAATCGTGCGAATGAACTTCCAATTGTGTGAATGAACACCTATTCAAATGAACATCCAATCGTGCGAATGAAACTAATGTGAATCAAATCCATGAGGATGAGTCCCATGCGAATGGACCTAATGCGGATAAAACTAATGTGAATGGCATTTATGCGACTGGGCTATCAATCGTGTCAACGAACCCTCAATCGTGCGAATGAACCTCAATCGTGTGAATGAACCCTTAATCGCACCTCAATCGGTCGTATGGCCTCCATTCGATCGCATAGCCCTAGCTGGTGCAGAATGCAGTTCATCCCGAACCCAATGTGCCATTTCCGACCTCCAAGCTCATCTAACCCCATTCTAAGCCCAAATCAACCATCCAAAACCTTAGGAATGCATACCACAACACCATTCAAGCACACACAAGCTCAAAAGCAGACCTAAACGAATCATACACATACCCACACATACACAAACGGGTCAAACACACACACACACACACACACTCAAAAACCCGATTTTCAGATGTGTTTCAGCCTCAAATCATTCAAAAATGTGTAAAAGAGGGATGCTAGAACTCACACAAACGACCACAACGAGAAGAGCTTTGATTTGACCTGCTACTCGATGATTTTTGAGCCTGAATCTACCCGAACCAACCTTTTTCTCTCCTTTTCTATTCTTTCTCTCTTCTCCTCTTTTGTTTGCTGAAAATGTGAGTGTGGGGAGAGGGTAATGACTGCCCTCTCCCTTCAAATATCACCACATACCCAACTTTCTCTTGTTGGCGAGTTTGGTCCCTCGACTTTGGACTTTATTTTTTTTCTTCTTTCGTCGGCTTCAAAATAAATAAATAACCAGGTGTTACCAATCCACCCCCTTAAATAGGTTTCGTCCCTGAGACCTGTTATTCCTCGAACAAGCATGGGTAATGCTGTCTCATTTCTTCTTCAGTCTCCCACGTTGACTCGGATCCTTTCCTGTGCTTCCACTATACACGCACAAGAGGAACCACTTTATTTCTCAGCCTTTTCTCTTTTTGATCGATGATTGCCACTGGTTGCTCCACATAATTAAGCCGTTTGACTACTTCGATATCCTCCAGTGGAACAATCATGTCTTCATCTGCCAAGCACTTTCTCAGATGAGATACATGGAATGTCAGGTGAATTCCAATTAACTCATCTAGTAACTCCAGTCTATAGGCCCCTCTCCTACTCGAGCAACGATTCGGAAAGGGCCTATGTAGCTTGGGCTTAACTTTCCCCGCTTTCGGAAATGAATGATACCCTTCCAAGGTGAGACCTTCAGTATAACCCAGTCACCCACCTGGAAGTCAATCGGTCTGCTCGTCTATCAGCATACGACTTCTGTCTATCTTTGGCTGCCTTCATGAAGGCCTTGATCTTTTTGAGCTTCTCATTCGTAGCCTCGATTACCTCGACAATCCTTAGCTCTTTCTTACCAATATCACCCCAACAGACAGAGTTCTGCATCTCCTACCGTATATCATCTCATAAGGTGCCATACTAATGCTGACATGATAATTCTTGTTGTATGAGCATTCAGCTAACGGTAGGTGGTCATCCCAACTTCCCCCAAATCGATAACACATGCCCGAAGCATGTCCTCCAATGTCTGAATGGTCTCTCTGACTGACCATCAGTCTAGGGATGGTAAGCTGTGCTGATGTATAACCTCGTCCCCATAGTATCGTGGAATTTCTTCCAAAATTTTGGAGGTAACCGGGTGTCACGACATCAGACACAATAGATACTGGCAGACCATGACGATTTACAATTTCCTTGCTAAACAGATCAGTCAACCTCTCAGATGAATATGTCTCGTGGATCGGTAGGAAGTGAGCACTCTTCATCAAGCGTCAACAATCACCCATATAGCATCATACCCTTTCGAGGTACGCGGCAGCTTTGTAATAAAATCCATGGTGATGTGCTCCCACTTCCATTCCGGTATATCCAAGGTTAGATCTTTCCATACGGCTTCTGATGCTCGGCCTTCACCTGTAGAAAAGTGAGGAATTTACTCACATACTCCACTACGTCACGTTTCATACCCGGCCACCAATAATCCTTCTTCATGTCTTGATACATCTTTGTGGCCCCTGGATGAATGGAGTATCGAGTCTTGTGAGCTTCATTCAAAATCTTCACCCGTACATCCCCTTAAAAGGAATCCACACCCGTCCAAATCGGTTTTAACACCAAGTGTGTTTTCACCCAATTCCCCAACCAAACCTCTCATTCTCTCTGAGTTAAGATGATCTTCTTTCGATGCCTCATCTTGAAACTCTTTGACTTGCTTCATCATGTCAAGATCATTCTTCTTGTGCCTCATCTTGAAAATCTTTGACTTGCTACTTCCATTTGATACACAGTGAACTTTTTATATGATGCATAAGCTAGGAGCACTCTTATGGCTTCATTCTTGCAACTAGTCCAAAAACTTCATCATAGTCTATTCCTTCTACTTGTGTGTATCCTTGTGCAATCAACCTTGCTTTATTTCTTACAATGATTCCTCTATCATCCAGTTTGTTTTTGTAAAGACACCTTGTTCCATAGGATGTTGGCCTTCAGGTAAATCAACAAGAGACCATACTTTTTGCTTTCCAAATTGTTGAAGCTCTTCTTGCATAGCTTCAATTTAGCTATGTCTTTTAAAGCAGTAGTGATGTTTGGAGGAACCACTTGTGAAAGAAACAACTAAAGAGACAAAGGTTGGCAGTACCACTTTGGTTACTTGTAGTTCTCTTTGTAAGATCTCAATGATGTTATTGACTGGATGAGTCTTATGGATTCTCATTGATGGAGTTAATTCAACTGGAATAGATGATTTCAGGTTAGTCATTTCTATTGGTGCAGACTGATCCAAACCAGGTGAGAGTTTAGAAAGTTGTCAAAATGTTCAACATGTGTTTGAATGATCTTCAGTAACTTGATTATCAGTAGCATCATGATTGTCTTCTATAGGAGCTGTAGGTGCTTCTCCACAATCAGGTTGCTCTTCCATAGTTACAGGAACTTCTCCAGAAGCATTTAGCTCTTCCATAGGAGTTTCAGTAACTTCTTCGAAAGCATTTAGCTCTTCCGTAGAAGTTGCAGGAACTTCTCCGCATGATAAGTGAGGACTTGAAACATTTCCAATGTTTGATGTATTCACTTGAGAACATGGATCTGATGCAGGGACACCATTCACATCTCTGGATGCATAGTGTTCCGGTCCACATGTAGTGTCAGCTTCTGCTGCTTAAGTGTTTCCACCAGAGGATGTGTGTATCCTTGGAGGATCAGCAGATAACGTTACTTCATTCATATGAGGTGGAACAAATAGATAACATACTTCATCAGATCCTGCAGTGTTCAAATAGTCATAGTTAAATGATTCAGTTAGAGCATCTATGTCAAACAACCATGATGAACCTTTAATTGATTTAGTGAATACAGATTCATCAAAGGATACATTAGGAGTTTCTTCCATAATGTTATGTTGTGTAATATAGATCCTATAAGACTTAGATGTTGAAGAATATCCAACAAAAACCATCATATGCTTTTTCTAAAATTTTTCCTAATCACTCTTATATGTTTACACAGATACATAACACCCAAAAACTCTAAGATATCCTATGTATGATTTTCTTTTAAACAAGAGCTCATAAGGAGTTTTATTGTGTTCTTTGACAATTAATGTTCTGTTTTGAACATTGCATGCAGTATTCACCACCTTAGCCCAAAAGGTGATAGGCAATTATGATCAGCTAGCATTATTCTGGCTGCTTCAATAAGAGTTCTATTTCTTCTTCCAGCAACTCTATTTTGTTATGGTGTTCTTGGTACATTGAATTGCCTTGCAATACCTTGGTTCCTACAAAAGGAATCCAGTTCAAAATTGACAAATTCAGTACCATTGTCACTCCTAAACATTTTAACTTTTGCATGAAGTTAATTCTCAATCTTGATCACAAAGTCCATTAATGTTTCTGATGTTTCACTCTTTTGTTTTAAGAAAAAGACCAATGTAAATCTTGTGAAATCATCAACTATTACCAAACAATATTGCCTTTTTCTAATGCTCATCATATTGGTAGGACCAAATAGATCCATGTGAAGCAATTTGAGTGGTGTAGTATTAGTATTGATAATTTTGGATGTATGAGACACTCTATGTTGTTTTCCTTTGTAACAAGAAGAACAATGAGTTGAGCAATAAAACTCTTTCTCCGGCAGTCCAATGACTAAGTCATGTTTCACAAATTTGTTCATGTTTTTCATATTAGAGTGGACAAGCCTTCTGTGCTACAATTGAGATTCATCTTCTGATGACTTAGATAGAAGGCATGTTTCATGTTTTATGAGTGAGGTGTTGTTTATGTTCAAAACATAAGTGTTTTTTTTCTTGATGCTTTAAGAAGGACCCAATCTTCTGGAACAAAAAAACCTGGCTTAAAAATGTAACAGTTAGTATTATTAACAATATGGCTTATGTCCAAACCATTCTTTCATCAACAATTTTACCTCCCTTTTTATCCCCACCAAATGCCACATAAGAAGTATTTTTATGTTTGAAATCATGGAGAAGTGAACAGCTTCCTGTCATATGCTTGGAACAACCACTGTCAACATAACACTTGTTGTCGGCTGTCCAATATTGTTCCTGCATTCAGAAATAAATCAATTAGAATTGACAACCCAAGCCTTAATGAACTTGGCGTACAACTTCTCCTTTCTCAACATCTCCAGAACCTCCCGAATGTGACCGGCATGCTCTATCTCACTCTTCGAATAAATTAGGATATCATTGATAAACACAATCCCTGATTTATCCGACATCAACGACACACACGTTCATCAGATCCATAAAAGCAGCTTGCGCATTGGTCAAGCCAAAAGACATGACAAGAAACTCGTAGTGACCATAACGTGTGCGGAAAGCTATTTTTGGAACATCCTACTCCTTCACCTTCAACTGATGGTAACCAGATCAAAGATCTATCCTTGAAAACCAACTAACACCTTGAAGCTGATCGAACAAATCATCTATTCTCAGTAAGGGGTATCGTTCTTCACCGTCAACGTGTTCAGCTCACTGTAGTCAATACACATCCTCATACTACCGTCTTAATCTTCCATGACCTAAACGTGCTTGGTCGGGCGGCGATCATATGCCTGCGAATGCTTGCGAATGTCCGCTAGCAACCCTGAATATACCACTTAATCTTCCATGACAAAGGCGTCACCTGATCCGGCACCAGACGTTCCATCTCGTTCAATTTTGTGGTGTACTGTTGGCGGGTCATGGTTCCCGACTCCAGTTGCAAGAACTCCCTTTCGACCTTATCCCTTTCCCGGTGAGGACAAAACTACTCAATCACCAACTTTTTCAGCTCCGACCATCTCATCCTCCCAATTGCCGTGTTACCCTAAGCTTGGATTATATTGTCCCACAAGCATAGAGCCGAGTCCACAAAAGAGTGGGCACAAACTTTACTTTTTGGTCCTCCCAGCACGCGTTGATATTCAATACAGCTTCCATTTCTCTCACCCACCGGTGAGCAGCAGTAGCAGTGCCATTTCCATCAAAAGTGCGGGGCTTAAATCATTGAAATGCCCCATAATTACAGCCTCGTGTCACCTCCTGCACGGGCTCTTCTTCCTCCTCCTCTTCTTCATCATCCGAGAGAACCGTTTAAGGTTTCGGTTGCTCCCGTCCTCCCAATGACCTATTTCTCTCTTTCTTTTCCCCTTCCCGTACTGTCTTGATAACTTTAGTCACTACAGATAGTGAGATCGTCTGCATGACCTGATAAACTTCTTTAACAACAGCCTCCTTTACTGAGACTCTCAAATTGGCGCTCTCATCGCCACCCTCCGGATGAGGGGTCTCTGGTTCTTCAGGAACCACCTTTACCATTCTGGTCTTCCTCTCTTAGGTCGCGGCTCAGCACCAAGCCCATCACGACCACCTCCACGAGAGCCTTTCAAAGATCTACCACCAGCCATTCACACGCACACTGAAAGATTCAAACACCAAAACAGTCATTCAAGGGAACAACTCAGTTTATGTCAAGTATAGTAAGTCCTTAATTACAGTGGCCAGTTGTGATTAGCCACATACTTTACACTTCACACCCCCAGCATTACCTATCCTAACTACATCAGTATTTTAATTTAAAAAAAACACATAACCACATACCAAGCGCACAAAATACCAGTTAACTTTATGAAAATACCTGATGGCACGCAGCTACTCAGATTGGCATCCCTTTGCTTTCCATCTGATTCTCAATTTAAGTTAAGGTTTATTTTGAAAATGTACTCATTTCACTTAAACTTGGCTCTGATACCAACTTGTAAGACCCCGTTGCTGGACGCTTACAACTGGTAAATCATTGCACGTAAAACATACATTTTCATTTATCTTACATAAATATTGCAGCGGAAACATTCAATAATGACATCTCATTTCATCATAAAAACTTTTGCAAAATAATACATTGTTAATTAGTTACAAAATACATTGTTGCATTACATCACAAAAGCATTATATAAATGGATGCCATCCCAGAGTAGCCGCCCCGTGCCATCCTCAGCAATCATTACCTACTAATTGGAACACATCAAAGTCAGCGTGCTGAGTGAGTTCTAGTTTTATAATAAAACATACTTTTCTTTCGTTAAAACCGTTCTTTACATTCATGCGTTCATACATCATACGTACACATTGATAATATCAATATTATCTTCATTATTCGTTCTTACATTCATCACATCTTTTCCTTTCATCAACACCACTAACTTTACCCTTCATGCTCATGGTACTGGGCCTAAGCCTATCATAGACCTTCATTCATGGTGCCAACACCTCTGGCCAAAGTACCTAAGATAAAGTTCAGGTATACCATTGTCATATGCTATGCCCTTCATGCTCATGTTACTAGACCTAAGCCTATCTTAGACCTTCATTCACGGTGCCCAAACCTCTGGCCACAGTACCTAAGGCAAGAAACAATGGTTCTATACAAATGGTCAATCACAAAGAAAGACCACAATATGCATTCTCCCGGGGTAGCGAACCCGCACACCGTTGGGCTAACACCTTTTAATGGCATGTCCCGACATACAAGGCTTGCAAGACTTTCATTACTTTCATCATTCATTAATGCATGCATTCTTACTTCATGTTCCTCTTTCATTATCTTTCGCTTTACATTACATACTACTTTCATTCATTAACATAACACGTAAAGCCACAGGAAAGATAAACATACATCATAATAAGGAACATAACATACACAGTCATCATAATCATACAGGGCGACATCATACATAACAGCATAATCACACAACATCATCATAATCATGCCTAACATAGACTCTAAGGCCTCAACAGTCATATTACATGAACTTACGGGAAATTTCATGTCAAAACTTACATCTGCACTTTCCCCCGAAAGTCAGTACATAAACTACACTTTCCTCGGGTACACCAGCCCTACTTGGGCGTATGGGCACCCTTTAGTCGCATGGCCTCCAAGCGACTGAACATCATGCGATTGAAACAATGCGGATGAACACCTATGTGAATGAACATCCAATCATGCAAATGAAACTAATGCAAATGGACTCCATGTGGATGAGTCCCACGCGAATGGACCTAATGCGGATGAAACTAATGCGAATGGGCATTTATGCGACTGGGCTCTCAGTCATGCGAATGTACCTCAATCGTGCGAATGAACCCTCAATCACACCTCAATCGGCCGTATGGCCTCCATTCGGTCGCATAGCCCTAGCTGGTGCAGAATGCAGTTTATCCCGAACCCAATCTACCGTTTTCGACCTCCAAACTCATCTAAACCCATTCTAAGCCCAATTCAACCATCCTAAACCTTAGGAATGCATACCACAACACCATTCAAGCACACACAAGCTCAAAAGCAAGACCCAAACAAATCATACACATACCCACACATACACAAACGATCAAACACACACACACACACACACTCAAAAACCGATTTTCAGATGTGTTCCAGCCGCAAATCATTCAAAACGTGTAAAAGAGGGGTCCTAGAACTCACACAAATGACCACAATGAGAAGAGCTTTGATTTGACCCGCTACTCGACGGTTTTCGAGCTTGAATCTACCCGAACCAACCTTTTTCTCTCCTTTTCTCTTCTTCTCTCTTCTTTCTCTCTTCTCCTCTTTTGTTTACTGAAAATGTGAGTGTGGGATAGGGCAATGGTTGCCCTCTCCCTTCAAATATCACCACATACCCAACTTTCTCTCATTGGTGAGTTTGGTGACTCGACTTTGGACTTTATTTCTATATTTTCTTCTTTCGTCGGCTTCAAAATAAATAAATAGCCGGATGTTACAGTTCCAGAAGATTTGGTCCTTCTTAAAGCAATAAGAAAAGAAAACACATATGTTTTGGATATGAACAACACCTCTATCACAACACATGAGACATGCCTCCTATCTAAGTTATCAAACGATGAATCTCATTATGGCATAGAAGGCTTGTCCATTCTAACATGAAGAACATGAACAAATTAGTAAAAAATGACTTAGTCATTGGATTGCCAAAGAAATAGTTTTATTGTTCAAACCATTGTTCTCCTTGTTATAAAGGAAAACAACACGGAGTGTCTCATAAATCCAAAACTATCAATACAACACTACACCACTCAAATTTAAATAAAGTGTCATTATCTGCTGATCCTCCAAGAATAAACATTTCAACAGCTGCTGACTTTGCATCCACAGATGTACATTGTGTATCCGAAGATATGAATAATGTATCACCAACTATTCTAGGCTTTCAAGAAGATGCACCAAACATTGAAATTGATTCATCAAGTCCTCATATCCTATCTGGAGAAGTCCATGTAACTCCTACAAATGAATAAAATGCTTCTAAAGAAGTTCATGTAACTCCTACGGATGAACAAAATGCTTCCGAAGATGTTCATGAAACTCCTACGGATGAACAAATTGTTTTTGGAGAAGTTGTTGTAACTCCTACGGAAGACATGAATTATTCTCCTGATGTCCAAACTCAGGAAGATCACTCAATACCCAATGATAACAAGAAGAACATTTTGACTACTCTTAATTCACTGTCTGGATTAGATCAGTCTGCACCAATGGATATGACTAACCTGGAATCATCAACTCCAGTTGAATCAACTCCAATAACAAGAATACATAAGACATCTGTCTTTTCACTTGTTTTCTTTCACAAGTGGTTCTTCCAAACATCACAGCTGCTCTAAAGGACAACAACTGGATTGAAGTTATGCAAGAAGATCTTCAACAATATAGAAAGAAAAAGGTGTGGAATCTAGTTTATTTACCTAAAGGCCACATCCAACTGGAACTAGATGGTTCTTCAAAAATAAACTAGATGACAGAGGCATACATGTGAGAACAAAGCAATGTTGATTGCTCAATGATACACATAAGAAGAAGGAATAGACTATGATGAAGTTTTTGCATCAGTTGCAAGAATTGAAGTCAAAAGAGTATTCCTAGCATATGCATCTTATAAGAAGTTCATTGTGTATCAAATGGATTTCAAGTGCGTCTTCCTATATGGAAAATTGATGAAGAAGTCTATATATCATAACCCCCTAGATTTAAAGATCCTCACTACCCACACAGGGTATACAAACTTGATAAAGCTTTGTATGGTATGCATCAAGCACCAAGAAAGTGGTATGAGACACTATCATCTTTCTTGCTTAAGCATGGACACAAAAGGGGAACTATTGATCAGACTCTCTTTCCCAAACAAGAACATCAAGATCTTTTAGTTGTTCAAATTTATGTTGTGACATTATATTTGGATCAACTAATAAGAGATTATGTGTAAGTTTTGAAGAATTGACGAAATCAGGTTTCAGAAGAGTTCAATGGAGAATTAACTTTCTTTCTTGGTCAACAAGTTCATTAGAAGACATGGGATTTTCATCAATCAAGAGAATATATACATCAAATATTGAAGAAGTACAACCTTGCTGATACATCTTCATGCAAACACCAGCCTCAACAATTGAAAAGATTGTACCTGATCCTACAGGAAAAACTATTAATCAAAGATTATATAGATCATGATAGGATCATATAGTATTTACTGCCAATAGACCTAACATTATGTTTGCTGTGTGTGTTTGTCCTAGGTATCAATCAGATCCAAAAGAGTGTCATCTGAATGCTATGAAAAGAATCTTCAAATATCTCAAAGGAAAACCAGGACTTGTACTTTGGTATCCAAAAGATGGTGATTTCACTCTCTACTCATACTCAGATAGTGACTATGGTGGATGTAACAGCAATAGAAAATCCACAACTAGTGGATGTCAATTCATAGGACCAAGAAAAGTTTCATGGTAGTGCAAAAAGCAAACAAATGTATCAGTATCCATAGCTGAGGTTGAGTACATAGCTGCTTTAGCTGGTTGCTATGAAGTCCTTTGGTTGCAAAACCAATTGACTGATTATGGTTACAATTTCCCTCAAACTCCAATTTACATTGACAATTCAACTGCTATGTTTATAACTCTAAGACTCTACAACATAGTAAAACAAAGCATATTGAAATAAGATACCATTTTCTGAGAGATTGCTCAAAAAAGGTTTGATCAAGTTAGTCAAAGTGGATATAACAAATCAGCTTGCTAATTTATTCACTAAACCCGTTGATTCAGTTAGATTTAATTTTCAAATTAAGTCTTTGGGCATGATTAACTTAGATTAATCATAATAAACAAACAAAGAAAAGCATGTGTCTGTCCTTGTAAATTACTTAATAAAAAAAATTAACATGACATATGTTTGGGAAATGATAGTATCTATGTCTGTGCTTCTACCTAAATTCTTCAATATTATTAAAATCTGATGTAGTTACTTGATATGTAAGTAGGTTCATCTTAAAGTGGAAACTACACTTAGTGCATGCCTAACATAATGCAAAGTGATTGTTTGTGGGAAACTTCATTTTCAGGATATAGGAAGTGAGTCCTATTCAGGATATATGTATTGACACTTTATAATATCTATCTTTGCAAATCTTACTGTTAGGACGTGGTATTCGAACGAAATACCTAGTGATTAGCGTGTAAACCAGATCAAATAGTGCGAATCCTATTTGATTGGCGATCCAATCAGTGAGAACACATGAAGATCAATAAAGAATTGAAACTAACATTAGAAATCGATTGGGATCGATCTAATGTGTTCTATGAACTTGGAGAACGAATTGGGAGGCTTCTGGACGGCTAGGGTAAGTCTGGAGTCATAATAGAATAATTTCCCTGTTTTTCCACGAATTGGTTGTATTTATAGGTTAGTAATGTTAATTCGTGCGACTGAACCATTAGTATGATTCAGTCGTGCGATTGAACCATACGGTTGATCCATCCACACGACTGAGTGTTCAGTCGTGCGACTGAGCCAATCTTATGTGTCAATCATACGACTGATCCAGTCTCCTGGTTCAGTCGTGCGACTGAGTCTATCGTATGAAGTTATTCATGTGTGTGGTCCATTCGCATGGGCCATTCACATGAGAACTTCATTATGTTAAGTTTGAATGTATTAATTTATAAACATTATGTGTAACCATTCAAACAATCACTAATCTAATTAACCAATTCAATATCGACTCATTAATGAAATATTAGACATTACAAATCACAAACAATCAATATCATTTCATTAATCATATCAAATTACATCCGAATCAGATAAACAAGATCTATTACATTTCATATCATGATCTAGAGACATACATGTATCAACAAACTCCCCCTTGGACCTAGATCTCTCTAATGTCTTGTTTTCTGCATCACCTCCTCATATATCTTGTACTTTTCCTCTTTTGTGACTCCCGCATGAATCTCAACGCGAAGCAGAGTCTTATGACATTTTGGAACTGGAGGGCTTGTACAATATCTTGCGTATCATAGACAGTGGCCACTTGTATAGCGTGTAGACATCATTTGCTGACAAGTTGGTAAGCCACATTGGGTCGAATACCCTGATCGTATCCATTTGGCCCTCTTTGTTTAGGACTATGACCGCTTCAGCTGTTCTCCAATCGTAGTACCACCACTTAAAGTGTGGAGTGAAGTCCTGTGGCATTTCCCTGAGTGGGATTCTTGACATTATGCGCGGAGGACTCCACTTTAACACTATCTTCGGCTTTCCAGTAATGGCATCAACCTCAGACCTTCTGATATACCTTGTAGGCTGTTGGGGTCTGAAGTTAACCCACCTGGTGTGGTACCTTTAGGGCAACCTCGGACCAGCCTGACATCTTCCTCGGGTCAGCATACAAAAGCGTTAGTTTGGCCAGCTGGTTGAGCTCAAAACCTAGTAGAGTCTTCAGATCATGTGGGAATCTGAAGTACTCTATGCCCTTTTCCCTCTTAACTGCATATACGTTAAGATCCTCAAACTACGCCCACACTATGATCCTGCCAGTCACCTTATGATGTTTCTTGACTTTGTAGAGTTTGGTGTAGGCATCCTGTTTCGGTGCAGCGTGTTGGGCTCTAACTTCTTCAAAACACGCAGCCCACTCAGCCTTTCGGATATCGACATCATCATTTGAGGCTTGGGCCATTTCCTCTACTTTCTCCCACTCTTGCTCCATCTTGTCTAACACCTCAAAAATATCGCTGACGAGGGATTCCACCAGATTGGGGACCACATTTCCCTCATTGTCAGCGTACTAAGGGTAGTGCTCGGCAGTGAAGGGAGCAACATCAACTCATCCCTTTCGTAATTTGGATCTGTTTGATTTACACATTCAACATATAAACCATTAGTAATTAATCAAATCAGAAATGCATTAAACTTAATTTAAACATTTAATACATAGTTTCAATACATGATTCAAATACAAAAGTAATTAAACAATAACATCATCTTTACTT
Organism: Flaveria trinervia; assembly: GCA_025506515.1. NCBI lineage: Eukaryota > Viridiplantae > Streptophyta > Magnoliopsida > Asterales > Asteraceae > Flaveria > Flaveria trinervia. The sequence goes on from CM046447.1 coordinate 25,923,321, forward strand.
TTGTCCTGTATCATCGTCTCGTCACTTGGTGGAGCAAAAGAAGAAGCTGGTTGGTCTTGATCTTCTTAGACCTCTTTTCTTGACCTGAAGCAGAGGCCGATGCAGCTGCATCTCCTCCTGCTGTATCATCATCATCATCCTTCTCCTCTGTCCTTTCTTCTATCCCCTCATCCTCCTTTGTCTTATCCTCATCATCCTCATCATCATCTTCATCATCTCCGTCTCCCTCTTTGATCTTCAAGGGCTCCTCCTTAGATCCCTTTAGCTTTAACATGATCATCTTCTTTGCCTCCTCCAACTCCTCTATCTTCTTGTTTGATGTGACACTATATGCTTGGAGTTAGGCTATTTCATGGCTCTGAGCAGCCATCTATTGGGCCTGCTCCTCTATCACTCGAGCCTGCTCTTCTATCTAGTGAGACCGAGCAGTAGTAAGATCAACAAGCTGGCGATCTGAGCCGCCTTCTCCTCATCTGCAGCTAATAGGCGCATCACCATCCTGTTGAGTGCAAACAGTTGTTCCTCTACCCCAATTGGAGGTAGAGGTGATCCATAAGTATGAGATGGATGGGTTGAGGATCCAGCTTGGTGGGTAGTGGTGGTGGTGGTGGCTGTAGTGAAGATGGGTCTGTGAAATAATGAAGGTGATGTGGGAGTGAAAGATATGGTGGTAGATGGAATCTGTACAGTGGTGGGAGTGTGGTGGTGTAGTATAGCTGTGGTGGCTGTGGTGGCTGTGGTGGTGGATGGTGTCGCTGTGGAAGTGGTAGTGGTGGTGGCAGATGTGGTGGCTGTGGTGGTAACGAAGGTGAGTCATCTTTCTTCTTCTTCTGACCATGGGGCTGAGCCATCCTTTTCCTCCTCGTTCCTGTTGAGGTGGATGCTCCCCCTACAACCCTGCTAGCTGACTCCGATGCAACTCGGATCAGTGGCTGTCTCTCCTGAGTCTCTTGGGTGTTCACCAACTACCCTTAGCCCATGTTCTGTGGGAACAACTTTGCTTCCCACAGTACGTGTCAGGGCTCCTCTTCCGACTCCTCTTCCTCCTCACCAAGAACAAAATCCTGATGGAAACCAGCAGACTCAGCTACATCTCCAGCTGAGGCGGACACTAGAGTATAACATCAGAAACTGAGCCTCTCAATGGAGTAGGCATATCATCCCCAACATCCCCACTATCGTCATCATCAGAGTCATGCTCTGGGAGCAGTAGCCTCTCATCATCAGAATCACTGTCATCATGACGCCATTTGCGTCTCCCCGGCGCCACATATCTCTCATTGGCCAAATGGCCAATCAACCTCTTCACCTGGGGCTTCACTTGCTTGCCCCTATACACCCTCATGTCATCCATAATCTCCAAAGCAACTGCATCATGACTTTTCTTGGGAAGAAGTGGCAGCTTCTCGTTGAAGATCAGCTGTAGAAACCTGGGGTACATACAAAATCCTTCCTTCCCCTTTGCCTCCAGGTTCTCCACCAAATAGAGAAGATCATACTCGAAAAGCTGAAAGGGTAGTTCAGCACCAGTGCCACGTAGGCATTCTGAATCTGGTCTGATAGATCATTGAACCCACCCCTCCTCGAAGCAATGCACTTTAGGATCACATGCGCCAAGTACTTGTACTGGGGGAACAGGTTGCTCTTGTTGAGCACACCCGAGTTTATGTCCCCAGCGTACTTGATCCTAAGGAAGCAGCCTCTCACAGTCAATGGATGTAATCTGGTGGGGTGATTCGTATCGTCCCCAAACTCAAGAACTCTCTGGATATCAGCAACAGTAACCTCGATATCATGACCCGGAATGGAGCTCCATATACTGTACGGCTCACGAGAGCGATCAACTGAGGCATTCTCCAGAATGCCTGGTGTAATGACCTGTAGGGCGTGCAAGGTGTAGATATAGCCTTATGTATACGGAACGTCTAAGGAAAGCTATAATCTCTGTGAACTCGGCCCCGTTCCGAGTAGTATGATCCAAGTGAGCACATATGTTGTGCTTTGGATTAACGGACCATCTATCAGCCATTTTCCTGAAACACAAGACACAGAACCATTAGTACATAATACATCAAAATTCAGTTCTAAATGTAATGTTTAAATTCATTCTGTTTCATTCGTGCGAATGAATCATGCGACTGAAGTCATTCGGTTGTTCTTTCATGCGACTGAGCTTGTTCGGGTGAATGAGACATGCGACTGAGTTCAATCTGCTGACTGAGTCTGCGATTGGTTCAGTCGGCCGACTCAGCTTATTCGCATGGTTCATTCGGCCATTGATCCAATCGCAAGTTTCAATCGTGCGATTAGAGTTCATCCGGATGACCAGTCGCCTGTCCCACTGTTCAGTCGCCTGCTGTTCGAATCTTGACCAAAACAAGTGATTTAACATGGGTTATCGGTTCAATAGACTCGCCATTTAGACACTAATAACCTATTAAACATAATTTTAACATTTTGCATAGTTTAGGTTGGTTATTAGGGCATTTTTCAGTCCGGTTCTTGTTTCACTCGAATATCACAAAGTTGGGTTCCATTCCTTCTGTTTTCGGTGCGATATCAATGCCATCTACCTATATATAACTCAACGAACGTGAGAAGATCAACATCAATGTGAAAACAAGGTCTAGAGAAATTTTGGCAGAGTAACGGTAGTTAGTGCGATTTTGGAGTGATTGAGGGTGATGAGTGGAATGCGATCGACTATGGCCCTTTAATACTAAAGCTGAGTTCAATCGGCCACTAGCCTCATTCGCTCAGTTCATTCGGCGACTGAGGCTCAGGCGTGCGATTGGCCCAGTCAGTCGCATTCAGTTGGCCGACTGAGTCTCAGTCGGTCGACTGACTCATTCGTGCTCTTTCATTCGCACCCTCAGTTAACCGACTGAGTCTCAGTCGGTCGACTGACTCATTCGCAGCCTTTCATTCGGTCGAATGGATCATTCTAATAAGCCATTTGGGTGAATGTCTCAATCTCATGTCCAGTCGTGCGAATGGGATCCATTCGCATGTTTGGTCCATACTTATGATCCAGTCGTGCGAATGGGTTACACTTATGAACATTTGCACTTAAACCCTTTGTACCTGTTGAAATTAACATTATGAGCATTTGATCATCTCAGACATGATCATTTTAACTTGAAACTTTTGATCACCTCAGACGTGATCCTTTTACACAATTTAGTCACCTCAGACGTGACTCTTTTAAAACTTTGTCACCTCAACGTGACTGTTTTAAACTTTGAAAACAAATGGCATCTCAGACATGACCCTTTTAGTGAGTTGATCCCTTACCGATTTTCATGATGTAGTCCGCAACAAACAAATTAAAAGACTAAGTGAATTAAAAAACTAAACTAACGTCAAAAATAAAACTTGTTTTTGGCTTTTTGTGAGAGATAAATCCTAAGATGGAAATCTACGGGATTTGGTTCCGGAATAGGCAGCTTCAACTTAGATTGACCACACGTGGACCAATTCAATTTTGGAATCATACAGGCAAGTCAAATCATTTGGGACTTGTTATCAAAATCTTTTGATGCTCTATTCTTGGTTTTCATCTAGAGTCGTTAGCAACTTTTAGGAAATCACACTGGAACTATTAGATTACAACATTGATTTGAACTTTCAAGAATTGCAGCCACAATGATTGTCAATATGTTTGTCCTCTTAAATCCATACACAGACTTTTGACACAGACTGGTGATAGATTTAGATTTAATTATTTCTACTAACATTTGTGGATCCCACACTTATATGGTAATCAACATTCCTCAGGAGGTTTTGAGCGGTCTACGCGTATTTTTACAAGAATAGACTATTCTTAGAGCTTTCAAAGAGAAGCCAATCCTCAGGTTAGTGCCATCGCACAGCAGAGAGGCGGCAAACAACAATGAATTCTAGAATATCTAGGTTATGCTTATCCTCAGGTCAGTGCCATCGCACAGCAGAGAGGCACACAACCTATCTCCTTGTTAGAGCAGCTTAATTTTATTTTGCACAAAATGCACCAACAACATAAGTCATTAGCTTGATAGCATTTTTCTTTCATTTTTTTTGTGCTTTGCTCTATTTATGGTCATCCGCACACATTTGTGGCATTTACCTGCTCATTACCCCTTATTGGAATATTGTTGATTGTGTTAACCAGTGATAAGATGGAAGACCACAGTCAGTTGAACAACTTAGTTTGATCTTGAGATCACGAGTCAGGTCTAATCATCTATTGTGTTGAATCTACCGACATATCAATTTTGGTCTAGCAACCTCTAGGTCTACTCTCGTTGTGTTACCTTAGGAGTTACCAGTTTTTTTATCATCTTCCCTTTTATATTGCTTAGACTACACAGACTTATACTTTGAATTTTGCATATTTTCTAAATTAATTTTTTTTAAAGTCCCTCTTGATTTGTTCCTGTGTACTATCATATTCCAAAGGGTTTGAATCGGTATCACAGATATGATCTACCTTATATCCGCTTTCCACTCCTTCTCCCTCGTTTTTTTTTTGTTTTTTTAATAATGTTACTTGCTGACTTATTCTCCCTCTAAAATACTAAAATCAAAACAGGTTAATTATTTTAGGATTTTAATAAACAACAAAATAACATGAGTTTAATTTAAACAGACTAAAATAAACAAATAAAATAAAATAAAAAGAAAATTTAACTAAACTACATCGGACTACACATGATCATCATCAGGAATAACATCACTTTTCTTTTTAACGCCGTTTACCTCTATTAAATATTGAAAACGTGGTTTATCAAAGGCTTTAGTATAGAGGTCAGCGCATTGAAAATCAGTATTAATTTTTACCACATCTATTAAGTTCTTTTCACAACAGTCTCTTATGAATGATATTTAATACCGATGTGTTTGGTCTTTGGATGTTGTACCGGATTTTTAGTTACTACAATTGCAGCAGAGTTATCAACAAAAATAGAAGTAGAAGAAAACTTTAAACCGTAATCCCGCATTTGCTGTTGAATCCAGATGATTTGTGAACAGCAACTTGCAGCAGCAACGTATTCGGCTTCACAGGTTGACAATGCAACCGATGTCTGCTTCTTACACTGCCAGGTAACTAATCTTCTCCCAAAGAGTTGACACCCTGCTGATGTAGACTTGTAATTCATCTTGCAGCCCCCGTAATCCGAGTCACTATACGCCGTGAGCTCAAAGTCATCATCATGAGGATACCACAACCCAAGTGTGGGTGTACTTTTCAGATAACGAAATATCCTCTTGACCCCACTCAGATGGTTGACCTTAGGCTTAGCCTGATATCTAGAACATAAACATGTAGCATACATGATATCAGGTCTTGAGGCAGTGAGAAACATGAGGGATCCAATCATTCCTCGGTACATTGTGGCATCTACAAGATCTCCATTGTCATCAGGTGCTATATCGTGATTCGTAGCAAGTGGAGTCCCAGCAGCAAAAGCATTTTCCATGTCAAAACGACTGAGAATGTCTCCTACATACTTGGTCTGATGTAGAAATATCCCATTTGGAGTTTGATCCACCTGTAACCCGAGAAAAAACTTCATCTCCCCCATAGCACTCATCTCAAATTCTTTCTTCAAAACTGCTTCAAATTCTTTGCATAATTCTTCGTTCTTTGAACCAAAGATTATGTCATCGACATAGATTTGTACTAGCAGTAGGTCGCCATCTTTTTCTTTGATGAACAGTGTGCAGTCAATAACTCCCCTGCGAAAGCCGTGTTGCACAAGATGAGTCGAGAGTTTCTCATACCAGGCCCTAGGAGCTTGATGAAGCCCGTATAAGGCCTTGTCGAGTTTGTAAACTTTGTCCCGATGATAAGGATCTTCAAATCCCTCAGGTTGACTGACATACACTGTCTCTCGAATTTTCCCATGAAGGAATGCACTCTTCACATCTAATTGATAGACCTTAATCTTCATATACGATGCATAGGCAAGGAAGATACGGATGGCTTCCATCCTTGCCATTGGTGCAAACACTTCATTGTAGTCAATCCCCTCGACTTGGCAAAATCCCTGAACAACCAGTCGAGCCTTGTTCTTGATAATGACCCCTTGGTCATCCTTCTTGCATTTCAAGACCCATTTGGTGCCAATGACTTTAGCACCTTTAGGTCTATCTACCAGAGTCCATACTCCTAACTTCTTGAATTGAAGAAGTTCTTCTTGCATGGCACTCACCCATGCCTCATCGTTTAATGCATCACTTATGTATTTTGGCTCAAACTGCGAGACAAAACACCGATAAGCACCATCATGAGTGTAACCCTTTTCCATAACAAAGGCATAATCAGCTGAGTACAGCTGATTTCGGGTTTGTACTTCTGATCTGACATCCCCAATGACATTATCCAAGGGATGATAGATGTTTAGACGTGATTCTGGAGTAGTAGAACAGCTACCTTAGAGCCAAGATTATGAACATTTGGTTCTGCATTTAAGGTAGTTGGAGTTTGAGGCTTCGAAGTCGAAGGTGCATCACTGGTAGATGCTTGTGGACTTTCAGAAACTGGAACCTGTTCCTCCTGACTATTCTGGTCATCTTCTTGAGCTTCATCTTCAGAGGAGGAGTCACTGTCGTCGACTACTCCCCCTGACTGAGTAGATGATTCTCCCTGTGAGCTAGATGTTGGTGTATTCAAGATATCATCCATCATCCTTGTAGCTAACTCATCATCCGAGGGAGAGAGGGATGTTGAAGGACTTGAAGAATCCATCATAGTCGAAAAAGTAGGCGGGACCTTTGCCAGTAGGTGGTGTGGTATATCTCTAAACGTCAACATTACACCACACTTCTACTAGAGCTGTTGAGTTGTTGTAAACCCTCTTGTTCGGTATGTTGTATCCTAGAAAGATTCCTTCATCCGCCTTCTCGCTGAATTTACCTTCTAGTGTTTTCTTCAGAAGTGTGCACGGCGCGCCAAATGGTTCGAGATACTCCAAATTCGGTTTGCGTCTTTGTAGTAGCTCGTAATATGTCTTTCTGTGGCGCTTGACAATCAGAACTCGATTCAGTGTATAACATGCATTAGCTACTACCTCATTCCAAAATTGGATAGGCAGTTTCGAGTCTGCCAGCATAGTCTGTGAAGTTTCTATCAAGCTTCTATTCTTTCTCTTAGCAATACCATTCATCTGAGGCGTGTATGCAGAAGTGAATTGATGCACAATTCCCTTTTCCTTGCAGTAATCCGCCATCCACTGATTCTTGAATTCAGTTCCGTTTTTTGAGCGAACTTGTCTCACCTTTAGCTTGTAGAGAGATTCCAGTGTGGTCACTAACTCCTTGAATGACTCAAATGTTTCTGATTTGGACTTTAGAAACCCAAGAGAATCTTGAGTAGTCATCAGTAACCACAAAACAGTACAAGTCGCCTGCAATGCTCTTTGTACTGACTAGGCCAAACAGATCCATGTGAAGAAGGTCAAGAGGAAGTTCTATTGAATGAAATTTCTTTTCCTCATGAGACTTCTTTGTTTGTTTGCCTTTCTTGCAAGCTACGCAAAAATCAGGAAGTTGAAATTCTTGATGTTAACTCCTCTCACAACATCCTTCTGAATCAAGTGATTCATCTTCCTTTGACTAATATGTCCCATTCTCCTATGCCAGGAGATGGAATCATTCTCAGTAGCTTTAGATAGAAAGCATTGAACTTCATGATCCGTTGTAGAAGCTGTTGAGAGATCCAAAACATAAAGGTCTTTATATCTTGAAGCTGTCATCAGCACTTGGTCCTCCGGAATCACATAATCTTTCTTTAGGACGTAACACTTCTTGTTGTTGAATATGACTTTAAAACTTTTATCACAGATTTGGGAAACAGAAAGTAAGTTGTTTTCAAGTTGCTGGACGTAGTTCACCCTATCAAACATAACTTTTTGATTTCCAACTTCTCCCTGAGCTGTGATATAGCCTCCCTTGTTTCCAGCAAACAAAACATGCCCTCCTTTTATTTGCCTTACGTTTGATAAAAGAGCCCTGTTTCCTGTCATGTGCCTGGATGCTCCGCTGTCTACAATCCACATGTTAGTTTCAGCACTGTAGCGAACACCCTGCACATACAATGTAAAACCGTTAGTTTAGGTTAGGAACCCAAGCCTTTACTGGCTTGGGTTTCCCAGAGGCATCACACATCATGAATTCCACCCATTGACCCCTTGAGAGTGAGGGTAGCTCAGGTTCCTTCTTGTCATCATTACCGGACACAGAGGATGACTTTTTTTTGCATAATCCAGATTTGTGCAATGCTTGTTTGTGATAAACATTCGACTGGCTGACGGATTGAACTTTATGTTCAATAGTTCTTCTAGGTGTAGTTAAAGAGCTCCTCTTATAAGACCTAGGTTTTGAATTCTAAAATTCAATCTTCTTTGTAGGTGTCTGATAGCAAGGACAAAAGGAAGCAATGTGTCCACACTCTCCACATTTGTAGCACGACCTGCTATCAACTTTATGATAAAACTTTCTTTGTGGAGACGTGTGTGACACTCTAGTAACATCACTCACTTTAGGTTTTGACTCTGGTTCTTTTGATGTTTTCTCTTGTTTGACATAGTTAACTGTTTTAACATGTTTAACATCTTTTTCCTTTTGGTTAACTGGTTTTTGACTTAAAACATGTGAAAGACTAACATTAGAAGTCTTTTTAGGTTCTGATTTGACTCTGTTTGACCCAGAATTTAAGTTAACCTTTTCAAATTCCTTTTCCAGGTTACCGCTAGGCAATTTACCCTTTGCCTTTGAAGTGGCCTCCTTTTGTTTGTTTCCAGATTCACAGATGAACATGAGGAATCTGGATCACTAACAGAGGGGTAGATACCACATGATCCTTGATGGGGTTATTATTTACTGGTCTACTCTTAGTGTTCATCAAGGTCTCAGGTGGTGGTGGAACCACTTTGTAACCCAAACCCTCCCCGTTGTTTCTTTCTCTCACTAAGTGCTGGACTATGTGTGATGAACTTGTCCAACTGTGCAATTTCTATTTTAATGAGTTTACTTCTACTTCTAGAACTGCCTTTTGCTTCTTAGTGTCTTCTAGGGAGTTTAGATAGTACCTAATGTCATTAGCTTGGTTAAATGCAACTACTTCGGTTTCCCTAAGCTGTTTAGTCAAAAGGTCTATCTTTTCTTTGTAACTATGCTTATTTTGTTTTAATACTCTATTAGCCTCAATACATAGTTGCAACTCTTTTACTAAGTTATCATTATGATCTAATAACCTAGCAAATTTCTCATCTATGCTATTTCTAAATGTATTACAATCAGAATAAGCATGATTATCAAACATTTGGTCAGTGGTACTTACCTGAGTTGGTTCAGAAGAGTTAGCCATCAACGCAGCATCACATGTCTCTGATTCTGGTGATTCTGTCTTTTCTGTCTTTGCTGTGGTAGTCTCCTCTTTAGGCTTGTAGCTGACCTCAATTCCAGTTGTCTCTTCAATATTGGACATTGCTATCTCAACTGCTAGATCTCTTTCACTCGCGGAATCATCGTTAATGTCTTCTACACTTGCAATGTTTGATTCCCCTAGAGAGACAAACCTAAAGCTCCAGTCCTGTCCTTCATCATCATAAGCAGTCAAGGCTTTTGGATCCTTGCTTGACGAAGTAGAACTAGTAGTTGCTTGTCTTGACGAGTGAAGGACGAGAATGGGTTCCCGTTACCCGTCTTCTTTGGCTTAACACATTCTCTCTTGAAGTGCCCCTTCTCTCCACAGTTAAAGCAGTCACTTTGCTCTTGTCAAAGCCAAATGTGGTATCCTTAGTAGCTACCAAGTTCTGTCCGGTCTTTTTCACAAACTTCTTTGCCCTCCGAACAGCACTAGCTAAGGCCCACATTATGTCCATTCTCTCAAGATCCATTTCATCCACCTGCTCATAGTCCTCGTCTGCCAGATGGCAGTTTCCAATCATCCCAGCAACAAGTCCATCATAAGAATGAACCACTGCAGCCAAAAGATCCTTGTGTTCTCGAGCTACTTCTACAGTCACATTACCGAGGTTCTCGGTCTTCAGTCTAGTAGCATTTTTTTCAGATCCAATATGATAGGTACAAGAAGACCCCGACGTGTCTGATCCTGAAGGAGAAGCATGTGAAGGACTCGATGAGCTAGACACAAATGCAGTCTGGAGAGGTGCTCCAGATGTCTTAGCTTGAGGCGTGGCATTGTACAAAGCTGGATTCTGAGTATACGAAGACTTCTGAGCTCTATACTTCATCCTAAGAGCTTCTTCTCGCAGCTTTAGAATGAAGTCATTTATATCTAGCTTTGCCAGCATTTCATTCTGTCTCAGGTTAGACATGAATGAAGCCCACTTTTCCAGCAACTCGTCTACAAAGTTAGTAACTTTCTCTTCCATGGTAGTAGCCCCCCATGTGTATGCAGTTCACTCATCAGATGGTAGAATCTATCTATAACATTGTCCAAACTCTCGTTTCCCATCGATGAGAAGTTATCGAATTCCTTCTTTAACTCCTTAGCCTTGATTGCCTTCAATGAAGCATTCCTGTCGTACCTCTTTCCCAGCTCATCCCATAGTTTCTTGGACTGCTTATTCTCTGAGTATTGGTGGAATATGTCTTTAGGGATAGACTGTGTAATCAATGCATAAACCCTCTTCTCTGCAATATATTTAACTTTCTGCACGTCTGTCATCCCTCCTAAGGTTAGCTTTACTCCATCGACTCCCATCGGCGTACTATACCCAATCTCGATAGCTTCCCACAATTCAGATCAACTCCATTGAGGTAGATCTCAAAACGTTGTTTCCAGTGGGGAAACTCATCTAACGTTAAGAGCTTTGGTGGTTTATTATGATTACCCACCTCACTCTCAAGTAACAGCAGGTTCTAGATCCTAGAGTCCTTCCCAGCAGTAAATGCTGACATTTGATCTTCCATGGCGAATAACTCTAAGTCTACTAGAACAAACTGTCAACTAGTGTGACTGAAGGATGCGATTGGGCTATCCGTGTGTATGAACTATGCGAATGGTTTAATCGTGCGGCTGAACTAAGCGATCAGTTCAGTCGTGCGAAAGAAGCTGATGCGTATGAACACTGCGAACGAATGGTTCAATCATACGAATGGAGATGCGACTAGATCCAATCGTGCGTTTGAGCAATGTGAATGAGGTCCAGTCGTGCGAATGTCTCACCCATGCGACTGAAGCTGCTGTTTTGCAAAAATTTCTAGGTTAAACGTGTTTTAGCCGTAAAAATTCGAAATCTCGCAAGGTCTAATCGCCTAAGTCCGTAGAAACCAAACTTTGATGAGCAGGGAACGTCCAAGATCACTTTTGACACAAAAGATTGCATTTTTAGTGAAAAAACACAAACTTTTTATCAATCTTGATTGAATAACACGTAATCAAGAGCCAAAGCTCTGATACCAATTGTTAGGACCTGGTATTCAACGAAATACCTAGTGATTAGCGTGTAAACCAGATCAAATAGTGCAGAATCCTATTTGATTGGCGATCCAATCAGTGAGAACACACGAAGAATCAATAAAGAATTGAAACTAACATTAGAAATCGATTAGGAATCGATCTAATGTGTTCTATGAACTTGGAGAACGAATTGGGAGGCTTCTGGACGGCTAGGGTAAGTCTGGAGTCATAATAGAATAAATTTCCCTAGTTTTTCCACGAATTGGGTTGTATTTATAGGTTAGTATTGTTAATTCGTGCGACTGAACCATTAGTATGATTCAGTCGTGCGATTGAACCATACGGTTGATCCATCCACACGACTGAGTGTTCAGTCGTGCGACTGAGCCAATCTTATGTGTCAATCATACGACTGATCCAGTCTCCTGGTTCAGTCGTGCGACTGAGTCAATCGTATGAAGTTATTCATGTGTGTGGTCCATTCGCATGGGCCATTCGCATGGGCCATTCGCATGAGAACTTCATTATGTTAAGTTTGAATGTATTAATTAATAAACATTATGTGTAACCATTCAAACAATCACTAATCTAATTAACCAATTCAATATCGACTCATTAATGAAATATTAGACATTACAAATCACAAACAATCAATATCATTTCATTAATCATATCAAAATACATCCGAATCAGATAAACAAGATCTATTACATTTCATATCTTGATCTAGGGACATACATGTATCAACACTTACTCCCTCTGTTTTGTGTAAACAAAGGCCTAGGTGTATGATCCCCATGGTTTACATTTGTAACCAACTGGTGAAAAGATAATTATCCTCATCATCCCTCTGTTTTGTGTAAACAAAGACCTGGGTTAAAGGCACCTCTGTTTTATGAGAGTAAGACCTGGTGACTTGTTGGTGATCATATCTAAGCTCTCAAAAGAATCCTATGTGATCAACTGTATATTATTTCTAAAGCTTTTTCAACAATGCATCTCAAGATAGAAATTATAACTTAAAGTACATAGTTTGTAAGTGTGAAAAAGTGATGATTTGATTCATAAAGGGAGGACAAACATTAAGTGAATTGAATGTGAAGCACAGAATAGTTACTCACTAATAAACATGAAAACATGATAAACAACATGCCTAGTTGATACAATACTGTTGTATGGATTTAAGTGGACAAACATACTTGCAATCAGAACTAAGATCAGGTATCATTTCAATAAATTAACTTATCAGGAAGATGCTTAGTATTATAGTATGATCCCATTATATGTGTATATATATGCTTGTACATAGTCCTCATTTCAATTTTATTTAGTTTAATTTCTTTCTGTTTGGACAGACATGTGTCTTTCATGATATTCTTCTTAGAAATTTATGATAAATGCATTCATTCATCATTAATAAAACATTTAGGGGGAGTAGAATCATGAAAATAAGTTAAGAACAGAATTGTCAAATGAATTATCAATATGAAGGAATTAGAACCTAAGCACTATCTTGGCTATTGGATACAAGAAGTTATTGAATTTTAAACCTTCTTGTGCATATTGTCATGAATACAAAGTCAACAAAGTCTAATAGCAATAAATGGTTCTAAGCAGTTGACTAGGAACATATAACAAAATAAGTTTGAACCGTGCTCTCAAGCATTAGTAGAAGCTACAGTGCATCCGCAGAAGCTATAGTGCATTTAGCATGAGCAGAAACAATAGTGTGAAATTTAATAAAACTTGTCTATCCGTAGATTGGCAAACTACGGATGAGCCAATGCTCCAAAAAGTATAATCTAATTTCATAGATTGGTAACCTATGCAAATTTAAGTTATACTTCATCAGCAAAAGTTTTTAAGTCATCCGCAGATGATCTACGGAATCCGTAGATGATCTCCAGAAGAACTAAAAACTACGGATAAGTTAAATTGTATAGAGGGTCCCATATCATTAAATAAATGAATTAATGTGTCTGAGAGAGTATAAATGATGTTCTTTGACTTTAATATTCATTATTCACTTTTTCGGAACATTTTTTTAGACCTAGAAAAACACACTCAACAAAATTTTTCCCCCTTTCACAAACATTCAAAATCACCAAATCAAAACATCAAACAAACACATAATCCTGATCTCAGATCATTGTGTTCAAGGTAAACATGTCGTAATGATCAATAATGAACTGTTTGATTCGTGGTTATCCTCATAACTGTTTGCAATCTCATGACAATAATGCCGATTGTAACATTATATTCTTTATTCTCATGAACAGATGGCTAATGATTGCAAGAGATCACAATGTGTGTGCTTTCTTAAACCCTAACGATCTTGTTTCAGAAAGATGTCAAGACATTATAAGATATTCGAGAAGATCTTGGCTGTTTTATGCCTTGTCAGCAGAGCCAGTGATACATTAATCGCACATTGCTGACTTCTGGAACTCTGCACAAATAGAAGAAGACGAAGAAGTTATCGTGGCGGAAGTAAAGAATCAAAGTCTGAAGATGAATGAACAGGCAATAAGGAGGGTTCTAGAGTTAGGAGATCTAGAAGCTGGTCACCCTGATATGTTTAATAATAAATACATAGATATAGTATTCATTCTAATGGGATATGATGGTGACTTCGAGAAAGGAGATATCAAGAAAGGAAGACTGCGCAATCCATACAATTTTCTCTGTCACACTTATCTTAAGTGCATTTCTAACAGAAAATCTGGACTTGATAGAGTTTCAAGGCATATTTTTTCGGGGATCATTGGTATCTTTGAGGGAAGAACATATAAATACTCCAAGTACATCTTCAACTATTTATGTGATTACATCAAAGTGCAAAAGGCTGACAAAATGTACATGTTTCCAAGGTTTCTACAACTGATCATCAATGTTGATCTACCTGGGACTGCTATAGATGGGGATGTGTTTGTTCAAGCACACCTACGGAGATCTGTTCTGAATAATATAAGCGGAAAGTATGAAGGAGGAAACACACCCAAGTTTGCTCATATCGTAGATGCAAATGCAAACATTCCTTAATAATTGATATGGGAAGAAGTTCAAGAAAGTTCATCCTCTAACTCTGAGCAAGCATCATCTTCACCTCCTCAATCACCCATTTACCAACAACCTCAAACACCCCAATCACAATCACCTGCTAGCCAAAACACTCAAACAATCTCTCCATTCCACCCTCTATCACCATATCAATCACAAACACCCTAATCTCAATCTCTAGCCAGCCAAGACACTCAGCCAATCTCTCCTATTCATCCTCTTTCATCAAATTGTTCTCCAATCACAGAAAAGCAATCCACTAAGAGCTTTTACACAAGGGAGACAGTCTTAGCCTCACAAGCCAATAATGTTCAATTATCACTAACCAAGACTAAATCCCTTGTCCATTCAAATAATACAGAACCAGTCTCTCCAGTCATTGTCCATCAGCAACAACAACAAACACATCAAGAGCAAGCAGAGCAAGTAGTTGAGTCAAGTTCAAGCTCAGCTAGTGTAGCACATGAAGATGTGAATGATGGTGAGTTTGCTGCTCAACATCAGAAAGAAGAAGAAAAAGCCAACTATGTGGTTGTAATTGCTTACAATGAAAATGATCTTAGTGATAATGATATCCTAGTGAGCAAAAGTTATCTGGTTGTTGAATACAACAAGCTTGTTGTGAAGTCAAACTGTAGATGTCACACTGTAGGATCGTTGAAGGGTATAAGTTACAACACAACAACACAAAGAGGAGATTAACTAAACTTTAATCAGACAGTAAACTGGATTAACCAAGTGGTGACACTAAGAACACAAGTAATATATGAAACAGAACACAAGTGTTTAGTTTTCAAGAATGCAGTATATTGCTTTCTCAATGTTCTATTACAAGTGTTACAAAGCATATTTTAAAGATTCAAGAACATGAGATACTTATACTAACATCCTACAACCGGCTATACTTTGAAAGCCAGCTAGATACAATTGACTAGACACATACAAAATCAATTGTAGAGTCAAAAGGCAGATTGCCTTTCGAGTTGTGACTATGACATGCCATAGCTCACATCCTTATCTATTACAAAAAGGATAAAGTACATAAAGTAGAAGTTATAGACTCAAGACCTCAATGTACAGTTACCAAAAGCATGGACCTTTTCACCAAACCATGTTAGTTGGTGACTTGCAGAGTTGCAGCGGAAAGGTGTCCAGCTTTATGGAACAGTACATCAGATAAAGCATGTTACTAAAAGTCTTCGGAAGAAATCTATCTTCATGATCTTGAAACTTCAGAAGACTTTGTCTCTGAGGCTTCGGAAAACTTCATCTTTGGCTTTAGAAGATATTGGTCTTGGTTTCGGAAGATTTCTCACTTGGAGTATTTCTGTTGCACATGTGAAACTTTCAAGGCTTCTTCTCTAATGCACTTGTGCAGCATGCAGGAAAGACTAAAGATGTTTAGGTTGCATCAGCCTCTTCATTAATCTCTACAAACTCCCCCTAGGCTGATGCTACCAAAACACTTAGAAAACTTCAGATATTAACAGTCCTCATTAGGATGATCACCATTCTTTTCTTCATAAGATGATCAGGATCCTTCAGGCTGTCAAAGTGTCTTCTCATGTCAAAGAGGTCATGTAGAGGCAACTGAAACATATCTTGCCATGTATAAATGTATTTAATGCCTTGATATCTAATAACATGCCACCTTTCTGGATTTGTGGTGTATGTCCAAGACAAGATGGGTCTTCCTGATGCTAGAGGAGCTATTGAAGTTGGAGTTGATTGAGCATCCTCTAGCTGCACATCCTCAGGCTATTATGATTCATCCTGAGGTTTAGAAGGGGATGCAGGCTTCTTCTTCTTCTTAGACTTTGGTTTAGAAGCCATCCTCTTCTTTCTCTTTCAAAATTTTAACTGAGAAGACTAGCCTGCAGCATCAGATTGATCTTCATTGTCTTTCTCAGTTGGGACTTCCTCTCTCTCAAGTTTAGATAGAGAGGGAGGTTGACCCTGCTGTGGATCAGAAGATGAAGCTTGCTGAGCATTAGCATGAGGTCCGGGTTGTGTTGTGTTTGATTGTTCAACCTTAACCTCCACTTCAGGTGGGGCCTGACTTGGAGTGGAGTGTAAGTCAGTGAACTTTCCACTCTTAATCTGCTGCTTGATTACCTTGATATGCTTATCCATAGGGGATAGGGACATGGGTCCAAGTCTCCTTCCGGAGAATCCATACAGCTTCAAGAAGCTCATCATCCTCTGCTTATCAACAGACTTTTTCATGCTCTTTTGGATGATGGCTCTTGATTTTGCAGCTTCTTCCCTTAGCTTGTTCTTTGTTGTCTTTCTTTCCTTGACTAGCTCAAGCTCAAGTTGTTTTAAGTACTCAAACTCAATATAGTCATAAGGTAAGGGAAGGAGTGCCTCTGCCTGATAGAGGCCTGTGGCACTCAGGTAGTTAATCATCTTGATTATGGCTTCTTCCTTATCTACCTGAGGTTCTTGTTGAAAAGGTAGGCATACCTCTTGTTCAGGACTTTCTTGAACTGGTGAGAGGGTAGGCATACCTTTGTATAGTCTTTTTCTTCTCTCTTCTTTGATTTGTACTAGGAGTTCTACATCTTCTGCCTCCTTCTTCTCTCTTGACCTTTCCAGGTCAACCAATTCATTCAATTCATCCAAAGGGAGAGAAATGACACTATCTATGTCATAGTTCCTAGTCTACAGATAGTTGATCCTAACTGCCCTTAACTCATCATTCTGAGTATCTGGTCTGGGGGCAGCCCTGATTGCAGACTCCATGAGTCTTGGAGACTCAGCAGAGGAACTTTCTCCCCTTAGCCTCCTTTTCCTCTCTCTCTCCTCCTCCTCAATCTCCTTAGATGTTATCTTTCTTTTCCCTTTGTCACTCACAGACCTTTGTGACTCAGGGTGGAGAGAGCTTTGGCATTCATTGCTCATTGCAGCATCTGAGCTCAGGCCAGAGAGAGGTTGAGAAACACCTTCACCAACAGGTGTCTCAGAAGGAATATGGATCTCTGTAACAGTTGGAGATGATGAGACAGGGCTCTCAGGTTCTGTCACTGGGCCTTCAGTCAAGGTTTCCCCTATGAAGCTAATCTTAGGGTCTGCCTTAACATCCAGTTGACCGATGACATTGCATGATTGCCTTAGTCTCCTTCTTAGGCTGAACTCTGTAATGATCCTGTCTTAGATTCTTTTAGCCAGTCTATCAGCTTGTCTTGATTGCCTTAGGTTGACAAGTGGCTTGTTGACTAGATCCAGACCTTCATAGTAGTCCAAGGTCTGAAAATTGAAGACTTCTTGCTGTCCTTGAACTCTTATGATGATGAGGGCCTTCCTGTTGTTGTCATACCTCCACCCAATGATGTGATTGAAAGATGGTGAAGGTGACATAGCCGTTGGTATCCCATCCTCAAACATACTCTGTATGAAGGAGTCTGTGTAGTCCACGTCAATGTGAACTAGAGGAGGTTGCTGAGAATGCACAGTTACAAGTGAGGATGGTGAGTCCTCACTGTCCACTCTCTCTGAAGAACTCCCAGGTTCTATAGCTGTAATGACTTTCTCCCCCTTTTTGGTAGCATCACCCACTTGCATAGGTGAGCTGGAAGATAGGTCAATCACATCCACAGGTTCTTGTGTTCCTGGTTGAGCTCTCCTTAAGGGTCTCCCAGCTAGTTTTTCCTTAAGATATGAAATCTCAAGTTGCTGATCATTGATCCTATTGTGTAAGGTAGTCACCTGAGATTCAAGGTGACTGACCTTTGAGACTAAATAGGTGCATGTTTTGGATAGTTTTTGCACTTTTAGTCTCAGATCCCCCTCATCTTTATCAGAAGAATCACTGGGGGTGGAGAAGATTGGACCAGAGTCCTTTCTCTCATGACCAGTTCTAAGTTCTTGGCTAGCAGTCTCAGTTGAGATGTCAGTGGGCTGAGTTGCCATGGTTGAGGTCTTAATGATGTAATCACTGTCAAAATTGAGAGCCTCTACCATATGGACATCCTGAACAGGTTCAGGAGTGTCCACCTTAGTTGTAGGTGACTGATGTGGGATAGATGTAGGAGACTCAGGAGTACTCATCTCTCTTTGAGTAGAGGGAAAGAAGAGAGATTCATTATACTCACTAAAACCTATATCTTCATCAGTGTAGAAATCAAGGTTAGGAATTGCTTGGTTGAGATCTATAGGCTGGGGATGGTAACTGTCCCCTAAAGGTTGATCACCTGAGTATTGAGACTCAGAGTGATGGCTTAAGGCAGTAGGGCTAATGAGCTCATCAGGCTGAGCACGAGGAACCTCAGCACTGATTCTTGAAGAGATGGGAGTGGTCTGCTCCTCAGGAGAAGTGGGAGCTCCAGTGTTCACTTTTTCTTGTATGGGTGAGTATATGGGGCCTCCACAGACTGAATAGTCTGAGCAGGGGTTCGTTTGGATTTTCTTTGGTAGGTGATGGAGATTTGAGGCTGTGTGGGTGGTTGAGAAGTAACAGGTGTGGGTTCAACACTAGCTTGTGCTGCTAGGTTGTCACCTTGAGCAATGAGCTCTAACATTTTTGGGACTAGGGCTGTTCTACCCTAGAGAATCCAATAGTGGACTTTCTAAGTATTTTAAAGATGTCGGGCTTCATCTGTCCCAATTTGAAGAATATTACCTGTTTCCCTTAACTATGAGCCTAGTTCATAGTTAAGAATGTACCGGACATATCTAGGAAACATGTAATACTCTAAGGAGTCTAAATTAGCAAGTAAATTTGTATAAACAAACTGAGAATACCTGAATTTGACTCCCTGAACCATTCCATGGACTATGAAGGAGAGATCCTTAGGATTCTGGTCCCATCCACCATGCTTGTTTGATAAGTTGTGGATGACCACATGGAGCAGGAATCTCCATTGGGATGAGACCTTCCCTTTCCTGAAGGTTTTTATAGATAAATCTCCCTCATACCCCATCTGCTCAAAGGAATGATTGACAGCTTCCTTTGGGAAAAACACCTCACCTTCTTCATCATCCAGCTGAAGATGTCGGTTGATGATGGTCGGAGTGATGAAGATTGTTCTCCCCTGCACTGAGGCAGACAGTGCCTTCTCCCCATCCATAATGACCTCTTGGCAGGTCTTCCAGAGTTCAAGCAACTGATCCTCATAAAGTGGAGGATCAATGGTTAGAAAGGTGAAGTAGTTGCATGGTAAAGTTTGGATCATTTCTGTGAGCAAGGTTGGCCATTAGTCTCGGAAGAAAGGAGTTCTTCCAAAGCACTGAAGTCTGCTGCAGTGTCTGCAGAATCTTTCGAAGGTTCAGTCATCAAAACTTCTGAAGTTCCAAAAGGTTCTAAAGTTTTGAAGGTCAAGTCCAAGACTCCAAAGGTGGTGTGGATGTCTAAGAAAGACCAAGTGACTGAGATTTCTCCATCAACATAGCTCAAGATCCTCTTAGCACAACCATAGGATCTATTACTATTGAATTACCTTCTACAAATGAGCCCAAGACAAGCAAGGTTTGGGTTTCCAGATGTAACTAATCATTCTCTTTGTGCAGGGACAGCTGAAGACAGACAGAAATGTTTGGATCATAGACAGTGGCTGCTCCAAGCACATGACAGGCAATAGGTCACTACTCCAGAAGTTTGAAAGGATTGATGGACAACCAATGCTTTTGGAGGAGATGAAGGCGGTTACATTTCTGGAAGGGGCAAGGTCACAAATGGTAAGCTCAGCATAGAAAAGGTAAAATTTGTAAAAGAGCTTGGATACAATCTTCTGAGTGTATCTCAATTTTGTGATCAGAGTCATAACATGCTCTTTACTGAGCATGAGTGCATTGTTCTTAAGCCCGGTGTGGTCATTCCTCATGAGCCTATCCTGCTTAGAGCCCCCCGGAAAGGAAACATGTACAAGATGGATTTGCAAGAAACCTCTCCCTCTGGAGAAGTTTCATGTTTTCTGTCTAAAGCCAATAGTGATGAGTCGTTCCTATGGCATAAAAGAATGTGCCATGTAAACTTTAAGAACATGAATAAATTGATTAAGCATGATTTGGTAACTGGAATGCCAAAGAAAGTGTTTACAAGTGATGACCACTGTGTTGCATGTCTGAAAGGGAATCAACATAAGGTATCTGCCAAGCCTAAGGAAATGAACTCCATCACTACACCCCTACAATTGTTACATATGGATCTCTTTGGCCCCACCAGTGTAATGAGTTTAGGAAGGACCTTATACTGTCTAGTGATCATAGATGACTTTACAAGATTCACTTGGGTTTTCTTCCTTAGAACTAAGGATGAAACTCCTCAGATTCGGAAGAATTTCATCTTAAAGATTGAGAATCAATATGATCACAAGGTCAAGATCATAAGATGTGATCAAGGAACCAAATTTAAGAACCATATCCTTGATACATTCTGTGATGAAAAGGGTATTACAAGACAAATTAGTGCTCCTAGGACTCCTCAGCAAAATGGTGTTGCTGAGAGGAGAAATAGGACCATGCTGTCTGACTCTAAACTGCCCATCACCTTCTAGGCAGAGGCAGTCAACAGTGCTTGCTATGTGTAGAATAGAGTTTTAGTAGTTAAGACTCAGTGTAAGACTCCTTATGAACTTTGGCATAAGAGGAGACCTTTCATTGGTTTTCTCAGGTCATTTGGATGTCCTTGCACCATCTTGAATAGCAAAGATCAAATTGCCAAGTTTGCTAAGAAATCAGATGATGGACACTTTATTGGATACTCTTCCCAAGCTAAGGCTTATAGAGTATACAATCTCAGAACGAGAATTGTTGAGGAGTCAGCCAATGTGACTTTCAATGAACACACACCTGTGTTGCTGGTTCTGGTCTGGATTGGTTGTTTGATCTTGATTTGGTTACCAACTGTTTAACAAATCTTGTGAGAATGTTTCAGGATCTGCAGCAAATTTAAATACAGATGATCCTGATCCAAGATTTGAGCTAGGAAGACCTTGAAGACATATATCTTCAGCTACAGTTGGAACCACTTCTGCAAATGAGGTTTCTGTCAGCCCACAATGACAAAGTCAGCTGATACATCTGGTATATGCCTTCAAATTTCAGCTTAGAGGCTCTACAACCATCTAAGAACACCTCAACTGTGGAAGACAATAATGGTGGTGATGACAGTGACCAAGCTTGATGCCACTAACCACACCATTGATAAGAACATCAATGATGTCACACACTGCTTGGATCAAGTTTCACTTGAAAGTGTGTTGATGTGGTGGGAGAAACATCTATGCTAGATCTAAATTTTTCTAATTTAGATCTTTCTCAACAACTTGTTGTGTTTCCTCAGCTTAGGATCCACAAGTCTCACCCTACCACAAACATCATTGGAGATGTTGTCTCAAGGGTAAAGACAAGAGGACAAACCCATGAATCAAATGTTTGTCTTCACTCTTGTTTTCTATCCCAGATAGAGCCAAAGAAAGTTGATGAAGCTCTAAAGGATGGAAGTTGGGTTGAAGCTATGCAACAAGAGCTGCTTCAATTCAAAAGGCAGAAAGTTTGGAACCAAATGGGTGTTTAGGAACACGAAAGATGATAGAGGCATCATCATCAAGAGCAAAGCTAGATTGGTTTTTCAAGGATACACACAAGAAGAAGGGATTGACTACACTGATGTCTTTGCTCCAGTGCAAGATTAGAAGCTGTTAGGATATTCCTGGCATTTGCTGCATCCAAGAACTTCAAGGTCTTTCAACTTGATGTGAAGTGTGCCTTTTTGTATGGAGTGATAGATGAAGAGGTTTATGTCAAACAGCCACCTGGTTTTGTAGATCCTGATTATCCTGATTATGTCTACAAGCTTGACAAAGCTCTCTATGGGCTGCATCAGGCACCCAGGAAGTGGTATGAGACACTGTCTGAGTATCTCTGTAAACATGGATACAGGAAGGGTACTATAGATGGAACTCTCTTCATCAAAGGACAAGGAAAAGACATATTGCTAATTCAAGTATATGTGGATGACATCATTTTCGGTTCAACTAATCCAAAGCTCTGCAAAGACTTTGAGAAGCTGATGAAAGACAGATTTGAAATGAGTGCCATGGGGGATCTTAATTTCTTTCTGGGAATTCAAGTGAAGCAAGTTGAAGATGGCATCTTCATAAGACACTCAAAGTATGTTTAGGACATACTCAAGAGATTCAACATGACTGACTGTAAGATTGCTAAGACACACATAGCTAGAAACCACTCTCTTGGTCCTGATCTTGAGGGGGAGTGTGTAGATGAGCATTTATATAGGGCTATGATTGGGTCTCTTATGTATCTTACTGCTAGCAGGCCTGATACCATGTTTGCTACATGCATTTGTGCAAGATATCAAGCCAACCCTATGATGTCTCACCTTATCACTGTCAAAAGGATTCTAAGATACCTCAAAGGTGCATCAACACTTGGACTATGGTATCCTAAGAATTCAGACTTCAATCTGTATGCCTATACAGATAGTGATTATGGTGGTTGCAACATGACTGCAAAGTCTACATCTGGGGGATGTCAATTTCCTGGTGGAAGGGTTGTCTCATGGCAATGCAAGAAACAATCCTGTGTCTCTGCATCAACTGCTGAAGCTGAATACATTGCTGCTGCAAGTTGTTGTGCTCAAGTACTTTGGATTCAAAATTAGATGCTGGACTATGGGTTAAACTTCAAGGAGACTCCCATTCACATAGACAACAACAGTGCTATCTCAATCACAGAGAACCCTGTGCAACATTCAAGGACAATGCACATCAATATCAGGTATCATTTAATAAGAGATAACTATGAAAAGGGATTAATTAAACTAGTCAAGGTTCACACAGATGAACAATATGCTGATTTGTTTACAAAGGCTTTTGATGAACAGAGATTTAAATATCTTATATCCGCTATTGGGATGATCAACCTTGAGTAGATCTTTGTTAAAACTAATTCATATTATTTCTTTATAATTTATGTGTGTCCTAAGTTGTCTAGTTCATCACTTTCATAAGCTCATGTTTTTTTTGGATGAAAATTTCTTTTTGAAGACTTTCCTTAGACTTTTGAAAATTTCTGATACTTCGGAAGTTATGCTTTTAACTTCGGAAGTAAATCATGCCTTCAAAATAAATAACTGTCTAAGAAAATTTACCTTCGGAAGAGTTTTCAAATTTATCTTCCAAAGCTTAAATACTTGTCTCAGACATTTACTCATTTTCAAGGACCATTTACTTCCGAAGCAAAATTAACTCTCGGGAGCTTTGTTAGTTTATACACAAAGCACTCAAGTTTTAATTTTTCTTCCGAAGCAAAATTCTCAAACCTCTCAAGAAATTCTTCCGAAGTCATTTTAGCTTCGGAAGCTTTTTAATTAAAACTTCCGAAGATAATTAACCTTCAGAAGCTTTTTGACTTCCAAGAAAACTTCTTTTTGAGCAAAAGTAAACTACTTTTTCAGAGGTGGGACCGACATCCGGATTTCAAAGTTTATCCTCGCTCATTAAACTTTATCTGAAATCCTTCTCACATATAAACCCAACGGTTTCCCCCCTCTTTCTATCATTTGTTCTTCCTCCAAACCTAAAACCCTAAATTTCTCTCTGAAATTTCTTTCTTTCTTCTTTCTTCTTTCTTCGTCCTTAAGCTACTTCAAAATATTCTTCTGAAGAGAATTTTCCACTTCCCTTCTTGTTAAATTTGGAGCTTCCGAAGGAAACTGGTTTTCCTTCCGAAGCTTGAATCTTCTTAGAACTCTTTGAAGCCTTTGTTTTGGCGATATGGACAGTACCTTTAGGATTGAAGGGACAATCCTTGGCAATGTGAGTGGTGCTGTCACATATGACACAATTCATTTTCTTCTTCACAAGAGCCTTGTCTTTGGAATAGGACATTCTTTGGTCACATCCCTTATCCACCTCCATCTTTGCAGATGATGAGACAATCCTCTTGGGCTGAGGACTGTGCTTGGAGTTTGATGGTCTAGGCTATGCAGCAGTGTTACACAGTAGACTAGTCTTCTTCTTGCTACTGAGATGAATTGAACAAGAACCAGAACTCTTAGCAGAGGAGTTTTGGTTGATGTCTTCAGTCCTTACCACTTTAAACCCTGCAGAAATAAAAACTTGTTTCTGCTTAGAGTCAAAAGTAGCCTTGATCTCTTGAGCCTTCCTTGCCTTTCATTTGTTCTTCCTGATCAAGTTCTTTCTCATGGACTTGGTCATCACAGTCTTCACTTTCTCCTCAGAAGGATAGTGGCCCTTCTTGGAATCCTCCTCTTCACTCTTTGCAGAGGGATTTTTCACTCTCTTCTTCATCCTCTTCACTCATAGGATCTATGATAGGATGCTCATCTTCACAAGTTCCACACCTAGGAGATCTTACTGACAAGATTGTGTGTGAGGAGCTATCTCATTGGATCCCAGTCCCTGCCTGTTTTGATAGCACACTTTGTTGTGTAGGGATGAGGATATCATGTTCTTGAAGGTCTCCACTTCAAGAACACTCTTTTCTGCCCTGTCTTTGCTGATCACAAGCTCAGTTTGGCACTCAGTTAACTTGGTCATGAGATATTTGATTTGAGTCCTAAAATCTATGTGTTCATGTTTTAGAACTGCAATGGTTTTCTCTAAGTCCTCTATTTTCAGATTATAATAATTTTCAGACTTTCTAAAATCAAATTTTAAAATGTTTAAGGACTCAACATCAGATCTTAGTTCCAAGTTGTAGGACCTGTACCTGTTAACTTTAGCAATGCATTCAGGAGTACAGAGATGTCCCAATACCTTGGCTTCATCATGATCAACCATTAGTGCTTGGTTTGGAGAGGCATCTTCCACCTGAAAGCTCCAGTCAAACCCTCCTTCTTCAACAGCAACAGTAGCTTGCGGCTTTGACTTCTCATTATGGAAAGCTTTGTCAGTGTAGTTTGGTCTGGATTGTGTTTGGCCACCATTTGATCTAGGTGCCTTACACTCTCTAGTAAAGTGGCCCATCAAGTTACAGTTGTAACACTTGACTTTGCCTTTTTCCAGTCCAAACTTTTCACTGGTTGCATTGCTTGGAAACATCCTTCCAGTCCTCTTGTAGAACTTCTTGGCTCTGTGAGTGAGAAGAGCCATCTGCTGGACTATTTCCATATATTCCAGATCATCTGGATGGATACAATCCAGGTCTTCAAGAGTGAAAAGAGAGTTGTCACAGCTTTCATCAGAAGACACAAAAGCTTGAGAAGACCTTGTCTCTTGGAATGGGCTTCCTTGAGTGTAGTTCTCCTTTAGTGTCTTTGGGAAGGTGATGAAAGGACCCTTGGGTGAGTTGTCAGGGTAGCATAAGAGATGATGTTTGGGTTCTATGCTATCCTTTTCAACCACATGTAGGGCTGAACCCATCTGATTGTTGGAGTTGCCAGATGAACCTTGCATGTTTATCTCCATCTGGTAGCCACTAAGAATCCCATATAACTCTGTCAGAGTAAGAGTTTTGAGATTTTCAGTTCTCTTGATCACCACATAGTACTGTGTCCATTGCCTAGGAAGTAAGGACATGAACTTCTTTACAATGTCTCTATTTTTAAGAGAAACTCCTCCATCCACTAGGGCATTCACAATCTCAACATACCTGAAGTACTGCTGAGTCATGGTCTCACCTGTTTTGAAGGTGAAGTTTTCAAACTGCTGCTTCAGGAGATCCTTCTTGTTCTCCTTGGCTTCAGAAGAAGTCTCATACATCAGTTTCAGTGCATCCCACAACTGCTTGGCTGTTTTGCACTTCTTGAAACCTCTATACACAGAGTTTGGAAGGGCAGTTTGAAGAGCTGTCATGGCTTTTCTGTCTATCTCTACTCTCTTCCTATATTCATCAGAGTAGTTAGCCACATCTTTGGGGGTCATACCAGCACCAGTAGCAGAAGGTGTGCTGGGTATGAAAGGTCCATTCTCAATAGACTCCCACATTCTTAAATCAAGAGACCTGATGAAACCTTTCATTCTTAAACACCAGGTGTCAAACTCATCAAGAGTGATCAATGGGGACTTGTTCATGGTTCTAGTTTCCATATCAATTTTGGAAATGGCTGCCATTTGAAAAGTTTTAGTATTTGTGTGTGTGAGGATCTTAAGATGGTGAGATCATATATCAAGAGGCTGGAAAGCTCTGATACCAAATGCAGGATCGTTGAAGGGTATAAGTTACAACACAACAACACAAAGAGGAGATTAACTAAACTTTAATCAGACAGTAAACTGGGTTAACCAAGTGGTGACACTAAGACACACACAAAATCAAAATCAATTGTAGAGTTTAAAAGCCGGCTATACCTTAAAAGCCAGCTGGATACAATTGACTAGACACACACAAAATCAATTGTAGAGTCAAAAGGCAGATTGCCTTTTGACTTGTGACTATGACATGCCATAGCTCACATCCTTATCTATTACAAAAAGGATAAAGTACATAAAGTAGAAAGTTATAGACTCAAGACCTCAATGTACAGTTACCAAAGGCATGACCTTTTCACCAAACCATGTTAGTTGGTGACTTGCAGAGTTACAGCGGAAAGGTGTCCAGCTTTATGGAATAGTACATTAGATAAAACATGTACTAAAAGTCTTTGGAAGAAATTTGTCTTCATGATCTTGAAGCCTCGGAAGACTTTGTCTCTGAGGCTTCGGAAGACATTATCTTTGGCTTCGGAAGATATTTGTCTTGGCTTCGGAAGATTTCACACTTGGAGTATTTCTGTTGCACATGTGAAACTTCCGAGGCTTCTTCTCTAATGCACTTGTGCAGCATGTAGGAAAAACTAAAGATGTTTAGTTTGCATCAGCCTTTTCATTAATCTCTACACACACCCTCAATTTCCACAAATGGGGTAATACCGTTAGGTGCGTGACATACCAGAATCTTAGCCATTAGTTACACCAAACGACACAACAATTACAAAACATAATTTCAAAATTTTGTAAAGTTTCTTAAAATCATAATTAATTACGAAACATGAAAATAAATGCGAAAGCGTATAAACCATAATTTAAACGGCGCAAACACGCACAAAAACCACATAAGTATAATGTGTAGAAAATGCAAATGTTCTTTGTTAACCCAATAAATGATGAATGATATGATGTGATATCCTAGTCGTGCTCGCTTAGGAACCTAAAAGAAACATGCTAAACTGTCAACACAAGGTTGGTGAGTTCATAGGTTTTGATAAACAGAACATAATAGTAAACTGATACAGTAAACAAAGTAATATCAGTAGATAGCTAGTCTACTAAACAAGTTACTTAGTGTATAAAGTTCACAACTGACGCTGACAACGTAAAGAAATGCCTCGACTGTGAACACCAGTCACAGCAACAGAAATTAGGTCAATTAAACACCCGTTTGACGAACGTTGTGCTAGCGCGACTAGCCGGGTGGGGTTTGTCAAACCCAGTAGATCTACTCAGAATTACCTTGCTAAAGTACATATATTAACGGTTCCAAAGTGAGGACTTAAGCATGATGTCATACTAGTAAACAAGTGATATTACAATAATACTAATTAATTGAAAATACGTTTAGAACACACTTTTCTTTCACCCAAAAGAAAGTAAGTAAATAGGGCTGTGAACTCACCTTGAATGCATAGCAACGAGTAAACGAAATCATAAAAGATTGGTTTTCATTTAACCTGAGTTTCATTTTATATTTAATTGAGACTAAATATTAGTAATAGAATTAATTATTGATAATAGAATGGTATGGTTTGTGATCCTGTCTCGGTTCGGATACGGTGTCGGCTAAACAACATGACTCTCCATACACAAGCAAACGCAAGCATACACAAACTCACACAAGCATATAAAACTCAATTATTCATAGACACACTAGACCATACATGAAGGTATTGTTTATATATCTTTACCTATAAAATTTTTATAATAAAACTCATGTCATACATTTATTATAACTTCTCTAAACACAAATGTATACACTATTTTAAGATGAAACAAGTTGGAGTTGCTCCAAGACTCATGGGGTTACTTCCCAAATTATTTATTTTAACCATAAGTTCCTCAAAATGCAAACCATGTATCAAAATACTTAACCCTTTGTTTGTTGTCAAAAATAATAGTTTTGACCTACCTTCACTAAAAAGGCAATAACTTGAGTTACACACATCCAATTTAAGTGCGGTTGGACTTTCTGGAAAATAGATTCAAAAATACACAATTTGGACCCATGAAACGCAGTGATTGAGTTTATTATCATTAAGTTACAACGTTCACAAGTTGGCTAACAGAATCTGCCAGAACTAGATTCATCAAGTTTTAAACTAAACATGCAACCTAATAATGTTCCATGACTTCACAAGACCATGTTATCATCTAAAAGAGTTTTGACACTCACCAAAGTGTTTTTACACTCACCAAAGTGTTTTTACATGTTCACAAGTTTTAGAGAAATCCAAACCATACAACTTATATCCAAACTCCTTTCTATGATCATTACACGACCCAAACTTCGTTTCTTAATAATCGACAAACCACACCCATTTACCATTCCAAGCCTACCTCACGGCTATGACCCACCCATTGTCACTACACACTAGAGAAAAACACACACACATGCACACTCACGGCCATATTCATTCATACACAAAATAACACACGCACATCACCACATAAGCATGCATTCCAAGTACATAGGTACACGCAAATATGAAACCATGAAGGCACACAAGCACAACAACAGCCCTGCACAACATACACAAAACATCCATATATATATATAAGCACATATATATACACACAATAAGACTCTGCCACCCATTCCCGACGCAGCCCGCACCCACACCAAAACACATACATACACGAGACCTACACAACAACCGGTTATAAACGGACACATACATTCACACCATGCACCAACCGAGCCAAATCAAAACCAAAGCTGACATCATTCATGGAGAATACATGGAATCATTGAAAGAACATACCGATTTTGGGTACGGTTCGCTGCTAGATCACCGACCGGGTCTACTGGAGCGAGGGCAAGTGCGTAAGTTAACCAGATCGATGAAATCATCACATACATGTAGAGATGGTCACCAAGTTCTTTCCGTTGCAACCGAAAAGGGGCTGTCGGAGATGATTTCTGCTATGACGGCAGTGGTAGCTTCGAATGGATTGGGGAAACGGGGACGACAGTAGGGTTTGCAAAGGTGGTTCCAGGAATTGGTTGCATGAATTGAGTATATATTGTTTTAAGTTTGAGGAAATGACACTTAGGTTCCTTTATTTCACTTAAATTACATTTTTGTTTTTTATATGTTTAATTTGCAAGAGTTAGTTATGTTTAGTTTTGTATTAACAATAACCTTTATTTATTTATAACAAAAATTAACATTATTTAATAAACACAACATAACATGGAAAGGTTAAGTTAAAGGAACGAGGTTAACCTGAGAGTTAGGGTTGTCACATCATCCCCTTGTTGAAGAAAATTTTCGTCCCGAAAATTAGAACATCAGGTTAAAACTAAACACCAGATTTAATAACAACGATAAAAGGTTAGAAGCTCGCTTATGATGGGGTTTCTAAAATATCTGGACACCCAATACAAAGAAACATAATAACAAAGAATGTATGGTTTCGCAAGAGTTGTGACATCATCCCCTTGTTGAAGGGAATTTCGTATGGAAATTTAAAGGAAAGATATCATTGTTAGGATCGTGTACCGGACGAATACTAACTGATTTACGTGTGTACCGAATCAAATAGTGCGGAATCCTATTTGATTGTGATCTAATTAGTGAGAACACACGTAGAATCAATAAAGATTGAATCTAAACGTTAGAACGATTAGAAATCAATCTACTGCGATCTATGAAGTTGGAACAGGTTGCTAGAGGTCGCTGGTTGCTAGGGTACGTGTAGGTATTGAATTATTCAACTTTCTCCGTTTTTCTACGATTTAAGTGGTATTTATAGGTTAGGGTTTCTCAGTCATGCGACTAGACCATTTGCATGGTTCAGTCATGCGATAAGTCATGCGGTTGATCCATTCGCACGATGAGTGTTCAGTCGTGCGACTGAGTCAATTCATGTTACAATCATGCGATGATCCAGTCTCTGGTTCATTTCGTATGAGTGTTCATTAGCATGAATTTGTTCATGCGTTGGTCCATTAGCATAGGCCAATCGAATGAGAATTTCACATGATTAAGTTTGAATATGTTTCATAATCATTAATGATTTGGATATTATTCAAACAACCACAACCTATATAGTTCGTTCAATAAGTGTTATTACATACCAACCAATGAAATATTCAACATTATAAGCACAACCACATATTTTATTTCATTAGGTACCCGTATAATTATATATGTGTAAGACAATAAAAATATATTACATTAAGTTCAGAAACTAAGGACACATGTATCTACAAACTCCCCCTTGGACCTAGTTGTTGGATCATGTATGCCCAAGACACATACAAGATTGATAGGTTAGTACGTTATCATCCAAGTCGGGTCATACCCAATAACAAGCTAAACAAACACCAATATATTTATTTTTATGAGATCATACAAATAAATATTGACACCAATTTAGAAAATTGGTTTTCTAATACTTTGCTTTGTAAAAGACAATATTTTATAAAATATTGACACCAATTTAGAAAATAATTTGTTCATGAGATATTATTTGTTTGTTATTTAAATTGGTTAAATAATGACAAATAAAAGTGTGTTGATGTTATAAAATTAAAATTTGTTTTAATTTTATACACTATGGATTTAAGGAGTGTATTATTTTATAAAATTTCAAAAGGGGGGAACCCCTTTTTGAACCCAAATTCGGCCACCCTTATGGGCATTGGGATCACTTCTTTTGTCTTGGTCTTTGAAAAGTAAGACACTAGAACACTCTTCCATCATCTCACCTTTCTCTCACACACACTTAAGCACCAAAAGGCTCTCCACAAGGTGCATAATTTTCGGATTTCAGCTCCAACAAGGCTAAAATTTTTGTTTTTGAAGGTTCCTTCGTGTAGAACTTTGGTGTGAAGCTCCCTAACTAGCTAGGTGTTTGAAGAGCTTGTGGGTATTACAAGCTTGAGGTCTTCTCCTTTGAAGGCTAGCAACTCAAGAACAACATCTCTTCTTATTTTACCACACAACTGTACAAGAAAGGTTGTATTTTTGAACACCCTATGGTTGTCATGTTTGTTTGATAAACACACTATTCCACATATGTTTATATGATCTTCTTGGATTTTGTTTATGTTTAAATGGTGAAAAATTTCAGATTACTAACCATATATTTAAACCATCTATCCGCTGCGTTTTCAAGTTTTAAATGGTTAAACTTAGTGCTTTACATGTGACAAAACCCACTATGACATCTAGAGCCGGTTATGTGAAAATGTGCTTCAAAAGGTCTTGAAAAATTAGTTTTCATGGACCTTTTAACCCATTAGGTGCTGTTTTGTTGTGGATGTATGAATCCTTATGTTTCAAGGTTTAATCTTGCATGCTTTAGTATAAAACCTTGAAAGATTTACATCAATGCTTGATTGTGGTGTTTGGACAAACCTTAAAGTTTTAGTTTATGTTGGCTGAAACTTTAGGGCTGAAATAAGGGGTTCATTGTTGTATTGGATGTTGATATGTTTCTCATTTTGGTGCATAACATAGCCTTGGCTTGTGTGGTTGGTTTGATGATTGTTGTATGTCGTGTTGGTTTTGACTTGTAAGGGTTGTAATTTGTTGTTGTATCTTGGGTTGTAATTTATTTATCATTTGGTTATGTAATAAATAGATTAGGTGCATTTCCTTTATAAGAAAAATTGTATTAGGATATGATTTTGTAAAAGAAGATGCACAAGATGAAGACTCAAAGAAGGACACAAAAAGACATGAACACTTGAAGCATTTGGATGTGGATTCAAGTGGGAGTCATGGACACATTGATGGTCATCTTCACCCTTAGAAGAAAGACCTTATGATAACACTTGTGATGGAAAACAAGTGTGGTCAAATAGGTGGCTATGGTATGCACTCATGTTGTATGTTTATGCTTGTTTGGATAATGTTATTTGATTGTTTGGTGATATTTGGATATGCATTACAAACTCATTAACAACTTAACAAGCTGAATTTTTTATGGTTCTTTATCATTAAGTGGTTAATAAAAGGTTATTAAAATGATTAATGGTTTTAATAAAAGAGGTTTTATTAAAAGTGAACATAGGGTACCTTGTACTTGAAAGCATGCAAATATAAGGTACATAGAGTTTTCTAAATTAAGATTATGAAAACTTAAATTCTTTATAAACAAGTTTAACACCATCCTTTTGCACAACACTTGAGTCATTTAGAAAATCTTAATGGGATAAATGTCACCCAACCATTTTGTGGGAACTTGTGATTTGAGGTGGGGATCATATTTATGGGATAAAGGTCACCTAACCACTTATGTGGAAAACTCACATGTGTGTGCAAGTAGGGTAACCGATTTGCAAACCATGTTAAATGGATCACCTACAATATGGTTTACAAAGGTGTTGATAGGATAAACATGCCGACTATACATATGATGTTTAAAGTCGATCCCATACCCTAGAAGTTGCAAAGGGTTGCAATTGTCAAAACTTGACTACGTTGTTAATTTAAATAATGGGATAAAGGTCACCTAACCACTATTTAAATGTAATGGTGGATTCTAGATTGTAATATGGTGTAGACCCTAAAAGTTGTTTTATTTATTAACATATGAACAATATCGAAATTACTAAAATTGAAACCTTGTTGTGTTTTGTAGATGGCCACCACAATATTGATAAAAATGAAATGACTGCTCAATCACTATCACTAAGGACCATACTCCAAAAGGGCGTCTACACCATAATAACTTAATTGATTGGTTTCGAAACATGAGAATTGTTCTCAAACAGAGAAACGATCATACATATTAGACGATCTAATTCCGATCAACCTAGTGAGGATGTAAGGATTCCTGAAGTCTGATGCAACCCAAAACTGCCTAAGTGTTTCAGCAACATGCACTAAGTACTGAAGTGTGAAGAATGCTTCGGAAGAATTACACAAAGCATTAGAAAATACTCTAAGTGTAATACCTTCCGAAGCCAAGACCAATATCTTCGAAGCCTAACATGAAGTCTTCCGAAGCTTGAAGAGACAAAGTCTTCCGAAGCTTCAACTATGAAGACAGATTTCTTCCGAAGACTTTTTAGTACACATGCTTTATCTGATGTACTGTTCCTAAAGCACCTTTCCGCTGCGTCTCTGATAAGTCACCAACTTACAAGAGTTGGTGAAAAGGTCCATGCTTTTGGTAACTGTACATTGAGGTCTTGAGTCTGAAACTTTCCACTTTATGTACTTTATCCTTTTTTGTAATGTATAAGGATGTGAGCTATGGCATGTCATAGTCACAAGGTCAAAAGGCAGATATGCCTTTTGATCCTACATTGATTTTGTTAGTGTCTAGTCAATTGTATCCAGCTGGCTTTCATAGTATAGCCGGCTGTAGGTTGTAGTTATAAGTATTCCAAGTTCTTGTATCTTTCTTATGCTTTGTAACCACTTGTAAAAGAACTTGAGAAAGCAATATACTGCTCCCTTGAAAACTATACTCTCTTGTTCTGTCTCTTGCTTTACTTGTGTTCTCTGTATCACCTTTGGTTACCTAGTTCACTGTTTGATTAACGTTAGTAATCTTCTCATTGTGTGTTGTGTTGTAATTGTGTTCAAGCCCTTGAACGATCTGCAATTGGTATCAGAGCATTCAGGCTCGTGATATAAGATCTAACCATCTTAAGATCCCTCACACACACAAAAACTAAACTTTTCAAATGGCTTCATCTCAAAGACTGATATGGAGACTGGAACCATGAACAAATCCCCATTGATCCTCTTGATGACTTCGACACTGGTGCATGAGGATGGAAGGCTTCATCAGGTCTCTTGACTCAAGAATGTGGGAATTTATTGAATATGGACCTTTCATACCCAGCACCCCCCTGCTACCGGTGCTGGTATGATTCCTAAAGATATGGCCAACTACTCAGATGAAGATAGGAAAAGAGTAGAGATTGACAGGAAGGCCATGACTGCTCTTCAGACTGCTATCCCAAACTCTTGTACAGAGGTTTTAAGAAGTGCAAGACAGCTAAACAGCTGTGGGATGCACTGAAGCTGATGTATGAAGGCTCCTCTGAAGCCAAGGAGGAACAAGAAAGATCTTCTGAAGCAGCAGTTTTTGAAAATTTCACCTTTAAACAGGTGAAACCATGACCCAACAATACTTCAGGTATGTTGAGATGTGGATACCCTTGTGGATGGAGGAGTTCCTCTTGAGAACAGAAGACATTGTAAGGAAGTTCATGTCCTCACTTCCTAGGCAATGGACACACTATTGTGTGGTAATCAAGAGGACTGAGAACCTTAAAACTCTTACTCTGACAGAGTTATATGGGATTCTCAGTGGATACCAGATGGAGATGAACTTACAAGGTTCATCTGGCAACTCTAACAATCAAATGGGTTCAGCCCTTCATGTGGTTGAAAGGGACAACATAGAACCCAACATCATCTCCTATGCTACCCTGACAACTCACAAAAGGGTCCTTTATCACCTTCCGGAGACACCAAGGGAGAACTTTACTCAAGGAAGCCCATTCCAAGAGACCAGTTCTTCTCAAGCCTTTGTGTCTGCAGATGAAAGCTGTGGAAATTATCTCTTCACTCTTGAAGACCTAGACTGTATCCATCCAGATGACCTGGAATACATGGAGTAGTTCAGCAGATGGCTCTTCTCACTCACAGAGCCAAGAAGTTCTACAAGAGGACAGGAAGGAAAATTCCAAGCAATGCTACCCGTGGTAAGTTCGGGGCTGGATAAAAGCAAAGTTAAGTGTACAATTGTAACTTATGGGTCACTTCGCCAGGGAGTGTAAGGCACCTAGAGCAAATGGGGGTCAAACACAACTCAGACCAACTACACCACAAATACCCCCTCGGCTGAGAAGACAAAGCAACATGCTGGTTGCTATGAAGAGGGAGGATTGACTGGAGTTTTCAGGTGGAGGATGCTTCTCAAACCAAGCATTGATGGCTGATCATGATGAAGCCAAGGTATTGAACATCTTTGCTCCCCTGAATGCATTGCTAAAGTAAATAGATACAGGTCCTACAACCTAGAGATGAGATCTGATCTTGAGTCATTAACATATTAAAATCTGATTTTAGAAAGTCTGAAAAGATTACAAGTTAAAGATAGAAGACTTGGAGAAAAACCATTTCAGTACTAAAACATGAACATACAGATTTTAGAACTCAGATCCAAGATCATCACTAATTGACTAAGTGCCAGGCTGAGCTTGTGATCAGCAAAGCCCTGGCAGAGAGAAAGTGTTCTTGAAGAAGAGACCTTCAAAAACATGATATCCTCATCCCTACACAATAAGGTTGTTATCAAAATAGACAGGGACTGGGATCAAATGAGATAGCTCCTCCACACACAATCTTGTCTGTAAGATCTCCTAGGTGTGGAACTTGTGAAGATGAGCTTCCTCTCATAGATCCAATAAGTGAGGATGATGAGAAGAAGTGATAGTGAGGAATCCCTCTTGAGAAGAGTGAAGAGAGGATTCCTCCAAGGGCCACTATCCTTCTGAGGAGAAGAATTAACTGTGATGACCAAGTCCAAGAGAAAGAACTTGATCAGGAAGAGCAAAAGGAAGCAAAGAAGGCTCAAGAAATCAAGGCTACCTTTGATGCTAAGCAGAGAAACAAGTGTCATCTGGCAGGTTTCAAAGCAATAAGGACTGAAGACATCACCCAAAGCTTCTTAGCCAAGAGTTCTGGTTCATGTCAAATCATCTCAGTACAAATAAGAAGACTGAGCTGCTGTGTACCACTGCTGCACAGCCTGGACCATCAATTCCAAGAACAGTTCACAGCCCAAGGGAACTGTATCTGCATCTACAAGATGAAGGTGGAAAAGGGATGTGACCAAGGCCAGTCTTGCTCTCAAAAGGAGATTTCTTTGAAGAAGAAAATGCTGTGTGTTATGTGTGAAAGTACTTCTCATATTGCCAAGATTGTCCAACAATCTAAAAGTACTATCCACATGATCAATACAAAGACTTCAAAGAATCTCAAGAAGTCTCAAGCTTCGGAAGGAAAGTCTGTTTCCTTCGGAAGCTCCAAATCAAAGAAGAAGGTAAATGGAAAATTACCTTCGGAAGCAAAGTTGGTCTCGGAAGAAAGGAGTTCTTCCGAAGTACTAAAGTCTACTGCAGTGACTGTAGATTCTTCCGAAGTGTCACATTAAAACTTGTGAAGCTCCAAAAGCTTCTAAGGTTTGAAGGTCAAGTCCAAGACTCCAAAGGTGGTGTGGAAGTCTAAGAAAGACCAAATGACTGAGGTTCTCCATCAACAACAGCTGAAGATCCCCTGTGTACAACCATAGGATCTATTACTGTTGCATTACCTTCTATTACACTTACTGAACCCAAGACAAGTAAGGCTGGGTTCCAAATGTAACTAATCATTTTCTTTGTGCAGGAACAGCTCAAGACAAACAAGAATGTCTAGATAATTGACAGTGGCTGTTCCAGGCACATGACAGGCGATAGGTCTTTACTCATAATTTTGAGAGAATGATGGGAGGACAGTTGCTTTTGGAGGAAATGAAGGTGGTTACATTTATGGAAGGGGCAAGGTCACAAATGGTAAGCTCAGCATTGAGAAGGTAAACTTTGTTAAGGAGCTTGGGTACAATCTTCTGAGGGTATCTCAATTTTGTGATCAGAGTCATAACATGCTCTTCACTGAGCATGAGTGCATTGTTCTCAAGCCTGGAGTGGTCATTCCTCATGAGCATATTCTGCTAGAGCCCCAGGAAAGGGAACATGTACAAGATGGATTTGCAAGAACATCTCCCTCTGGAGAAGTTTCATGCTTTCTATCTAAAGCAAATAGTGATGAGTCTTTCCTATGGCATAAAAGAATGTGCCATGTAAACTTTAAGAATATGAATAAATTAATCAAACATGATCTGGTAAATGGAATGCCAAAGAAAGAGTTACAAGTGATGATCATTGTGGTTGCATGCCTGAAAGGGAAGCAACACAAGGTATCCACAAGCCTAGGAAAAGAACTCCATCACTACTCCCCTACACTTATTACATATGGATCTCTTTGGCCCCACAGTGTAATGAGTTTAGGAAGGACCTTATATGTCTAGTGATCACAGATGATTTTACAAGATTCACTTGGGTTTCTTTTAGAACTAAGATGAGACTCCTGAGATTCTAAAGAATTTCATCTTAAAGATTGAGAATCATGTGATCACAAGGTCAAAACCATAAGATGTGATCAAGGAACTGAATTCAAGAACAAAATTGATACATTTTGTGATGAAAGGGTATTACAAGACAATACAGTGCTCCCAGGACTCCTCAGCAAACGGAGTTGCTGAGAGGAGAAACAGGACCTTATTGAGCTGCAAGAACTATGTTGTCTGACTCTAATGCCTATCACCTTCTGGGCAGAGGCAGTTAATACCGCTTGCTATGTGCAAAATGAGTCTTAGTAGTTAAGACACATGGTAAGACTCCTATGAACTTTGGCACAAGAGGAACCTTTCATTGGTTTTCTCAGGTCATTGGATGTCCCTGCACCATCTTGAATACCAAAGATCAAGTTGCCAAGTTTCTGAGAAATCAGACGATGGACACTCATTGGATACTCTTCTCAAGCTAAGCTTATAGAGTATACAATCTCAGAACTAGAATCATTGAGGAGTCAGCCAATGTGACTTTCAATGAGCACACTCCCAGTGTTGCTGGTTCTGGTCCGGATTGGCTATTTGATCTTGATTAGTTACCAACTGTTTTAATAATCATGTGAGCATGTTTCAGGATCTGCAGAAAATTTAAATACAGGTGATCCTGATCAAGATTTGAGCTAGGAAGACCTTCAGCTCCAGTTGAAACTACTTCAGCAAATGAGGTTTCTATCAGCACAACAATGACAAATCCAGCTGATACATCTGGCATGCCTTCAAATTCCAGTCAGAGGCTTCTCAACCAGATAAAGACATCTCAATTGCAGAAGATAACAATGGTGATGGTGAAAGTGATCAAGAATTCTTGATGCTAATAACCATACCATAGATGATAACATCAATGATGTCACACACTCATTGGATCAAGTTATCTTGATAAGTGTGATAATGTGGAGGATCAATCTTCAAGACCAGATCTAAATTTCTCAAATTTGGATCTATCTCAGCAACTGCTGTGATCCCTCGCTAAGGATCCACAAGTCTCATCCTACCACAAACATCATTGGAGATGTTATCTCCGGGGTAAACACAAGAGGGCAACCCATGAAGCAAATGTTTGTCTTCACTCTTGTTTTCTATCCTAGTTAGAGCCAAAGAAAGTTGAGGAGGCTCTAAAGGATGGAAGTTGGGTTGAAGCTATGCAACAAGAGCTGCTTCAATTCAAAAGGCAGAAAGTTTGGAACCTTTGTCCTCTTCCTCATGGGAAGACTACCATTGGAACCAAATGGGTTTTTAGGAATAAAAAGGATGATAGAGGAATCATCATCAAGAACAAGGCAAGACTAGTTGTTCAAGGATACACAAGAAGAAGGGATTGACTACACTGATGTCTTTGCTCCTGTAGCTAGACTAGCTGTTAGGATATTCTGGCATTTGCTGCATCCAAGAACTTCAAGGTCTACCAATGATGTAAAGTGTGCTTTCTTATATGGAGTGATTGATGAGGAGGTTTATGTCAAACAACCACCGTTTTGTAGATCCTGATCATCCTGATTATGTCTGCAAGCTTGACAAAGCTCTCTATGGGCTGCATCAGGCACCCAGAAGTGGTATGAGACACTGTCTGAGTATCTCTGTAAACATGGTTACAGGAGAGGTACTATAGATGGAACTCTTCATCAAAGGACAAGGAAACGACGTTTTGCTAGTTCAAGTATATGTGGATGACATCATCTTTGGCTCAACCAATTCAAGGCTCTGCAAAGACTTTGAAAAGCTGATGAAAGATAGATTTGAAATGAGTTCAATGTGAGAACTTAATTTCTTTCTGGGAATTCAAGTGAAGCAGGTTGAAGATGGAATTTTCATAAGTCAGTCAAAGTATGTTCAAGATATACTCAAGAGGTTCAACGTGACTGATTGTAAGACTGCTAAGACACCCATAGCCAGAAACCACTCCCTTGGTCCAGATCTTGAGGGGGAGTGTGTAGATGAGCACTTATACAGGGCTATGATGGGTCTCTATGTATCTTACAGCTAGCAGGCCTGATATCATGTTTGCTACATGTATTTGTGCAAGATATCAAGCCAATCCTAAGATGTGTCACTTAATCACCGTGAAAAGGATTTTAAGATACCTCAAAGGTGCTTCAACACTTGGTTTATGGTATCCAAAGAATTCTAATTTCAATCTGTATGCCTATACAGACAGTGATTATGGTGGCTGCAACATGACTGCAAAGTCTACATCTGGGGGATGTCAATTCCTTGGTGGAAGGGTTGTCTCATGGCAATGCAAGAAACAAACCTGTGTGTCTGCATCAACTGCTGAGGCTGAATACATGCTGCTGCAAGCTGCTGTGCTCAAGTGCTTTGGATTCAAAATCAGATGCTAGACTACGGATTTAACTTCAAAGAGACTCCTATCCACATAGACAACAACAGTGCTATCTCTATCACTGAGAACCCTGTGCAGCACTCAAGGACCAAACACATCAACATCAGGTATCATTTAATAAGAGATAACTATGAAAAGGGTTATTATTAAACTAGTCAAAGTTCACACAGATGAACAATATGCTGATCTGTTCACAAAGCTTTTGATGAACAGAGATTAAGTATCTGATATCAGCTATTGGGATGATTAACTTTGAGTAGACTTTTCTTAAAACTAATTCTAATTATTTCTTCTTAAAAATATGTGTGTCCTAAGTTGTCTAGTTCATCACTTTCATAAGCTCATGTTTTCTTTGAATAAAAAACTCTTTTTGAAGACTTTTCAGATTCTTGAAAATTTACTGATACTTCGGAAGATAACATTTTACCTTCGGAAGAAAAATATGTCTTCAAAATAAATGACTGTCTAAGAAATTTTACCTTCGGAAGAAGTCAAAATTTATCTTCCGAAGCTTAAAATTCTTAACTTAGACACTTATTCATTTTTAAGGACTTTTTCCTTCCGAAGCAAAAATTACTTTCGGAAGCTTTGTTCATTCTTATACAAAGCATCCAAAAGTTTATTTCTCTTCCGAAGCATAAATCTTTAAGACTCTCAGGAAAATTCTTCCGAAGTCACTTTAGCTTCGGAAGCTTTTTCAATCACAACTTCCGAAGACAAATTACTTTCGGAAGCTTTTAGAATTCCAAGAAAACTACTTTTTGAGCAAAAAGGTAAACTACTTTTTCAGAGGTGGGACCGACATACGGATTTCAAAGTTTATCCTCTTTCATTAAACTTTATCTGAAATCCTTCTCTCTCATATAAACCCAACGGTTCCCCCTTCTTCTATCATCTGCTTTTCTTCCATACCTAAAACCCAAAGCTTTCTCTCTGAAATTTCCTTCCCATTCTTTTCTCTTCATCTCTGAGCTACCTCACAATGGCTGACCTTACACACAGAAATGATCCTCACTTTGCCATGCAGCTACACAGACAACACAATCAGGTTGCTCTGTTATGCTCTGACAAAGATCCTCATTTCTCAGAGGTTTGCCGTTTCTTGTCTTTGTCTCACTACTTCACCTCCCTAACCATTGATCCTCCTCTATATGAGGATCATTTGCTTGAATTCTGGAAGACCTGCCAAGAGGTCATTATGGATGGGGAGAAGGCACTGTCTGCCACGGTGCAGGGGAGAACAATTTTCATCACTCCGGCCATCATCAACCGACATCTTCAGCTGGATGATGAAGCAGGTGAAGTGTTCTTCCCAAAAGAAGCGGTTAATCATTCCTTCGAGCAGATGGGCTATGAAGGAGATCTGTAAAGACCTTCAGGAAAGGGAAGGTCTCATCCCAGTGGAAATACCTGCTCCATGTGGTTATCCACAGCTTATCAAACAAGCATGGTGGATGGGACCAGATTCCTGAGGATCTCCTTTATAGTTCATAGGATGGTTCAGGGGGTCAAGTTCAGGTATTCACATTTGTTTATACTAATTTACTTGCAAACTTAGACTCCTTAGAATATTACATGTTTCCTAGATATGTTCAACACATTCTTAACTGTGAACTGGGCTCACAGTTGAGGGGAACAGGCAATATTCTTAAACTGGGAAAGATGAAGCCCGGCATCTTTAAAATTATGGAGAAGCCAACTGTAGGCTTCTCAGGGATGGAAACAGCCCTAGTCCCAAAAATGTTAGAGCTCATTGCTCAAGGTGACAACATAGCAGTCCAATCTAGTGTTGAACCCACACCTACTGCTCTCCTACCCTCTTCACAACCTCCAATATTCATCACCTACAAAAGAAAATCCCAACGAACCCCTGCTCAGGCTATTGAGTCTGTGCAGGCCCCCAAATACTCAACCTTACAGGAAGAAGTGGACTCCAGAGCTCCCACTTCTCCTGAGGAGCAAACCACTCCCATTACTTTACCTATCAGGGCTGAGGTTCCTCAAGCTCAACCTGATGAGCTCATTAGCCAACAACTGTAATGTAAGCTTCACTCTGAGTCTCAACACTCAAGTGAACAACCTTCAGGGGACAGCTACCATCCCCAGCCTTTGGATCTAAACCAACCAATTCCCAACCTATCCTTTTACACTGATGAAGACTT
The DNA here is from genome assembly GCA_025506515.1 of Flaveria trinervia. NCBI lineage: Eukaryota > Viridiplantae > Streptophyta > Magnoliopsida > Asterales > Asteraceae > Flaveria > Flaveria trinervia. The sequence continues at coordinate 25,965,618 of CM046447.1, forward strand.
AGGATTCAGTGAGTACCATGAGTCTCTCTTCTCTCTCCTACTCAAAGAGAGATGAGTACCTCTAACTCTCCTCAGTCTATCCCTCATCAGTCACCTATTACTGAGGTGGACACATCTGAACTGTTCAGGATGTCCATATGGAAGAGGCTCTCACTTTTGAAAGTGATTACATCATTAAGACCTCAACCATGGCAACTCAGCCCATTGGCATCTTAACTGAGGTTGCCAGTGAGCAGAGGAAAACCAGAACCAGCCAAGAAACTCAAGCTGGTGGTGAGAGAAGGGACTTTGGTCCAATCATCTCATCCCCCAGTGATTCTTCTGATGAAGATGAGGGGAATTTGAGACTAAAGGTACAAAAATTGTCACAAACATGCACCTATCTAGTCTCTAAGGTTAGTCACTTGGAATCTCAGGTGACTACCCTGCAAACTAGGGTCAATGATCAGCAACTCCAGATTTCATATCTGCAGGAAAAACTAGCTGAGAGACCTTAAGGAGAGCTCAACCAGGAACACAAGAACCTGTGGAAGTGACTGATTTATCCTCCAGCTCACCTATGCAAGTGGGTGATGCTACCAAAAAGGGGGAGAAAGTTATCACAGCCCAGAACCTGGGAGTTCTTCAAAGAGAATGGACATAGAGGACTCACCATCCTCACTTGCTGTTGTGCATTCTCAGCAACTTCCTCAAGTTCACATTAATGTGGACTCTATAGACTCTCTCATCAGGAGTCTCTTTGAGGAAGGTATACCAGGGCTGTCTCATCTCCACCACATGGAACTGGCAACTACATCATCAGATGGAGGTATGATGATGACAGAAGAGCCCTCATACTTCACAGAGTTCAAGGCCAACAAGAAGTCTTTCAGTTCCAAAGCCTGAGCTTCTATGAAGGACTGGATTTAGTCAACATGCCACTTGTCAATCCAAGCAAATCTAGACAAGCTGACAGGCTGGCTCAAAGAATCCAAGACAGGATCCTTGCAGAGTTCTCTCTAAGAAGGAGACTTAGGCAATCAGGCAATGTCATCGGTCAACTGGATGCTGAGGTGGACCCTAAGATTAGTTTCATAGGGGAAACCTTGGCTGAAGGCCCAGTGGCAGAACCTGAGACCCTTGTCTCACCATCACAACTGCTGCAGAGGTCCAAACTCCATCTGAGACACCTGCTGGTGAAGGTGTTTCTCAGCCTCTCTCTGGCCAAAGCATGGAAGCTACACCAAGCAATGAAGGCCAAGCCTCAATCCACCCTGAGTCACAAAGGTCTGTTGGTGACAAAGGGAAAAGGATAATGACTCCTGAGGAAATTGAGGAGGAAGAGAGAGAGAGGAAAAGGAGGCTAAGGGGAGAAAGTTCTTCTGGGTCATCAAAATTCATGCAAGCTGCAATCAGGGCTGCCCCCAGACCAAATACTCAAAATGATGAACAAAGGGCAGTCAGGATTAATTATTTACAGACCAGGAACTATGATGTTGATGAAATCATCTCCCTCCCCTTAGAAGAGTTGAATGAACTGGCTGACATGGAAGTGTCAAGAGAGATAAAGGAGAAAGAGGATGCAAGGTTACTTCTCCAATTCAAAGAGGAGAAGAGACAGAAAAGACTTCACAAGCATACTCCCACTCTCTCTCCAGTTCAAGAAAGTCCTGCACAGGAAGATGTGGCTCCACAAGAACCTCAGGTAGATAAAGAAGAGGATAGAATCAAAATGATAAATACCTGAGTGCCACAGGCTTCTATCAGGCAAATACACTTCTTCCCCTGTCCTATGACTTCATTGAGTTCGAGTACTTAAAGCAACTTGAGCTTGAGCTAGTCAAAGAAAGAAAAACAACCAAAAGGAAGCTAAGGGAAGAAGCTGCAAAGTCAAGAGCCATCATTCAAAAGAATGCAAAGAAGTCTGCTGACAGACAAAGAATGATGAGCTTCTTGAAGTCATATGGATTCTCCGGAAGGAGACTTGGTCCCATGTCTCTATCTACAATGGATGAGCATATAAGGGTAATCAAGCAGAAGATTAAAAGTGGTGAACTCATTGACTTGCACTCTCTTCCAAGTCAAGTCCCACCTGAAGTGGAGGTCAAGTTTGAACAACCAGAGACACCTGAACCAGAACCTCCAGCTGAGCCTCAGCAAACTTCATCTTCTGATCCAAGACAGGGTCAAACTCCCTCTCCTTCTGAACCTGTGAGGGAGGAGGAACACCCAACTGAGAAAGACACTGATGATCAACATGGTGCTGCAGACCAGTCTTCTCAGTTAAAGACATTAAAGAGGAAGAAGAAAATGGCCTCTAAACCAAAGACTAAAAAGAAGAAGCCAAAGTCATCTACCTCTACACCCCAGGCTGGATCAGATCAACCTGAGGAAGTGCATGATGAGGCAGCCCAATCAACTCCTATGCAAGTGGCTCCTCTAGCAACTGAGACACCCATCTTATCCTGGACTTACTCTACCAATCCAGAAAGATGGATGTTATCAGAGATCAAGGTGTTGAAAAATGTCTACTCATGGCAAGACATAATCAACTTACCTCTGCATGATCTCTTTGAAATGAGAAGATACTATGAGAGTCTTGATGATCCTGACCATCAAATGAAGAAAGGGATGGTCTTGATTATTCTGAAGACTACAAACATTAAAGATCTTCTAAGTGTTTTGGTAGCATCAGCCTAGGGGGAGTTTGTAAGGATTCCTGAAGTCTGATGCAACCCAAAACTGCCTAAGTGTTTCAGCAACATGCACTAAGTACTGAAGTGAAGAATGCTTCGGAAGAATTACACAAAGCATTAGAAAATACTCTAAGTGTAATATCTTCCGAAGCCAAGACCAATATCTTCCGAAGCCTAACATGAAGTCTTCCGAAGCTTGAAGAGACAAAGTCTTCCGAAGCTTCAACCTATGAAGACAGATTTCTTCCGAAGACTTTTAGTACACATGCTTTATCTGATGTACTGTTCCATAAAGCACCTTTCCGCTGCGTCTCTGATAAGTCACCAACTTACAAGAATTGGTGAAAAGGTCCATGCTTTTGGTAACTGTACATTGAGGTCTTGAGTCTGAAACTTTCCACTTTATGTACTTTCTCCTTTTGTAATGTATAAGGATGTGAGCTATGGCATGTCATAGTCACAAGGTCAAAAGGCAGATATGCCTTTTGATCCTACAATTGATTTTGTTAGTGTCTAGTCAATTGTATCCAGCTGGCTTTCATAGTATAGCCGGCTGTAGGTTGTAGTAGTAGTATAAGTATCCAAGTTCTTGTATCTTTCTTTATGCTTTGTAACACTTGTAAAAGAACTTGAGAAAGCAATATACTGCTCCCTTGAAAACTATACTCTCTTGTTCTGTCTCTTGCTTTACTTGTGTTCTCTGTATCACCTTTGGTTACCTAGTTCACTGTTTGATTAACGTTTAGTTAATCTTCTCATTGTGTTGTTGTGTTGTAATTGTGTTCAAGCCTTGAACGATCCTGCAGAGGATGATGAGGAGACATATAATAATTGGGTGAAATACACTGAGGACTCAGTCCAAGTGTCTTGCCTCATGTTGGCAAGTATGACTCCAATCTCCAAAAGGAGTATGAACATCATGAAGCGTACGACATGATAACCAGTTGAAGGAAACGTTCCAACAACAAGCACGAGTTGAGCGCTTCGAAACGGTTCGAGCACTCCATGCGTGTCGTATGGACGACACCCAATCTGTTTCATCTTATGTACTTAAGATGAAAAGCCACATCGACCACCTCGAAAGGCTGAATTGTCCCGTCTTGAAAGAGTTGGCTATGGATTTGATCCTCAACTCTTTGTCAAAAAGGTTTGACAACTTTGTCATGAACTATAACATGAATGGGTAGGACAATAACATAAGTGAGCTTCACTCTATGCTCAAAACTGCCGAGGCGGCCATGGGTAAAAGGGTTTTACCCATTCTCACCATCAATGAAGGTGGGAACAAGAAGAGGCCTCACCCCGTACCCAAGGCAAATGTTGCCAAGGGTAAAGGGCACATTAGGGGAAAGGGAAAGGGAGTGGTAAGAGCGCCACCACCAAAACCAGCGGAGAAGAAGCAAAAGGTTGCTTCGAATGACCCATGCTTTAAGTGTGGGGAGGTTGGACATTTGGCAATAAATTGCCCGGTCCATCTCAAAGAGTTGCAAGCAAAGAAGAATGTCGGGCAAACCTTAGGTACAATTTTCATGATCCATATTGATCTAAATTTAATATCCTCTAACACATGGGTATGGATATCGGATATCGAACTCACATTTGCAACTTATTGCAAGGGTTCAAAAGAAGTAAGGACTTCAAGAAAGGGGATGTTAGCCTCTACATGGGGAATGGGGCAAAGGTTCAAGTTAAAGGCTGAGGGGACTACATATTGAAGCTTCCAAATGGTTTGGAAGCAATTTTGAACAATATTTTGTATGCTCCTAGTTTGACTAGGAACATTATTTCCATTGCCCAATTAAGACAATATGGTTATGTTTTGTCATTTATTGAGAATGAAATCCATGTTTCTTTAAATGGCACGTTTTATTTTTAAGTTATTCCTGTTAATGGTATTTGTGAATTGGTTTGTGAAAACACATTATATGATAGCTCATTGTACCAAACCACCACTAAGAAACTCAAATTGGATTTGAGTGATACCTATCTTTGGCATTTCCGTCTTGGTCATATAAACAAGAAGCGCATACAAACACTTCAAAAGAACGGTCTTTTAAAAGCAAATGAATATGATTCATTCGATGTATGTGAATCTTGTTTACAAGGTAAAATGACTAGGGCATGTAACACCCGCTTATTTTTAAAAGACAAGATATAAAGAATAAAAGCAAGAAAGACAATAAAGTCTAAGTGGAAGGACTAAAAGTGTCCAAAAAGGACAAAACTTTCAAAAGTTGGTGTAAAGGTGGGCATGGCCGCCCACCCTCACCTCACTCCACCATATTTTCTTGGTTTTAGAGAGAGAGAGCAGAAAGTTCTCGGTTGAAGAAGAAACGGAAGAAGAGAGGTGAATTCAAGGTGAGAATTCAAGATTTTTATGTTTTTATGTCGGGTTTTATCCGGTTATATGTTTATGTGCTTATGGGTTGTGTTTGTGCTTGGGTGTGTGTGTTTTTGGTGTTGTTTTTAGGTGTTTGAACTCTTTGCAAGTGGGTTAAAAGGAAGAATACCCAAGTTGCACCAGGTGAGTTCTAGACCCTGGTTTTTACATGTTTTAAACTATCTTTGGGGCTGAAAACATATTAAAAGGATTTTATGAAGTTTATTTGTGAATACCCATATGTATTGTGTATGTTGGATGTTGGTTCTTGATGGTTTATAGGCTACTCATGTTTAGAATAGCCACATTATGCTTAGAACTGATGGGTTTGATGATTAGGATTGAAAACATCCTAGAAACATGTTTCACAAAAGCTCATGCGCCTAGATAAGTGTTCATACGCCTGAAATTGCCTTAGAAAGAATTAAGTGTAAGCCATGCGCCTAAACAGTAGCTCATGCGCCCAAAATTTTCCTTAAAAAAGTCCAAATATAGCCCATGCGCCTGAACAGTGGTCCATACGCCTAGAAATGTTAGTCGGATGACTAAGTGTAGGGCCATGCGCCCCAATAGTGCTCATGCGTCCAAGTGGCCCATGCGCCCAAATGGCTCATGCGCCTGAATAGCACCCATGCGCCTGCATAGTGCCCATGCGCCTGAAAGTTACCCATGAGCTTAAGTGTTCCCCATGCGCCTGCATAGTGTCCATGCGCTTGCATAGTGCCCATGCGCCTAAGGACTTAGAATGTTCTTCTGTTTTTTGGGGAAAATGTGTAAGGTAGGCTTTGACTTGGGAGATTCCTGGGGGCTATGTAAGTTGACTTTTGGAGTCATTTATGTTGTGATGATGTGATGTATGATTGTATGATATGTTTATATTCCTTATGTGATGTATGATTATCTTTCCAATGTTCGAGGTCCATGAAAGACCTCAGGACCAGTTATCCACTTCGTGCATAATGTTAGGGGTAATGTACATGTCCCTAGATGTAATGAATGAACGAAGGTTAACGAATGTAATTGAAGATAATAATGATATTATCCTTATGTACGTATGATGTATGATCATGAACGAATGAAATGTATAGTATGGCTCTGAAAGGAAATAAATAACGATTTTATGTATGATTTATTATAAAACTAGAACTCACTTAGCAACACTGACTTTTATACATTTTCAGTTGGCAGGTAAACGTTGCTAGGGATGGCACGAGGCGGCTACTCAGCTCTTTTGGATGACATTCTTTTGTCAATGTTTTTGCATTGTAATGCGAACAAATGAAATTGTACTATGAATGTTGTATTATTTTGCAAAAGCATCTATAATGAAAAAGTTATTTTAATGTTCCGCTGCGATGCTTTATGAAAGTTAAATGTAATTATATGTTTTATGAGCAATGAATGACCAACTGTGAGGTCTCTGGGAACGGGGCCTTACAAGTTGGTATCAGAGCCAAAGTTTAAGTGAAATGGGTAAATTTTCAAAATAAACCTTAACTTAAACTGAGAATGGGATGGAATGGGAATGAGATGCCAATCTGAGTAGCTGCATGCCATCAGGTGTTTTTGTAATGTTAACCGGTTTATGTGCCCATGGTATGTGGTTATGTGTTGTATGTAGATTTAGATACTGATTAAGTCAGGATAGGAGACGTTTGGGGTATGAAGAGTAAAGTAAGTGGCTATTCACAACTGGCCACTGTAATTAGGGACTTACTATACTTGACATAAACTAAGCTGTTCCCTTGAATGACCGTGTTGGTGTTTGAATCTTTTAGTGTGGGTTAGAGGATGGACGGTGGTAGATCATCTAAAGCTTCACGTGGTGGTGGACATGGTGTTGAACCATGGGTTACGAGGGGAAGGCCTAGGGCCGAAAAGGTGGTTCATGAAGAACCAGAAACCCCTCATCCGGAGGGTGAGATGAGAGTGCTAACCTGAGAGCCTCGGTGAAGGAGGCGATTGTGGAAGAAGTGCACCAGATCATGCAGACGATCCTACCGTTTGTGTTAACCGAAGTGATAAAAGTAGTTAGAGAGGGAGAGAGAAGGGAAAGGAGTGGACCTACGGGCGAAAGAAGACAGCCCGAGACTGAGACGGTTCCGTCTGATGATGAGGAAGAAGAGGAAGAAGCAGAGCCTGTGCGGGAGTCAGTACAAGGCTGTAACTACTGGGTGTTCATAAGATGCAAGCCCCCTACTTTCGATGGGAATGGCACTGCCGCTGTTGCTCACCGGTGGGTGAGGGAAATGGAGGCGGTACTTGATACCAGTGAAGGCCGAGAAGACCAGAAGGTTAAGTTCGCTACCCACTCATTTGGAGACTCGACTCTGTGCTGGTGGAACAATATAGTCCAAGCCGAGGGTAGTCGGGCGATCGGGAGAATGAGATGGTCGGAGTTGAAGAAGTTAGTGATCGAGGAGTTTTGTCCTCACTGGGAAATGGACAAGGTCAAGAGAGAGTTTCTGTAACTGGAGGCGGGAACTATGACACACCAAGAGTACACCATAAAGTTCAATGAAATGGCACGACTGGTGCCCGATTAGGTGACACCACTATCATGGAAGATTAAGAGATACATCCAGGGGTTGCCGTCGTATATCCATAGGCATATGATCATTGCCCGGCCGAGCACTTTTAGGTCGGCGGTTGATTTGGCTGGTAGATTATATGATGAGCGTGAGGTGGTAGTGGCTGAGGAGAAGAAGACGAGTAGGGTTGGGAGGAACTGGAATGGGAAACGGTTTGGGCGTGGTAGAGCTGCTCCAAACAATAAGGTGGCGAGGGTAGGTGACCGACGTGTGGTCACAGCTGGTGCTGAGTTGAAGAAGTGTGGCATGTGCGGGAAGGAGCACGGTGGCGAGTGTAGATGGGGGTCGAATGTTTGTTTCAAGTGTGGGAAGCCTGGCCATATGTCTAGAGATTGTGGAGGCATGAAGTGTTTCAACTACGGGGGAAGTGGTCATATGAGCAGGGAGTGTAAGAAGCCAAGGGCTGAGGGTTCCGAGGTGAAGAAGGCTGGAGGAAAAGGATAGAAGGCAAGCGCCCGAGCTTTCATGATGACTCGGGAGGAGGCTAGGACAGACCCCGACCTGGTGTCAGGTATGTTTGTAGTAAACCAAACTCTTGCATCTGTGTTGTTGATTCTAGTGCTAGTAGGAGTTTCATTTCTATTGCCTTTTGTGCTAAGTTTCCCAGTAAGAGCAGATGTATTGGTGAGCCCTTCGAGGTAGAAACTGCCATAGGTAAGTCTTCAAGGATCTCTGAGGTGATAGAAGGTTGTGCCATAGAACTAGACGGTCATAAGTTTCCTGTCAGACCATTCGTGATGACCTTAGGTGGTTTCGATGTAGTCCTAGGAATGGATTTGTTTGCGGACTACGAAGCAAATATTGTGTGTCGCAAGAAGATGATCCGATTGACAACGCCTGACGGGAATAAGGTGACGGTTTATGGTGATCGCGTCACGTCGATCCCGAAGGTGATTTCGATGGCGGTGGAGGGAAAGTGCATGAGACGCGGATGTAGTGCCTACTTGGCATACATAAAAGATGTCGATGCGTTGGTACTGCAATTATCCGAAGTACCAGTGGTGTGCAAATTTCCAGACGTATTCCTAGAAGACTTACCCGGTGTGCCAGCAGATCGCGAGGTTAAGTTCCAAATTGAGTTGATACCCGGGGCTCAACCCGTTGCCAAAGCACCATATCGATTAGCTCCACAAAATGAAAGAACTAATGGAGCAGTTGTAAGAGCTACTCGATAATGGGTTCATTAGACCGAGTATCTCTCCCTGGGGTGCTCCGGTCCTGTTTTTGAGAAGAAAGATGGTAGTATGAGGATGTGTATTGACTACTGAGAGTTGAACAAGTTGACGGTGAAGAACCGATACCCTCAACCAAGAATAGATGATTTGTTTGATCAGCTCCAAGGCGCCAGTTGGTTTTCGAGGATAGATCTTCGATCTGGTTACCATCAGCCGAAAGTGAAGGAGCATGACATCCCTAAACCGAGTATCTCTCCCTGGACAGCACTTGCTAAGGCCCACATTATGTCTATCCGCTCTAGCTCTGTCTCATCCACATGCTCATAATCCTCATCTACTAGATGGCAGTTCCCAATTTTACCAGCAATTAGTCCATCATAGGAATGGACTACTACAGCTAAGAGATCCATGTGCTCTTTAGCTACCTCAACTGTCACATTGCCAAAGTTCTCAGTCTTCAACATTGCTGCATTTGCTTCAGGTGCAATGTATTGGGTACCAGACGACCCTGACGATTCTGACCCTGAAGTAAAGGCTGGTGAAGGACCAAATGAGCTTGATACAAAAGCGGTTTAAAGAGTTGCTCGAGATGTTTTGGCTTGAAGAGTCGTGTTGTATAATGCAGGATTCTGATCATAATAAGCCTTTTGAGCTCTGTACTTCATTCTTAGTTCTTCCTCTCTCAACTTCAGAATGAAGTCATTGATATCTAACTTCGTTAGCATACCATTCCGTCTGAGATTGGAGACAAATGAGACCCATTTCTCTAGTAGCCCGTTTGCAAAGTTAGACACTTTGTCCTCCATTGACGTCGATACTCCATGAGTGTGCATCTCACTTATCAAGTGGTAGAACCTATCGATAACATCATCCAGGCTTTCTTTTCCCATCGAGGAGAAGTTTTCAAACTCCTTCTTTAAAGCCGTAGCCTTTATGGCCTTCAATGATGCGTTTCTGTCATACCTTTTCTCCAATACATCCCATAGTTTCTTTTGCTTATGTATATTTCGAGAATCGGTGGAAAATATCCTTCGGAATTGACTATGTAAGCAAAGCATAAACTTTCTTTTCAGCATTGTATTTGACCTTTTGTCCATCAGTCATGCCACCAAGTGTGAGTTTGACACCATCAGCTCCTACAGGCATGCTGTACCCCGTCTCTATAGACTCCCACATATCGGGATCTACTCCATTTAAGTAGATCTTGAAATGTTGCTTCCATTGTGGGTATTCGTCTAACGTGATTAGCTTTGGGGGCTTGTTGTGATTTCCCACTTCATTCTCCAGTAGCAGTATGTTTTGTATACGTGAGTCTCTCCCTATTGTGAATGCTGAGTATTGGTCTTCCATTGTTATTAACTTTAACTTTAAACCAAACTATTGTATTAGTGCGAATGAAGGTGTGCGATTGGGCTATTCGGGCGATTGAACTATGCGGATGGTTCAATCGTGCGACTGAACTAATGCGGATGACTCAGTCGGCCAAATGAAGTAATGCGGTTGAACAATGTGAATAGACTTCTCATTCGTACGGATGGGAGTACGAATGAATCCAATTGTGCGTATGGGGGATGCGTATGACCTCAGTCGTGCGATTGAGTCAATCGTGTAACTGAACCTGCTAGATTTCTAAAATTCGTAGGTTTAAGGTGTTTGAACACAAAAACACGAATTTCTTGCTAACCCTAATTGTTGTATTCCGTAAAAAAACTAAACTTTACGATCAGGAGACGTCTAAAACCCGATTTGACACAAAAGATTGTGTTTATGAGAGTAAAAACACAATTTTTATATCAAAACGATTGAATCACACATAAATCTAGAGCCAAGGCTCTGATACCACTTGTTAGGATCGTGTAGTGGACGAATACTAACCGATTTACTCGTGTACCGAATCAAATAGTGCACAATCCTATTTGATTGGCGATCCAATCAGTGAGAATGCACGCAGAATCAATTAAAGATTGAATCTAAATGTTAAGAACGATTAGAAATCGATCTACTACGATCTATGAAGTTGGAACAGGTTGCTAGAGGTCTCTTGACGGCTAGGGTACATGTAGGTATTGAATTATTCAAAGTGTCTCCGTTTTTCCCCAATTTAAGTGGTATTTATAGGGTAGGGTTTCTCAATCGTGCGACTGGACCATTTGCATGGTTCAGTCGTGCGATTGAGTCATGCGGTTGATCCATTCGCACGACTGATTGTTCAGTCGTGCGATTAAGTCAATCTCATATTACAATCATTCGACTAGTCCAGTCTCCTGGTTCATTCGTACGACTGGTTCATTAGCATGAAGTTGTTCATGCGTATGGTCCATTAGCATGGGCCAATCGCATGAGAACTTCACATGATTAAGTTTGAATGTGTTTCATAATCATTAATTGATTTAGATATTATTCAAACAACCACAACCTATATAGTTAGTTCAATAAGCGTTATTACATACCCACCAATGAAATATTCAACATTATAAGCACAACCACATATTGTATTTCATTAGGTACCCGTACAATTACATATGTGTAAGAAAATAAAAACATATTACATTAAGTTTAGAAACTAGGGACACATGTATCTACAATCATAAGAATGGATACCTTGAGAAGTAGATTCCTGATCTTTGAACAGTTGTGTGTATTTCTTCTTCAGTTGATCCTCGCGTTCCCAGGTAAATTGTGGTCCATGCTTTGAATTCCACCTAACACGCATAATGGGAATCTTGCTACGCTTTAGGGTTTTGACCTCTCGATCCATAATCTCAATTGGCTCTTCAATAAAATGGAGCTATTTATCAAATTCCAATTCCTCCAATGGAATGACAAGTGATTCATCAGATAGACACTTCCTCAGATTTGACACGTGAAACACATTGTGTATTCCACTGAGCTCTTCTGGTAAATTCAGCTCATAGACTACTCGGCCATCCCGTTTGACAATCTCAAACGGTCCAAAATACCTAGGGTTCAGTTTTCCAAACTTTCCAAAGCGTATCACGCCTTTCCAAGGTGAGACTTTTAAAAGTACTTTATCACCAATCTGAAACTCCAACGGCTTTCGGCGTTTATCAGCGTAAGTCTTCTGTCGATCACATGTTGCTGCCATACGATTTCAAATTTCCACATTCTTCTCAGTTGTCTCATGCAGAAGCTTAGGACCCGTAAGATGACTTTCTCCAACTTTCACCCAAAAATAGGTGATCGGCACTTACGCCCATACATTGCCTCAAATGATGCGGCTTTGATTGAGGTGTGATAACTATTATTGTAGGAGAACTCAACCAATGGTAAATGAGTTTCCCAGTTGCTACCAAAATCAATTACATAGGCACGCAACATATCTTCCAATTTCTGGATCATACGCTCACTCTGACCATCGGTTTGTGGATGGTACGCAGTGCTCATGTCCAACCGCGTTCCCAATGATTGTTGTAAAGATCGCCAGAAATGAGAAGTGAATCGAGCATCACAATAGAATCCTCAGATACCTCAAAGGAGCACCTAAACTAGGTCTCTAGTATCCTAGGAACAACGATTTTAATCTCTACGGATACTCTAACAGTGACTATGGTGGCTGCATTCAGATATGATAGATACCGGTACACCATGCCGGGAGACTATTTCTCTTAAATAAATCCATGTCAACGTATCCATTCAATAAGTCTTTCGGATTGCTAGAAATTGAGCGGATTTAGTTAAGCGATCTATTATAACCCAAATGGTATCGTATCTGCTGGGAGTCCTAGGCAACTTTGTGACAAAGTCCATCGAGATCTGCTCCTATTTCCACACTGGAATTTCCGGTTGCTGAAGTAAACCAGAGGGTCTCTGGTATTCCACCTTAACCTTAGAGCAAGTTAGACATCTGCCTACATAAGTGGCAATCTCAGCTTTCATGTTTGGCCGCCAATAACATTCCTTCAGATCTTGGTACATCTTGTCTGAGCCTAGATGAATTAAGTAACCTGACTTATGAGCTTTATCCATTACTAGCTCTCATAAGTTCCGGTTCGGTGGTACCCAGATCCGTTCCATAAAATAACAAATTCCATCAGTCTTGCTCTCTAACTATTTCTTCATGCCTCGCATGGACTCTGCCTTTAGATTCTCAACATTCAAGGCTTTAGATTGGGCAGCCTTGATTTGTTCTAGCAAATCGGAGTGAATGGTTAATTGTAATGCGCGTACTTGATGAGGTTTAGGGGTCTCCTTTTGGCTGAGGGCGTCGGCTACCACATTAGCTTTACCCGGGTGATACTTAATGGCACAATCATAGTCATTGAGCAATTCTAGCCATCGTCGTTGCCGCATATTCAAATCCTTTTGATCATATATGTTTTGTAGGCTCTTGTGATCTGTATAGATCGTGCATTTGGTCCCATATAAGTAGTGCCTCCAGATCTCCAAGGCAAACACTTCAGCTCCTAGTTCTAGATCATGCGTTGTGTAATTTTTCTCATGTACTTTGAGTTGTCTAGACGCATAAGCAATGATATTGTTGTGTTGCATCAATACACATCCCAAACCCTAGATGGATGCATCACAATAAACGACAAAGTCATATGTTCTTCTAGCAAGGCTAGGATCGGCGCACTACAGAGTTTGTCCTTAAGTGTTTGAAATGCTGATTCCTCTTGGCTGCCCCATTTATAGATGGTTCCCTTGTGAGTTAGAGAAGTTAGAGGTTGTGCTAACCTTGAGAACGAGTCTGGAATGCCGTCTTCGAGATGTCTTCCTCACAAACTCGTAGCTGATGATCACTTGATCTCAGATCAATCTTGGAATAGTAGATTAATCCTTTCAATTGGTCTAGCAGGTCATCAATGCACGGGAGTGGATATCTATTGTTGATTGTCACCTTGTTCAGCTCTCGGTAGTTAATACACATTCTGAAGGTTCCATCTTTCTTTTTCACGAAAAGCACTAGAGCTCCCCAGGGTGAGAACTGAAACATATAAATCACTTGTCCAACAATTCCTGCAATTGCTTAGATAGCTCTTGTAGTTCATTCGGTGCTAAACAGTATGACACCTGAGTGATCAAAACTACTCCAAGTGACTATGTCACACCTGGCCCCTCGCATCAATAATATTGTCTGTTGTGCCCATGAGGAGCTCACGGATTTGCTTTTGGTTGCCCGGGTGAAAACTTCCCAGGGAGGTCACCCATCCCTGGATTGCTCCCACCTGAGCATGCTTAACTACGAAGTTCTCCTCTCATCCACAACCAATACGCCCAAAACGCGTTGATATTAGAGGCCAGCCATTCCTTATGAACAAGGGATCTCTCCTGTCCATGCCCGATGTGGGATATGTGTAGGGTTTCACAAGCACCCCCTATTTGGACTCATACTCCTCAATGAGCCCGAAAGTCACTATCCTTGGTGAGGTATGTCCCATATCCCAAACGACACAGGAGTGGCTCTGATACCATTCTGTAACACTCGGACCCTCACACCAACAATATTTTCCGCTTTGCCCACGAGGAGCTCACGGATTTGCTTTTGGTTGCTTGGGTGAAAACTTTCCCAGGGGGGTCACCCATCCCTGGATTGCTCCCACCTGAGCACGCTTAACTGTGGAGTTCTCCTCTCATCCACAACCAATACTCCCAAAACGCGTTATTGATATTAGAGGCCAGACATTCCTTATGAACCATGAATCTCTCCTGTCCATGGTCAATGTGGGATATGTGTAGGGTGTCATAGTAGAAGGCAAAGAATTCAAGAGTTGAAAGGGATGATTAAGGAAAAAGATGATCAGCTGACGTAGCAAGAAGAAAGAATCAAAAGAATAAGAGAAGATGCTCAATGCAATAATGAAGTGATTGATGCTCTTCTTCAACAAGAATCTGAGCTCAAAGAATCAGTAAAATTTGAGAAGGATGAAAATGAGAAGCTGATGCTAAAAATTGATCAAATAACCGACTTTCTCTCTGCTCAATCAACCTTGTTGAAAAAAAAGAAGACCTTGAGGAGCTAAAAATGAAAATCTGTATGTTGGAATCAAATGCTGCTCCTGCAACAAATCAATCAAAAGAAGCTTTTGAGACCACAAAGCAAATCATTCAATACAGAAGAAAAAGGAAGTACTTGGGTTTTATGAAGAAGGAATTGATTGAAATACAAGATTCGCCCAAAAAGTCAAAATCTAATGAATCTTCATCCTTAAATCCTATGTCTCCTGCTGAAACAGTAAGTGATGATGAATGGAATGAGCTCACAAAGGATGAATCTGCCAAAGGTCAGAAAGAAGAAATGGCTGATGACCTACTGACTACTAAGACATACTTGAAGAAAGGCCATAATCCTCAATATTTATGACCCAAATAAATCATGGCTTTCCGTATGACATGGTGGAAAGGATGAGCATGAGTGAGATGAAAGATGTGCTAAAAGAGTTTGAGCTGGCTAGATTCATGATTCCTAAAAATTAATTATAAAGCATTCACAACATTTCAAGCTATTTAGAAAATCAAGAAATATCTAGGCCACTGTGACATAGCAAAGCTTAACAAGTACAATATGGTCTGTTGGCTACAGGGTCACAACTACAAGGCACATGAGCTTAAGGGAAGAAACGTTGGCGAACTGAGGAGGATGATAGAGCATGTAATGGCTGTTGAGCTTGACACAGGGGTGAGATTCAGAACTGAAGCTCCAAACCCATCCTATGAGCAATAAAGCAAACTCCATGCTAATCCTATAACTATTGAATCTAAAAATCATCACAATAGGAAAGAAAAACTAATTAGAGAGCCACGGGCAGTTATACCTGGCAAAGTGTGGTCTTTGGGTACAATAGTTAGAGAGATTACAGAGCAAAATCTACATTGATAGAGCTGTATGACCACATCACAACTCCCGGTTATGTGGAAGAAAACAAGATTATGGCCTCAAAATATGATCTAGACTAGGATTGTGCAATCATTAAAAGAACATCTGGAAGAATCCAATACTTCCATGATGTTGAAGCATTATTAGAGTCTTCCTGAGAGAGATATTAAAGATTTACAAAGCTTAATCATCTCTAACTATCCAATCCATCAAAGGGGAAGAGACTTTTCTGTGTCTGTGGGTAGGATGAAGACAAAATTCATAGATGATGTGCTCAAGGAGGCTAAGAGAGACGATGCTATGCACAGAAAGAGAAATCAAGGAAAGAAAAGAGGGTTGGATACAGCAACAGAAATTCAGCAACTATAAAAGCTTTAATGGAAATCAATATACATCTCCCATAACATAATGGGGATATGTTGAGAAAACAAAAGAGCTGGTGCTGTTGAGGAATGCTGAGGGAAGAAAGCTGATAAGATAAGAATTTTTGACCCAGTGGAGATCAAATTGCTTCACCCAAGCTATAAATCATATCTTCATGACAGATTCTTCCCAAAGCTAACTGATGTAAGACCACAGAATGAGCTATGTCTATATGTGCATATGATTCAAGTTGTTGACAACTTTCATGCAAAGGCATACAAAAGAAGAAGACATGAAGCTGGACTGCTGAAAGGATCTACATTTGAAGAAGTTTCAGAACTGAAAATCACAGAGGAAGATGAGATCGAAATAGTGCACAATGAAAGTGTAGTGGAAACACTTACTACTGAAGAAGACATTTTGGGCTTAAGTTTTGAGACTTTAAAAAGGATATGTAGAATGGAGATCAAGTACAAGTACAATGATCAAAAGGATGCAGTTTCATTCTTCAACAAGAAGATGGTGTCTAGAATAAAGGAACTTTTAGTTTTGAAGAGCTGATTACAAATTGTTAGATCTAGGAACTATAGGACTAGATTATTTCGTATATGCTTAGAACTTTAATCAATTTTTGTAATGAACAATTGTAATTCATTATTATGTCATATGCATTATATATAGGTTAACCCATATGTGTATTGATCTGTGTATGATTGTAGGAACAAACATAATTCTTGGTCAATTACTGTAATTGACTAAGTGTAAGAAACATCTACGGATGAACATTTTGTTCTTCGATAGATATGTTTCATACAAAATCAATCATCCGAAGATCTTCTGCGGATGAACAAACAACTCTAAAGTCATAAGTGAAGATTCCTACGGAAGAACAAAATACTTTCAGAAGAACAAAGTACTTTTAGAAGAACAAAGTACCTTCGGATGAATAAGACTCCTTCGGAAGAGCAAACAACTACGGAAGACTATATTCCTGCGGAGTCCAAACACTTGTATTTAATAATACAAGTGTTACAAGTCAACAAGTCAACAAGTCAACATGACACTTGTGCTAATCCCAAGAGATCCGGTGTTTTTTTAACGGAAACACACGTGCCTATAAATATAGATCCTAGGTTTCACATAAAGTAGACGGCGACGACGGCAAGAAGTCTCACGATCACAAACAACCAAACATCAAATCACACAAACACAAACCCTAGTAGCCATCACATCAACATCTAGACATTCAAACCAATTTTTGTTTCATTCATTGTTTATTCATCTCTAATCATTAACATCTCTAATCATTAACATGTTTTAATGAAATACATTGAAATTAAATATTTTTGTTTGATTATTAATTGTGTTCTTCTTATTGTGTTCGTTGTAATCATTAATCATTATTGTTGATATTGAATTTATTAAAAATAATTAAACAAAGTTAATGTTGATTCCGCAAACATTAACTTGACTATCGACTAACACTTATAATTCTTGATTGCGATCCTACAATTCACAAAACTAAATAATAAATTAAATATAAGATTTGTATTTGAAATTGTTAAAATGAATTTTAAAAGAATAAGTTAATAATGTCTATAATTCATTTGATATGGACTAATAGATGTTCATTGAAGCACATTAATAAATTAATATAAATTGATAACTAAAACCCTAAATACGGCTAGATTTAATGTTTAAATCTGACATTGGACCTGTTATATTAGTAAATCATACGTAAAATAAAAACCTTGATAGGCATTAAGGACTAGGCTATAAGGATTACACCCATATTGGTCATTTGTTCTTTAGTAATCCTTTTGTGATTTGTACTTTCATCACCTTCACACAAGGATTACACCCATATTGCGAATTAAGGACTGGGATTCAACTCATAAAAGGGTCCATTCATTACCTACCCAGAGATTCAAAGAGAAAGCTACACTCAAGGAAGTCCCTTCCAACAGAAAAGTTCTTCTCAGGCCTTTGTTTCTGCAGATGAATCCAGAAGCAACTTTCTCTTCACCCTTGAATACTTGGACTGTATCCATCCAGATGATCTGGATTATATGGAGATAGTTTAGCAGATGGCTCTTCGTTCTACAAGAGGACAATGAGGAAGTTTCCTAGCAATGCAACCAATGGAAAGTTTGGGCTAGATAAAAGCAAGGTAAAGTATTATAACTGTAACCAGATGGGACACTTTGCTAGAGAATGCAAGGCACCAAGACCAAATGGTGGCTAGACTCAAGCCAGACCAAACTACACTAAGAGATCTCCCCAGAATCAGAAGCCAAAGCAGCAAGCTATTACTGTTGTTAAAGAAGGAGGCTTTGACTGGAGCTTTCAAGTGGAAGAAGCATCTCCAAACTAAGCATTCATAGCTAACCATGATGAAGCCAAGGTATTGGAACATCTTTGCACTTCTGAATGTATTGCTAAAGTTAATAGATACGGGTCCCACAACTTAGAGTTAAGATTTGATCTTAAGTCCTTGAATATCTTAAAATCTAATTTCAAAAAGGCTGAAAATGATTATAAGTTAAAGATAGAGGACTTAGAGAAAACCATTTCAGTTCTTAAATATTTGCACATAAATTATAGGACTCGGATCAAGGATCTCATAGCCAAGTTGACTGAATGCCAGGCTGAGCTTATAATCAGCAAATCCAGGGCAGAAAAATATGTTCATGAAGAAAAGACCTTCAACAACATGATATCCCCATCTTTGTATGCAAAAGTTTGTTATCAAAATAAGCAGGGACTAGGATCTTGTGAGATAGCTCCTCCACACACAATCTTGTCAGTAAGATCTCCTAGGTGTGGAACTTGTAAAGATGAGCTTTCCCTCTTAGACCCCTTGACTGAAGAGGATGAAGAGGAGATGGTGAAGAATGGATTTAAGAAGAGTGAAGAAGAGCATTATAAGAAGGGTCATCATCCATTTTAGGAGAGTAAAGTTGTTGGGATGACCAAGTCCAAGAGAAAGAAATTGATCAAAAAGAGCAAGAGAAAGGCAAAGAAAGGTCAAGAGATGAAGGCCACCTTTAACTTTGCATAGAAACAAGACTTTATTTCTGCAAGATTTGAAGTGGTTAAAGTTGAGGACACAAACTTGAACTCCAACAACAAGAGTTTTAGTTCATGTCCAAATCATCCTATCATCAAGAAGAAAGCTGATAAGTTATGCACCATTTTTGTACAACATGAACCATCAAGCTCCAAAGGTAGTTCTAACCCTACAAGAATTATCTCATCATCTGAGAAGATGAAGATGGAGTGTGAATGTTGGAGCATATATAGTCATATATAGTGTGTTCGTCGCTTGTCAAATAGTCTAGGATTAATGTTATACACCTGATATGTTGTAAACACATGAAACTGGGTCATTCGCAAGAGGAGTGGACACCACGTGATCCTTGATGGGGTTATTGTTAATTGGTTTGCTTTTGGTGTTCATCAAGGTCATAGGTGGTGGTGGAACCACTTTGTATCCCAGTCCCTCTCCATTATTTCTCTCTCTCACTAAGTGTTGGACAATGTGTGATGAGCTTGTCCAACTATGCAGCTTTTGTTTTAACGAGTTGACTTCTACGTCTAAAACTACTTTTTGCTTCTTAGTGTCCTCTAGGGAGTTTAGATAGTACCTAATGTCATTTGCTTGGTTAAAAGCAACTACCTCAGTTTCCTTAAGCTGTTTATTCAGTAGGTCTATCTTTTCCTTGTAACGGTGCTCGTTTTGTTTTAGCACTCTATTTGCCTCCGTGCACAGTTCCAGGTCCTTTACTAAGCTATCATAATGATCTAATAACCTAGCAAATTTGAATCTATACTTTCTCTGAATTTATTACATTCTAAGCAAGCATGATTATGAAACAGTTGGTCAGTAGTACTTACCTGACATGTTGAAGAGGAATCAGCCATGAGTGCAGACTCGGTTGTCTCTAGTTCTGGTGATTCAGATGATGATCCAGATTTTTCTTCTTCAGGCAGGTGGTTGACCATATTTGCAGTGTCTTTAGAATTTGTCATCGCGAGCTCTACTGCTATATCTCCTTCACTTGTAGAATCGTCATCAATATCCTCCATACTAGCTATATTGGAATCTCCTGGTGACACGAACCGAAAGCTCCAGTCCTGTCCTTCATCCTCGTTAGAAGTTAAGGTCCTTACTGGATGCGTTAGAGCTACTAGATGTGGCCTTGTCTTGACGATTAAAGGACGAGAAGAGATTGCCATTACCCGTCTTCTTTGGTTTTACACACTCCTCTTGAAGTGTCCTTCTCACCGCAGTTGAAACATGTAACCTTTGACTTGTCGAACCCAAGGTTGTGTCTTTTGTGGCAACCAAGTTCTGTGCGGTCTTTTTGACAAACTTTTTAGCTCGTCGGATAGCACTTGCCGGGGCCCACATTATATCCATACGTTCCAACTCCATCTCATCCACCTGCTCATAATCTTCATCTGCCAGGTGGAAGTTTCCTATCTTTCCAGCAACTAATCCATCGTAGGATTGAACCACCGCAGCTAAGAGGTCCATATGTTCTCTAGCCACCTCCACAGTCACATTCCCGAAGTTCTCGGTTTTGAGCTTTGCTGCATTAGCTTCAGGTATCATATATTGAGTGCTAGAGGACCCTGACGTTTCGGATCCTGATGTTCAGGGTTGTGCTGGAACTGATGCGCTTGAGATGAAGGCGGTTTGCAGTGGCACTCTAGATGTCTTGACCGAAAGGAGTAGCATTGTAGAGTGCAGGATTCTGATCGTAGTTAGCCTTTTGGGCTCTATACTTCATCCTAAGCTCCTCTTCTCTCAGTTTCAGAATGAAGTCATTTATATCTAACTTCGAGAGCATTCCATTATGTCTGAGATTTGAGACAAATGAAGCCCATTTTTCTAGTAATCCATCAGCAAAGTTGGATACCTTATCCTCCATTGATGTAACCACTCCATGAGTGTGCATCTCACTCATCAAGTGGTAGAATCTATCGATCACATCATCAAGGCCTTCTTTTCCCATAGAAGAGAAGTTGTCAAACTTCTTTTTCAAGGCTTTTGCCTTGATGGCCTTTAGAGAGGCATTTCCATGATACCTCTTTTCCAACGCATCCTAAAGTTTCTTTGCTTAAGTATACTTCGAATACTGATGGAAAATATCCTTCGGAATTGATTGAGTAAGCAAAGCATAGACTTTCTTCTTAGCATTGTGTTTTACCTTTTGAGCATCCGACATGCCACTTAGAGTAAATTTGACTCTGTCAGCTCCTACTGGCATGCTATACCCCGACTCGATGGCCTCCCACAAATTTGTATCTACACCATTTAAGTAGATTTTGAAACATTTCTTCGATTGTGGGTAGTCGTCTAGCGTAATAAGTTTTGGGGGTTTATTGTGAATCCCCACTTCGTTCTCCAACAGTAGTAGATTCTGAATTCGTGTGTCTCTACTTGCTGTGTATGCTGAAAATTGGTCCTCCATTAGTTTTAACTTTACTGTTTAACAAACTACTAATGTATGCGAATGAAGGTATGTGATTGAACTTATTCGTGCAATTGAACAATGCAGATGGTTCAATTGTGCGACTGAACAAATGCGGATGAGTCAGTTGCCTGAATGAACAAATGCGATTAAACAGTCCGAATGAAGTTCTCAGTCGTACGATTGAAGGTACGAATGAGTCCAATTGTGCGGTTGGAGAGTGCGAATGAACTCAGTCGTGCGTTGGTCTAATCGTGCGACTGAACTTGCTGAAGTTTGATAATTTGTAGATTTAACTTGATTTGTCTGTAAATACTCGAATTTTATCAAACCCTAATAGCCGTATGCCGGAAAAACTCAACTTTTTGATCAGGAAACGTCTAAGACTCCATTAGACACAAAAGGATTGCGTTTTTTGATGCAAAAACAAAATTTTTGTATCAAAGCTATTGAATCAAGACTTAAAGCTATTAGGATATTCCTAGCTTTTGCAGCATGCAAGAACTTCAAGGTCTACTGTCTTGATGTCAGTGTGATTTTCTTTATGGGGTGATTGATGAAGAGCTGTATGTCAAACAACCACCTCGGTTTGCAGATCCTGGTCATCTTGATTATGTCTGCAAGCTTGATAAGGCTCTCTATGGCCTGCACCAAGCACCAAGGAAGTGGTATGAGACTCTATCATAGTATGTCTGTCAGTATGGTTACAAAGGGGTACTATTGATGGAACTCTCTTCATTAAAGCAACAGGAAATGACATAAGCTAGTTCAAGTATATGTGAATGACATTATCTTTGGGTCAACTAATTTAAAGCTCTATATAGACTTTGAAAAGCTGATGGATGACAGGTTTGAAATGAGTGCCATGGGGGAACTCAATTTCTTTCTAGGAATTCAAGTGAAGCAAGTTGACAATGGCATCTTCATAAGTCAGTCAAAGTATGTTCAACACATACTTAAAAGATTCAACATGACTGATTGTAAGGTTGCTAAGACACCATAGCTAGATACCACTCCTTTGGACCTGATCTTGAAGGGGAGTGTGTTGATAAGCATCTCTCTAGGGCGATGATTAGGTCTTTTATGTACCTCATAGCCAGCAAGCCTGATATCATGTTTGTTACATGTATTGTCCAAGATGTCAAGCCAAACCCAATATGTCATACCTAATCACTGTTAAAAGAATTCTAAGATATCTCAAAGGTGCTCCATCATTAGGCCTTTGGTATCCAAAGAACTCTGACTTCAATCTGTATGCTTATATAGATAGTGACTATGGTGGGTGCAACATGACTGAATACATTTTTGTTGTAAGTTGTTGTGCTCAAGTACTTTGGATTCAAAATCAGATTCTGGACTATGGATTCAACTTCAAGAAGACTCCCATCCACATAGAAAACAATAGTGCTATCTCAATCACAGAGAATCCTATGCAGTATTCAAGTACAAAGCACATCAATATCATGTATCATTTGATTAGAGATAACTTTGAAAAAGGAGTAATCAAACTAGTCAAAGTTAACACAAATAAACAGTATGTTGATCTGTTCACCAAAGCTTTTGATGAAAAAAGATTCAAATATCTTGTATCAGCTATTGGGATGATTAACTTTGAGTAGCTTTTCTTAAAACTTAATCATATTATTTCCAAAACCCATGTGTCCTAAGTTATCTATTTTATCACCTTCATAAGCCCTTGTTCTCTTTGGAAGTAAAATCTTTCTAGAAGACATTCCTTAGATTTTTGAAAATTTTGATCACTTTATCCTTTGGAAGGTTTAAAATTATCTTCGGAAGAAACTTATGTCTTAGCAAACAAATATCTACTTAAGTAGTTTGACCTTCGGAAGTAATTTCTGAAATATCTTCTGAAGCTTAAAATAAACTTAAATACTTGTATGTTTTATAAAAACAAATTTTCTTCTAAAAGATATTTCCTTTCAGAAGTTTTTATCTTCTAAGAATAAATCTCTTCCGAAGCAAAATTCTCAAAAAATTTTGAAATATCTTCCGAAGTCAATTTGCCTTCGAAAGCTTTTCTTCAAGAACCTTTGAAGCAAATTAACCTTCTGAAGATTTCTCGACTTCCAAGAAAAATACTTTTTGGGCAAAAGAAAATTACATTTTCAGAGGTGGGACCGACTTCCGGATTTCAAAGTTTATCCTCTTTCATGAACTTTATCTCAGATCCTTTTCACATATAAACCCAATGGTTCCCCCTTCTTTCGCTATCTTCTTTATTTGCACTATTTCTCTGACCTAAGTTCTCCCATACCACCGTTGTTCTTCATCTTCCTTAACCCTTAAGCTTCTCAAAATGGCTAATCTAAACCTTAGAAATACCATGATTTCTCCATGCAACTTCACAGGCAAAACAACCAGGTTGCTCTATTGAACTTTGAGAAGATGATAGTTTCTTAGAGGTTTGTCATTTTTGGCTTTGTCAAACTACTACACCTCCCTCACCATTGATCTTGTTCTCCATGAGGATCACTTGCTTGAATTTTGGAAAACCTACCAAGAGGTTATTATGGTTGGGGAGAAGGCATTGTCTGCCACAGTGCAGGAGAGGACAATCTTTATCACTCCGGCCATCATCAACCATCAGCTTCAGCTAGATGAAGAAGAACATGAGTTGTTCTTCCCAAAGGAGGCTATCAATAATTCCTTTCATTAGATGGGCTATTAGGAGATTTCTCTGTAAAGACCATCAGGAAAGAGAAGGTCTCATCCCAATTGAAATACTTGCTTCATATAGTTATCCATAGCTTGTCCAACAAGCATGGAGGGTGGGACCAGATTCCTGAGGATCTCTCCTTCATAGTGCATGGAATGGTTAAGGGGTTCAAGTTCAAGTACTCTCAGTTTTTTTATACAAATTTACTTGCTAACTTGGACTCCTTAGAGTATTACATATTTTCTAGATATGTTCAATACATTCTTAACTATGAACTGGACTCGTAGTTTAGGGAAACAGGTAATATTCTTGAATTGGGATAGATGAAGCCCAACATCTTCAAAATCTTGAAGAAGCCAACCGTAGGCTTCTCAGGGGTAGAAACAACCCTTGTCCCCAAAATGTTAGAGCTCATTATTCATGGTGACAACCTAGCAACACAAGCTAGTGTTGAACCCACACCTTTTACCTCCCAACCACCAAAAATGTCTCAAATCACCCACAATTACAAAAGAATATCCAAACAAATGCCTACTCAAGCTATTGAGTCTGTGCAGCCCCCCATACACTCACCCATACAGGAGGAAGTGGATACTAGAGCTCCCACTTCTCCTAAGGAGCAAACCACTCCTATCTCTTCAAAGATCAATGCTGAGGATCCTCATGCTCAGCCTGATGAGCTCACAAGCCCAACTACCTTAAGCCTTCACTCTTAGTCTAAACACTCAGGTGAACAACCTTTAGGGAACAGTTACCATCCCCAACCTCTAGACTTAAACCACCCAATTCCTAACCTTGACTTCTATACTGATGAAGATTTAGGTTTTAATGAGTACCATGATTCTCTCTACTCCTCCCTTACTCAAAGAGAGATGAGTGCTCTTGCATCACTAATGTCTAGCCCACATCAATCACCTATTACTGAGGTGGATACTTCTAAACCTGTTCAGGAAATCCAAATGGAAGAGGCTCTCATTTCAGCAACTGATTATATCATTCAGACCTTAACCATGGCAACTCAACCCATTGACACTTCAACTGAAGTTGTCAATGAGCAGAGAAAAACCAGCAGCCAAGAACTTCATGCTGGTGGTGAGAGAGAAGACTTTGGTCCAATTCTCTCATCCCCCGATGATTCTTTTGATGAAGATGAGGGGAATCTGAGGCTAAAGGTGCAACAGTGTCAAAAACATGCACCTACCTAGTCTCCAAGGTTAGTCATCTTGAATCTTAGGTGACTACCCTGTATAACAGGGTCAATGATCGGAAAATTGAGATATCATATCTTAGAGAAAAACTAGCTGGGAGACCTTTAAGAAGAGCTCGACTGACAACACAAGAACCTGTGAATTTGATTGATCTAACCTCTAGCTCACCTATGAAAGGGGGAGAAAGTTGTCACAAACACAGAACCTGGAAGTTCTTCATAGAGCATGGACATTGAGGACTCACTAACTTCACTTGTAACTATCTATACTCAACAACTTCCTCAAGTTCACATTGATGTGGACTCTATAGACTACTTCATTCAGAGTCTTTTTGAGGAAGGTATACTAAGGGCAGTATCATCTCCACCTCAAGGAACTTCCAACTACATCATAGGGTGGATATATGATGCAAACAGAAGGGTCCTTATTTTTCAAAGAGTTCAAGGGCAGCAAGAAGTCTTCAATTTTCAAACTTTGAACTACTATGAAGGTCTTGACCTAATCGACATGCCACTTGTCAATCCAAGCCAATCTAGACAAGCTGACAGGTTGGCACAAAGGATTCAGGCTGAAGACCCAATGGTAGAGCTTGAGAGCCTTGTCACACCTACAACTACTTCAGCAATTCATTTCCATAGTGAAGCACCTGCTCGTGAAAGTGTATCACAACCTCTCTCTGGCCAGAGCTTGGAGGGTACACCAAGTAATGAAGGCTAAAGCTCTCTCCAGCTTGAGTCAAAAAAGTCTATGAGTGACAAAAGGAAAAGGAATTTGAATTCTGAGGAGATTGAGGAGGATGAGAGAGAGAGAGGAAGAGGAAACTAATGGGAGAAAGTTCCTTTGGGTCTATAGGATTTATGAAAGCTGCAATTAGGGCTAGCCCCAGACCAAACACTCAATATGATGAGTTAGGTCAGTTAGGACTACTTACTTGCAAACCAGGAACTATGACACTGATGTGATTATATCTCTCTCCTTAGAGGAACTTAATGAACTGGTGACATGACTTGTCAAGAGAGAAGAAAAAAAGCAGAGGATACAGAGATACTTCTCCAAATCAAAGAGGAGAAGAGACAAAAGAGATTATACAAGCATGTTACCACTCTTTCCCCAGTTCAAGAAAGTCCTGCTCAAGAGGTTGTGGCTCCACAAGAACCTCAACTAGACAAAGCGACTGATAGGATCAATATGATCAATTACCTAAGTGCCATAGGCCTATACTAGACATCTATACTTCTTCACATGTCCTTTGAGTACATAGAGTTTGAGTATCTCAAATAGCTTGAGCTTCAAGTACTCAAAGAAGAAAAAGCAATAAAAAGAAAGATAAGGGAACATGTTGCAAGGTCAAGAGCCAGCATCCAAAAGAGCATGAAGAAGTCTGCTAATAGATAGAGGATAATAAGTTTCTTAAAGCTGTATGGATTCTCTGGAAGGATGTAACACCCGGTTACTTTTAAAAAAACATGAAAGAAGGAATAAAAGTGAAGAAAAAAGAGAAAAAGCTATAAAACCCAAGTTATGGGGTAAAAACTATCCAAAAGAACAAAACTTTCAAAGTTGGTGAATAAAGGTGGTATGGCTGACCATTTGTCTCACACTTCACTATTGACATAATTTTTAGAGAGAGGAGTAGAAAGTTTTCGGATATTTGAAGAACAAGAAAAACAATATGAATTCAAGGTAAGAATTCATGTTTTGTGATGTTCTTAACTGGACTTCGCCTCGGTTGTATGGTTATGTGTGTTTATGTGTTCAGGTGTGTGTTTTCAGTGGGTTTTTCGTGTTGAACTTGTCTCAAACGGGTTTTAAAGGAAGTCATACCCAAAGGCTACTAAGGTGAGTTCTAGAACCCCTTTTACTTGTTTTAAACTGATTTGGGGCTGGAAATGCATGTATGAACGTTTTCATAAAATGGGTTTTCACTCGTATATATGTGAATGTGTTTGTAGGTGGCGTTTGATTTGGGTGTTATTATGATTATGATGATGTTATGAATGTGTTTCTATAGCTTAGAATGTAAGATTTAAGCTTAGAACATGTTAATGATGATTGGAGACTGATTTATATTATTTAAGTGTGATTTAGAATGCCCATGCGCCTAAAGAGTGGCCCATGCACCCAACGGTATAAACTACCTAAGTGTTCCTATACGCCGAAACCCCATGCGCCCAAATAGTAGCCATGCGCCAAGAAAAGGCTGAATTTGGCTAAGTGTCCAGATGCCTAGAAAGCCCATGCGCCTGCATAGTGCCCACGAGCCTAGGATTTGCCCAGAATTGGCTAAGTGTTGCCCATGCGCTTGCATAGTGCCCATGCGCCTAGATGCCCTTAGCCGAAAGGAGAGACCCGAGCCGATTTGGGTGAAGGCTTACCAATTGATTATGACCTCTGATGTGATGAAGCAGGTCAAGGAGTTTAAGATGAGGCATTGAAGGAAGATCATCTTAACTCCAAAAGGATGAGAGGTCTAGTCATGAAGTTGGGTGAAAACACCCTCGGTGTTAGAACCTAATTTGGATGGATGTGGATTCCTCGTCATGGGGATTTACGTGGAGGAATTATGGACAAACTCACAAGACACGATACTCCATTCATCCCGGTACATAAAGAAAGATTATTGGTGGCTGTTTATGAAGCATGATGTAGTAGAGTATGAGAGTAAGTGCCTTACTTGCTTACAAGTGAAGGCGGAGCATCATAAGCCATACATGAAGATCCAACCTTTGGACATACCTGAGTGGAACTGGGAGCATATCACCATGGACTTTATTATGAACTTTCCGCGTACCATGAAAGGGTATGATGCCATATGGCTGATAGTTGATTGTTTGACGAAGGGTGCTCACTTCCTACCGACCAGCGAGACGTATTCTTCCGAAAGATTAGCGGATTTATTCATCAAGAAAATTGTAACTCACCATGGTGTATTGGTGTCTATTGTGTCAGATCGTGACACTCAGATTACATCCAAGTTTTGGAAGAGATTTCATGATGCTTTGGGAAAGAGGTTACATATCAGTACGGCTTATCATCCCCAGACAGATAGCCAGTCTGAAAGGACCATTCAAATGCTCGAAGATATGCTTCGAGCATGCATGATTGATTTTAGAGGAAGTTAGGATGACCAATTATCGTTAGCTGAGTTCTCATATAACAATAGTTATCATGCCAGCATTGGTATGCCCCTTTATGAGATGCTATATGGTAAGAGATGTAGAACACTTGTCTGTTAGGGTGATATTGGTCAGAGATAGTTGGGGAGTATAGAGGTGATTGAGGTTACGACTGAGAAACTTGAAAACATAGGCAGAAATTGTATGCCAATAAGAGGCAAAGACCAATTGAGTTCCAGGTGGGTGATAGAGTTATGTTGAAAGTCTCACTTTGGTAAGGTATCATTCGGTTCAGAATGTGGGGAAAGTTGTGCCCAAGGTACATAGGGCCTTTCCGAATTATTGCTCAAGTAGGAGAGGTGGCCTGTAGGTTGGAGTTGCGAGATGAGTTAAGTGGAATTCACCCGAGATTCGATGTATCTCATCTGAGAAAGTGTTTAGCTGACGAGGATATGGTCGTCACACTCGAAGATATCAGATTAGATTAACGGCTCAATTATGTGGAGCAACTAGTGGGGATCATTGATCATAAGGAGAAGAGGTTAAGGAATAAAGTAGTTCCTCTTATGCATGTACAGTGGAAGCACAGGAAGGGATCTAAGTCGACGTGGGAGACTAAAGAGGAGATGAGGCAACATTACCCACGTTTGTTCGAGGAACAACATGTTTCTAGGATGAAACCTATATAAGGGGGTGGACTTGTAACACCCAGTTACCTTTTTAAAAAAACATGAAAGAAGGAATAGAAGTGAAGAAAAAAGAGAGAAATCTATAAAACCCAAGTTGAGTAGTAAAAAGTGTCCAAAAGGACAAAACTTTCAAAGTTGGTGAATAAAGGTGGTATGGCCGCCTATTTTTCTCCCACTTCACTATTGTCATTGGATTTTTAGAGAGAAGAGCGGAAAGTTTTCAGATATTTAAAGAACAAGAAGAAGAATCTGAATTCAAGGTAAGAATTCATGGTTTAATGATGTTCTTAAATGGCCTTTGCCTCGGTTGTATGCTTATGTGTGTTTATATTCCGGGTGTGTGTTTTCAGTGGGTTTTTGGTGTTGAATTTGTCTCAAATGGGTTTTAAAGGAAGTCATACCCAAAGGCTGCTAAGGTGAGTTCTAGAACTCTTTTTTTTACTTGTTTTAAACTGATTTGGGGCTGGAAATGCATGTATGAACGTTTTCATAAAATAGGTTTTTACCCATATGTATGTGTGTGAATGTGTTTGTGGGTGGGGTTTGATTTGGATGTTATTATGATTATGATGATGTTATGAATGTGTTTCTATAGCTTAGAATGTAATATTTAAGCTTAGAACATGTTAATGATGATTGGGGACTGAATTATGTTGTTTAAGTGTGATTTAGAATGCCCATGCACCTAAATAGTGGCCGATGCACCCAACGTTATAATCTACCTAAGTGTTCCCATGCGCACAAATAGTAGCCATGCGCCTAAAAAAGGCTGAATTTGGCTAAGTGTCCAAACGCCTAGAAAGCCCATGCGCCTAGGCACTCATGTGCCTGCATAGTGCCCATGCGCCTAGGATTTGCCTATAATTGGCAAAGTGTTGCCCATGCGCCCTAATAGTGCCCATGCGCCTAAAAATTTCCCATGCACTCAAGTGTTCCCATGCGCCTGAAAGTCCATACGCCTGCATAGTGCCCATGCGCCTAAGACTTAGATTATTTTTCTGATTTTTGGGTAAAAAGTGTAGGCTTTGACTGGGAGGTTCCCGGAGGATATGTAAGTTGACTTTTTGAAGTCATAGATGATATGACGGATGATGTATGATGTGGCATGTATGATGACGTGTGATTGCTGATGATGTGTATGATGATTATGTATGTTATGTATGATACGTTTCCTTATGTTCCTTATTACGTATGATGACATGACTTTATGTGGTGTGCAGGATCGTTGAAGGGCTAGTTACAACACAACAACACAAAGAGGAGATTAACTAAACTTTAATCAAACACTAAACTGGATTAACCAAGATAAGATACTAAGTACACAAGTAATGCAGGAGACAGAACACAAAGAATACAAGTGCTTGGTTTTCAAGAATGCAGTATATTGCCTCTCTATGTTTTATTACAAGTGTTACAAAGCATATTCGAAAGATACAAGAACATGAGATACTTATACTACATCCTACAGTCGGTTATACTTTGAAAGCCAGCTGGATACAATTGACTAGACACAAACATAATCAATTGTAGAGTTAAAAGGCAGATTGCCTTTTGACTTGTGACTATGACATGCCATAGCTCACATCCTTATCTATTACAAAAAGGATAAAGTACATAAAGTAGAAAGTTACAGACTCAAGACCTCAATGTACAGTTACCAAAAGTATGGACCTTTTCACCAACCCATGTAAGTTGGTGACTTGCAGAGGCACAGCGGAAAGGTGTCCAGCTTTATAGAACAGTACATCAGATAAAGCATGTTACTAAAAGTCTTCAGAAGAAATCTGTCTTCATGAACTTGAAGCTTCGAAAGACTTTGTCTCTGAGCTTTGGAAGACTTCATGTTTGGCTTCGGAACATATTGGTCTTGGTTTCGGAAGGTTTCACACTTAGAGTATTTTCTATTTCATGTGTGAAACTTCCTAAGCTTCTTCTTTAATGCACTTGTGTAGCATGCAGGAAAGACTAAGGATGTTTAGGTTGCATCAGCCTCTTCATTAATCTCTACAAACTCTCCCTAGGTTGATGCTACCAAAACACTTTTAAAACTTCAAATATTAACAGTCCTCATTAGGATGATCACCATTCCTTTCTTCATAAGATGATTAGGATCCTTCAGGCTGTCAAAGTGTCTTCTCATGTCAAAGAGGTCATGTAGAGGCAACTGAAACATATCTCGCCATTATAAATGTCTTCAATGCCTTGATCTCTAATAACATGCCATCTTTTCGGATTTGTGGTGTATGTCCAAGACAAGATGGGTCTTCCTGATGCTAGAGGAGCTGTTTGAAATGGAGTTGGTGTAGCATCCTCTGGCTACACATCCTCAGGCTGTTCTGATTCATCCTGAGGTTTAGAAGGGGATGCAGGCTTCTTCTTCTTCTTAGGCTTTGGTCTAGAAGCCATCCTCTTCTTTCTCTTTCCAGATTTTAAATGAGAAGACTGGCCTGCAGTACCAGATTGATCTTCACTATCTTTCTCAGTTGGGACTTCCTCTTTCTCATGTTCAGATGGAGAGGGAGGTTGACCGTGCTATGGATCAGAAGATGAAGCTTGCTGAGCATTAGCAGGAGGTCTGGGTTGTATCTGGTTGTTCAACCTTAACCTCCACTTCAGGTGGAGCCTTACTTGGAGTGGAGTGTAAGTCAGTGAGCTCTCCACTCTTAATCTTCTGCTTGATTACCCTGATATGCTCTCCATAGTGGATAGAGACATGGGTCCAAGTCTCTTCCAGAGAATCCATACAGCTTCAAGAAGCTCATCAACCTCTGCCTATCTGCAGACTTCTTCATGCTCTTTTGGACGATGGCTCTTGATTTTGCAGCTTCTTCCCTTAGCTTCTTCTTTGTTGTTTTTCTTTCCTTGACTAGCTCAGGCACAAGTTGTTTTAAGTACTCAAACTCAATATAGTCATAAGGTAAGGGAAGGAATGCATCTGATAGAGGCCTATAGCACTCAAGTAGTTAATCATCTTGATTATGTCTTCTGCCTTATCTACCTGAGGTTCTTGTTGAACACATCCTCTTGTTCAGGACTTTCTTGAACTGGTGAGAGGGTAGGCATACCTTTGTACAGTCTTTTTCTTCTTCTCTCTTCTTTTACTTGTACTAGGAGTTCTGCATCCTCTGCCTCCTTCTTCTCTCTTGATCTTTCCAGGTCAACCAGGTCATTCAATTCATCCAAGGGAAGAGAGATGACATTATCTATGTCATAGTTCCTAGTCTACAATAGTTAATCCTGACTACCCTTAACTCATCATTCTGAGTATCTGGTCTGGGGCAGCCTGATTGCAGACTCCATGAGTCTTGGAGACTCAGCGGATGAACTTTCTCCCCTTAGCCTCCTTTTCCTCTCTCTCTCCTCCTCCTTAATCTCCTCAGATGTCATCTTTCTTTTCCCTTTGTCACTCACAGACCTTTGTGACTCAGGGTGGAGAGAGCTTTGGCATTCATTGCTCGTAGCAGCATTGAGCTCAGGCCAGAGAGAGGTTGAGAAGCACCTTCACCGGTGGGTGTCTCAGAAGGAATATGGATCTCTGCAGCAGTTGGAGATGATGAGACATGGCTCTCAGGTTCTGTTACTGGCCTTCAGTCAAGGTTCCCCTATGAAGCTAATCTTAGGGTCTGCCTCAACATCCAGTTGACCAATGACATTGCCTTATTGCCTAAGTCTCCTTCTTAAGCTGAACTCTGCTGTGATCCTGTCTTGGATTCTTTTAGCTGGTCTGCCAGCTTGTCTTGATTGGCTTGGGTTCACAAATGGCATGTTGACTAGATCCAGACCTTCATAGTAGTCCAAGGTCTGAAAATTGAAGACTTCTTGCTGTCCTTGAACACTTATGATGATGAGGGCCTTCCTGTTGTTGTCATACCTCCACCCAATGATGTGTTTGAAAGATAGTGAATGTGACATAGCCCTTGGTATCCCATCCTCAAACAGACTCTATATGAAGGAGTCTGTGTACTCCACATCAATGTGAACTAGAGGAGGTTGTTGAGAATACACAGTTGCAAGTGAGGATGGTGAGTCCTCAATGTCCATTCTCTCTGAAGAACTCCCAGGTTATGTGGCTGTAATGACTTTCTCCCCCTTTTGGTAGCATCACCCACTTGCATAGGTGAGCTGGAAGATAGGTCAATCACATCCACAGGTTCTTGTGTTCCTTGTTGAGCTCTCCTTAAGGGTCTCCCAGCTAGTTTTTTCTTAAGATATGAAATCTCAAGTTGCTGATCATTGATCCTGTTGTGTAAGGTAGTCACCTAAGATTCAAGGTGACCGACCTTGGAGACTAAGTAAGTGCATGTTTTAGACAATTTTTGCACCAGTAGTCTCAAATTCCCCTCATCTTCATCAGAAGATTCATTGGGGGAGGAGATGATTGGACCAGGGTCCTCTCTCTCACCACCAGCTTGACGTTCTTGGCTGCTGGTTTTCCTCTACTCACTGGCAGTCTCAGTTGAGATGTCAGTGGGCTGAGTTGTCATGGTTGAGGTCTTAATGATGTAATCACTTTCAAAAGTGAGAGCCTATTCATATGGACATCTTGAACAGGTTTAGGAGTGTCCACCTCAGTTGTAAGTGACTAATGTGGGATAGATGTAGGAGACTCAGGAGTACTCATCTTTCTTTGAGTAGAGGGAAATAAGAGAGATTCATTATACTCACTGAAACCTATATCTTCATCAGTGTAGAAATCAAGGTTGGGAATCAGTTGGTTGAGATCTATAGGCTGGGGATGGTAACTGTCCCCTAAAGGTTGATCACTTGAGTGTTGAGACTCAGAGTGATAGCTTAAGGTAGTAGGGCTAATAAGCTCATCAGCCTTAGCATGAGGAACCTCAACACTAATTCTTGAAGAGATGGGAGTGGTCTGCTCCTCAGAGAAGTGGGAGCTCCAGTGTCCACTTCTACCTGTATGGGTGAGTATATGGGGGCCTCCACAGACTGAATAGTCTGAGCAGGGGTTCATTTGGATTTTCTTTGGTAGGTGATGGAGATTTGAGGCTGTGTGGGTGGTTGAGAAGTAACAGGTATGGGTTCAACACTAGCTTGTGCTGCTAGGTTGTCACCTTGAGCAATGAGCTCTAACATTTTTGGACTAGGGTTGTTTCTACCCCAGAGAATCCAACAATGGGCTTTCTCAGTATTTTAAAGATGTCGGGATTCATCGGTCCCAATTTAAGAATGTTACCTGTTTCCCTTAACTGTGAGCCCAGTTCACAGTTAAGAATGTACTAGACATATCTAGGAAACATGTAATACTCTAAGGAGTCTAAATTAGCAAGTACATTTCTATAGAGAAACTGTGAATACCTGAATTTGACCCCCTGAACCATTCCATGGATTATAAAGGAGAGATCCTCAGGAATCTAGTCCCATCCACCATGTTTGTTTGATAAGCTGTGGATGACCAAATGGAGCAGGAATCTCCATTGGGATGAGACCTTCCCTTTCCTAAAGGTCTTTACAGAGAAATCTCCCTCATATCCCATCTGCTCAAAGGAATGATTGACAACTTCCTTTAGGAAAAACACCTCACCTTCTTCATCATCCAGCTGAAGATGTCAGTTGATGATGGTCGGAGTGATGAAGATTGTTCTCCCCTGCACTGTGGCAGACAGTGCCTTCTCCCCATCCATAATGACCTCTTGGCAGGTCTTCCAGAATTCAAGCAACTGATTCTCATAGAGTGGAGGATCAATGGTTAGGGAGGTGAAGTAGTTTGACAGAGTTAGGAAATGACAAACCTCTGAGAAATGAGGATTTCAGAGCTTAACAGAGCAACCTAATTGTGTTGTCTGTGTAGCTGCATGGTAAAGTTGGGATCATTTCTGTGAGCAAGATTGGCCATTTTGAAGTAGCTTAGGGACGAAGAAAGATGAAAGAAAGAAATTTCAAAGAGAAATTTGGGGTTTTAGGTTTGTAGGAAGAACAGAGGATAGAAAGAGGGGGGAAACCGTTAGGTTTATATGTGAGAAGGATTTCAGATAAAGTTTAATGAAAGAGGATAAACTTTGAAATCCAGATGTCGGTCCCACCTCTGAAAAAGTAGTTTGCTTTTGCTCAAAAGTAGTTATCTTGGAAGTCAAAAAGCTTCCGAAGGTTAATTATCTTGGAAGTTTTAATTAAAAAGCTTCCGAAGCTAAAATGACTTCGGAAGAATTTCCTGAGGGTTTTGAGAATTTTGCTTCGGAAGAAAAATTAAAACTTGAGTGCTTTGTATATAAACTAACAAAGCTTCTGAGTGTTAATTTTGCTTCGGAAGTAAATGGTCCTTGATAAGTAAGTGTCTGAGACAAGCATTTAAGCTTCGGAAGATAAATTTGAATACTCTTCGAAGGTAAATTTCTTAGACAGTTATTTATTTTGAAGGCATGATTTACTTCCGAAGTTAAAAGCATAACTTCCGAAGTATCAGAAATTTTCAAAAGTCTTAAGGAAAGTCATCAAAAAGAAATTTTCATCCAAAGAAAAACATGAGCTTATGAAAGTAATAAACTAGACAACTTAGGACACACATAAATTTTAAAGAAATAATAAGAATTATTTTTAAGAAAAGCTTACTCAAAGTTTATCATCCCAATAGCTGACATAAATTTTAAATCTCTGTTCATCAAAGGCCTTTGTAAACAAATCAGCATATTGTTCATCTGTGTGAACTTTGACTAGTTTAATTAATCCCTTTTCATAGTTATCTCTTATTAATTGATACCTGATATTGATGTGCTTTGTCCTTGAGTGCTGCACAGGGTTCTCTGTGATTGAGATAGCACTGTTGTTGTCTATATGAATGGGAGTCTCCTTGAGGTTTAACCCATAATCCACATCTGATTTTGAATCCAAAGTACTTGAGCACAGCAGCTTGCAGCAGCAATGTATTCAGCTTCAGCAGTTGATGCAGAGACACAAGATTGTTTCTTGCATTGCCATGAGAACCCTTCCACCAAGAAATTGACATCCCCCAGATGTAGACTTTGCAGTCATGTTGCAACCACCATAATCACTATCTGTATAGGCATACAGATTGAAGTCAGAATTCTTAGGATACCATAGTCCAAGTGTTGATGCACCTTTGAGGTATCTTAGAATCCTCTTGACAGTGATGAGGTGGGACATCTTAGGGTTGGCTTGATATCTTGCACAAATACATGTAGCAAACATGATATCAGGCCTGCTAGCAGTAAGATACATAAGAGACCCAATCATAGCCCTATATAAGTGCTCATCTACACACTCCCCCTCAAGATAAGGACCAAGAGAGTGGTTTCTGCCTATGGGTGTCTTAGCAATCTTGCAGTCACTCATATTGAATCTCTTGAGTATGTCCTGAACATACGTTGACTGACTTACGAAGATGCCATCTTCAACTTGCTTCACTTGAATTCCCAGAAAGAAATTGAGTTCCCCCAAGGCACTCATATAAAATCTGTCTTTCATCAGCTTCTCAAAGTCTTTGCAGAGCTTTGGATTAGTTGAACCAAAGATGATGTCATCCACATATACTTGAACTAACAATATGTATTTTCCTTGTTCTTTGATGAAGAGAGTTCCATCTATAGTACCTCTCCTGTATCCATGTTTACAAAGATACTCAGATAGTGTCTCATACCATTTCCTGGGTGCCTGATGCAGCCCATAGAGAGCTTTGTCAAGCTTGCAAACATAATCAGGATGATCAGGATCTACAAAACTAGGTGGTTGTTTGACATAAACCTCTTCATCTATCACTCCATACAAAAAGGCACACTTCACATCAACATAAAAGACCTTGATGTTCTTGGATGCAGCAAATGCCAGGAATATCCTAACAACTTCTAATCTTGCCACTGGAGCAAAGACATCAGTGTAGTCAATCCCTTCTTCTTGTGTGTATCCTTGAACAACCAGTCTAGCTTTGTTCTTGATGATGATGCCTCTATCATCTTTCTTGTTCCTAAACACCCATTTGGTTCCAAATGTAGTCTTCCCACAAGGAAGAGGACAATGGTTCCAAACTTTCTGCCTTTTGAATTGAAGCAGCTCTTGTTGCATAGCTTCAACCCAACTTCCATCCTTTAGAGCTTCATCAACTTTCTTTGGCTATAATGGGATAGAAAACAAGAGTGAAGACAAACATTTGGGGTTTGTCCTCTTGTCTTTACCCCTGAGACAACATCTCTAATGATGTTTGTGGTAGGATGAGACTTGTGGATCCTAAGCTGAGGGATCACAACAAGTTGTTGAGAAAGATCTAAATTAGAGAAATTTAGATCTGGCATGGAATTTTCTCCCACCACATCAGCACACTTTTCAAGTGAAACTTGATCCAAGCAGTGTGTGACATCATTGATGTTCTCATTAATGGTGTGGTTAGTGGCATCAAGAAATTCTTGGTCACCTCACCACCACCATTGTTGTCTTCCATAGTTGAGGTGTTCTTATCTGGTTGTAGAGCCTCAGAGCTGGAATTTGAAGGCATACTAGATGTATCAGCTGAATTTGTCATGGTTGTACTGACAGAAACCTCATTTGCAGAAGTGGTTCCAACTAGAGCTAAAGATATATGTCTTGAGGATCTTCCTAGCTCAAATCTTGGATCAGGATCATCTGTATTTAAATTTACTACAGATCCTGAAACATTCTCACAAGATTTGTTAAAACAGTTGGTAACCAAATCAAGATCAATCAACCAATCCGGACCAGAACCAGCAGCACAGGGTGTGTGTTCATTGAAAGTCACATTGGCTGACTCCTCAACAATTCTAGTTCTGAGATTGTATACTCTATAAGCCTTAGCTTGGGAAGAGTATCCCATAAAGTGTCCATCATCTGATTTCTCAGCAAACTTGGCAATTTGATCTTTGGTATTCAAGATGGTGCAAGGACATCCAAATGACCTGAGAAAACCAATGAAAGTTTCCTCTTGTGCAAAAGTTCATAAGGAGTCTTGCCATGAGTGTTAACTACTAAAACTTTGTTTTGCACATAGCAGGTAGTGTTGACTGCCTCTGCCCAGAAGGTGATGGGTAGTTTAGAGTCAGACAGCATGGTTCTTGCAGCTTTAATCAGTGTCCTGTTTCTCCTCTCAGCAACACCATTTTGCTAAGGAGTCCTAGGAGCACTGCATTGTCTTAAATACCCTTTTCATCACAGAATGTATCAAGGATATGGTTCTTAAATTCGGTTCCTTGATCACATCTTATGAACTTGACCTTGTGATCAAACTGATTCTCAATCTTTAAGATGAAGTTCTTCAGAATCTCAGGAGTCTCATCCTTAGTTCTAAGGAAGAAAACCCAAGTGAATCTTGTAAAGTCATCTGTGATCACTAAAGAGTATAAGGTCCTTCCTAAACTCATTACACTAGTGGGGCCAAAAAGATCCATATGTAACAAGTGTAGGGGTGTAGTGATGGAGTTCTTTTCCTTAGGCTTGTGAGATACCTTATGTCGCTTCCCTTTCAGGCATGCAACACAGTAGTCATCACTTGTAAACTCTTTCTTTGGCATTCCAGTTACCAAATCATGCTTAATTCATTTATTCATGTTCTTAAAGTTTACATGGCACATTCTTTTATGCCATAGGAAAAATCATCACTATTGGCTTTAGACATAAAGCATGAAACTTCTCCAGAGGGAGAGGTTTCTTGCAAATCCATCTTGTACATGTTTCCTTTCCTGGGGGCTCTAAGCAGGATATGCTCATGAGGAATGACCACACCAGGCTTAAGAACAATGCACTCATGCTCAGTAAAGAGCATGTTATGACTCTGATCACAAAATTGAGATACACTCAGAAGATTGTATCCAAGCTCCTTGACAAAGTTTACCTTTTCTATGCTGAGCTTACTATTTGTGACCTTGCCTCTTCCAGAATGTAACTGCCTTCATCTCCTCCAAAAGCAACTGGTCCTCCATCAATCCTTTCAAAGTTCTGGAGTAGTGACCTATTGCCTGTCATGTCCTGGAACAACCACTGTCTATGATCCTTTCAAAGTTCTGGAGTGTTCCTGCACAAAGAGAATGATTAGTTACATTTGGAAACCCAAGCCTTGCTTTTCTTGGGCTTATTTGAAGAAGGTAATTCAACAAGTAATAGATCCTATGGTTGTACTAAGAGGATCTTGAGCTGTTGTTGATGGAAAATCTCAGTCACTTGGTCTTTCTTAGACATCCACACCACCTTTGGAGTCTTGGACTTGACCTTCAAAACTTTAGAAGCTTTTGGAACTTCAGAAGCTTTGATGACTGAACCTTCGGAAGATTCTGCAGACACTGCAGCAGACTTCAGTGCTTCAGAAGAATTCCTTTCTTCCGAGACCAAATATTCTTCGAAAGGGAATTTTCCACTTCCCTTCTTGTTAGATTTGGAGCTTCCGAAGGAAACAGGTTTTCCTTCCGAAGCTTGAATCTTCTTAGAACTCTTTGAAGCCTTTGTTTTGGCCATATGGACAGTACCTTTAGGATTGAAAGGACAATCCTTGGCAATGTGAGTGGTACTTTCACACATGACACAATTCATTTTCTTCTTCACAAGAGCCTTTTCTTTGGAATAGGACTGTCTTTGGTCACATCCCTTCTCCACCTCCATCTTTGCAGATGATGAGACAATCCTCTTAGGCTGAGGACTGTGCTTGGAGTTTGATGGTCCAGGCTATGTAGCAGTGGTACACAGCAGATTAGTCTTCTTCTTGCTGCTGAGATGAGTTGAACAAGAACCAGAACTCTTAGAATAAGAGTTTTGGTTGATGTCTTCAGTCCCTACCACTTTAAATCCTACAGAGATAAAAACTTGTTTCTGCTTAGAGTCAAAAGTAGCCTTGATCTCTTGAGCCTTCCTATCCTTTCTTTTGCTCTTTCTGATCAAGTTCTTTCTCATGGACTTGGTCATCACAATCTTCACTTTCTCCTCAAAAGGATAGTGGCCCTTCTTGGAATCCTCCTCTTCACTCTTTTCAGGGGGATTCTTCACTATCTCTTCTTCATCCTCTTCACTCATAGGATCTATGAGAGGAAGCTCATCTTCACAGGTTCCACACCTAGGAGATCTTACTGACAAGATTGTGTGTGGAGGAGCTATCTCATTGGATCCCAGTCCTTGCCTGTTTTGATAGCACACTTTGTTGTGTAGGGATGAGGATATCATGTTTTTGAAGGTCTCCACTCCAAGAACACTCTTTTATGCCATGGCTTTGCTGATCACAAGCTTAGCCTGACACTCAGTTAACTTGGTTATGAGATCTTTGATTTGAGTCCTAAAATCTGTGTGTTCATATTTTAGAACTGAAATGGTTTTCTCTAAGTCCTCTATTCTCAACTTATAATCATTTTCAGATATCTAAAATCAAATTTTAAAATTTTAAGGACTCAAGGTCAGATCTTAGTTCCAAGTTGTAGGACCTATACCTGTTAACTTTAGCAATGCATTCAGGAGTACGGAGACATTCTAATACCTTGGCTTCATCATGATCAGCCATTAGTGCTTGGTTTGGAGAAGCATCTTCCACCTGAAAGCTCCAGTCAAAGCCTCCTTCTTCAACAGCAACAGCAGCTTGCTGCTTTGACTTCTCATTATGGAGAGCTTTGTTAGTGTAGTTTGGTCTAGATTGTGTTTGGCCGCCATTTTTTCTAGGTGCCTTACACTCTCTGGCAAAGTGGCCCATCAAGTTACAGTTATAACACTTGACTTTGCCTTTGTCCAGTCCAAACTTTCCACTGGTTGCATTGCTTGGAAACTTCCTTCCAGTCCTCTTGTAGAACTTCTTGGCTCTGTGAGTGAGAAGAGCCATCTGCTGGACTATTTCCATATTCGAGATCATCTGGATGGATACAATCCAGGTCTTCAAGAGTGAAAAGAGAGTTGCCACAACTTTCATTAGAAGACGCAAAAGCTTGAGAAGAGCTTGTCTCTTGGAATGGACTTCCTTGAGTGTAGTTCTCCTTTGGTGTCTCTGGGAAGGTGATGAAAGGACCCTTGGTGAGTTGTCAGGGTAGCATAAGACATGATGTTTGGGTTCTATGCTATCCCTTTCAATCACATGTAGGGCTGAACCCATCTAATTGTTGGAGTTTCTAGATGAACCTTGCATGTTCATCTCCATCTGGTAGCCACTGAGAATCCCATATAACTCTGTCAGAGTAAGAGTTTTGAGATTTTCAGTTTCTTGATCACAACACAGTAGTGTGTCCATTGCCTAGGAAGTGAGGACATGAAGTTCCTTACATTTCTCTGTTTTCAAGAGAAAATCCTCCATCCACTAGGGTATCCACAATCTCCACATACCTGAAGTACTGTTGAGTCATGGTTTCACCTATTTCAAGGTGAAGTTTTCAAACTGCTGCTTCAGGATATCCTTCTTGTTCTTCTGGCTTCAAAAGAACCCTTATACATTAGTTTCAGTGCATCCCACAGCTGCTTGGCTATTTTGCACTTCTTGAAACCTCTGTATACAGAGTTTGGAAGGGCAGTTTGAAGAGCTGTCATGGCTTTTCTATTTATCTCTACTCTCTTCCTATCTTCATCAGAGTAGTTAGCCACATCTTTGGGAATCATACCAGCACCAATAGCAGAAGGGGTGCTGGGTATGAAAGGTCCATTCTCAATAGAGTCCTACATTCTTGAATCAAGAGACCCGATAAAACCTTCCATTCTTAAACACTAGGTATCAAACTCATCAAGAGTGATCAGTGGGGACTTGTTCATGGTTCCAGTTTCCATATCAGTTTTGGAAATGGCTACCATTTGAAAAGTTTTAGTATTTGTGTGTGTGAGGGATCTAAAGATGGTGAGATATTATATCAAGAGCCTGAAAAGCTCTGATACCAAATGTGGGATCGTTGAAGGGCTAGTTACAACACAACAACACAAAGAGGAGACTACCTAAACTTTAATCAAACAGTAAACTAGATTAACCAAGATAAGATACTAAGTACACAAGTAAAGCAGGAGACAGAACACAAAGAACACGAGTGTTTGGTTTTCAAGAATGTAGTATATTGCCTTCTATATGTTCTATTACAAGTGTTACAAAGCATATTCGAAAGATACAAGAACATGAGATACTTATACTACATCCTACAGCCGGCTATACTTTAAAAGCCAGCTGGATACAATTGACTAGACACAAACAAAATCAATTGTAGAGTCAAAAGGCAGATTGTCTTTTGACTTGTGACTATGACATGCCATAGCTCACATCCTTATCTATTACAAAAAGGATAAAGTACATAAAGTAGAAAGTTACAAACTCAAGACCTCAATGTACATAGCGGAAATGTGTCCAGTTTTATGGAACAATACATCAGATAAAGCATGTTACTAAAAGTCTTCGGAAGAAATCTGTCTTCATAAACTTGAAGATTTGGAAGACTTTGTCTCTGAGGCTTCAGAAGACTTCATGTTTGACTTTGGAAGATATTGGTCTTGGCTTTGGAAGATTTCACACTTAGAGTATTTTCTGTTTCATGTGTGAAACTTCCTAAGCTTCTTCTTTAATGCACTTGTGCAGCATGCAGGAAAGACTAAAGATGTTTAGATTGCATCAGCCTCTTCATTAATCTCTACATGGTGTGATTATGATAATGAACGTAATGTATTATCTTAACAAAGTGAAAGATTTAAGATAATGAAAGTGGCATATAATGAATGAACGAATGAAAGCTTGCAAGCAAAAGAAAGGAGGTTCACAACTCAATGAGAGTTGTTAGCCCAACTGTGTGTTTACAACATACGATCTTGGCTAACCCTTAAGGGTTCACACACAGGGGGAGTTAGTCTATGTGACTACTCCATACGTGCGATATGTACGATATGTGTGATATGGGGTCCTTTTCGCTTAACCCTATATGATATGGCTTTGTGCTCAAGAGGGGGGGTTAAGCATACGACATGACCTAGATAGAAGTTAGAAGATAATAAATGTACAAAAAGTGCGATAAGTACGAAACGAATGATGAAAGAAGATAATAACTATTACCTTGATATACGTATGATGTGTGATCACGTGCGATAGTGAAGAAAATGTTTTAAAGAATGGAAGGTAATATAAAGTTTTATAAAACTATAACTCACTCAGCAACACTAACTTTTATGTGTTTCCAGTTGGCAGGTAATTATTGCTGGGGATGGCACGGGGCGGCTACTTGGCTCATTTTGGATGACATTCTCTTGTATAATTTTTTTGCATTGTAACGCGAACAAACGATGTAATGAATATTGTATTATTTTGCAAAAGCTATTATTATAATGAAATGAAATGTTTGTTTAAATTTTTCCGTTTCAATGTTTTATATACTTTTTATGTGCGATGATTGAAGCTGTGAGCGTCCCGGGAATGGGGCCTTAGAAGTTGGTATTAGACCCAAAGTTTAAGTGAAACGGGTAAATTTTCGAAAGAAATCTCGTTGGATCAAGAATAAGGCTAGTGCAACCAAAACCAAATCACTTAGACAAATTTTGGTGCTGCTTACAAAGGCATCCGAAGCCAAGTGTGGAACATCCAAAGGAAGTAGAGTTCTTCCGAAGACAAAGTAAAAGTTCCACTTCCGAAGGCAAAGCTCTATTTCCGAAGACAAAGTATTCACTTCCGAAGATAAAGTATTCACTTCCGAAGATGAAGTCTCAAAGGAAGAAATCAGAAGACTACTT
This sequence comes from Flaveria trinervia, assembly GCA_025506515.1. Classification (NCBI taxonomy): domain Eukaryota; kingdom Viridiplantae; phylum Streptophyta; class Magnoliopsida; order Asterales; family Asteraceae; genus Flaveria; species Flaveria trinervia. The sequence continues at coordinate 26,009,432 of CM046447.1, forward strand.
CTGAAGTATGAAGAAAGAAGAAGTTCTCAATCCTCGGAAGAAGCAACCTCTTCTGAAGTATAAGTGGCTTCGGAAGTACTTGTTCTTCCGAAGCCATTTAACCTTCGGAAGCCACTGCTATGAACCAGTGGACATAAGTATGGTCTCTAACACTCCGCTGAAGAGCTCTGATATTGCATGGCATTTTCTCAAAGAGCCATGTAGTTCACCATACTTTATTCCACTGTTCACCTTTTTATGTTACTACAAGTTACCAACTTTAGTTGGTAATAAAAGGTAAGTAAGGACATGTAAAGTCTTATCTGAGATACCTGAAACTATAGCTTTGTAGTATTTGCTTTAGTTAAAGGATTCCAGCTGGTATCAAAGTATATCCGGCTGTAGGTAGTATTATATATAGTTTCTTATTGTAACTCATAAACATGTGCTTATAAGAGTCTTGTAATACTTGAGTTGAGAAGAAATATATGCAAGTACCTTGAAAATTACTTCTTGTGTTTGATTATTACTTATTATATTGTTATCAACTCTTAAAGAATCTGCTTTCATCGAGAGTGTTATTTAAGTGAGTTTGAGAGAAAACCAAGTGTTTAGTGACACAAACCGATCCTACAATTGGTATCATAGCATTTTAGGCTCTTGAGTGTGAGATCTAACCATCTAAATCAACCTATTTTTCACTCCTCCTTACAACTCTCACAAAAATGGCTCTTAACAAATCCGAAGTAGAGATGGGAACAATGAACAAAGCACCCATCATTACTCCTAAAAACTTTAGGTCTTGGAGCAAAAGAATGGAAGGCTTCATCAGATACCAAGACAGAAAAATGTGGAACTCCATTGTCAACGTCTCGTATAAACCCAAGGTGGCAACGCCTGGCGGAAACGGTGGCATGATAGAAAAAACTATTGAAGATTATTCTGACGAACACTGGAAGAAAATGGACGTTGACAGTAATGCAATGACCATTGTGATGATTGCAATACCCAACTCCATCATGGTGGGGTTTGAGCATTGTAAGTCTGCTAAAAAAATTGTTTGATGCACTTGCTCAAATGTATTCAAGCTCCAACGACTCCAAGAAGGACTCACTGAAGCAGCAGTTCGAGAACTTCACTTATATTGCTTGAGAGACCCTCAACCATCAGTATTTCAGGTACATGGATCTTATTTCTTCACTTCAGTCTGTGAAGATCACTCCTGAACTTAGAGATCTCATAAGAAAGTTCATGAGTGCTCTTCCAAATGAGTGGACATTCTATTGTGTCTCTATCAAGAGGGCCGAGAACTTTAACAATCTTACCATGACTAAACTCTATGGCATCCTTGATGGATACCGGTTGGAGATGGAGAGTAAGAAGGGCCACAAAACAAGCAGACCTCTAAGTCTTCCTGCTAGCAACGCTTTACTGGTTGTTGAAGGCTTAGTACCCCCACAACCTCAACAATACCTAACATACAACCAACAACCATCCCACTCTTCTGGACGATACATCACTTTCCCTGAGACTCCAAGGTCCCAATAGGCTTAGCACAACTCCTTTCAGGACAGGTGTGCCTTTGTCTCAGGAAGTGGGCACTCTGGTGATTTTCAATACTGTTTTGATGATCTAGAGTGTTTCGGTCCAGACGATGTAGAATATGTGGACATCATCCAACAGATGGATCTTTTAACTACAGAGCAAAGAAGTTCTTTAAGAGAACGGAAGGCAATTCCCTCAAAAACCAACTGCCAGCAAGTTGGGTTTGACAAGACCAACGCCAAATGTTACAACTGTAATCAACTTGGTCACTTTGCAAGGGAATGCAAGGCTGATAGGATCAAAGGTACCAATCTATGATGATGTGTTAACACAATTCAAAGAAATACAAACAAAGTAATCAAATCAAGCAAGATATCAACAAAATTCATAGTTTCCATAATATCAAGCAAAAACAATTACAAAGTAAGTAAGCAGTTCTAAATCTAATCTAAAACTGTTGTTCTTTTTTCTTTCTAACTGCTGCAAGTCTAAGCTATTTATAATGAAACACAAGGAACTAACACATTACAAAACTAGTCCTTATACTATTACAAATAGTAAAAAAGACACATCAAGACAACATGTTAATCTTTCTAGAGTTCTAACAATACTCCCCCTAAGATTTACATGGTCTTCGGTCTTCAAAATCTTCAATCTTGTCTTCTTTTTATCTTTCCTTCAGCTTTATCTTTCATCTTCAGCTTTCATCTTCAGCTTTCATCTTCAGCTTTCATCTTCTATCTTCTATCTTCAGCACTTAAAGAAATCTTCAGGTTCTTCCTTGATCTTGAACATTAGCTTCTTTTTATACATCTCCTATTCTTTCAAAGCATTAGCAATTGCAAACTTAAATTACTAGCAAGAATGCCTTGTTCTGGTTTTGCTTCATTAGTCTTTATCTCCATTTTGCTTATTCTTTCCAATGTATCTTTTGATAGACATGTGATATCAATATTAGCATATAACTCAATAGAATAGTGTTCAATAGTATAGTGTTCAAATGCCCGAATAGCAGTCAAAGACTATGCCTATCATCATGTCTTAACAAAAATCTACTTATTTGAATCACAAACTTACGTTATCTAACAATCAACAAGATTTGCTACAATCAATGAGAATCTAAGATTTCGATGAAGACAGAGAGTTGATAGTTCAAAGAGTTTTGTTTTCAAAGAATTTTGAGTGTGAATGAGAACAAGTGTAAGTGTTCAATATATATTAATTGAAATTTTAGATGCATGAGCACTGGTTGTGCATATGAAACCCTAAAATTCACAAAATAATGAGACGTATGAGCACTATTTGTGCGTATCACTCAGACGCACGAGACATTTAAAACGTCCAACACTTGGTTAAAATTAGACTCATTATCACTGATTAAGCGCATGGGTTTGTGTAAAACGCCCAAACACTTGTATAATTTCCTGAAAGTTTACCATGCTCCTATTTAGACGTATGAACACTATTTAGGCACATGAGTTGACTTTGAGTTGACTTTCATGAGTCTAACACTTGTGTTTTTCAAAATTCTTCACCTGCACACTCTTTAATCATATTAGTAATATTTCATACTAATATTTAAACATTTTTAGCATATTTTTGAATTTCCAAAAATTTACCTTTTAGTCCCTCAAATTTGAACTTTTTACATTTTGCACACTCAAATTTAATTTTTAACAATTTTAATTCTTCACTTTTTGTTTAACATTTTTTAAAATTTATCTTTCCCTTCGTTTTAGTCTCAAAACATAATCAAATATCTATTTTTCAACTTTTGAAAGAAGCATTTCCAATTGCAAATTTATATAGGTTCATATTATTATTTTCAAAAGTTACATTATCAAACTCACATACACTTTGAACATATAGCATCATCCTTTCAATTCAACATTTTAACTTTGATTTTGATTTTTTGAGAAAAACTCTTCCATTTAATACTCCCCCTAAACTTTTAAGTTTGAACAACTTATATGTTTCCTAAGGTAACAAATAAGATCACACATCTCATTGTTACATTGCCTTCACACATAGAAAACATGCATAAAATCAAAATGAAAGCAGAATCAAAATCTAGTATAAACAAAAGAGTTAATGTCTGTAGTGAGATCATATGAATGGAGATCAGCACATTAAAATAAAAAATATTAATAGTCATAGAAAATGAATAAATCTTGATCAAGTGTGTTCCGGGTCAGTGATATCACATCAAAGGAGACACAAGATCTACGGATAGAAAATGAGTGTTTTTGACAAAATATCAACTCACTTACTTTTTCAATTCTTGGATTGATTAGGGTATATTTAGATATGACATGATGTAATGTATACAAAGACTTAGATAGCTCAACTATTATCAAGACATGCAAGAAAGAACACATACTCAACTTGTTACTTGAAACATATGTATAACCAGAGCTCATGTTACTTAAATAAATAGAGAATGATCATGGATAACTATTTGATCAGCTCTAACTATTCACTTGAATAGATTGTGCACATTGGCATCTTTTGCATCAAAGAGAAAATCCAGGTCTGTAATGACTTACAACAAAGGATATCTCAGCACTTCAGGTCTATGATGACTCATAACAAAGAAGTGATATGATGCTTGTAACAGATCTTGTGATTAATCACATCACCATCAGGTGTGAGTGGTGTAACTTAACAAGCAATCAATTTGATAAGCCAATACATCTCAAAAGTACTCACATGAATACACACAAGCATAAAGATTTAGTGTAATCACAAGAATTTACCTTTTCAGTATAGTAGCATGATATTGTCTACACATCATATCTGATCATGTCAGACTTTAATAATGAGTGAAATATGCAACTGATCTCACTAATGTACTATCATTTCTCACATATCGCATAAACACATTCTTTTCTAAAAATAAACTGACAATTAGAAAAAGACTCTACTTTTGGAGTTTTGATTTATACTTTTGTATTTGGTTTTTCTATGAAAAAAAACACACCACACACACAAAATACAAACAGGCAATTAACATTGAGATGATCACTTATGATGATCTTTTGATTTAGAGAGTTCACATATGATTAATAAGACCAATTAACTCCACTAAATACTCAAACCGTCCTGGTAGGAAGGCTTTAGTAAATAGATCCGCCAACTCTTTTTCCGTTGCAATTTGAATCAATATGATTAACCCTTTTTCAGAGTTATCTATGAGAAAATGATATCGAATTTTGATATGTTTTGTTTTTTGAATGTTGAACAGGATTAGCTGTAATGAACATAGCAGCAGTGTTATCAATGTAAATAGGTGTTTTAAGAAAATGAACCCATAATCTACTAGTTGATTTTGCAACCAAAGGATTTGAGAACATCCTACTAATGCAGCAATGTACTCAGCTTTTGCAGTTGAAATAGAGACATTTGTTTGTTTCTTACATTGCCACGAGACAAATTGGGGACCAAGAAATTGACACCCACCCGAAGTAGATTTTCTATCTTGACATCATCCACCATAATCACTATCTGTATATCCATGTAGTTCAAAGTTACCCTCGTAAGGATACCAAAGCCCTAAAGCTAGTTTACCTTTGAGATACCTAAATATCCTTTTGATAGCAATTAAGTGTGATTCTTCCGGGTCTGATTGATACCTGGTACAAACACAAACAGCATACATAATGTCTGGTCTAGATGCAGTAAGATACATCAAAGAACCAATCATTGATCTATATAGCATTTGTTCAATAGATTTTCCTTTTGGATCAGGTTCAAGCTTGGTGTTAACATCTGCTGGAGTTCCTATGGACTGATAGTCTTGCAACTTAAATTTCTTTAAGAGCTTGTCAACAAACTTCTCTTGATTGATAAAAATTCCATCATCAGTTTGCTTGACTTGAAGTCCAAGAAAAAAGTTAATTTCTCCCATAGAACTCATTTGGAACTGAGATTTCATGATTTCTTCAAATTCATTGCACAATTTTGGACTGATAGAACCAAATATGATATCATCAATATACACTTGTACACATAAGAGATAATCATTATCCTTCTTTATGAATAAAGTTGGATCAATTTTCCCTCTTGTGTATCCATATTGGATTAAGTGTTGTGATAATGTCTCATACCAAATTCTAGGGGCTTGATGAAGTCCATATTATGCTTTACTCAGCTTATATACTCAATGTGGAAATTATGCATCCTCAAAGCCCAGAGGTTGCTTTACAAACACATCGTTAGTGATAGCACCATATAGAACTGCACCCTTTACATCCATTTGATAGACCTTATATTTCATGAATGATGCATAGGCCAGGAAAACTCAAATGGATTCAAGTCTTGCAACTGGTGCAAACACTTTATCATAATCTATCCTTTCTTCCTGTGTGTATCCTTGTGCAACTAGTCTCGCTTTGTTCCTTATTACTACACCACGATCATCAGTCTTATTTCTAAACAACTATTTCGTGCCTATAGCATTTTCTCCTTCAGGTAAATCCACTAAATTCCACACTTCTTGTTTGTGAAATTGAAGTAATTCTTCTTGCATGGCTTCTATCCAACCATTGTCCTTTAATGCTTCGGTAACATTTTTAGGAACAATTTGAGAAAGAAAACAAGAGTATAAGCACAAGTTTGCTTGTTTTAATTTACTCCTTGTTGTTCTCTCATTCAATGGACCAATAATGTGAGAAATTGGATGATTCTTGTGAATACAAGATGTTGGAATCTCATCACATTGAACATTAACATCTAGAATTGTTTGGTTTAAGTTGGAAAACTGATGTAACAAATTAGAAGAATGTGGATTGAAGTTTGGAACTTGAGTCGGTGAGTTAATAAAGTAATCAAAGTTACCGGTATCAACTACATCACCAAAGATTGATGATGTTCCAGACTCAAGTTGCACAAACTCATTACCATCATTAGGAATTGGTTGTGATCCTTCCTGATCAAATGAGACTAAAAGATCTGAAGCTGTATTAGCATGATTATTGTCATTGAATCATATTGTTGAGTCCTTGACAAATGATAAAAATGGGTAGTATGCTAGAATCATCTGGGTCATCAAAATCTGAATCCTCACTGAAAGATCCAAGATCTCCTCTAGAGTTCTTCTTACCTGTAGAATCAAGACAATTTGATTGATTAAACAAGTTAGATTGAAGAGATTTTGATAATGAATATAAATCAAATAACCAGGCAGGACCATTTGAAACTAATGGAAAAGAATTTTCCAGAAATTTAACGTTGAATGTTTCAAGAATTATATTCGTCCTAGAGTTGTACACTCGATAGACTTTTGAAACAGATGAGTATCCAACAAAAAATCCAATATCAGATTTTGCTTCAAATTTTCCTAACTGATCATTTGAATTAAGAATCATAACAGGACAACCAAATGATTTTAGAAACTTTATGTTCGGTTTCCTGCCAAACATTAACTCATAAGGAGTTTTCATTTTATCTTTCACAATTAAGATTCTGTTCTGAACAAAACACGCAGTTGATATAGCTTCATCCCAAAAAGTGAGGAATTTTTGCATCAGCTAACATAGAACGAGCAGCTTCAATTAGTGTTCTAATCTTCCTTTTAGCAACTCCATTTTGTTGAGGAGATCTGGGAGCACTGAACTGATGAGCTATCCCTTTTTGTGCACAAAACATTTCAATGTTAGCATTTTTGAATTCCGTTCCATTATCACTTCATATTATTTTCACTTTATTTTCAAATGATTTTCAACTTTAATGATAAATTCTTTCAGTAAATCAGCCGTTTCAGATTTAGCATACAAAAAGAAAACCCATAAAAATCTTGTATAGTCACAATGATAACTAAACAATATGATTTTCGTCCAATACTCTTCACATTTGTTGGTCTAAAAAGGTCCACATGTAAGATTGAAGAGGTATGGAAGTTGAGTTTATGAGTCTGATCTTATAAGACGCTCTGTGTTGCTTTTCCTTCAAACATGCTGAGCAGTCATCGGTCGTTGCAAACTTCTTAGATGGAAGTCCAATGACATGATTTCCTGATACAAGCTTGTTCATATTCTTGAAATTTGAATGTCCGAGACGTCTATGCCAAAGCTGGCTTTCATCATTTGATGCTTTAGCAATTACGCATGTTGTTTCAGTTGAAGGATCAACTTGAGACATATCCAGCTTGTATACATCTCTATCCCTTTCAGCTATAACAATTACCCAATCTTTGCTTCTCTAAAAACCTGGCTTCAAACATAACATAATGAATCATCAAATAGAATAGAGTATGATTTAACACATATTTGGGATACACTTAAAAGATTAAAGTTTAACTGTGAACAAAAGTTGACTTTGTCAAAGCTTATTATCCCATTTGATACTATTCCTTCTCCTGTTATTTTTCCTCCTGCATCACCACCAAAGGCGACGTGTGTTCCATCCTTTAACTTAAAATCTTGTAACAAGGCAGGATTGCCTGTCATATGCTGGCTACACCCACTATCCACATACCATGTATTAAGTGGTCTTCTTGGGCATACCTGCACAACAAGAAAATTAAGTTGAGATATCCACCCAAGCCAAGATGGTCTTGGGTTTTCCAAATTTATCAACAACCATAAATTGTTAGTAATGAAGTTTATTCAAATCAGGATTCTTGATGAATTTACCAATCTTGTTTTGAAAATTGTTTGAGTTATTTTTAAGAACATTCATACCATTTGATTGATCAATTTTAGACACGTATTGATGACTAACCTTTTTATTAGTCATTCTTATAGATCTTGGTATGAATTGTTCTTGCACATTTTGTTTAGATCTCATATAATTATTCTTTTGAAAAGATCTCAAACCTAAAGAAGGTTGATTAGTTAATTTTTGAAATCCATCCGTTTGATTTCTCATATATTGAGGATTAACATAACCTTTGCTCATGTTGAATTTGCAAATCCTCTAGTATATGATCTCTTTCTAAAATAACAATTTTTAGTATTGTGAGTCTTCTCATCACAATAAGTATAGTATTTGTTAAAATAATAATCTGCTGTGAAATGATTTCTCATGTCACATATATGACAGTACTTGTTGAAATAGCACTCAGTAGTATTGTGATTTTTCATATCACATATTTCATAGTACTTTTATGGAGTTATAAACAACTGTTGTTAACTTTTGACATTGACACTATATTTGATTCATTTTTATTATTTGGTGTCAAATAGTTAAACTGTTGTTTTTCATTTTTCACATTTTGATGTTGTGCCAAATTATTTTGCAATTGTTTAACATGAACTTCCTTCTTGAATTCCTTAGGAACAAATCTTTTTGCTACAGCGGAAGTTTTAGAATCTGAACTTGATTTTAGATCAGAGTGAGATTTGTTCATAGTATTTACCTTGTTGTTTTGAAGAGATTTCATATTTAACAAACCGGCTGATACAAATTTTATCGGTTTAAGTTTTGTTGCTTTGATCAACTTTTCTGAACTTTTGTTTTGTTTAGATTTTGTTTTTGATGATTTCTTTCTTCTTATTTTATTCTTTGACTTAGACGAACTTGGTTTACTTCCAGATTGAACATCGTTTGAAGAAGATTCCTTTTCATATTGAACTTATTTTACATTAATAGTGTTTGAATCTTCTGATGTTCCTACCTATTGTATATCTTTATCTTTGCTTTGAACTTTCACTTCTTCTAATACAGAATGAATTTGATCAGAAGTGTTTTGTTTTGTTTGTTTAGGTTCATAAGATTTTATCTTGATTGGATGACCATTTTTAATCTTTTCTTGATCATTTTCAACAAAAACTGTTACATTTTCCTTTTCTTCTTCTGAATTCTTGTTTTTGACCTAAAAAGCTTTAAGTTTAGCTTTATTCTCTAGAGAATAATCATGTGTATTAAAGTTCTCTAGTAAAGTGTTTGTAATAGATTTAGGCATAGCTTCATGAGTGGAACCTAACCCTGCTTTTTGTTTATCTTTTCTCTCACTTACCAGTTTTTCTACAATCATTTTTGAACTTTTTTTCTTTAGCAAGATCCATTTAAGTAGCAGCATGTGCTATCTTCTCCTGTTCAAAATTTTTGATAATCTTTTCCAATTGTTTAGAAACAATTCTAATTTTTTTAGTGTTTTGTTCCATGAAGTTTGAAGAGAAATAATCTTTTGATAAGCTATTTTATGATCAGAATTTAGTTTGTTATGCATTGACTCTTCTTGTTTTAGTTTCTCACAGATTTTATATGAGTAGTTTCTATAGTATTCAACATGTTCATAGCATGATTTTGTGCAGAGTTTTTCTCTCACTTCAGATGGGATTTTAGGGATTTTGGAGATAAGTTTTAGATTTTGAAGATGAAGTGTCAACTTTAGGTTGATCAGACTGTGCCATTAGAGCTACTTCATCTGTATCCTCCTTAGGAACCGATTTGTCACTCCAATCATAGTCATCTTCTTCATTCTCACCTTCCACCTTTGGATCATTATTTTCTGACCAATCTTCTCCCTGGATTTTTTCAACAAGAGATAAACTTGATGTTAAATCATTAGTAAACTGTTCAGCATATGCACTCCAATCATAACCATCTTTAATGCTGACTACTAAAGCTTTATTGGTTTCATCATATGATTTTGTTTCATCTTTAAGCTCAGGCATAGGAAGACTTTGATAAGGCTTTTGAAAAGTCTTCCGAGCTGGTTGAAACCCTTGATTGCTAGAACTTGATTGAGCATTTCCTCTATTATTCCTTGGAGCTTTGCATTCTCTGGAGAATTGTCCATAACTGTTATAGTTAAAACACCTTGATATGACTTATCAAACCCAACAGTCTTGTTAGCACTTGGCTTGTACTTCATGTTGACATATGAGTGTTTTTGTGCCCTGTAAGCATCATCACCATCTGCCAGTTTAAGTCCATCTCTTCAACATCTTCAGGATCCATTTTAAACAAATCCTGTAAAACAAGGTCTAAATGAATTAAATGGCTACCTTGATATGCTTGAAAACTAGCCATAAATGCAGTGAATGCAGTTTTAGACTCTTCATCCTCTAACAGGATGTTTATCACATCTTTAACTTTGCTAGATTTAGCAAAGTTAGATGAAGAAGTCTCTGTTTGAACATTAGATGTTTGAGACTGAGATTTTGGAGGAGATTGAGAATGAGACTGTGTTGTATAAGCAGGAGCACTAGTAAATGATGAATTAGTGAAAATCCTGCTCCAACAAATAAATCTCCCTCTTCTTTTGTAATTTTCTCACTTTTTGCCATGAATGCATTTTCAATAGTGTTTGCAGGATAAGCAACAAACTGATACTGAGACATTGATGTTGCTCTATCATTATTCCTTGAGCTTTCATCAATCTCTATTGACTCTATCTTGCAATGAGTAGATCTAGATCCATAGGGAACTTCTCGGTATGTTTTAGTAAGGTTACTATTTGTTTCCATGATGAGGGTAAAGCATTGAGTAGTCTAAGATTTAGATCTTCAAGATTAGGCTTAATACCAGCTATTGACATCTCAGTTGTAAGTTGAACAAATCTGTTCATCATCGGATTTATGGTTTCTCTAGACAAAAGTTGAAACAATTCTAATTTTCTTTTCAACATTTGTTTCTTGAGATTTTGAATCTCCTTGCCTCCTTCACAAATGGTCTTTAAGGCTTTATACATGGTGTATCCAGTTTGATATCCATCAAGCCTTGTAAGAACTTCCAGAGGTAGTCCTTTACACATCAAGGAATATGCTTTGATATCATTCTTTACTCTTCTCAAATCATCTCCTTGAAGACCATCTTCAGGATAGGGTTCTTGAGAATCTTTAGTATAAACAAACCCTCTATCAGGCCCATAAGTGATTATTGGAATGTATGGTCCTTTCTCTATAGATTTCCAAAGATCAGTGTCAATGGAATTTAAATGATGTTTTAACCTAAGAGACCAATTTTTAAAATCAGCTCTATTTTTAAGTTTTAGAACTCTATTTTCAGAATCTTCTGATTTCACCATTCTTATATTTTTGTTGTTTTTCTTAGATTTTGAATTAAGAAAAGAAATGAAAAAGTTTTTGAAAATTTTTCTTAAAAAAAATTCTAAGTATCAAGGGTGATGCGCCTGAACAGTAATCAAACTCCCAAACAGTTAATGCGCCTAAGTTGAGAGACGTCTAAGGGAATGCCACAGAAATTTTTTTCCAAAACGCCCAGTTGATGCATCTGGACTTTTACTCTTTAACAGTAGTCAAACGTCTGAACTAAAAATGCCTAAACACTGTTAATGCAACTAAACAGTAGTCAAACGCCTAACACTTAGACAATTTTTCAGCAAACCTCAACTCTAATGCGCCACATTCATCATGTTCATATGAATGTAACTAACTCAAATCTTTTGAAATTCTTCAAAAGTTGATGAATTGGATTGAAACTTTCCAATTAGACATGTTTTATACTGATAATCATTCTTCTAACATCAATTTTTTTCAATATCAACAACAAATCAATCAATTTTGTAATTTTCAGTTTGAAAAATAGTGAACTTTTCAAACACACATTCAACAAAAATTATCTCGAATTTGATGAATTTAATTGCTGATTATGGTTTAAAACATGTTTCTGATGATGAAACACATCTGAAATCCACAAATTTTCAATTGAATTGTCTATCAATCACAGATTCAGTGATTTTTTGAGTTTGAAAGTTCGACAAACCTCAAAAATCACTCAACCAACAGCTCTGATACCATTTGATAGGATCAAAGGTACCAATGTATGATGATGTATGAACACAATTCAAAGAAATACAAACAAAGTAATCAAATCAAGCAAGATATCAACAAAGTTTATAGTTTCATTAATATCAAGCAAAGACAATTACAAAGTAAGTAAGCAGTTCAAAATTTGTTCTAAAACTGTTGTTCTTTTTTCTTTCTAACTGCTACAAGTCTAAGCTATTTATAATGTAACAGAAGGAACTAACAAGTTACAAAACTAGTCCCTATACTATTACAAATAGTAAAAAGACACATAAAGACAACATGTTAATCTTTCTAGAGTTCAAACAAAGGCTCCCAAATCAAACCCGTGAACCCCACAGGCCTCCATAAATCCCTCTTAATCAAAGCCCACTGGAAAGTCAACTGAAACAACTTCAATGGCTCAAAAAGTTGACTAAAGCTTTATGGTTCAGGATGTGACTCCTGCTCAAGGTCTCATGCCGAAACAGATGATAACCAGGTATATGAACATCTTTGTACTCTTGCCTGTATAGCTAAGGTTAAATTATATGAGGACTACAATTGGGAAATTATATTTGATATTGAGTCTTTAAATGTTTTGAAATCTGATTTTAAAAGGGCAGAATCTGACTATCTAAAGAAAATTGAAGAGTTAGAGAAATTTATTTCCCTATTAAAACATGAACACACCAATTACAAGACTCAAATAAAGGAATTAATATCCAAATTGTCTAAGGCTCAAGCCCAGCTTGTCATCGCTGAGGCTCAAGACAGGAAGTATGCTATTTCCGAGCAAAACATCCAAGCTATTATTGCATCATCCTCCCATTCCAAAATCTGTTATCAGAATAAAGGAGTGTTGGGGACCAATGAAATTGCTCCACCACATTCTTATGAGCCCATAAGACAACCTAGACGTGGTACTAAATTGCAAGAGGTTCCATCTGCCGACCTTTGTTCACATGAGTTGAAGAATGATACAACAATAGTGGCCACCACAGGGAGGGAAAAGGTAAATCCACCCACCTCTCCCACTGAAGATCAAACCCTTACCATCAAAGCCCGAAGAAGCGGAGCTAAAGCTGCCAGAAGAACTGCGAAGAAAGTGGCTAAGTCTAAGCTGATGATTGATCCAAAACAAAAGGGTGTTTTTATCTTATCTGGATTCCAGGTGATAGGTACTTCTGATTCAGGAAAGGATTGTTGTACCAGCACTCTGTCCTACCAAAGGATCAGAAGTTGAAGGGAAAGGTTGCTGACAAAGAGAGAAAGACTAAGAAACAACAACCTACAAGCTCCCAAAAGACTAACATTACATGCATAATGTGTGGTTTGCAAAACCATATGGCTAAAGATTGTTACTACAATCCTGCTAGCACACATTATGCAAAAAATGTTAGAAAGGAAGGAGTCAGGGAAGGTTTCTCGTTTGGACCTTATTAGATGGTCCAAGTGATGAAAAAGGGAATGCTAGTTTCTGAACCTAGGTTGTCTTCGGAAGAAGCTCCTTCTTCCGAAGGGAAAATGGCTCTGGAAGCAAAAGCAGTTAAAATTATGAAGAAAAAGAAAATTCCCTTCAAACCATCCCAGAAGAAGACTGCTTCGGAAGAAAAGATGGTGAAAGCTTCTTCCGAAAATATAGAAGCTTTGGAAGAATGCCATGCTGCAAAAGCTTCTACAAGTACATCTTCCACGATCAACCAAAGGATGGATTGGAAGATCAAGAAAGATGCCGCATCACAAACCTCTTCTTCAAAGACATCCATTGAACCCCCATGCTTAACTTTTGGTTCGATTATGTCACTATCTTTGGAGGAACCCAAGACCAGCAAGGCTTGGGTCTCCAATGAAAATTAATAATCTCATCTTATGTGCGGGGACATCCATATGACAAGAACAACAATGTCTGGATTGTAGACAGTGGATGCTCCAGGCACATGACAGGGAACAGATCTCTCCTTCAACAGTTTCAACACTATGATGGAGGTCCTGTCCAATTTAAAGGTGAGGCTGGAGGATATATTTCTGGCAGAGGGAGTATATCCAACGGGAAGTTAAAAGTTGACAAAGTTAACTTTGTCAAACAGCTTGAACAAATTGGCTAAATGTCCGGGTAATGTAAATTTTAAGACAATGAACAAATTGGCTAAAAATAACTTGGTACATGGTTTGCCTAAAAAAGAATTTTTCTACAAAGATAACTGTGTTGCATGCCTGAAAGGGAAGCAACACAGGGCATAAATCCAAAAGTGTTAAATCCAACACTACTCCATTACACTTATTGCACATGGATCTTTTGGTCTCACAAGTATAATGAGCATTTGAAGGAAATCATACTGCCTTGTGATAGTTGATGATTTTACAAGATTTACATGGGTATTTTTTTAGAACTAAAGATGAAACTGCTAAAACATTAAAATCTTTCATTCTTAAAATAGAAAATCAAATTGTTAACAAGGTTAAGATTATTAGGAGTAATCAAGGGACTGAGTTTAAGAACTTTGTTCTTGACTCATTCTGTAACTCAAAAGGGATTGCTAGACAATATAGTTCTCCCATAACTCCTCAACAAAATGGTGTTACTGAGAGGAGGAACATGACACTTATTGCGGCTGCTCGAACTATGTTAGCTGATTCCAAACTACCTCTAACATTCTGGGCAGAGGCAGTTAGCCATACATGCTATGTGCAAAACAAAGTTCTTGTAGTTAAGCCACATGGAAAAACCCCTTATGAGCTATGGAACAAGAGGCCACCATTCATTGGCTTTCTAAGGTCCTTTCGCACCAGGTGTACCATATTTAACACAAAGGACAATTTAGCAAAATTTGCTAAAAAGTCAGATGATGCTATATTTGTTGGATACTCTTCTAGCTCCAAAGCTTACAGAGTATACAACATTAAGAATCAACAATTTGAGGAGTTATCCAATATATTTGTTAATGAGTACACTCCTTGTGTTAAAGGGGAATGGCCCTGATCATATCTTTGAATAAAATTGTTTCCAAACTATTCTAAACCTTCTTATGAGAATGTTTCAGTTGGAACAGGTGCTCAAAATAGTGCTAATTTTGATGCTCATGCTAATCAACTGTTTGAGCTATGCAGACCTCTTCCAGGTTCTCCAAGAGATGCAACAAATCAAGCTCCCACTATTCATAGATCAGAAAGTATAACTATATCAAGGAATAGTGAAGCTTCAACCAGTGAATCACCTGCTGATCCTCAAAACTCATCAGGTGATTCAACACAACACCAAGCTAAGAGAGGTAGCATTTTGAAGGAACAGGTGACTGTTAATGCTACTTCACAGCCAACAATTGATGATGTTTCTCATTCATTCAATCAGTCCTCATTGAATGAATTTGAAACAATAGCTGGACAAAGTGTTCCAGCTCTCGAGAAAAGTATATCTAATATGGACTTATCTTTGTAGCTGGAAGTGATTCCTTGTTTAGGATTCACAACACTCATCTAGCTGAGAACATCATTGGGGATGTCTCTGAAGGTGTGAGAACAAGAGGGCAGACTCATCATGGCAATGTCTGCTTGTACTCATGCTTCTTATCCCAGATGGAACCCAAGAAGGTGGAAGATGCCTTAAAAGATAGTAGCTGGGTTGAATCGATGCAAGAGGAGCTGGTTCAATTCAAAAGACAGAAGGTCCAGAACCTATGTCCGCTACCATCTTGTCAAGTACCAATAGGCACTAAATTGGTTTTCAGAACAAAAGAGATAGCAAAGGCTTGATCATCAAGAACAAGTCACGAATGGTAGTTCAAGGATACACTCAATAGGAAGGAATTGATTATACTAAAGTCTTTGGACCTGTTGTAAGACTTGAGGCAGTTAGGATCTTCCTTGCTTATGCTGCATCCAAGAACTTTACTATCTACCAGCTTGATGTTAAGTGTGCCTTTCTATATGGGGATATAGATAGGAAAGTGTATGTGTGCCAGCTTCTAGGATTTGAAGACCCACAACATCCTCACTATGTGTGCAAATTGGATAAAGCTCAATATGGGTTGCAACAAGCACCAAGGCTGTGGTATGAGACTGTGTGTCAGTTTCTCCTTAAGAATGGATACACCAGAGGAACCATTGACAAGACTTTATTCATAAGGAAGTCTGGTAAAGACATTTTGCTTCTTCAAGTCTATGTTGATGTTCTTGAAATGACCAAATGTGTAAGGACTTTGAAATCATTATGAAGAAGAAGTTTGAGATAAGTTCCATGGGAAAAATGGATTTTTTCCTTGGAATTCAGGTGAAGGAACTGAAGGAAGGGTTTTTCATTAATCAATATAAATATGTCAATGACATCTTAGAAAGATTTGAGATGAAAGATTGTAAGCCAGCCAAGACACCCATACCCAAAAACCATAATCTTTGTCCTGACCTTGAGGGGGAGGATACTGATCAACATCAGTATAGGGCGATTATTGATTCTTTGATGTATCTCACAGCCAGTAGACCTGATATTATGTTTGCAACATGGATCTGTACAAGATATCAGGCTACTCCAAAGGTGTCCACCTAGCTGCTGCCAAGAGATTCCTCAGATACCTCAAAAGGAGCACCTAAACTAGGTCTCTAGTATCCTAGAAACAATGATTTTAATCTCTATGGATAGTCTGATAGTCACTATGGTGGCTGCAACATTGACAAGAACTCAACATATGGAGGATGTCAATTTTTTGGTGGAAGGATCATCTCATGGCAATGCAAGAAACAATCATGTGTCTCTACATCAACTGTTGAAGTTGAATACATTGCTGCTGCTAGTTGCTGTGCTCAGCTACTGTGGATTCAAAATTAGATGTTAGACTATGGATTCAAGCTTATGAGTACTCCTATCCATATTGACAACAACAGTGCTATCTCCATCACCGAAAATCTGGTGAAGCACTCCAAGACAAAGCACATTGATATCAGGTATCATTTCATTAGAGATATTCATGAGAAGAATATAATTAAACTAATCAAAGTTGATTCAAATAAACAATTTGTTGATATGTTCACCAAAGCTTTTGATGAACAAAGATTTAAGTATCTCATTACTGCTATTGGGATGATAAACATTGATTAGCTTAACTCTTTTGAAAACCTTTTAATATGTAAAGTCTTATGTCAATACAATCTAAGCCCTATTACAAAAGATCTATCTAAAATTTTCTAAGTATAATTTCTTCCAAGGAGAAATTAACCTCGGAAGTTATCTGCATATCTTCCGAAGAAAAATTTCTCCAAGGATAATTTTCTTCTCGGAAGAGTTTTTAGTCTCGGAAGAAGCGATTGATTTCATATCAGATCTACTTTAGAAGCTTACAAAACCTCTCCCTTCGGAAAGAAATCTCTCGGAAGTAACCTTTTACCTTTGGAAGTAGAAACTACCTTCGGAAGACAAATTACCTTCGGAAATGTTTTATATATGGAAGAGAGAATTTACTGTGTAACGTAAATCTCTTAGGCCCCACAATGTAAAAAGTAAAGATTTTGTTAATGATGTTAGATTATTTAACTGAATTAAACCTTACCGCCCCTGTCACTTCATCCACTAAACCATCATTTCACCCTATCCTAACACTTTAACGCCAGTCCACCCTCTTTTAAATAATCCCAACTATTCACTCTCATCTTTTTACCACAAATTTTACAGACCTAAAAGTTTCCTTGCTTCTAAATTCACCCAAGCTCAAATTGCTCTACCTTCACATCTTCCCAATGGCCCTAAATCCTCAACACAACCAAGTCACACTTCTTGACTCTTCAAGAGATGCAGATTTCTCTAAAATCATCTCCTTCCTCACCAAATCATCCTACTACACCACCTTGACTATTAATCCCACATTTACCTCAATCAAATGACTGAATTTTGGGGAAACGGTCAGGTTGAAACCCTAAATGGGGTTCATGTAATACGATCCCGCATTTGTGGCCAAGAGTTGGTCATCTTTGAATAACTCATCAGGGAGCATCTAGAGCTTCATGATGAAGGTGCCCTTATTGAGTTCCCCAATGCATATTTTGACAAGACCCACATTCTCGTGGGATATGGTGAGGACGTGAGCAGGTCGACCGTCTACAAATCAACTTCTTCTACAACTGGAAGTTCCTCCTGCACATTTTCCTTCACCGTTTGTCAAACAAATCTGGGGATGGGATCAAATCCTATATGAACTAGGGTGCCTAGTTCATGGATTGGTGTGAGGCCTGTGCTTCAACTACTCAAGATTTGTGTTTCTCAATCTAATTGGAAATCTTCAGAGGGAAACATTCTTTATGTATCCCAGATTTCTCAGCACATTATCAACTGTGAGCTAGACCAGAGTCGGCTTGTCTGTGCAGCCACTCTGTCTATTCCTTACATGAGGCCAACCATCTTCAAGACACCAAACAGGGTATCCACCAACTTCACTAGAAGGTACACTTCTCTACCTCCTACTATGACTGAGCACATTGCTCTTGGTGACATCCCTATTCACCCCACAGGTGATGAACCCACACCAGCAACTGCAACCACAATGCCAACACTACCTTCTCCTCCCATCATCATTACCTACACAAGACGCCCCAAACGAACCCTTGTTCATCTACTCTGATTGAACATGCTCCTCTTGTTCAACCTAAAAAGGCTAGAGTGGAACATTGGGCTCCCACTCAATCTGAGGTCTCACCTTCCTTCACTATCAACCTCAATATGGCTCTTGAGTCTCCTCAGTCTCAAACCATGAGCCCATTACCCATTCTGAACTCCTTAAAGTGAGTCTTTACACTCCTCTAAGAAGCCAATAAGGGATAGCCCAATCAGCGGCTCAATGCCTGTAGACATTGACCAAGGTCCTGGGTCAGTAGGTTTAACCTCCTTATCTTTCACTACCCTTCTCTTTAAAACTGATAAAGAGATAACATCACTCCATGTCAATGATGTTGATCTACGACACCCTCTCCAAGATCAACAGAGCCTAGAGAGACCTTTTATCTCTAGCCTCATCAGAAAACCATTATTGAGGTGAGTCCCACTAACGTGGAGGGACTCATGTAGATTCAGCTGCCACTACAGAAGGTGCCTCAATGGACCCTATGGATAGTGGTAACGATTCTGAGACTGAATCTGCGGCAACCATGCCTTTTGATGACTCTGAAAGAGACATCACTAAGGAAGGGAAAACAGGGTGCCAAGAAACCACATCTGGTGGTGAGGTTGAACATACTAGGTATGTTACCTCATCTCCCTGTGAATCTTTAAAGAAGATGAGGGAAGCATGCAACTCTTCATTAAAGACCTACTATCTAAAGTCTCAAACCTTGAATCCAAGGTTAGGACTTTAGAAGAAAGGTCTGCCACTCAACAACTTGAGATTGACAATCTCAAGGCTCAACTAGCTGAGAAACAGATTGAGAGGTCTGTTAGGCATGTACCTGTTCAGGTCCCTTGACCTCTGCTCCAGCTCATCTAGCTCTCAAGATGATGCTACCAAAAAGGGGGAGAGTGTTCAAAGACAAACATCTGAGGACCCACAGAGCCAATCTTCAACTTCTAAATATTCGGCTCCTATCACAACTTCTTCTGGGCCATCTCAAGTCACTCTAACAATTGATTCAAGGATGCTCAGAGATCTTTATAGCTTCTTCTCTCAGTTCTTGTTAAGATCTACTCGTGATCAACCAAGTCTTGATGCTGCCATGATATACTTTGGAGATGAAGAGCTTCAGAGGCTAATTGCACCTTCTACCACTGTTGAAGAAGTTGGTCAACCTAAGGTCCACATGGAACCTGAGATTCAATTCGAAGGGGAAATGGGGACTGATGGCCCAGCAACTGAAACAGTTGGGATAGAATCTGCATTCCCTCATACTTCCGAAGCTGAAGTTAAAGCCTCGGAAGAACAAGCTGAATCTTCCGAGGCTGAAATGGAAGCTGTGAAAGGACTGTTCAAAATGTCTGAGGAACTGATCATCACAGATGCAATCCTAGAAATGGCATTTGAGGTGAACAGTGAGGACTTTCTGGATCAACCTCCTGTTCAGATACCCTCTCTACCTCTCTCATAATTAGAATCCACTGTCCAAGAACACCAAAGTCAATTTCTTCAAAAGATAACAAAGGAATTCAGAAGATGACTGCGGAAGAGTTTTAGGAGAGGAGAAGATTAAGAAGATGAAAAGAAAAGGAAGACTTCCAACTGGGAAGCTATTGGCTGCTAGTACAAAAGCAGCTGCAGCCAACCAGAAGGCTGTCAACAACAAAAAGAGAGAAGAGATCATGACCAGCTCATTCAGCTTGGAGCTGCCAATGAAGAAACACTCCTGCTACCATTAGAGGAGTTAGTGGAACTAGAAAAGGCAACCAGCTACAGCAAGAAGCAACAAGGTTGGCCTCAAAGGAAGAGAAGGTTAAGGAACAGAGGGAAGCTGACATGCAGCTCAGGAGGGAAAGGATAGATTTCCTAACCTCCAAAGGCTTCTCCCTTCAAGAACCATCTCCACACAATGATGAAACGATCCTTTGGCTCTTCAATAAAGAGCAGGATCAAATGGGAAAGAGAGAAAAAGAGCTGCAATAGAAAAGTTGAAGGAAAAGAAGAAGAAGGAAGAAAAGGAAAGGGCATTTGCAACCAGAAAATAGGTGACAAAGCCTGGATGAAAGACTATCTCCAGGCTCACAGCTTTTCTGGAAGGGGTGGGTCCCATGTCTGAATGGACACTCCAACGAACTGTCAGTGAGATCAAAGCTGACATTCGTTCGGGGAAAAAGAGAGAGATGTACAGAAGGGTACAAGGGATGACCTTCACACCAACCACTCAACCCCAACCTAAACCAATTCCCTCTCCCTTCACCATCAAAACTGAACCTTACACTCCTAAACCCACAACTTTACTTTCATCAACCTTCTCACCTGAACCACCAAAACTGCTCATCCTTCAACCCAAAACTCTTACCAGAACCACCTCACCACATCCTACCCAACAACCTTCCCAACCATCCCCTCAGCCTTCTAAACATCTCTCTCTAGAAGAGTTTAAAAGGATCAAGAATAGGCTTATCAATTACACAACACTGAGTGATAACTCCTGTGAGGAAGACTCCATCAAGCTAACCTATGTCGATGGATCTTCACATTCCCTCACAAGAGATCAATTTCTTGATCTACCCAGAGGAACACCGGACCAGGCTGTAGTACTTCTAGGTATCAACTTAGAATCATTAAATGATGAAGAGAAGAACTAAGAAGGAAGCTGGTGACTCTACTGGATACAAGGAAAGAGAACAAGATTTCTAGTCAGTCTCTTATGCCTAGAAAGAATATACTCCATTGAGGTTCGATGAAGCTACTCATAATTTTGTTATGGAAAGAGGGAAAGGTGAAGTTAACAGGCTGAATGCCACCTCTCTGCTACACTTCATCAGATTTGATATTACTAAGTTAGTAGAGAAACCATTCTCTAACCCCTCCAACTCTGAAACTGCTGCTCACATCAAGAATCATTTCAGCAGTCTTCAACTGGCTGAGTTAACAGCAAAAGCTAAGATTGAGGAAGAGTTAAGATTGAGAAGAAAGGAAGACAATGATAGATCTCCCACCAAGGGCACAACCTTTCTACAGATGGTGGAAGGTCCTGAATTGGAACCTATAGTTGTTGGGAATATGATTATAGCTCCCATAAACTAACTCTTTTTAGAGGGCCACAACAAAGGGTACATATCATTCAAGGCAACAGATCGGAGATCCTGTCAACCAAATATTTGTACAAACTTCTCAGCACCACGTCAGGGAAGAACAAGGAGACTGATAACTATTTACTCTCCCTGGTGCTGAAAATTTTGAGGAGCAGAAACAAGTGAGGTTTTGGTAGAATCAGCCTAGGGGGAGTTTGTTAGATCAAGAAGAAGGCTGGTGTAACCAAAACCAAATCACTTAGAAAAATTTGGGTGCTGCTTACAAAGGCTTCCGAAGCCAAGTGTGGAACTTTCGAAGACAAAGTAAAAGTCCCACTTCCGAAGGCAAAGCTCTACTTCCGAAGATAAAGTATTCACTTCCAAAGATAAAGTATTCACTTCCAAAGATGAACTCTCAAAGGAAGAAATTAGAAAACTACTTCCGAAGTATGAAGAAAGAAGAAGTTCTCAAGCCTCGGAAGAAGCAGGCTCTTCCGAAGTATAAGTGGATTCGGAAGTACTTGTTCTTCCGAAGCCATTTCACCTTCGGAACACACTGCTATGAACCAATAGACATATGTATGGTCTGACACTCCGCTGCAGACCTCTAATACTGTATGGCGTTTTCTCAAAGAGCCATGTAGTTGACCATACTTTATTCCATTGTTCACCTTTTTATGTTAGTACAAGTTTACAACTTTAGTTGGTAACAAAAGGTAACGGACATGTCCTGACTACCATATCTCAGATAAAGTCTTATCTGAGATACCTTAAACTATATCTTTGTAGTATTTGCTTTAGTTAGAGGATTCCAGCTTATATCAAAGTATATCCAACTGTAGGTAGTATTATATATAGTTTCTCATTGTAACTCATAAACATATGCTTGTAAGAGTCTTGTAATACTTGAGTTGAGAAACAATGTATGCAAGTACCTTGAAAATTACTTCTTGTGTTTGATTATTACTTATTATATAGTTATCAACTCTTAAAGACTTTGCTTTCATTGAGAGAAAACCAAGTGTTTAGTGACATAAACCGATCCTGTAAATCTAAACTTAAACTAAAAATAGGACGAAAGGGAAGGGATGTCAGTCCAGGTAGCTGCGCGTGCCATCAGGTATTTTCTTTAATGATTAACCGGCATCATGTGTGCATGTTATTTGATCTTTATGCCTTTAGTAGATTTAGATACTAATGTAGTCAGGATAGGAAATGCTTGGGGTTTGAAGAGTAAAGTAAGTGCTAATCACAACTGGCCACTATAATTAAGGACTTACTTTACTTGACTTAAATGAGCTATTCCCTATAATGACCATGTAGTGTTTGAATCTTATAGTGTGTTTAGAGGATGGCCGGTGGTAGATTGTCAAAGGCTTCACGTGGTGGAGGTCGTAGTGCACATGGTGCTGAACGAGTCATAAGAAGATGGCCTAGAGTCGAAGAGGTGGTTCATAAGAATCTGAGACCCCTCGTCCGGAGGCTGGGGATGATGAGTGCTAACTTGAGAGCCTTATTGAAAGAGGCTGTTGTGGAGGAAGTGCATCAGGTCCTGATGATGATCTTCCGTCTGTGGTGACTGAAGTGATAAAGTCTGTGCAGGAAGGACAAAGAAGGGAGAGGAACAGGTCCGGGAGGACGGGAGCAACCAGAGATTGAGATGGTTTTCTCTGAGGTTGAGGAGGAGGAAGAAGAGCCTGCGTCGGAGGTGGCACGAGGCTGTAACTATGGGGCATTTCAAAGATGCAAGCCCCCTACCTTTGATGGTAATGGCACTGATGCTTCTTATCGGTGGGTAAGGGAGATGGAGGTTGTACTTGACATTAGCGAGTGCCGGGAAGACCAGAAGGTGAAGTTCGCTACCTACTCATTTGTGGACTCGGCTTTGTGCTGGTGGGACAATATTGTCCAAGCCAAGGGTAGCGGGGAAATTAGGAGAATAAGGTGGTCTGATCTAAAGAAATTGGTAATTGAGGAGTTTTGTCCTCAGAGGGAAATGGATAAGGTGGAGAGGGAGTTCCTGAGTTGGAGGCGGGAACCATGACACATCAACAATATACCACCAAGTTCAACGAAGTGGCATGGCTGGTGTCAGATCAAGTGGCACCACTGTCACGAAAGATTAAGAGGTACATCCAGGGCTTGCCAGCAGATATCCGTAGGCACATGATGGCTGACCGACCGAGCATGTTTAGGTTGGCGGTTGATTTGGCAGGAAGGTTGTATGACAAGCGAGAGGTGGTGGTGGCTGAGGTGAGCAAGAAGGGTGGTGGTGATAGAAACTATAATAGGAATCAGTTTGGACGTGGTGGAGCCGCTCCAAACAATAAGGTGGCGAAGGTGGGTGACCAGCATGTGGTCACGTCTGGTGCAGGATTTAAGAGATGTGGTATGCGGGAAGGAGCATTCGGGAGAATGTAAATGGGGTTCAAACATCTGCTTCAAATGTGGGAAGCCTGGTCATGTGGCTAGAGAATGTGGAGTTATAAGGTGTTATAACTGTGGGGAAAATGGCCATCAGAGCAGGGATTGCAAGAAGCCAAGGGCTGAAGGTTCGGAAGCAAAGAAGGGTCGGGGAAAAGGGTAGAGGGCAAGTGCTAGAGTGTTTATGATGACTCAGGAGGAGGCTAGGACGGACCCTAATATTGTGTCAGGTACGTTTCTAGTAAACCAAACTCTAGCTTCCGTGTTATTTGATTTTGGTGCTAGTAAAAGTTTTATTTCTGCTGCTTTCTAAGCTAAATTTCCTATTAGTAGTAGGAGTATAGACAAGATCTTCGATGTAGAAACTGCCATAGGTAAGTCTACCAGGATCTCTAAGATAATAGAAGGCTGTGACGTAAAATTAGAAGGTCACAAGTTTCCTGTTAGACCATTCGTGATGACGTTAGGCGGAGTCGATGTAGTCCTAGGAATAGATTGGTTGGCGGACTACGAGGCGAACATTGTGCGTCACAAGAAGATGATTAAGTTGACAGCGCCTGATAGGAGTTGGTGACGGTTTACGGTGATCGAGTCACGACGATCCTGAAAGTGATTTCGATGGTGGTGGCGGGAAAGTCCATGAGGTGTGGATGTAGTCCCTACTTGGCCTATGTGAAGGATGTGGATACGCCAACACATATTGTCTAATGTACGGTTGTGTGTGACTTTCCAGACGTGTTTCCAGAAGACTTACCAGGCGTGCCACCAACCGGGAGATCGAGTTCCAGATTAACTGATACCAGGTGCCCAACCTGTTGCTAAGGCGTCGTATCGGTTGCTCCGACCAAGATGAAGGAACTAATGGAGCAACTACAGGAGTTGCTTGATAAGGGGTTCATTAGACCGAGTATCTCTCCTTGGGGAGCTCTGGTCCTATTTGTGAAGAATAAATATGGTAGTATGAAGATGTGTATAGACTACCATGAGCTGAAAAAGTTGACAATGAAGAATAAATACCCGTTACCGAGAATTGATGATCTGTTTGATTAGCTCCAAGGTGCCAGTTGGTTCTAGAGGATAGACCTTCGATCTGGCTATCATCAATTGAAGGTGAAGGAGCAGGATATTCCTAAAACAGCTTTTCGCATGTGTTATGGACACTACGAGTTTCTCGTTATGTCTTTTGGATTAACCAATGCGACAGCTGCTTTTATGGACTAGATGAATCGAGTGTGTCGGCCGATGTTATATAAATCAGTGATTGTGTTTATTGATGATATCTTGATTTATTCAAAGAGCGAGGAGGAGCATGCCGATCACATTTGGGTGTGCTGGAGACATTGAGAAAGGAGAAGTTGTATGCTTAATTCTCCAAGTGCGCGTTCTAGTTGTGTGAAGTCCAGTTTTTGGGGCATGTTGTGAATCCCGAGGGGATCATGGTGGACCCGGCAATGGTGGAGGCGGTGATGCAATGGAAGTAACCAAAGACACCATTCGAGATTCGTAGTTTCTTGCGTTTGGTGGGCTATTATAGGAGATTTATCCAAGACTTCTCTAAGATAGCTTCTCTGTTGACTAAGTTCTCCCGCAAGGATATGAAGTTTTTATGGGGTCAAGATCAGGAGAAGTATTTTGTGGAGTTAAAGACGAGGTTGACTCAAGCTCCGGTCTTGTCATTACCGGAAGGGAGAAATGATTTAGTGGTTTATTCAGATGCTTCCTACTCTTGGTTAGGATGTCTGCTGATGCAAAGAGGAAAGGTTATAGCCTATGCATCCCGACAGCTGAAGGTTCATGAGGTTAATTATCCTACTAATGACTTGGAGCTAGCAGTTGTGGTCTTTGCGTTAAAGATTTGGAGGCACTACCTATACGGGACGACGTGCACCATATTCACTGACCATAAGATCTTGAAGTACTTCTTCGAGCATAAATATTTGAACAGGAGGCAGAGAAGATGGTTGGAGCTCATATAGGATTATGATTGTGAGATCCATTACCATCTGGGTAAGGCCAATGTGGTGGCAGATGCCCTTAGCCGAAAGGAAAGACCCGAGCCGATTCGGGTGAAGGCTTACCTATTGATTATGACATCTGATATGATGTAGCAGGTCAAGGAGTTTCAAGATGAGGCATTAAAAGAAGATCATCTTAACTCCGAAAGGATGAGAGGTCTAGTCACGAAGTTGGGTGAAAACACTCTCAGTGTTAGAACCTGATTCATATAGATGTGGATTCCTCGTCACGGGGATTTACGTGGGAGAATTATGGACGAAGCTCATAAGACTTGATACTTCGTTCATCCCGATGCTACAAAGATGTATCAAGACATGAAGAAAGATTATTGGTGGTCTGGTATGAAGTGTGATGTAGTGGAGTACGTGAGTAAGTGCCTTACTTGCTTACAAGTGAAGGTGAAGCATCAAAAGCCATACGGGAAGATCCAACCTTTGGACATACCTGAATGGAAATGGGAGCATATCACCATGGACTTTATTACAAAGTTATCGCGTACCGTGAAAGGGTATGATGCCATATGGGTGATAGTTGATCGTTTGACGAAGAGTGCTCACTTCCTACCGACCTACGAGATGTATTCTTCCGGAAGATTAGCGGATCTATTCATCAAGGAAATTGTAAGTCACCATGGTGTATTAGTGTCTATTGTGTCGGATCGTGACACTTAGTTTACATCCATGTTTTGGAAGAGATTTCACGATGCTATGGGGACGAGGTTACATATCAGTATAGCTTATCATCCCCAGATAGATGGCTAGTCTGAAAGGACCATTCAGACACTGAAGATATGCTTCGAGCATGCGTCATTGATTTTAGAGGAAGTTGGAATGACCATTTACCGTTAGCTGAATTCTCATATCACAATAGTTATCATGACAGCATTGCTATGCCCCCTTATGAGATGCTATACGGTAGGAGATGTAGAACACCTGTTTGTTGGCGTGATATTGGTCAGAGAAAGTTGGGGAGTATAAAGGTGGTCAAGGCTACCAGTGAGAAGCTTGAAAAGATCAAAGCATTCATGAAAGCAGCCAAAGATAGGCAGAAGTCGTATGCCGATAAGAGACGAAGACCGATTGACTTCCAGGTGAGTGATAGAGTTATGTTGAAAGTCTCACCTTGGAAAGGTATCATTCGGTTCAGAAAGTAGGGCACGTTGAGCCCAAGGTACATGGGCCTTTCCGAATTATTGCTTGAGTAGGGGAGGTGGCCTATAAATTGGAGTTACCAGATGAACTAAGTGGAATTCAACAGACATTGCATGTATCTCATCTGAGAAAGTGTTTAGCTGATGAGGATATGGTCGTACCACTGGAAAATATCGAAGTAGATGAACAGCTCAATTATATGGAGCAACTAGTGGCGATCATTGATCGTAAGGAGAAAAGGATAAGGAATAAAGTAGTTCCTCTTGTGCGTGTATAGTGGAAACACAAAAAGGGATCTGAGTCGACGTAGGAGACCGAAGAGGAGATGAGGCAGCATTACCCACATTTGTTTGAGAAATAACAGGTTTCAGGGACGAAAGTTATATAAGGGAGGTGGACTTGTAACACCCGGTTACTTTTAAAAAAACATGAAAGAAGGAATAAAAGTGAAGAAAAAAGAGAAAAAGCTACAAAACCCAAGTTGAGTGGTAAAAAGTGTCCAAAAGAACAAAACTTTCAATGTTGGTGAATAAAGGTGGTATGTCCGCCCATTTGTCTCACACTTCACTATTGTCATCGGATTTTTAGAGAGAAGAGCAGAAAGTTTTGGATATTTGAAGAACAAGAAGAAGAATCTCAATTCAGGGTAAGAATTCATGGTTTGGTGATGTTTTAACTGGCATTTGCCTTGGTTGTATGCTTATGTGTGTTTATGTGTTCGGGTGTGTGTTTTTGGTGGGTTTTAGATGTTGAACTTGTAGCAAACGGGTTTTGAAGGAAGTCATACCCAAAGGATGCTAAGGTGAGTTCTAGAACCCCTTTTTTATATGTTTTGAACTGATTTGGGGCTGGAAATGCATGTATGAACGTTTTCATAAAATGGGTTTTCACCTGTATGTATGTATGTGTATATGTTTGCGGGTGGGGTTTGATTTGGGTGTTATTATTCTTATGATGATGTTATGAATGTGTTTATATAGCTTAGAATGTAAGACTTAAGCTTAGAAAATATTAATGATGATTGGGGACTGAATTATGTTATTTAAGTGTGATTTAGACTGCCCATGTGCCTAAATAGTGGCCCATGTGCCCAATGGTATAAACTACCTATGTGTTCCCATGCGCCCAAAACCCCATGTGCCCAAATAGTATCCATGCGCCTGGAAAAGGCTGAATTTGGGTAAATGTCCAGATGCCTAGAAAGCCATGTTCCTAGGCACTCATGCGCCTGCATAGTGCCCATGCACCTAGGATTTGCCCAGAAGTGGCTAAGTGTTGCCCATGCACCCCAATAGTGCCCATGCGCCAAAAACTTCCCTTGTGCCTAAGTGTTCCCCATGCGCCTGCATAGTGCCCATGTGCGGACTTAGATTATTTATCTGATTTTTAGGGAAAACGTGAAGTGTAGGCTTTGACTTGGGAGGTTCTCGGGGTATATGTAAGTTGACCTTTTGAAGTCATAGATGATGTGACAAGTGATGTATGATGTGGCATGCATGATGATGTGTGATTGATGATGATGATGTATGATGATTATGTATGTTATGTTTCCTTATGTTCCTTGTTACGTATGATGATGTGACTTTACGTGGTGTGATTATGATAATGAACATAAAGTATTATCTTAACAAAGTGAAAGATTTAAGATAATGAAAGTGGAACATAATGAATGAACGAATGAAAGCCTTGCAAGCAAAAGAAAGGAGGTTCACAACTCATTGTGAGTTGTTAGCTCAACTGTGTGTTTACAGTGTGCGATCTTGGATAACCCTTAGGGGTTCACACACAGGGGGATTTAGTCTATGTGATTACTCCATACGTGCGATATGTGCGATATGGGTTCTGTTACGTCTAGGATCAATAAATCTAGTCCAGTTTGTATAGGCATAGTACTTGAATTAATATATGTAATGAATATTTGTAATTCATTATTGTCTATGCATTATATGTATAGGTTAACCATATATATGTTTGTTGACTTATGTATGTTTGCAGGTGAAATAATATAATTGATGGATTCATGAAATTGATCAATTGTAAGAAACATCTACGGATGAACATTTTGTTCTTCCGTAGTTATGTTTCATACAAGTAAATTACATCTGAACATCCTCTACGAATGAACAATCAGATCTAAGGAACTAGTGCTTCATAAGAACAAGTTTCCTTCAGAAGAATAAGTTGCTATAGAAGAACAATTTTCCTTCGAAAGAACAAAACTCCTATGGAAGAACAATTACCTACGGAAGGTAATATTCCTGCGGAGTACAAACACTTGTATTCAAACAATACAAGTGTTACTAGTCAACAAGTCAGTTATGCGAATCCCAAGAAATCTGGTGATTCCTTAATAGAAACAATTCCAAATCCCAAGAGATCCGGTTTTTCCTTAATAGAAACACGTGTGCCTATATATATGGATCCTAGGTTTCACATCACCAACACGGTTTTGACAATGGAAAAACATCACATCAAATCACACAACCAAACCCTAGTAGCCGTCACATCATCAAACACAAAAATCAATATTATTTGTTCATTGTTTGTTGGTAGTCATTAACATGTTTTAATGAAATACATTTGAATTTAAATATTTATCAGATCAATAATTGTGTTTCATTCATCGTGTTCTTAAATCTTTATTGATATTATCCTTTAATACAAACAATTAAACCAAGCCAACATTGATTCCACAAACGTTGACTTGATTTCAACCAACGCTGATAGATCCTGATTGCGATCCAAAGATTCACAAGTGGTATCAGAGCCAAGTGCTCATTGATTTAGATCAATTGATCTATCAGTGTTTGTTGTGTTTAATTGTCTTCAAAAATTTCTTTAAATTTTTCAGTTTTTACTCATTGGATCTATCGTTTTGGAGCAAAAGTTTGTGTGATATTTAATCTGTCATTTAACTTGGATATATATTCAAATCAATTAAATAGCAGATCTTAGTTATTGATAAAAATCAATAACTTGTTCATATCCCTTGAACAATTTCATTAGTTAAAGTCTTAGATCTTAACTAATCATGAGCACTTTGGTGGATCATCTTACCCACCGCCAAAGTTGGAAACAAAAGCATATTTTAAATCCGGGAGAATCAAGTTCATGAATCATGTAAATTTTACAGATTCTGACCTATGGGTTTCAACAACAGAAGGTTTGTATATTCCACCCACCCTCAGACCGGATTATAATGATAATAATCAACCCATAAGCACGAAAGATCTGTCATCTGATGATACTAAGAAGGTTAAAGTTGATATTAAAGCATACAACTTGCTTAGTATGGCTTTACTAGAAGAAAATTTAATCAGATGTGAAAATTATGAAACAGCAAATTCCTTGTGGAAGATTCTTCACACACTTTGTGAAGGGAGTGGTGAAATCCGAATCATTAGGAAGGACACCTTGCGTTCACAATATGAAACATTTCATCATATTGAGGGTGAATCAATTCCTCAACAACTCCACAGGTTTATGCAACTTGTTACAGAAATGAATATTTTGGAGCTGAAATACACAAATGAGGAATTGAACAAGAAAATGTTCCATACTTTACTAGAAAGTTGGAAGCAAACTATATCCATATTCAAGAATACAATAGATCTTAAAGCAGTTGGACTAGATACTCTAGTGGCTAAAGTTAGGCTCTTGAAATGGATGAGAAATCAAGAAACAAGAGTATGAGAAATCATGTATCACCATATCATTTTAAAGAAACAAGAAGTGCTAGAAGTGCCTTCATGTCCAATAATGATGGTGATAACTCTTGTACTTTGAGTGAAGATGAATAGGAAGTAAGTTTCTATGCTTCGAAACCTCCTAAGAAATCTTCTCAAACTAAGTCAAGGAAAAAGAAAGAAAGAACAGATGATAAAAGAGATAAATTAACCGAAAAACCATCAACCAACAACCAATGAGAGTCTGTCACTGTCATCTAGACTCTGAAGAACAAAAAGCAGCTTTTGCAGATTTCAGTTCGAGCTTTCTAGCTTACCTAGGAAGTTCATTGCCAACTGCTAACATGGCCAACAACATGTGGAAGAACTACCTCCGGATGTAGTGGAGGAGATGGATCTACAATGGCAAATGGAAATGATTGCTTATAGAGCCAAACAATATGTAAGAAGAAACAAGAATTTGGCTGCTACAAGCAAATCATGTCGGATTGGTGTTGATAAGTCAAAGGTAAGATGCTTCAAGTGTAATCTCTATGGACACTTTTTTAGAGAATGCAAACAACAAAATCCTGACTCAACACAATATCAGCAACATCAGGCTAAACACCCTTCATCAACTCAAAGATTATTCAGACAACCACAACTTGCCAACTCATCCCCACTAGCCATTAATTCACCAGCAGGAACTAGCAACTCAAAAGAATCTGGGCTGATCATTCTTCAAGATGGAACCTGTGACTGGAGTATGTATGAGAAGGAAGTATTGGAAGAAAATCAAGCTCTATTGGCTCACATGGAAAACAAAGTTCCACCCATGGCAAGTGAGGTAAGAGACAGGCTATGGTCATCAATATGTGTTGAGGAAGTAGAGAGATATAGAGTCCATGCTCAACAATTGGCTGATAAAGTTAATGAAACAATGATTTTGAATGAATCCCGTGTAAGAGAACATAAATTATATCAAATAAAAATTAACTCTTACAAAATGATTTAGATAAAATTGTTTCTGAAAATTACAGTTTGAAAGCACAAGTTGAGCATCAACTGAAGTGAAACTTCAAAAGTTTCAACTCTCATCTCAGCAATATGAGAGATTATTAAATTCTCATATTGAATCAAAGAACAAGTCTGGGTTGGTTATAATGTTGTGGCACCACCTATTAGCAATAATTATGTTCCTTTGCCTGAATCAATGACAAATAACCTGTGAAAACATTTTATGCCAAGCACCAATATAGGAACAAGTTCTAATCAACCAAACAATGATAATAAACCTAAAGTGAATGAAACTGAGTTTTCTAAATCAGACAAGATTAATCAATTGAATTCAGAATTTGACTTTGATGAGTGGAATGACTTGTATGATTCTGATGAACATGATGATGTTCTAAACAAGGGTAAGAATATTGCTTTTGAAACAAAACTTCCAAAAGTGCTTAAAGAAACAAAGCTGCCATACCCTAAACAAAGAAACATGCTGAAGACCATCTGCAAGAGAATATCTCAATTAAATGAAGGTCTTCAAAAGCTAAATCAGCAAGAAAATTCTTCCAATAAAGGAAATGAGAAGTGTGCCTCTACTGAGGAAGGACACAAGTCATCCATGGAAAAAAGAAAAGAAAAAAGGCATCAGCCGATAATCAGTGGAAGAAGAACCTCTCTTCAGTACCGGATCTGCGGAAAAAGAAAACCTCTTCAGTAGAATTTAATGTTGATTTAGTAGATGATCTACGAAAGAGGAATTCAGCAACAAACAAACAAAAGCTGCACAAACCGGAAAAGAAAGAATCTACTCCAACGTTGAAGAAGGATGAAAAGCCTCAAAAGTTGGCAAACAATAAGAATTAAATGATTTTGAGAAAGACTTAGATGACATGTATTGCAAATGGTGTGACATGAAGAATCATAATACTGAAGATTGTTACTTCAGTAGTTATTGTTCTATTTGCAACATGAATAATCACATGACTTCTAACTGTTACTTCAACAAACATTGTGCTATCTGCAACAAAAATAACCATTCCACTCAGGAATGTTATTTCAACAAAAAGAACAAGACAAAAGGCACAAAGAAGAAACAATTAGATAAATCTGAATCAGACATTCAATCTATTGATTATGAAAAGGATTCAAATTTGAAGAAGTATGAACATAAACCAAAACAAAAATCAAAGGAAAAGACATCCTCAAGTGTTCATCCTTCAAAGAAAATATCAACTTTCCTACAAACAAAAATACCTCATAAAAGGGTGGATTTGGCTAAAAAGGAAACAAAGGATGATGATGTATTCTTTGATAATTTTGAACATGGAATTCATATACCTCATTCAAAAACAAAAGATTGTGAGACATTTAATCATAAAGATTCATTATCAAAACCAAAACCTCAAATGAAAAAAACATAAACTGAATCAAAAAGAAATTGGGAAACAAGAACCTAGTTTATCAACACCCCCTTCAACAGAATCAGCCTCATCTGAAACAACTTAGAATGAATCAAGCAAAACTAAAACTGAAACTTCAATACTTTTTCATGAAGGGGTAACTATTTTAGACACTGCTGGCAAACCCAAGATCATTAAGGCTTGGGTTGTAAATTCTAAAT
The DNA here is from genome assembly GCA_025506515.1 of Flaveria trinervia. Lineage (NCBI taxonomy): Eukaryota > Viridiplantae > Streptophyta > Magnoliopsida > Asterales > Asteraceae > Flaveria > Flaveria trinervia. Next base: position 26,043,196 of record CM046447.1, read on the forward strand.
GATTTACTTCTGAATGCAGGAACAATATTGGAGAGCATACAACAAGTGGTATGTTGACAGTGGTTGTTCCAGGCATATGACAGGAAATTGTTCACTTCTCCATGACTTCAAACATAAAAATGCTTCTTATATGGCATTTAGTGGGGATAAAAAGGGAGGTAAAATTGTTGTTGAAGGAATGGTAACAAATGGTGTGCTCAAGTTTGAGAAAGTAAATTATTGTGAAAATTTACAGTATAATTTACTCAGTGTGTCTCAAATTTGTGATCAAAACTATACCACATTGTTTGATAACACTAACTATTACATTCTTAAGCTAGGTTATTCTGTTCTAGAAGATTGGGTCCTTCTTAAAGCATCAAGAAAAGGAAACACTTATGTTTTGGACACGAACAACACCTCACTCACAAAACGTACATGCCTTCTATCTAAGTCATCAGAAGTTGAATCTCAATTTTGGCACAAAAGGCTTGTTCATTCTAACATAAAGAACGCGAACAAATTGGTGAAAAATGACTTAGTCATTGGATTGCCAAAGAAATAGTTTCATTGCTCAACTCATTGCTCTTCTTTAAACAGGAAAACAACATGGAGTGTCTCATAAATCCAAAATTATCAATTCTAATACTACACCACTCAAATTGCTTCACATGGATCTGTTTGGTCTACCAATGTGATGAGCATTTGAAAAAGGCAATATTGTTTGGTGATAGTTGATGATTTCACAAGATTTACATGGGTATTTTTTTTTAAACAAAAGAGTGAAACATCAAAAATATTAATGGACTTTGTGATCAAGATTGACAATCAACTTGATGCAAAAGTTAAAATTTTTAGGAGTGACAATGGTACTAAATTTGTCAATTTTGAACATGATTCCTTTTGCAGGAGCAAAGTTATTGCAAGGAAATTTAGTGCACCAAGAACACCACAACAAAATGGAGTTGCTGAAAGAAGAAATACAACTTTTATTGAAGCAGTCAGAACAATGCTAGCTGATTCACAATTGCCGGTCACCTTTTGGGCCGAGGCAATGAATACCGCATGCAATGTTCAAAACAGAACATTAATTGTCAAAGAACATAACAAAACTCCTTATGTGCTCTTATTTAAAAGAAAACCATACATAGGATATCTTAGAGTTTTTGGGTGTCATGTATTAGTTTTGTTGATACATATGTACCTAGTTTAGGAGCTTAATGTAAATGTCTATCATGTCTTACATATATGTAATGAATGGGTATGAATGAAATACAATATGTGATTGATGCTTATAATGTTTAATGTTTCATTTTTTATTGTGTGATAAATTATAGTGAACTAACTATATAGGTTTGTGGTTGTTGTACATAATTCTTAGTCAATAATGATTGAGAAACGTGTTCAAACTTAATCGTATCAAGTCCTCATGCGAATGGACCATGCTAATGGACCATACGCATGAATACTTCATGCTAATGGACCAGTCGCATGACTGAACCAGGAGACTGGATCAGTCACACGATTGAGACATAATATTTACTCAGTCGCACGACTGAACCTTTAGTCGTGCGGATGGATCAATCGCATGATTCAGTCGCACGAGTGAACCATTGTAGAGAATATGTATAGAGGCTAAAGCAACCAAAGTCTTTCTGCATGCATGCTGCACAAGTACTGAAGAAGAATCCTTCGGAAGTTACACACATGCAATAGAATATTCTAAGTGTGAAATCTTCCGAAGCCAAGACCAATATCTTCCGAAGCCAAAGATGAAGTCTTCCGAAGCTTGAAAGACAAAGTCTTCCGAAGCTCCACACTTGAAGACAGATTTCTTCCAAAGACTTTTAGTAACATGCTTTATCTGATGTACTTTTCCATAAAGCTGGACCCATTTCCACTGAAACTCTATGAAGTCACCAACTTACATGAGTTGGTGAAAAGGTCCATGCTTTTGGTAACTGTACATTGAGGTTTTGAGTCTGTAACTTTCTACTCTTTGTAATAGATAAGGATGTGAGTTATGGCATGTCATAGTCACAAAGTCAAAAAGGCAATCTGCCTTTTTGACTCTACAATTGATTTTTTTAGTCTAGTCAATTGTATCCAGCTAGCTTTCATAGTATGGCCGGCTGTAGGATGTAGTATATGTATCTCATGTTCTTGTAACTTTATTGATATGCTTTGTAACACTTGTAATAGAACATTGAGAAAGCAATATACTGCAATCTTGAAAACCATCTCACTATGTATCTTGCTCTTGTGTTCTGTCTCTTAATTACTTGTGTTCTTAGTGTCTTTATTTGTGGTTAATCCAGTTCACTGTTTGTTTAAGTTTAGTTACTCTCCTATTTGTGTTGATGTGTTTTATTTGACCACCCTTCAATGGTCCTGCATTTGGTATGAGAGCATCCGGGCTCTTGATATAAGATCTCACCATCTTAAGATCCCTCACTCACACAAATATTAAACTTTTCAAATGGTAGCCATTTCAAAGACTTATATGGAAACTGGAACCATGAACAAGTCTCCACTAATCCTACTTGATGACTTTGATACCTAGTTCTAGAGAATGGAAGGTTTCATCAGGTCTCTGGACTTAAGAATGTGGGAGTCTGTTGAGAATGAATCTTACATACCTAGCACCCACTCTGCTACCTTTTCCTCTCTCTCTTCTCCTCCTCAATCTCCTCAGATGTCATCTTTCTTTTCCGTTTGTCACTCATAGACCTTTGTGACTCAGGGTGGAGAGAGCTTTGGCCTTCATTGCTTGATGCAACTTTTAAGCTCTGGCTAGAGAGAGGTTGAGAATCACCTTCACCAGCAGGTGCCTCAAAAAGGGCATTGATCTCTACAGCAGTTGTTGGTGATAGAACTGGGCTCTCAGGTTCTGTCACTTGGCCTTCATTCAAGGTTTCCCTTATAAAGCTAAACTTAGGGTCTGCTTCAACCTCTAGTTGACCAATGACATTGCTTAATTCCCACAATCTTCTTCTAAGGCTGAACTCTGCAGTGATTCGGTCTTGGATTCTTTAAGCCAACTTGTCAGCTTGTCTTGATTGGCTTGGATTGACAAGTGGCATATTGACCCAAATCTAGACTGTCATAATCGTTCAGGGTCTAAAAATTGAAGATCTCTTGCTGCCCTTGAACCATCATGATGGTTAGGGCTTTCCTGTTGCTGTCATAACTCCACCTAATGATGTGATTGGAAGATGGTGGAGATGATAAAGCCCTTGGTCTCCCATCCTCAAACAGACTCTGTATGAAGGAGTCTATGTAGTCCACATCAATGTGAATTTGAGGAGGTTGCTGAGAATGCACAATTCCAAGTGAGGATGGTGAGTCCTCAATGTCCACTCTCTCTAAAGAACTCCCAGGTTCTATGACTGTAATGACTTTCTCCTCCTTATTAGTAGCATCACCCAGTTGCATAGGTGAGCTGAAAGATAGGTCAATCACATCCACAGGTTCTTGTGTTCCTGGTTGAGCTCTTCTTAAGAGTCTCCCAACTAGTTTCTTCTTAAGATATGAAATCTCAAGTTGCTTATCATTGATCCTGTTGTGTAAGATAGTCACCTGAGATTCAAGGTGACAGACCTTTGAGACTAAATAGGTGCATGTTTTAGTCAGTTTGTGCACCTTTAGTCCTAGATTCCCCTTATCTTCATCAGAAGAAACATTGGGGGATGAGATGATTGGACCAAAGTCCTCTCTCTCACCACCAGCTTCAGGTTCTTGGCTGCTGGTTTTCCTCTGCTCACTGGCAATCTCAGTTGAGATATCAGTGGCCTAAGTTTCCATGGTTGAGGTCTTAATGATGTAATCACTTTCAAAAGTGAGAGCCTCTTTCATATGGACATCCTGAATAGGTTCAGAAGTGTCTACCTCAGTTTTAGGTGACTGATGTGGGATAGATATAAAGACTCAAGAGCATTCATCTATCTTTGAGTAGGGGTAAAGAAAAGAGACTCATTATACTCACTGAAACCTAGAGAATGCTTTGGAACTTTCACACATGCAACAGAAGATTCTAAGTGTAAAATCTTCCGAAGCCAAGACCAATATCTTCCCAAGCCAAAGATGAAGTCTTCCAAAGCTTCATAGACAAAGTCTTCTGAAGTTCCACACTTGAAGACATATTTCTTCCAAATACTTTTAGTAACATGCTTTATCTGATGTACTTTTCATAAAACTAGACCCCTTTCCGCTGCAACTCTGTAAAGTCACCAACTTACATGAGATGGTGAAAAGGTCCATGCTTTTGGTAACTGTACATTGAGATCTTGGGTCTGTAAACTTTCTACTTCATGTACTTTATCCTTTTTGTAATAGATAAGAATGTGAGCTACGGCATGTCATAGTCACAAAGTCAAAAACGCAATATGCCTTTTTGACTCAACAATTGATTTTGTTTTGTGTCTAGTCAATTGTATCCAGCTAGCTTTCATAGTATGGTCGGCTGTAGGATGTAGTATAAGTATCTCATGTTTTTGTATCTTTATCTTTATGCTTTGTAACACTTGTAATAGAACATTGAGAAAGGAATTGTAAGGATTCCTTAAGTCTGATGCAACCCAAAACATCCAAAGTGTCTCAGCAACATGCACTAAGTACTGAAGTGAAGAATGCTTCGGAAGTTTTACACTACATTAGAAAACATTCTAAGTGTAAAATCTTCCGAAGTCAAGACCAATATCTTCTGAAGCCAAACATGAAGTCTTTCGAAGCTTCAAGAGACAAAGTCTTCCGAAGCTTCACCCTATGAAGACACATTTCTTCCGAAGACTTTTAGTACACATGCTTTATCTGATGTACTATTCCATAAAGCACCTTTTCTGCTGCGTCTCTGATAAGTTACCAACTTACAAGAGTTGGTGAAAAGGTCCATGCTTTTGGTAACTGTACATTGAGGTCTTGAGTCTGAAACTTTCCACTTTATGTACTTTATCCTTTTTGTAATGTATAAGGATGTGAGCTATGGCATGTCATAGTCACAAGGTCAAAAGGCAGATATGCCTTTTGATTCTACAATTGATTTTGTTAGTGTCTAGTCAATTGTATCCAGCTGGCTTTCATAGTATAGCCGGTTGTAGGTTGTAGTATAAGTATTTCAAGTTTCTTGTATCTTTAACATACTTTGTAACACTTGTAAAAGAACTTGAGAAAGCAATATACTGCATCCTTGAAAACCATATTCTCCTGTTTTGTCTCTTGCTTTACTTGTGTTCTTTGTATCACTTTTGGTTAACCCAGTTTACTATTTGATTAGAGTTTAGATAATCTCCTCATTGTGTTGTTGTGTTGTAATTGTGTTCAAACCCTTAAACGATCCTGCAATTGGTATCAGAGCTTTTAGGCTCTTGATATAAGATCTAACCATCTTAAGATCCCTCACACACACAAAAACTAAACTCTTCAAATGGCTTCTATCTCAAAGACTGATATGGAGACTGGAACCATGAACAAATCCCCACTGATCACTCTTGATGATTTTGACACCTGGTGCATGAGGATGGAAGGCTTCATCAGGTCTCTTGACTCAAGAATGTGGGAATCTGTTGAAAATGGACCTTTCATACCCAGCACCCCCTCTGCTACTGGTGCTGGTATGATTCCTAAAGATATAGCCAACTACTCAAATGAAGATAGAAAAAGAGTAGAGATTGACAGGAAGGCCATGACTGCTCTTCAGACTGCTCTCCCAAACTCTGTATACAGAGGTTTTAAGAAGTGCAAAACAGCTAAACAGTTGTTGGATGCACTGAAGCTGATGTATGAAGGCTCCTCTGAAGCCAAGAGGAACAAGAAAGATCTTTTGAAGTAGCAGTTTGAAAATTTCACCTTTAAAGCAGGTGAAACCATGACCCAACAATACTTCAGGTATGTTGAGATTGTGGATACCCTAGTGGATGGAGGAGTTCCTCTTGAGAACAGAGACATTGTAAGGAAGTTCATGTCCTCACTTCCTAGGCAATGGACACACTATTGTGTGGTGATCAAGAGGACTGAGAACCTTAGAACTCTTACTCTGACAGAGTTATATGGGATTCTCAGTGGATACCAGATGGAGATGAACATACAAGGTTCATCTGGCAACTCCAACAATCAAATGGGTTCAGCCCTTCATGTGGTTGAAAGGGACAGCATAGAACCCCAACATCATCTCATATGCTACCCTGACAACTCACAAAAGGGTCCTTTCATCACCTTTCGGAGACACCAAGGGAAAACTTTACTCAAGGAAGTCCATTCCAAGAGACAAGTTCTTCTCAAGCCTTTGTGTCTACTGATGAAAGCTGTGGGAATTATCTCTTCACTCTTGAAGACCTGGACTGTATTCATCCAGATGACCTGGAATACATGGAGATAGTTCAGCAGATGGCTCTCCTCACTCACAGAGCGAAGAAGTTCTACAAGAGAACAGGAAGAAGATTTCCAAGCAATGCTACCGGTGGAAAGTTTGGGCTGGATAAAAGCAAAGTTAAGTGTTACAACTGTAACCTTATGGGTCACTTTGCTAGGGAGTGTAAGGCACCTAAAGCAAATGGGGGACAAACACCACCCAGACCAAACTACACTGACAAAGCTCCTCAGTCTGAGAAGCCTAAGCAACATGCTGCTGTTGCTGTTGAAGAAGGAGGCTTTGCCTGGAGTTTTCAGGTGGAAGATGCTTCTCCAAACCAAGCACTGATGGCTGACCATGATGAAGCCAAGGTATTGGAACATCTCTGTACTCCTGAATGCATTGCTAAAGTGAATAGATACAGGTCCTACAACTTAGAGATGAGATCCGATCTTGAGTCATTAAACATATTAAAATCTGATTTTAGAAAGTCTGAAAATGATTACAAGTTAAAAATAGAAGATTTAGAGAAAACCATTTCAGTACTAAAACATGAACATACAGATTTTAGAACTCAGATCCAAGATCTCATAACTAAATTGACTGAGTGCCAGGCTGAGCTTGTGATCAGCAAAGCCAAGGCAGAGAAAAGTGTTCTTGAAGAAGAGACCTTCAAAAACATGATATCCTCATCCCTGCATAACAAAGTGTGCTATCAAAATAGACAGGGACTAGGATCAAATGAGATAGCTCCTCCACACACAATCTTGTCTGTAAGATATCCTAGGTGTGGAACTTGTGAAGATGAGCTTCCTCTCACAGATCCTATAAGTGAGGATGATGAAGAAGTGATAGTGAAGAATTCCTCTGAAAAGAGTGAAGAAGAGGATTCTTCCAAGGGCCACTATTCTTTTGAGGAGAAGAAATCATCTATGATGACCAAGTCCAAAAGAAAGAACTTGATCAGGAAGAGCAAAAGGAAAGCAAAGAAGGCTCAAGAAATCAAGGCTACTTTTGATGCTAAGTAGAAACAAGTTTTTATCTCTGCAGGTTTCAAAGTAGTAAGGACTGAAGACATCAACCAAGACTCCTCATCTAAGAGTCCTGGTTCATGTTCAAATCATCTCAGAGCAAAGAAGAAGACTGAGCTGCTGTGTACCACTGCTGCACAGCCTGGACCATCAAACTCCAAGAACAGTTAACAGCCCAAAAGAACTGTCTCAGCATCTACCAAGATGAAGGTGGTGAAGGGATGTGACCAAAGCCAGTCTTGCTCTCAAAATGAGACTCTTTTGAAGAAGAAAATGTTATGTGTCATGTGTGAAAATACTTCTCACATTGCTAAGGATTGCCCATACAATCCTAGAAGTACCATCCACATGACCAATACAAAGACTTCAAAGAATCTCAAGAAGTCTCAAGCTTTGGAAGGAAAGTACGTTTCCTTCAAAAGCTCCAAATAAAAGAAGAAGGTAAATGGAAAATTACCTTTGGAAGTAAAATTGGTCTCGGAAGAAAGGAGTTCTTCCGAAGCACTGAAGTCTACTGCAGTGACTGCAGAAATCTTCCGAAGGTTCAGTCATCAAAACCTGTGAAGTTCCAAAAGCTTCAAAGGTTTTGAAGGTCAAGTCCAAGAGTCCAAAGGTGGTGTGGAAGTCTAAAAAGGACGAAATGACTGAAATAAACAATCAGTTAGTTTTGGAGACCCAAACCTTTTTGGTTTTGGGCATGGTCTCATCAACAAATGGTAAACTAATAGGTTTATTGGAAACAACAGCCTGAGAGGAAGAAGATGGTGAAGAAGAGGAATCCTTTGGCTTGGACCTCCTTTTCTGTGGTTTCAACATAGGAGCATCTAATTGGTTAACTCTTCCCAATAGATATTGAACCATCATAACCAGCTGTGTCTGATTTTGTGATAAAGCTTTCAGCTCATCAGACACATTGCCAGTGGAGTTTGATAAGTTCCTATGTTGCACCTTCTTCTTCTGAGCAATCTCAGCTGTCACCTGTTTAACCCCTTCCTTTTTGGATTTCTTTGTGGACTTAAGGGTTACAGGATTTGATGTTGCTGATACAAATGTGGTCTCAAACTCAATTTTCATTTTTACCATTTTCTCTTTAATTTCCTCTTTATGCTTGAGTTTTGAACCTCTTTTGTACCAGCAATCATCTGTAAGATGATTGAACAAACCACATACTTCACATGGTTTCTTCTTCATCTTATGTTGATCATCAACTAAAGAGGGTGAAGCAACTGAAGACTTGCTCTTCAGTACTTTGGAAGCATTGTTTGCTTTCTTGACTTCCTCTTTAGTAGTCTTCAAACTCTTTCTACTGACAGTTTTCTTCTTTTCAGTACTGGCAGTAGTTGGAGTTTGAACTTCAGGTGTTAAATCCTGCTCTCTAGTCCTTTCAGGACTTTCAGAATTAACTCCTGAGTTGATCAACTCATTGATCATGTGAGTGTCAGCAGTGGAACCATCAACATCAGTTGATAGATTCTGAGAGGGCTTGGTGCTGACTTCTACTTCTGATTGTGCTGTATCAGAAAGTAGATCACACGATGAGATGGATTGGTTATTACTCTCACCATCAGATTCTACCTCTGCTCTGGGAGTAAAATCTGTAGGTGGAGCAGTGTGATTGTAACCAATACCAAACTTCACATTGGAAGCAGATTGCTTACTAAGAAGCATTTCAAAACCTTGAATGATTGTACCCATCTATCACACTCTACCTGGGTGACTGCAAGGGTTTCTTTGAGATCTTTATACTTTTCTAGAAGTATCTCTTCCCTAGCCTTATCATCAGTTATTTGGCATTTAAGTTTGTAAATCTCATCATTCTTATCATTAAGCACAGACTCAAATTCAGCTTTGCTTTTGGAAATTATTTGTTCTAGCTCAATGTTCTTGTTGATTAAAGCTACATTTGCTTCTCTAATAGATGCAAATGCTGCTATGCATGTTTCAGAACATAATTTGGCTTTTGCCTCAGAGGATACCTGTGATACCTTTGGTGTAGAGGCATTAGTGGATGAAGTATCAGCAGAATCCAAAGCCATAAGAGCTAGATTTCCAAAGGGACTTTCACTACCATGTTGACCAGCACCTGAGAACAGTTGTTCATGACCAGACAAGTCATCTGGTAAACTGCTCCAGTCAACAACTCTTGGGGTGAGAAGCTGTGTTGTTGAGGTTGAGTTTGTTGATGACATTGGGAAGGTTGTGGTTCAGGCAATGCTTGTGGTTGTTATGCCATTGGAGCTTGAACAGGATTTGGTTGAGGCATATAATAGCAGGGATAAGGATATGACATTTGACCCTGGGGAACAAAGTATGCAGGAGATCTAGGATGTGAATGATGACCAGAACCAGCAGTATGTTGCCCTCTGTTTTGTGGACTAGTACTAGGAAAAGTCACAAAGGGTGCAGAAGAGTTAGATCCAGTTGATCTACACTCTCTTGCAAAGTGTCCCAGCCTTGGCATTTGTGACACCTCAACTTACTCTTGTCAAAACCAACTTTGGTTTTGCCAGAGAGTCCAGGAATTTCCTACCAGTTTTCTTATAGAACTTCTGAGATCTGATATTAATCAATGCCATTTGGCTCAGAATATCCATCTCTTCTAGATCATCATCAGCAATTCCTTTCAAATCATCCATGATGAAGCATAGATTGTCACTATTACTACCAGAATGACTCTCAATACCAACAAATGATGATCAGAACTATTTGAAGAGAAATCAATATGCTCATCATAATTGCTTTCAGATGCAGCATATTCTGACTCATGACCAACCAAGGCAGTATTCCCTGGTACAAAGTCATCAGTGAGCTTTCCTGATGAAGACAGTTTCCTCTTCTGCTCTATCTCTCTTTCGAATGTAAGCAGTTTCCCATGAAGTTGGGTGAGAGATAGGCTATCCAGATTTGCACTGGAGCGTAGGACAATAGTGTATGTGTCCCATCTCTCAGGCAGTGATCTGAGGAACCTGTTATTCATCTGGCTATTGGTGTAATCCTGTTTCACCATTTTCAGCTCAGAGATCAAGCAGGAAAAATGCTCAAACTGTTGAGTCAGTGTCTCACCCTTTCTATGAGAGAATGTCTCATATTGTTGGGCAAGGATTTCTCTGTTGTTTGCTATGACCTCATCTGTGCCACCGAATTGTTCCTTCAGGGCATTCCAGAGATCATGAGCAGTTTCATGATGCATAAGCCCTGAATAGATTTCATTAGGCAGTGCCATGGCCAGAATTCCATGGGCTTTAGCATCAATCTCAAACAGTTTCCGATCTTCATCAGAGTATTGTTCCTTCTTCTTTGGAACCATTTGATTGGTTTCCGGATTGTTCACCATAGGCTTATGTGGTCTATGTACCACAGATTTCCAACAACCTGAACTGTTAACAGACAGGTGATGAAGCATTCTTCGTTGCCATATGTTATACTCGGTCCTAACCAGCATCGGAGGCTTGGTTGAGGAACCGGTATTCTGAGGATCATTAGAAGGAGTAGTCATCTCAGATTCAATCAAATTCAATTAAGCTAAAACAGATTTAGAACAAAACACAACAACCAATTGAACCAAGAGAGATCTCAAAATAAATGAATGAAAGCGACAGAAATTCAATAATCTATAACCAGTTCTTGCGAATATGCTAATTCAATCAAACATAGATATCAATTAGCAGTTTCAATGATCAATTGTTAGATCGATCAATGATTAACCTGCTCTGATACCACTTGTTAGGATCAGTGATCTACGTTTGATTGATTAGAGAGTATAGCAGCAGAATTCTAACAATGAATTAGCCAATTCACAAGAACGAAAAGATATTCAATGAAGAACAAAAACGGTTATAGATAGAGAGAATTCTGCAAATATATTTCATTCAATATTCACTTTCGTGGTAACAGAATGTCACACTTACAATTAGGTCGACACCTTTTATATAAGAGATGTGACGTCTGCTGATGTCACTTGATAGTGACATCTAACAGAATTATTCCAACTGAAACACAACTACTGAAGATGTCAAAACAGCTGACATCTTCTTACAAAAATACTAAGTGTTATCAGTTACTATAACTACTAAAAAACATAAAACTACTGACACTACAACGACTGAAGAACAAGCTCTTCAGTGTTTTACAAAACTACTGAAAGTAAAAACATAAAACTACTAATATCACAACTACTGAAGAAGCACTCTTCAGCTGTTGTGACAAACTACTGAAACTTCAGTACTTGGTCTTCAGACTTGAACTTCAGACGTTTCATTAGCTGATAACTTCAGTAGATATCATCAGCTGATGTCTTCAGTCTTTGTCTTCAGACTTTGTACACCAGTTGTTGATCTTCAGTACTTGTAGACTCTTCATTTGTTGTACTTCGGTACTTTTGGTCTTCAGCTTCAGCACTTGTGTTCTTCAGCTGTTCAGCTTCAGCACTTGTGTTCTTCAGCTGTTCAGCTTCAGCACTTGTGTTCTTCAGCTGTTGAACTTTAGCACTTTAGTCTTTAGCTGTTGAAGTCTTCAACACTTGATCTTCAGCTGTTGAAGTCTTCAGCACTTGTCGAAACTGCTGATGAAGCCTTCAGCAGTTGTTGTGATGTCATGTGGGACTTAGAGGTTTTCTGATCTTGGCTCATTGGTTCTTTTGGTCCAACAATACTGCTTGCTGTGTGCAAAACAGAGTTTTAGTAGTTAAGACACATGGTAAGACTCCTTATGAACTTTGGCACAAGAGGAAACCTTTCATTGGTTTTCTCAGGTCATTTGGATGTCCCTGCACCATCTTGAATACCAAAGATCAAGTTGCCAAGTTTGCTGAGAAATCAGACGATGGACACTTCATTGGATACTCTTCCCAAGCTAAAGCTTATAGAGTATACAATCTCAAAACTAGAATTATTGAGGAGTCAGCCAATGTGACTTTCAATGAGCACACACCTAGTGTGGCTGGTTCTAGTCCGGATTGGCTATTTGATCTTGATTTAGTTACCAACTGTTTTAATAAATCTTGTGAGCATGTTTCAGGATCTGCAGAAAATTTAAATACAGGTGATCCTCATCCAATATTTGAGCTAGGAAGACCTTCAACTCACACACCTTCAGCTCCAGTTGAAACTACTTCAGTAAATGAGGTTTCTATCAGCACAACAATGACAAATCCAGCTGATACATCTGGCATGCCTTCAAATTCCAGCTCAGAGGCTTCTCAACCAGATAAGACACCTCAATTGCAGAAGACAACAATGGTAATGGTGATAGTGATCAAGAATTTCTTGATGCTAATAACCATACCATAGATGACAACATCAATGATGTCACACACTCATTGGATCAAGTTAATCTTGATAAGTGTGATAATGTGGAGGATCAATCTTCAATACCAGATCTAAATTTCTCAAATTTGGATCTATCTCAGCAACTTGCTGTGATCCCTCAGCTAAGGATCCACAAGTCTCATCCTACCACAAACATCATTGGAGATGTTATCTCCGGGGTAAAGACAAGAGGGCAAACCCATGAAGCAAATGTTTGTCTTCACTCTTGTTTTCTATCCCAGTTAGAGCCAAAGAAAGTTGAGGAGGCTCTAAAGGATGGAAGTTGGGTTGAAGCTATGCAACAAGAGCTGCTTCAATTCAAAAGGCAGAAAGTTTGGAACCTTTGTCCTCTTCCTCATGGGAAGACTACCATTGGAACCAAATGGGTTTTTAGGAATAAGAAGGATGATAGAGGAATCATCATCAAGAACAAGGCAAGACTAGTTGTTCAAGGATACACACAAGAAGAAGGGATTGATTACACTGATGTCTTTGCTCCTGTAGCAAGACTAGAAGCTGTTAGGATATTCCTAGCATTTGTTGCATCCAAAATTTCAAAGTCTATCAACTTGATGTAAAGTGTGCTTTATTATATGGAGTGATTGATGAGGAGGTTTATGTCAAACAACCACCTGGTTTTGTAGATCCTGATCATCCTGATTATGTCTGCATGCTTGACAAAGCTCTTTATAGGTTGCATCAGGCACCCAGGAAGTGGTATGAGACACTGTCTGAGTATCTCTGTAAACATGGATACAGGAGAGGTACTATAGATGGAACTCTCTTCATCAAAGGAAAAGGAAAAGACATTCTGCTAGTTCAAGTATATGTGGATGACATCATCTTTGGTTCAACCAATTCAAAGCTCTGCAAAGACTTTGAAAAGCTGATGAAAGACAGATTTGAAATGAGTTCAATGGGAGAACTCAACTTCTTTCTGGGAATTCAAGTGAAGCAGGTTGAAGATGGCATCTTCATAAGTCAGTCAAAGTATGTTCAAGATATACTCAAAAGATTCAACATGACTGATTGTAAGATTGCTAAGACACCCATAGCCAGAAACCACTCCCTTGGTCCAGATCTTGAGGGGGAGTGTGTAGATGAGCACTTATACAGGGCTATGATTGGGTCTCTATTGTATCTTACAGCTAGCAGGCCTGATATCATGTTTGCTACATGTATTTGTGCAAGATATCAAGCAAACCCTAAGATGTCTCACTTAATCACTGTGAAAAGGATTTTAAGATACCTCAAAGGTGCTTCAACACTTGGTCTATGGTATCCAAAGAATCCTAATTTCAATCTGTATGCCTATACAGACAGTGATTATGGTGGTTGCAACATGACTGCAAAGTCTACATCTGGGGGATGTCAATTCCTTGGTGGAAGGGTTGTCTCATGGCAATGCAAGAAACAATCCTATGTGTCTGCATCAACTGCTGAGGCTGAATACATTGCTGCTGCAAACTGCTGTGCTCAAGTGCTTTGGATTCAAAATCAGATGCTAGACTATGGATTTAACTTCAAAGAGACTCCTATCCACATAGACAACAATAGTGCTATCTCTATCACTGAGAACCCTGTGCAGCACTCAAGGACCAAACACATCAACATCAGGTATCATTTAATAAGAGATAACTATGAAAAAGGATTAATTAAACTAGTCAAAGTTCACACAGATGAACAATATGCTGATCTGTTCAGAAAAGCTTTTGATAAACAGAGATTTAAGTATCTGATATCAGCTATTGGGATGATTAACTTTGAGTAGACTTTCTTAAAACTAATTCTAATTATTTCTTCTTAAAAAAATATGTGTGTCCTAAGTTGTCTAGTTCATCACTTTCATAAGCTCATGTTTTCTTTGAATGTAAAACTCTTTTTGAAGACTTTCCTTAGATTCTTGAAAATTTTATCATACTTCGGAAGATAACGTGTTACCTTCGGAAGAAAAATATGTCTTCAAAATAAATGACTGTCTAAGAAATTTTACCTTCGGAAGAAGTCAAAATTTATCTTCCAAAGCTTAAAAATTCTTAACATAGACACTTATTCATTTTTAAGGACTTTTTCCTTCCGAAGCAAAATTAACCATCGGAAGCTTTGTTCATTCTTATACAAAGCATCCAAGAGTTTATTTCTCTTCCGAAGCATAAATCTTCAAGACTCTCAGGAAAATTCTTCCGAAGCCATTTTAGCTTCGGAATCTTTTTCAATCAAAACTTCCGAAGACAAATTACCTTCGGAAGCTTTTCGAATTCCAAGAAAACTACTTTTTGACCAAAAAGGTAAACTACTTTTTCAGAGGTGGGACCGACATATGGATTTCAAAGTTTATCCTCTTTCATTAAACTTTATCTGAAATCCTTCTCTCTCAAATAAACCCAACGGTTTCCCCCTCTTCTATCATCTGCTTTTCTTCCAAACCTAAAACCCAAAGCTTTCTCTCTAAAATTTCTTTCCTATTTTTTTCTCTTCGTCTCTGAGCTACCTCACAATGGTTGACCTTGCTCACAGAAATGATCCTAACTTTGCCATGCAGCTACACAGACAACAAAATCAGGTTGCTCTGTTATGCTCTGACAAAGATCCTCATTTCTCAGAGGTTTGCCGTTTCTTGTCTTTGTCTCACTACTTCACCTCCCTAACCATTGATCCTCCTCTATATGAGGATCACTTGCTTGAATTCTGGAAGACCTGCCAAGAGGTCATTATGGATGGGGAGAAGGCACTGTCTGCCACAGTGCAGGGGAGAACAATCTTCATCACTCCGGCCATCATCAACCGACATCTTCAGCTGGATGATGAAGAAGGTGAAGTGTTCTTCCCAAAGGAAGCGGTTAATCATTCCTTCGAGCAGATGGGCTATGAAGGAGATTTCTCTATAAAGACCTTCAGGAAAAGGAAGGTCTTATCCCAGTGGAAATACCTGCTCCATGTGGTTATCCATAGCTTATCAAACAAGCATGGTGGATGGGACCAGATTCCTGAGGATCTCTCCTTTATAGTTCATGGAATGATTCAGGGGGTCAAATTCAGGTATTCACAATTTGTTTATACTAATTTACTTGCAAACTTAGACTCCTTAGAATACTACATGTTTCCTAGATATGTTCAACACATTCTCAACTGTGAACTGGGCTCACAGTTGAGGGAAACAAGTAATATTCTAAATCGGGACAGATGAAGCCCGGCATCTTTAAAATTATGAAGAAGCCAACTGTAGGCTTCTCAGGGGTAGAAACAACCCTAGTCCCAAAATGTTAGAGCTCATTGCTCAAGGTGACAACCTAGCAGTCCAAGCTAGTGCTGAACCCACACCTACTGCTCTCCAACCCTCTACACAACCTCAAATATCGATCACCTACCAAAGAAAATCCAAACGAACCCCTGCTCAGACTATTCAGTCTGTGGAGGCCCCCATATACTCACCAATACAGGAAGAAGTGGATACTGGAGCTCCCACTTCTCCTGAGGAGCGGACCACTCCCATTGTTTCAAGAATCAGTGATGAGGTTCCTCATGCTCACACTAATGAGCTCACTAGCCCAACAGCCTTAAGCCTTCACTCTGCGTCTCAACACTCAAGTGAACAACCTTCAGGGGACAACTACCATCCCCAGCCTTTGGATCTCAACCAACCAATTCCCAACCTATCCTTCTATACTGATGAAGACTTAGGATCCGGTGTGTACTATGAGTCTCTCTTCTCATCCCCTACTCAAAGAGAGACGAGTACCTCTGACTCTCCTCAGTCTATCCCACATCAGTCACCTATTACTGAGGTGGACACTTCTGAACTAGTTCCGGATGTCCATATGGAAGAGGCTCTCACTTTTGAAAGTGATTACATCATTCAGACCTCAACCATGGCAACTCTGCCCTCTGGCATCTCAACTGAGGCTGCTAGTGAGCAGAGGAAAACCAGCAGCCAAAAAACTCAAGCTGGTGGTGAGCGAGAGGACTTTGGTCCAATCATCTCATCCCCTAGTGATTCTTCTGATGAAGATGAGGGAAACTTGAGACTAAAGGTGCAGAAATTGTCAAAAACATGCACCTATTTAGTCTCTAAGGTTAGTCACTTGGAATCTCAGGTGACTACCTTACAAAACAGGGTCAATGATCAGCAACTTCAGATTTCATATCTAAAGGAAAAACTAGTTGGGAGACCTTTAAGGAGAGCTCAACCAGGAACACAAGAACCTGTGGAAGTGATTGACTTATCCTCCAGCTCACCTATACAAGTGGGTGATGCTACCAAAGAGGGGGAGAAAGTTATTACAACCACAGAACCTGGGAGTTCTTCAAAGAGAATGGACATAGAGGACTCACCATCCTCACTTGCTGTTGTGCATTCTCAGCAACTTCCTCAAATTCACATTAATGTGGACTCTATAGACTCAATCATCAGGAGTCTCTTTGAGGAAGGTATACCAAGGGCTGTCTCATCTCCACCACAAGGAACTGGCAACTACATCATAAGGTGGAGGTATGATGAGGACAGAAGAGCCCTTATACTTCACAGAGTTCAAGGCCAACAAGAAGTCTTTCAGTTCCAAAGCCTGAGCTTCTATGAAAGACTGGATTTAGTCAACATGCCACTTGTCAATCCAAGCAAATCTAGACAAGCTGACAGGCTGGCTCAAAGAATCCAAGACAGGATCCTTGCAGAGTTCTCTCTAAGAAGGAGACTTAGGCAATCAGGCAATGTCATCGGTCAACAGGATGTTGAGGTGGACCCTAAGATTAGTTTCATAGGGGAAACCTTGGCTGAAGGCCTAGTGGCAGAACCTGAGACCCTTGTCTCACCATCAACAACTGCTGCAGAGGTCCAAACGCCATCTGAGACACCTGCTGGTGAAGGTGTTTCTCAGCCTCTCTCTGGCCAGAGCATGGAAGCTACACCAAGCAATGAAGGCCAAGCCTCAATCCACCTGAGTCACAAAGGTCTGTTGGTGACAAGGGAAAAAGATAATGACTCCTGAGCAAATGAGGAGGAGAGAGAGAGAGGAAAAGGAGGCTAAGGGGAGAAAGTTCTTCTGGGTCATCTAAATTCATGCAAGCTGCAATCAGGGCTGCCCCCAGACCAAATACTAAAGATGATGAGTTAAGGGCAGTCAGGATTACCTATTTACAGACGAGGAACTACGATGTTGATGAAATCATCTCCCTCCCCTTAGAAGAATTGAATGAACTGGCTGACATGGAAGTGTCAAGAGAGATAAAGGAGAAAGAGGATGCAAGGTTACTTCACCAATTCAAAGAGGAAAGAGACGAAAAGACTTTACAAGCATACCCCCACTCTCTCTCCAGTTCAAGAAAGTCCTGCACAGGAAGATGTGGGTTCACAAGAACCTCAGGTAGATAAAGAAGAGGATAGAATCAAAATGATAAACTACCTGTGTGCCACAGGCTTCTATCAGGCAAATGCACTTCTTCCCCTGTCCTATGACTTCATTGAGTTCGAGTACTTAAAACAACTTGAGCTTGAGCTAGTCAAAGAAAGAAAAACAACCAAAAGGAAGCTAAGGGAAGAAGCTGCAAAGTCAAGAGCCATCATTCAAAAGAATGCAAAGAAGTCTGCTGACAGACAACTGAGACACCTGCTGGTGAAGGTGTTTCTCAGCCTCTCTCTGGCCAGAGCATGGAAGCTACACCAAGCATGAAGGCCAAGCCTCAATCCACCTGAGTCACAAAGGTCTGTTGGTGACAAGGGAAAAGGATAATGACTCCTGAGCAAATTGAGGAGGAAGAGAGAGAGAGGAAAAGGAGGCTAAGGGGAGAAAGTTCTTCTGGGTCATCTAAATTCATGCAAGCTGCAATCAGGGCTGCCCCCAGACCAAATACTAAAGATGATGAGTCAAGGGCAGTCAGGATTACCTATTTACAGACGAGGAACTATGATGTTGATGAAATCATCTCCCTCCCCTTAGAAGAGTTGAATGAACTGGCTGACCTGGAAGTGTCAAGAGAGATAAAGGAGAAAGAGGATGCAAGGTTACTTCACCAATTCAAAGAGGAGAAGAGACAGAAAAGACTTTACAAGCATACTCCCACTCTCTCTCCAGTTCAAGAAAGTCCTGCACAGGAAGATGTGGGTTCACAGGAACCTCAGGTAGATAAAGAAGAGGATAGAATCAAAATGATAAACTACCTGAGTGCCACAGGCTTCTATCAAGCAAATGCACTTCTTCCCCTGTCCTATGACTTCATTGAGTTCGAGTACTTAAAACAACTTGAGCTTGAGCTAGTCAAAGAAAGAAAAACAACCAAAAGGAAGCTAAGGGAAGAAGCTGCAAAGTCAAGAGCCATCATTCAAAAGAATGCAAAGAAGTCTGCTGGCAGACAAAGAATGATGAGCTTCTTGAAGTCATATGGATCTCCGGAAGGAGACTTGGTCCCATGTCTCTATCTACAATGGATGAGCATATAAGGGTGATCAAGCAGAAGATTAAAATGGTGAATTGATTGACTTGCACTCTCTTCCAAGTCAAGTCCCACCTGAAGTGGAGGTCAAGTTTGAACAACCAGAGACACCTGAACCAGAACCTCCAGCTGAGCCTCAGCAAACTTCATCTTCTGATCCAAGACAGGGTCAAACTCCCTCTCCTTCTGAACCTGTGAGGGAGGAACACCCAACTGAGAAAGACACTGATGATCAACATGGTGCTGCAGACCAGTCTTCTCAGTTAAAGACATTAAAGAGGAAGAAGAAAATGGCTTCTAAACCAAAGATTAAAAAGAAGAAGCCAAAGTCATCTACCTCTACACCCCAGGCTGAATCAGATCAACCTGAGGAAGTGCATGATGAGGCAACCAATCAACTCCTATGTAAGTGGCTCCTCTAGCAACTGAGACACCTATCTTGTCCTGGACTTATTCTACCAATCCAGAAAGATGGCATGTTGTCAGATATCAAGGTGTTGAGAATGTCTACTCCTGGCAAGACATAATCAACTTACCTCTACATGATCTCTTTGAAATGAGAAGATACTATGAGAGTCTTGATGATCCTGACCACCAAATGAAGAAAGGAATGGTCTTGATTGTACTGAAGACTACCAACATCTGAATATCTTCTAAGTGTTTTGGTAGCATTAGCCTAGGGGGAGTTTGTAAGCATTCCTTAAGTCTGATGCAACCCAAAACATCCAAAGTATCTCAGCAACATGCACTAAGTACTGAAGTGAAGAATGCTTCGGAAGTTTTACACTACATTAGAAAACATTCTAAGTGTAAAATCTTCCGAAGTCAAGACCAATATCTTCCGAAGCCAAACATGAAGTCTTCCGAAGCTTCAAGAGACAAAGTCTTCCGAAGCTTCACCCTATGAAGACAGATTTCTTCCGAAGACTTTTAGTACACATGCTTTATCTTATGTACTGTTCCATAAAGCACCTTTTCCGCTACGTCTCTGATAAGTCACTAACTTACAAGAGTTGGTGAAAAGGTCCATGCTTTTGGTAACTGTACATTGAGGTCTTGAGTCTGAAACTTTCCACTTTATGTACTTTATCCTTGTTGTAATGTATAAGGATGTGAGCTATGGCATGTCATAGTCACAAGGTCAAAAGGCAGATATGCCTTTTGATTCTACAATTGATTTTGTTAGTGTCTAGTCAATTGTATCCAGCTGGCTTTCATAGTATAGCCGGCTGTAGGTTGTAGTATAAGTTTTTCAAGTTTCTTGTATCTTTAACATACTTTGTAACACTTGTAAAAGAACTTGAGAAAGCAATATACTGCATCCTTGAAAACCATATTCTCCTGTTCTGTCTCTTGCTTTACTTGTGTTCTTTGTATCACTTTTGGTTAACCCAGTTTACTGTTTGATTAGAGTTTAGATAATCTCCTCATTGTGTCGTTGTGTTGTAATTGTGTTCAAACCCTTAAACGATCCTGCAGGAATATGCTGCAATATTGAAAACCATATCACTATGTATGTTGCTCTTGTGTTCTATCTCTTAATTACTTGTGTTCTTAGGGTCTTCATTTGTGGTCAATGCAATTCACCGTTTGTTTAAGTTTAGTTACTCTGCTCTTTGTGTTGATGTGTTGTATTTGACCACCCTTCAATGGTCCTACAACCATGCTAATGGTTCAGTCGTACGAGAGAAAACCCTAACCTATAATACCACCTAATTGTGGAAAAACGTAACAATTCGAATACCTATGCACATAATTGTACCCTAGCCATCCAGAGACTCAAGAAAACATGTTCCAAGTTCATAGATCGTAGTTGATCTTGTTCTAATCGTTCTTAATTTTTCTTTAATCGTTAGATTGATTTGAACTGCTTTCTCACTGATTGGATCGCCTATCAAATAGGATTCCACACTATTTGATCTGGTATACATGCATTATCAGTTAGTACTCCATATGAACATGGTCCCTAACAAGTTTTAAACATAAAAGAGTCATTGGGAAATTTTTCAGAAAAAGCATACGATGGTTTGTTTGTTGGATATTCTTCAACATCTAAATCTTATAGGATCTATATTCCACAACATAACATTGTGGAAGAAACTCCTAATGATCCTTTAATGAATCTGTATTTACTAAAATAGTTAAAGGTTCATCTTGTTTGTTTAACATAGATGCTCTAACTGAATCATTTAACTATGATTATTTGAATAATGCAGGATCTAATGAAGTATGTTATTCATTTATTCCACCTCATATGAATGAAGTAACATTATCTGCTGATCCTCCAAGGATACACACATCCTCAGGTGGAAACACTTCAGCAATAGCTTCTAACACTGCATGTGGAGATGAACACTATGCATCCGGAGATGTGAATGTTGTCCCTACAATAGGTCCATGCTCTCAAGTGAATACACCAAACATTGAAAATGTTTCAAGTCCTCACTTATCATCCGGAGAAGTTCTTGTAACTCCTACGGAAGAGCAAACTGATTCTGGAGAAGCCACTACAACACCTGCAGAAGACAATAATGATGCTACTGATAATCAAGCTACTGAAGATCATTCAACACCACATGTTGAACATTTTGACAACTTCCTAAACTCTGAACCTAGTTTGGATCAGACTGCAACAGTGGATATGACTAACCTAGAATAATCTATTCCAGTTGAATAAACTCCATCAACAAGAATCTATAAGACTCATCTAGTCAACAACATCATTGGAGATCTTACAAAGAGAACTACAAGAAGTCAAAGTGGTACTGCCAACATTTGAATTTTCAGTTGTTTTCTTTCACAAGTGGTTCCTCCAAATATCATTGGTACTTTAAAGGACAATAGCTGGATTGAAGCTATGCAAGAAGAGATTCAACAATTTAGAAAGAAAAAAGTATGGTCTCTAGTTGATTTACCTGAAGGTTAACATCCTATTGGAACAAGATGGCTCTATAAAAACAAACTGGATGATAGAGGGATTATTGTAACAAATAAAGGAAGGTTGATTTCTCAAGGATACACACAAGAAGAGGGGATAGACTATGATGAAGTTTTTGCACTAGTTGAAAGAATTGAAGCCATCCTAGCTTATGAATCATATAAGTTCATTGTGTATCAGATGGATGTCAAGTGTGCGTTCCTATATGGGAAAATTGATAAGGAGGTGTATGTGTCACAACCCCCTAGTTTTGAAGATCCTCATTATCCAATAGGGTA
The DNA here is from genome assembly GCA_025506515.1 of Flaveria trinervia. Lineage (NCBI taxonomy): Eukaryota > Viridiplantae > Streptophyta > Magnoliopsida > Asterales > Asteraceae > Flaveria > Flaveria trinervia. The sequence goes on from CM046447.1 coordinate 26,065,500, forward strand.
TACAAGCTTGACAAAGCCTTGTATGGTCTTCACCAAGCACCAAGAAAGTGGTATGAAACACTATCATCTTTCCTGCTCAAGCATGGCTACAAAAGGGGAACCATTGATTAGACTCTCTTTCTCAAACAAGAGCATCAAGATCTCTTAGTTGTTTAAATATATGTTGATGGCATTATATTTGGATCAACTAATAAGAGATTGTGTGTAGATTTTGAAGAATTGATGAAATCTAAATTTCAGATGAGCTCAATGGGAGAACTAACTTTCTTTCTTGGTCTTCAAGTTCATCAAAAGACAGATGGGATATTCATCAATCAAGAAAAATACATACATCAAATTTTGAAGAAATACAATCTTGCTAATGTATCCTTATGAAAAACACCAGCCTCAACAATTGAAAAGATTGTACTTGATCCTTGAGGAAAATCTATTGATCAAAGATTATATAGATCAATGATATGATCTCTTATGTATCTAACTGCTAATAGACCTGACATTATGTTTGTTGTGTGTGTGTTTGCTAGGTACCATTCTAATCCAAAGGGTCTCATCTGAATGCTATGAAAAGGATGTTCAGATATCTCAAAGGAAAACCAAGACTTGGTCTTTGGTATCCAAAAGATGGTGACTTCACACTCTACTCATATTTAGATAGTGACTATGGTGGATGTAACAGCAATAAAAAATCCACAACTAGTGGATGTCAATTCATCGGACCAAGACTAGTATCATGGCAATGCAAGAAACAATCCAATGTATTTGTATCCATAGCTAAGGTTAAGTACATAGCTGCTTCAGCTGGTTGCTCTCAAGTTCTTTGGTTACAAAAAAAATTGCTTGACTGTGGTTACAACTTCCTTCAAACTTCAATTTACATAGATAATTCTGCTGCTATGTTTATAACTGCTAACCCTATGCAACATGGTAAAATGAAACATATTGAGATAAGATACAATTTTTGAGAGATTGCTCAGGAAAGTGTTTGATTAAGTTAGTCGAAGTGGATACAACAAATTAGCTTGCTGATTTATTCACTAAAGCCTTTGATTTAGTCAGATTTAATTTTCTAGTTGAGTCTCTGGACAATTAACTTAGATTAATAAATTTTAACAAACACAGAAAAAAACATGTGTCTGTAATTTGGTGTAAATAGATTACCTTTGAAAGAAAGTTTTGATGTGCCTTCCGAAGCAAATGATGCTTCAGCATGAGATATGCATGGGAAATGATACTACACTATATCTTTGCTTATTCCTAAATTCTTAAATATCCTCAAAATCTGAGCAAGTTTCTTGATATGTGAATAGGTTCATGTTGAGTGGAAACTACACTCAGTGCATGCCAAACATAATGCAAAGTGACTGTTTGTGGGAAACTTCATTTTGAGGATACAGAAAGTGAGTCTTATTCTGATGTGATCAAATCACTCATCTAAGCACACTATGTAATGACACTTTATAATATCTATCCTTGTAATTCATACTCCCTCTATTTTGTGTAAACAAAGACCGATCACCATGTTGTATATCAGTTACCAAATGGTGAAAAGATCATGATCCTTATCATCCCTCTGTTTTGTGTAAACAAAGACCTAGGTTAAAGGCACCTCTGTTATACATGAGTAAAGACCTGGTGACCTGATGATGATGATATCTATGCTCTCAAAAGAATCCTATGTGATCAATTGTATATTAATCTAGAGCTTTTATATCAAAGCATTAATGAGATGTCCAATGCGTCTTAAGATAGACCTTATAACTTCAAGTACATAGTTATTAAGTGTGAAAAAAATGATGATTTGACTCGCAAGGGGAGGACAAAATCATCAAGAATTGAATGTGAAGCCCATAACAGTTATTTCCTAATCAACATGAAAACATGATAAACAACATGCCTAGTGATACATTAGCTCTTGTATGGATTTAAGTGGAAATATACTTGAAATCAGAACTACGTTCAGGTATCAATTCAACAAAATAACTAATCAGGACGAGGCTTAGTATTATAGTATGTCACACCCCGACCGACGGCAGAATCATCAAGGCGACGAATGTGAAACGATTGTTCATAGCACATGGAACTAAATATGTTGTAATATTATTAAATATTATTATTCATTAAACAATAAAAGTCAATTAAGTCATTACAATACACAAAATATAAACAACAACATAAGACTTTCATTTAACTAAGTCCAAGTCCTATATGAGCAAGAAGAGTATCCTCAAGTATCAAACCTAAAACATGTTAAAAATAAAGGGTCATCTTTGAAAGTTGGTGAGTTTCCATGGGTTAAACACACGCATATATATACATATACAAAGGTTTACAAGTAGCAATTCATGTCAATGGTTATGAGTTAGCAAGTTTATAGAACACATACAGTTACAACCAAACCTCGACTTGATTACAAGTTTATAATATTGGCTAAGTGTACTTGGTTCCCATGATGAAAAAGCATACGTCATCAGGAGCTGGCAATACATCGGCTTTAGCAGCAAATAGGCTTGTCAGGCCCAAAGATCTAAGACGTCGTCAGGCTAGCAATAGTTAATGATTGTAAACAAAATATGTATCTCATATAAGACTTACAATAACACAAATAACCATGACAAAAAGGTAAAGATGAACTGTATGTGCATTTACAAGTATCAAAATGTTTATAAGGTTAACATGTTTCACCCCAAATGGTGTGAAATAAAGTAAAAACGGGCATGGAGAACTCACATTGAAAACTCATAAGATGAAGGATGCACTTAAGATAATAATAAGAAAATAAGATGGTTCCAATGATTCCTTCACGATTCAACCTAAGATTTGGTGTCTTAAGGTTAGAATAAAGATAAGATTAGCGACTAAATATGAATTAGGGTTTCGATTGAAATTTGGGGATTTTAATAATTAAATCAAATAAAATGTAGTTATACAATCGTTTATGTTTTGGTTTAATAAAAATGTTATAAATCAAATAAGACCAAGAATGATAATGAATGATTCAATGATTTAGTTTATTAATTTAATAAAGATTAAATATGATGTGTGAAAAGAAATAATTAATTTAAATATTAATTATCTAACATTTGGTAAAGATAATTGAATGAATTACGAAATTATTTAAAATCATTTTATATGATTTCTTATAAGGGTCTTATAATAATAAAGCCTTAAATTAACAATAATAGTATATTATATCGTCTTATAAATTTGAAGAATTAAGTAACAGTTTAAAGAATAAATTTATAAACTAATTATGATATATTATGGTTAAATGAATAGATGAATAACTAGTTATTTAAATGATTATTTAAATAACTATTAAATAATTATTTATTTAACATATAGATTTGTAATGTTTCAAAATAATCCACATTTGAACTATGATAGGTTTATAACATTTAAATTACATAATATAATTAATAATATTTTATAATCCTTGTTATTCTTTAAAGTAAATAATTTGAAAATCATAAGTTTTAAAACCTTTAAAATTAATCTAACAATTTCAGAAATGTTTTTGTTAATGAAATAATTTATTTTGATTTTATAATATGATAATTCTTTTCTGAATTATAAAATGTAAAAAATCTAATTAAAATCAAAAGATGATGGAGGCCCGGTTCAAACCTGAGACCTCTTGGTTATAATCCACGCCAGTTACAGTTGGGCTACAACCCGATCTAGTTAAAAGCCCCATTACAATGTTTAAAACTATTAGTTTCAAAAACCCTCAATTCACAAGAACCCTAGAATCAATTTGGATCAAATTGACCATGAATTTGAAGTTTTTAATGGAATTAAAGTTAGGGTTTTTGTTTGTTATAAACATACAAACATGATTGTATGTTTAATTACCTGAATTGAAGTCGAAATCGATGACAACAAGAGCAGATACAGTCGCGGCAACATTGAATTCAAATCAAGGTGCATATAGTAATGATAAACCAATTAATTTAGTACGAAGCTTCTAAGGGTGTTTAGAATTCAAAGCCCTCTAACAATTTTAAGTTATCATGCTTTGAGGGTATTTGTCGACTAGGTTGTAGGTCCTAGATGAAGATGATGATCAAAAGGATTGATTCTGTATTCTATTATTGAAATTGAAATTGGGTTTGATTCAAAGGAACTTATTCTATGGTTCCAATATGATTATATAGCCCCGATAACAACTATTTCATGTTGACAGTTTCACGGTTTGAATCGTGTACCTCGGATTTCATTTGAGATAACTAACAGGAGTTACATTGTAATTAAGTGCAGTTTGCAATTCAAATTGATTACAGTGATGATTAGAATTCATTTAACCGAGTAGTTTGTTCAATAATAGCATTGAAACCGCTCATGGTTGATTGCAAGTCTTCGGTTTCAACATAACGACAGGGACATTCAATGGAAATGATATATGGGTTCGAAACTGTCGAGAACATGGTTTGTATAAGTTTAATTTGGTTTTAAATGATCGATAATGCTTGATTTAGCTAACCGGAGGTTGCCGGAGATGGCCGGATAAACGTCAGGAGGAAAACGGGGTGGGGGGTTGGGTTTTGTTTGAAGAATTTTAGGTTTACAACTTAGGTCCCTCAAGTATTCAGTTTAGTTATTTTATGTAATAAAGTTTTTATTTCAAGTTTTTACAAATTACAAATTCAACCCTAAATTTTGTAACACCTATTTGAATAATACATCAAATTAATCATTTAATAAAACTCATAAACTTTATAATTTGATTATTTATTTTTCAATAATTAAAAATTCATAATTACTACTAATAAAACTTTATCCATTTTATAACCTTATAAGCTTTTAATACATCTTTTCGATTTAATTGTTTATTGTAAATTGATTTATAAAACTTTATAACTTTATGAATAAGAATTATCTATAAGTCCATAAATTGAGACAAGTTGTTTAGATAATTAATAAATAAATAATTCATAATGTGAGCTGCAAATTTAATGCATTTGACCCATTACAATTATTATAATAATTTATAATAGAACTTAAAAATTGGATTTTAACTTGGAAAAATGGCGGATGTTACATAGTATGATCCCATCATATGTGTATATATGCTTGTGCATTATCATACAGTTACACAGCACTCATGATATTCTTCATAGAAATTTATCATAAATGCATTCTGTCATCATCAATCACAGATTTAGGAGGAGTAGAATTCATGAAGAAAAGTTAATCAATCAACAGATTTGTCTATTTCATTATCAATTTGAAGGAATTGGAACTTGAGCACCAACTTAGCTCCGATACATGAAGTGTTTAAAATTTAAACTTTCTTGTGCACAATTGTCATGAATAAAAAGTCAACAAGGTCTAAAAGCATTAAATGATTTTAAGCAGTGGACTTGGACCATACAATAAAATAAGTTTATCTTCACAGTGCTCTTCTAAACTTTAGCAGAAGCTACAATGCCATCTTTAGCATCAACAGAAGCTACAATGCCATCTTTATCATTAGCAGACACTATAGTGTGGAAATTTAAATTTGTCTATCCGTAGATTGGTAAACTACGGATGAGAAAAGTTCATAAAGTATAATCTAATTTCATAGTTTGGTAACCTATGAAAATTTAAGTTATACTTAATCAGCAAAAGTTGTTAAGTCATCCGCAGATGATATATGGAGTCCGTAGATAATGTGCAGAAGAACCAAGAACTGTGGAGAAGTTAAATTGTTGAGGGTCCCACTTTATTAAATAAATAAAACTAATGTGTCTAAGAAAGTATAAATGATGTTCTTTGACTTCAATATTCATTATTCACTTTTTCAGAACACTTTTTCAGTCCTAGAAAAACACGCACTCAACAAACTTTTCCACCTTTCTTTATCATTCAAATTTCTGAATCAAAACATCAAACAAACACATAATCGTGTGTTCTGATCACTGCGTTCAAGGTAAAAATATCGTAATGTTCAAATATGAACCGTCTGATTCTTGTCTAATCTCACAACTGTTCGTATTCTCATATCAATAATGTGATTCTAACAAAATCTTCTTTATTCTCATGAACAGATGGATAATCAATTTGCGAAAAAGCACAATGTGTGTGCTTTCTTAAACTTGGATGACCCTAATTCAGAAGGGTTTCAAGACATCATTAGATTCCTAGGAAGATCCGGGCTGTTCTATGCCTTATCAGTAGAACCCGTGATTCATCAATCGCACATTACTAATTTCTGGAACTCTGCACATATAGAAGAAGATGGAGAAGTTATCGTGGCAGAAGTCAAGAACCAAAGATTGAGGATGACTGAGCAGACCATAAGGAGGAATCTTGAGTTTGGAGAACAAGAAGTTGGTCATAATGATGTGTTCAAGAATGAATACATAGAGAAAGTGTTTTTACTGATGGGGTATGATGGTGATTTTGCCAAGGGGGAGATCAAGAAAGGAAGATTATGCAAGCCATACCGATTCCTATGCCATACTTATCTTAAGTGCATATCCAACAAGATGTTGGGCTCGACAGATTCTCAAGGCACATATCATGAGGGATCATTGGCATCTTTAAAGGAAGAACATACAACTACTCAAAGTACATCTTCAATTGTCTATGTGACCACATCAAAGTGCAAAAGGATGACAAAATTTTCATGTTCCCAAGGTTCCTACAACTGATAATCAATGGTGAATTGCCTGGAATAGAAAGAGATGGAGATGTGTTGGTGCAAGCTCATTTGGGTAGGTCTGTGTTGAACAAGATCAGTGGAAGGTGTGAGGAGGAGACATGCCCATGTTTGCTCATGTGGTTTGTCAGGATCAGTGATCACAAGTTTGATGTAATAGAGTGTAACGCAGCGGAATAAGAACAAGAATTAGACAAATTGTAGCAAGAATTTGATACTCATATGCATTAAGAACAAATACGGTTATAACGAGAGAATATTTCTGTAACAAGGAATGTTTCAATAATATTGAATATTTCTGATCAAATCATTCATTTATTACAATAGGTTGACACTCCTTATATAGAGTGCAATCGCTGCTGTTATCACGGGAAAGTGACAACTGGCAGATCTATTACAAAAATAACTAACTCTTAACAAACTACTAAAATGTTCACAACTACTGAGAACATATCAGAGTGTTAAGTACACAATAAGAAACTACTGATAATAAACTACTTAAACTACAACGACTGAAGAACAAGCTCTTCAGTCGTTTTACAAAACTACTGATAAATATAAAACTACTTATGAGCAAAACAACTGAAGAAGTATTCTTCAGCTGTTGAGTCAAACTACTGAAAAGATAAAACATAAAACTACCAAAAGGTAAACCGTCACAACTACTGAAGAAGACCTCTTCAGCTGTGGTGACAACGTCTGATACTTTGGTCTTCAGCACTTGTGTCTTCATACTTTGTCTTCAGCACTTGTGTCTTCAGACTTTGTCTTCAGCACTTGTCTTCAGCACTTGTGTCTTCAGACTTTGTCTTCAGCACTTGTCTTCAGACTTTGTCTTCAGCACTTGTCTTCAGACTTTGTCTTCAGAACTTGTCTTCAGCACTTGTCTTCAGCTGTTGTGGTCTTCAGTAGTTTTTTTTACGTCTGTGAGACTTAAAGGTTTTTCTGATTCGGCTCATTGGTTCTTTTGGTCCAACAAACTCCCCCTGAACCAATGCAGCCAAAACCTTTAACTTTATAAGGTCCCACTTATTGTTTGCAGAATGGTTGGTCTTTTTCCTTCTTGATCAGTTGAGAAGATGACCCATATAAGCACTGGCCTGGAAATGAGTCTCTGATGATTTGGTTGGCAATGTATGGATGGGAGCTCTGTATGGGGAATTGGACACTGAGCTGTTCTCCCATCCATGAGACTCACTTCCCATGTATAAGCCTGTAGGATTCTCTGGTGTATGCTCTGAGAAACATAATTTGTTTTTCCATGGTCAGGTTCTCGGCTTCACCATCAAACAATCCTTCACGCCCATACAGCTCTGAGATGTACTTGGCCTGTTTACCATTTTTGAGCTCAACTGTTGTAATCTGTCTGTATGCAAACTCATCAGGATGAGTCTCTTCAAGTAACAGACTGAGCTCATTTTGTTTGAAGTTCTCAAGCCTCTTGTAGACTAACCCCTTTTTAATAATTCTGTTCTCTAACATCTTTTGGGGTGGCTGTTTAGTCTCATAGGCCTTCTTGAAATCTTTTACAATCTCCCAAGGTGAAACTACAAGGACCACTGTGATCTCTTCATCTACGATCCTTTTACTTGGCCCTTGTATCTCGAAGGAATGTCTTTCTTTACAATCCTGTGAGCCACCCTAGGATCAGGCCATACTCTCACCTTTTCCTTCTGATATTGAAATGTGTTGGCAAGGGTGTACAACCTAGAGCTTCTTTCTTCATACTAATTATTGATGAAGACGCAACATAAGTTTTGTCGATGCTTTTCAACACTCATCATCATGAAGCCTTTGCTGCTGCTCTTCTTCAATCTTTACTCTCACAGTTTCCATCTGTGAGGTGGAGTGATGGGCATGGGTTTGGCTTTAGCGAATGTTAGGACTACAGACAGAGGCAGCCTATCTTCTTCCACATCATCCTCTTCTTCTTCTAGCCTCAACACCGTTCTCTTCTTCTTCTTGGGTGCATCATCGGCTGTTGGTTTAAAGGGTAAGGGAGTTGGTTTTGTGGGTTGTGATTGTGGTTGTTTTGGAGAGGGAATGTTGACAGGCTGAGTTAGCATTTTGGAGTGAGTGTTGCTTTTGACTGTTTGGCTAGCTCAGTCCTGCTCCCTGCTCCTGCTTCATTCAAAGCTTCGACTACTAACCCCTTAGTGTATGCCTCAGACGAACAGATCTTGGAGGTTATGGCCAAGATACTGTCCCTGGTCCATGATTTAATCTCGATCAATGATCTCCCAAGATATTTTGCAATGAATCTGATCATGATCTCTAGTCTCCTCTCTTTCTAATGCATCATAACTTGCCCATCTTGAGTTAATTTCTTCAACTTCAAGTCTCCTGATCTCTGAGTCAAGTTGTGCAGTATCGAACCCTTGTCTATAGAGTTGATCAATAATGGCATCCATTGATTTACTATGAGTAGCATCTGCCATTTTGATCATCTCATCGAGTTGGAGCTCTTTCTCTTTTCCTTCACCCTTCCTCTTCTTATATGTGACATGAAAGTCTTTGTGACTTTCACTCACTTGATCATTTTTGGTTTCCTTCACAGACTCCTCTTCCTCCTCAGTTTCCTTTTCTTTCAGTTTGCTCTTCCTCTTTGCTTTCACTGACTGACTCTCCCCCTTTTTGGTTGCATTGGTTGCAAGGGTTTGAGTAGCAGAAAGCCTTGTGCTCACAATCTCCTCCACCAGGGGTTGTATGATTGAGGGAAGCCTCTCATCCATGGTTTTGATCACAATGTTTGTGATCATTGGGGTGATGAGAGGTAGAGTTTGCTGAAAGATAGCAACTGTTTGCTCAGAGGGGTTTGTCCCTGAGAAGCAGTGCCAGAACAGAAGCTGGTGGCTTGGAAGTTTTGAGTGGCTAGTGTATGGGAGACCTTCAGGTGAAGGTTCCATCTGTGGGTTTTTTTTGTAGCAGATGGACTTGCTTCTTGAGAGAATTGATCAAGTAGTCTTTGTAGTCTACTGACTTCTTCCTCAAGAATTGTGTTCTGGGCCAGAACATCATAAAAGAAGCCCAGGTCATCATCAGCAGATACTGAATCACCTGACCTCCTGCTTGTAGCAGGATGTACATGCACCGGGTGTAGACCAGTTTTAGCATGTGCCCCTTTTTCTTGGAACTGGGGACTTCAGCCTCAGGACTATGTCCTTCATCAGCTGTTGCCTCTAGTGAGGTCTTAGCTATGTTACCAGCCTCGTTCTGATCATGTGCTGATTCAGAAGAGGTGGCAGCCTCACTAGATGTTCTAATCTCCATGTCCACACCAGGAGATAGAACGTGTAAACCCCGGTGCTGTGGTTTGTCAGAAGCATGGTGATCCTCGTCCTCAATAGCTGTGGTTCTTCCCTTTGTTGTGGTTGTTGGGGAGGAGGAGAGGCATGCAGCTGAGTCAGCATGTTTGCAATGATAATGGTTGGACTTTGGGGGGCGGTTGCATGGGGACATGGGGTAAAAGCAGTGTGCACCTAGGGAAAATGGTGCTCTTCAATGGCAATCTCCTCAAATGAGGAAGATCCCAGATGTTGGGTACCACTTCTGTGGTTGCTGCAGGCTCCTTTTAAGAAGAATCCTGAGCGGATGTGGCTAGGAGAGTCCTTATATCCACTAGGGGGTTATAACCAGTGGATATAGCCTGCGTTTGTGTTGCAGGGGCATCCTCAGGGGACTCATTTCCCTGAGTAGCCTTTTGGTCTTCTTTTTAGTGGGTTTGGTGGGGACTTTGGATTTGGAGGTGGTGGCTGTGGGTTCCAGCTGCGTGGGTTTGCGCAGCTTGGCAGCCATTTTGAGTGATTGGTCAGAGTTGTGCCGGGAGTATACTTCAGGCAATACAGCCATAGCAGGGATTCCCAGGCCACAAGTCCCTCAGCTTGAAGCTGGTTTTCAATTATGGCCATTATGAACCGAGGATATATATCCAACGGTTAGCAGTTTGTTTTTGCGCCATATCCTTGAGCTCTAAAAATAGTATTTCAGAAAAATTTAAAGGTCGTTGCTCAAGGATGGAGTATATTACCTGTTGCCACTTGTGGACATTTGATCCCATGATGACGTCTTGGAGGCAAGACATACATTTATCATATGAAATATGAGACGTTCGGCATCCGAGAAATGTTTCTTCAGTAAGGTAGATGCACTCAGGTTACCCTGGTATCCATGGTGGGCAAATGATTGATCTGTTGTGCCCTTTGGATAACCAGTGGGAAAGTAGCATCATCCAGATTAAGGGTTTGGCGAAGAGTGTCTGGAGTGATAACCACTTTTTGGCCATGGACAAACGATTGAAGAGACTCTGTGTCGTTCTCCTCAGAGACCAAGGTGACGTTTGTCCAGATTGGGTAAGGGATTCGGCATATATGGTGGGGTTTACCAGAAACGCCGGTTTGTAGGGTGATTGAACCATTAAATCAATGGTGTTGTGAAACTTGGTCCAGTATGGCGATTTGGTGAGATGTGCGACACAGTTGTGTCGTGGTTTTAGTTGCATGGTCGCCATTGATGAAGAGAAGGTAGAGAGTTTTTGAACGTTAGGTTTGAGAAGAGAAGATAAAAACTCTGAAGGTGTGATAAGGTATTTAAAGGGTCGGGTTAGAAAACGACTGAAGGTTTTGGTGTGAGTCATCAGTTGTTGAAACTACTGATGACGTGGTATTAACCGTCAAATGTTGACACAGCTAAAGTCTCTGATTTGGTCATCAGTAGTTATAAAACTACTGAAGACATTTTTGACTTCAGGTGATGAAACAACTGAAGACTTGGTATTAGTCATCAGTAGTTGTGAAACTAATGAAGACAGTGGTTTTGTCAGCAGTTGTTGTAAGCAGCTGAAGACTTGGTGTTAGTCTTCAGTAGTGTAAACTACTGAAGACAGGTTTGGCTTCAGTTGTTTTGAAATAGCAGTTGTAGAAACAACTGAAGAGAAATTACTCATCAGTTGTTTTCGTCAAGTCTTAGCTTTTCAGCTGTTTCATACTGTCCTCAACACTTACTCATCAGACTTTGCATCTGCTTTTCAGGTGTTTCATAGGACGTCAGTACTATCTGTTTGTACTGATTTTAGTAGTTGTAACTACATCAGTAGTTGTAACTACATCGGTAGTTTAGAACAGATAAAGTACTTCAGTACTTGTGAGGCATTTAGCCTTCAGTAGTTATAAAAACTACTGAGGGTGAAAGAACTCATCAGTACTTATATGTGACATGGTTACCAATGATCACCAGTCCTTATTACTAAGATCATCAGTAGTTGTCACTTATTCTAGCTGCAGCATACCAAGCCTTAACACCAGGTTGTGGAAAGTTGAACTATCCAAAGGCTTAGTAAAAATGTCTGCAAGCTCATCTGCACTAGGCACAAACATAGGATTAATTAGACCCTTTTCAAAACAATCTCTTATAAAATGATGTCTAATTTCTATATGTTTGGTCCTAGAGTGCTGGATTGATTTTTGACAATGCAAAGAGCTGAAGCACTATCCATTAATAACGGAGTCTTAGTCTCTGTAATGCCATAGTCCAAAAGTTGATTCTGAAGCCAGAGTACTTGGGATGTACAACTTGCAGCAGCAATGTACTCGGCTTCAGCAGTGGATGTAGCAACAGATGTTTGTTTCTTACTCTGCCAAGAAATCAAACAGTTGCCTAGGAATTGACATCCACCAGAAGTTGATTTCCTGGTCAACTTACACCCTGCATAGTCACTATCAGAGAAAGCAACTAATTTACAAGAGTGCCCAGTGGAATACCATAAACCTAGAGATTGTGTACCTTGCAAATATCTAAAGATCCTCTTGACTGCAATCAGATGAGACTCTTTAGGTGCAGCCTGAAATCTAGCACAAACACATGTAGCAAACATAATATCTGGTCTAGAAGCTGTTAAATACATCAAGGACCCAATCATACATCTGTAAAGTGTTTCATCAACCACTTTACCTTTCTGATCTGTATCCAGTTGTGTGGTGCTGCACATGGGGGTAGAACAGGGCTTACAGTTTTGTAAATCAAACTTTTCCAAAAGATCTTTTGTGTATTTGGACTGATGAATGAAAATTCCATCAGCCTTTTGTTTGATTTGCAAACCCAGAAAGAACTGTAGTTCTCCCATGGCACTCATTTCAAACATCTGTTGCATCAACTTTGTAAAGGCATCACACAACTGAGGATCAGAGGATGCAAAAATAATATCATCTACATAAATTTGAACAAGTAAATTATGCTGCCCAGCTTTCTTAATGAATAAAGTCTTATCAATGGAGCCTCTAGTGAAATCATTTTCCAGAAGAAAGTTTGATAATGTCTCATACTAGGCTTTAGGAGCTTGTTTCAACCCATAAAGAGCCTTATCAAGCTTATACACCCAATTAGGATGTTTATTGTCCTCAAAGCCTGGTGGTTGACATACATAAACCTCTTCTTTAATTTTCCCATACAAAAATGCACTTTTGACATACATTTGAAAAACTTTAAGTTTTTGATAAGCAGCATAAGCTAAAAAAAATCGAATTGCTTCCAGTCTGGCTACAGGGGCAAAAGTTTCATCATAATCAATACCTTCTTCTTGTGCAAACCCCTGAACAACCAGTCTGGCCTTGTTCTTAACAATGAGCCCATTTTCATCAGTTTTGTTCCTAAACACCCATTTAGTGCCTATTGCACACTTACCTGGAGGTAGAGGAACCAGTTCCCACACTTGCTGTTTCTTGAACTGAAGAAGCTCAAGCTGCATGGCATCAACCCATCCATTGTCCTTTAAAGCAATGTGATAATTCTTTGGCTCTTGCTGACTGATGAAGAGAGCATAGAAGCAGAAATTTGACAATTGACTTCTTGTTGATACGCCAGCAGTGATATCACAATGATTTGAGACATAGGGTGATTCTTCAGATCTTGATACACAATGAGATCTGTGCAAGTGTTTGTAGCAGGTTCAGCAGCAACAGATGTGTGATGGAATCATTTCCTTGAAACCAATCAGTGGATGGTAATTCAAAGGAAGTTGAATTTGAAGAAATCTCATCAGCATTTGTTGTGGATGGTGCTACTGGAGCTACAAGAACATCAGGTCTAGCTGAATCAGGCAGTTGATCACTAAACCTGAAGAGGTGAGTACTGCTATCATCATCATCATCAGCACTAGCAGTACCACCAGGTGGTGAACTGTTGACAGGAGCAACAGCAGGAGTTTGATATGGAACATATTGCAGTATGTCCAAATCAAATAGCTCCACAGGGCTTTGTGGAATCTTGTCCTTAGGAGATTCATTAAACTTAACATGTAGAGTCTCTTCAACCATCTTTGTTCTGCAGTTGAAGACTCTGTATGCTTTGCAAGTTGATGAATAACCAACAAAGTACCCTGCATCCACCTTAGGATCAAATTTTTGGAGTTGATCCCGTGTGTTGAGAATGAAACAAGGACACCCAAATGCTCTGAAGAATGAAATTAGAGGGGCCAAATGATGAAGAACTTCATATGGAGTCTTCATCAACCTCTGATTTACTAGAACTCTATTTTGTACATAGCAAGCTGTATTGACAGCTTCAGCCCAAAAGGTCATTGGCAGTCCAGAGTCAGCCAACATGGACCTTGCAGCTTCAATAAGGGTCTTGTTCTTTCTCTCCACTACTCCATTTTGCTCATGAGTTCTTGGGATGCTATACTGCCTCTTGATTCCCTTTGATAAGTAAAACTCATCAAGTGTGTGGTTCTAAATTCAGTACCATTATCACTCCTCACACACTTAACTGGTAGGGAATACTGCTTCTCAACGTGTAACACAAAGTTCATAATGGACTGTGCGCCTCATCCTTTGAATGCAAGAAGAAAGTCCATACAAATCTGGAGTAATCATCCACAATTACCAGACAGTATTTCTTCTTAGCCATACTCATCACTTTCGTAGGACCAAAGAGATCCATGTGAAGAAGCTGTAAGCAGGCAGTGGACTTAGGTTCTTCTATGGAGGGAAATGAAGCTTTGTGCTGTTTTCTTTTTAAACAAGCAGTGCAGTTATCTTCACACTTAAACTCCTTCATAGGCAGTCCCCTTACTAAACCATGGTTTATCAGCTGATTCATGTTTTTGAGATTAACATGACCCAGCCTTCTATGCCATAGAATAGATTCTTGGGGGGAAGCCTTGGAAAATAGGCAAGGATGGCCTTTGAGATCTATTTTCTTGGAAAGATCTAAGGCATACACTCTTCTTGTCCTGTTGGCCTTTAGGAGAGTGTGTTCATCCAACACCTTATCAATCAATTTAGAACTTTGGATGACAGAATCCGACAGTTCTGACTGGTGAAAAGAGCAACATGGCCTTGTCACACATTTGACTGACACTCAAGAGGTTGTACTTGAGATTTTCCACATGGTTAACATCATCAAACTTTATTTCCCCATTGGAGACAAAGCCTTTGCCAATGATGTAACCCTTTGCATCATTGCCAAATGACACAAACCCCTTCCTTCCTTGAGAGTAGTCATTAAGAGGTGATCTGTTCCTGTCATATGCATGGATCCTCCACTGTCTACATACCAGATGCCCTGAGGTATGTTGAAGAACCCTGCAAAATACAACAAATTAGTTAGATTTTGAGACCCAACCTTTTTGGTCTTGGGCCTGTTCTCATCAACAGATGGTAAACTAACATATTTGTTGGAAACAACAGCCTGAGAGGAAGAAGCTGGTGAAGAAAAGGAATCCTTTGGCTTGGACCCCCTTTTCTGTGGTTTCAACATAGGAACATCTAATTGGTTAACTCTTCCCAAGATGTTGAACCATCATAACCAACTGTGTCTGATTTTGGGATAAGGCTTTCAGCTCTTCAGACACATTGGCATTGGAGTTCGATAAGTTCCTATGTTGCACCTTCTTCTTTGAGCAATCTCAGCTGTTACCTGTTAAACCCCTTCCTTTTTGGATTTCTGTTTGGACTTGAGGGTTACAGGATTTGATGTTGCTGGTACAAATGTGGCTCCAAACTCAGTTTTCATTTTAACCATTTTCTCTTGAATTTCTTCTTTATGTTTGAGTTTGGATCCCCTTTGTACCAACAATCATCTGTAAGATGATTGAACAAACCACATACTTCACATGGTTTCTTCTTCATCTTATGATGATCATCAACTAAAGAGGATGAAACTACTGAAGACTTGCTCTTCAGTACTTTGGAAGCATTATTTGCTTTCTTGACTTCCTCTTTAGTAGTCTTCAAACTCTTTCTACTGACAGGTTTCTTCTCTTCAGTGCTGACAGTAGTTGGAGTTTGAACTTCAGGTGTTAGATCTTGCTCTCCAGTCCTTTCAGGACTTCAGAAATAACTCCTGAGTTGATCATCTCTTTTATCATGTGATGTCAGCAGTGGAACCATCAACATTAGCTGATGGTTTCTGAGAGGGCTTAGTGCTGACTTCAACTTTTGATGATGCTCTATCAAAAAGTAAATCACACGATGAGATAGGTGGATTGGTTATTGCTTTCTCCATCAGATTTCACTTCTGCTCTTGAAGCAAAATCTGTATGAGGAGCAGTGTGATTGTAACCAATACCAAACTTCACATTGGAAGCAGATTGCTTACTAAGAAGCATTTCAAAACCTTTGCATGATTGTACCCATCGATCACACTCTACCTGGGTGACTGCAAGGGTTTCTTTAAGACTTCTCTGGTCATCCAGAATAACCTCTAGCTTAGCCTTTTCATCATTTAATTGGCATTTAAGCTTATAAATCTCATCATTTTTACTATTAAGAGCAACTCAAACTCAGCTTTTCTTTGGGAATGGTTTTCTCAAACTCAAGTTTTTGATTTATTAATGCTACATTTGCCTCTCTAATGGAGACAAAGACAGCAATGCATGATTCAGAACATAACTTGGCTTTAGCCTCTGAAGATACCTGAGTTACCTGTGATGATGATGCATTTGAGCAGGAACCCTCAGTAGACTCCAGGGCCATGAGAGCCAGATTCCCAAAAGGACTGTCACCACCATGTTGACCAGCACCTGTGAACAGTTGTTCATGACCAAACATGTCATCCGGTAAACTGCTCCAGTCAACACCTCCAGGGGTGAAGAAGTTGTGTTGTTGAGGTTGAGGAGGTTGATGAGATTGAGATGGTTGAGGTTCTGGTAGTGCATGAGGTTGTGGTACTATAGGAACTTGAACTTGATTTGACTGTGGCATGTAATAACAAGGGTAAGATATGGCATTTGACCCTGAGGAACAAAATATGCAGGAGATTGTGGTTGAGAATGATGACTAGAATTGACAGGATGTTGCCCTCTGTGTTGTTGACTATTGCCAGGGAAAGTCACAAAAGGTGCAGAGGAATTAGATCCAGATGATCTACATTCTCTAGCAAAGTGTCCAAGCCTGTGGCATTGTGACACTTCAACTTACTCTTGTCAAAACCAACTTTGGTTTTGCCAGAGAGTCCAGGGAACTTTCTTCCAGTTCTTTTGTAGAACTTCTGAGATCTGATATTTATCAAGGCATTTGGCTCAAAATATCCATCTCTTCTAAGTTATCATCAGCAATCCCCTTGAGATCATCCATGATGAAGCATAGATTGTCATTATTACATCCAGTGAACTGACTATCAACACTCACAAATGCAGAATCAGAAGTGTTTGAAGAGAAATCAATATGCTCATCATACTGGCATTCAGATGAAGCATATTTAACTCATGACCAACCAAGGCAGTGTTGCCTGGTACAAAGTCTTCAGTGAGCTTTCCAGATGAAGACAGTTTTCGTTTCCGTTCTATCTCTCTCTCAAATGTGAGCAATTTCCCATGGAGTTGGGTGAGAGATAGTTTGTCCAAATTTCACTGGAGCATAGGACAATAGTAATGTGTCCCATCTCTCAGGCAGTGATCTGAGAAATCTGTTATTCATCTAGCTATTGGTGTACTCATGTTTGACCATTTTTAATTCAGAGATCAAACAAG
Source organism: Flaveria trinervia (assembly GCA_025506515.1). Lineage (NCBI taxonomy): Eukaryota > Viridiplantae > Streptophyta > Magnoliopsida > Asterales > Asteraceae > Flaveria > Flaveria trinervia. The sequence goes on from CM046447.1 coordinate 26,083,106, forward strand.
AGAACCGCTCGAACTGTTGAGTCAGTGTCTCACCCTTCCTATGAGAGAATGTCTCATATTGTTGGGCAAGGATTTCTCTATTATTCGCCAAGACCTCATCTGTTCCTCCAAATTGTTCTTTCAAGGCATTCCAGATGTCATGGGCAGTTTCATGATGCATTAGCCCAGAATAGATTTCATTAGGCAGTGCCATGGCCAGAATTCCATGGGCTTTTGCATCAATCTCAAACAACTTCTTATCCTCATCTGAGTATTGCTCCCTCCTCTTCGGAACCATTTGATTGGTTTCCAGGTTATTCACCATAGGCTTGTGTGGACCATGTACCACTGATGTCCAACCTGCGCTGTTAACAGACAGGTGATGGAGCATTCGTCGTTGCCATATGTTATACTCATTCCTAACCAGCATTGGAGGCTTGGTTGAGGAACCAGTATTGTGAGGATCATTGGAAGGAGTAGTCATTTTGAGTCCAAATACAATTTAATTCAAGCTTTTAAACGTTTTTGTAAAGACCACAACAGACTCAATGAAAACCAAAGAAAATCTCAGGATGAATGACCAGAAAACACAGAAAATTCAATCTCTATAACCGTTTCTTGCAAAACACAAAATACTATTCAATCAAACTTGGATCTTGAATAGCAGTTTCAATGATCAATTATTAGATCGATCAATGATTAACTGCTCTGATACCATTTGTCAGGATCAGTGATCACAAGTTTGATGTAATAGAGAGTAACGCAGCGGAATAAGAACAAGAATTAGACAAATTGTAGCAAGAATTTGATACTCATATGCATTAAGAACAAATACGGTATAACGAGAGAAATATTTTCTGTAACAAGGAATGTTTCAATATATTGAATATTTCTGATCAAATCATTTATTTATTACAATAGGTTGACACTCCTTATATAGAGTGCAATCGCTGCTGTTATCACAGGAAAGTGACAACTGGCAGATCTATTACAAAAATAACTAACTCTTAACAAACTATTGAAATGTTCACAACTACTGAGAACATATCAGAGTGTTAAGTACACAATAAGAAACTAGTGATAATAAACTACTAAACTACAACGACTGAAGAACAAGCTCTTCAGTCGTTTTACAAAACTACTCATAAATATAAAACTACTGATGAGCACAACAACTGAAGAAGTATTCTTCAGCTGTTGAGTCAAACTACTGAAAAGATAAAACATAAAACTACTAAAAGGTAAACCGTCACAACTACTGAAGAAGACCTCTTCAGCTGTTGTGACAACGTCTGATACTTTGGTCTTCAGCACTTGTGTCTTCAGACTTTGTCTTCAGCACTTGTCTTCAGACTTTGTCTTCAGCACTTGTCTTCAGACTTTGTCTTCAGCACTTGTCTTCAGACTTTGTCTTCAGCACTTGTCTTCAGACTTTGTCTTCAGCACTGTCTTCAGCTGCTGTGGTCTTCAGTAGTTGTTGTGACGTCTGTGGGACTTAAAGGTTTTTCTGATCCGGCTCATTGGTTCTTTTGGTCCAACATGGTTGATGCTACTTCAAACATTCCCCAAGAGCTTGTGTGGGAAGATCAACAGGAGAATTCTCCAACCAATTTTGTACAAGCCAATTACTCACCAGATCTGTCACCATTCACCATCAACATGAATATCCACAACCCCCTTCTCCTATAAGTCAAAAAACTAAGCCTATTTCACCCATTCACTCTGTTCACTCTCAACAATCTCCCTCATCCACTCAAGACACACAACCATCTCTCCACTTCTCATCAATTATTTGAGAGTCTACATACTAAACCATTTCTGTTACTTAGTCTGTAAACTTAGTTCACTTGGGTGAGACTAATTTGATCTCTCAAGCAAGCACCATCCCTCTATCACACTCCAACTATGATAAACCAGTTGCCTCCAATGAAACTGAGTCGTTATTGCACAGCATGAATCTTGAATCGCAACCTCATCATGATAAGCATGATCAATCAAAAGAGGAATGCTCGAGCTCAGCAAGTGTGGTTGCTCATACTGAAGAACATAGAGATGAGATTGCTCGCAAAAAAGAAGAAAGGAGAGAAGATGTCACGACCATGTACGTACGGATACTAACAGATTATGTGTTTATACCGAATCAAATAGTGAAGAATCCTATTTGATTGGCGATCAAATAAGTGAGAACAGTTACCCGATCGATATAAGATTGAAACTAAACGTTATGAACGAGTTGAGATCGATCAGGATTGATCTATGAAGTTGGACAGGCTTCCTTGGACGTTCTAGACGACTAGGGTTCGTGTATTATGAAGTATGCTCTTAATTGTTCCAAAAGTATTCTTTTTCCATGAATTAAGTGGTATTTATAGGTTTGGGTTTCCAATCGTATGACTAAATCATTAGCATGGTTCAATCGTGTGACTGAATCATGCGATTGATCCATACACATGACTGAAGGTTCAGTCGTGCGACTGAGTCAATCTTAAGTCTCAATCGTGCGACTGATCCAGTCTTCTAGTTCAGTCGTGTGACTAGTCCATTAGCATGAGGTATTCATGCGTATGGTCCATAAGCATGGTCCATTCGCATGAAGACTCATACGACTAAGTTTGAACACATTTCTTAATCATCATTGACTAAGAACTATAAACAACAACCTCAAACCTATATAGTAAGTTCATTATACTTTAACACACAATAATACTAGGAAATCTTAAACATTATAAACATCAACCACATATTATATTTTATTTAACCTATTCATTAAATATGTGTAAGACATGAAAGACTTTTACAATAAGCACATAAACTAGGGACATATGTATCAACAAACTCCCCCTTGGACCTAGTTTACTCTATTGTCTGACATCCTTCATATGATCTTCCAACTTCTTGTACTTCTACTCTCTTATGACTCCTGCGTGTATTTCAAACCCAAAGTAGAGTCGTATAAAATTTTGGAATTGGAGGGCTTGTAAAATATCTTGCATGTCATAGAAAAGTGGCCACTTGTATAGAGTATAGACATCTTCAGCTGACAAGTTGATAAGCCACATTGGGTCAAATAGCCTAATAGTTTCCATTTTCCCTATTTGTTCAAAACTATGACCGCTTCACCCATCCTCCAGTCATAATACCACCATTTGAAATGTGGAGTGAAGTCCTGCGGCAGTTCCCGTAAGGGAATCTTTGACATCATGCGTGGAGGACTCCACTTCAGCACAACTTTCGGCTTCCCAGATATAGGATCCACTTCAGACCTACGGATGTACCTCTTTGGTTATTAAGTTCTGAAGTGTATCCACCTGCTGTGGTATTCTATCTTCAATGTAGCTTCAAACCATCCTGACATCTTCCTTGGATTAGCATACAACAGATCCAAGCACACCAATCGGTTGAGCTTAAAACATGGAAGAGTCTTCAGATCATGTGGATATCTGAAGTACTAATCCCCTTCTCTCTCTTTATTGAATATGCGTTTAAGTCCTCAAAATTGGCCCACATAATGATTTTTCCCGCACCTTCTGATGTTTCTTGACTTTGTAGAGTTTGGTGTAGGCATTTTGCTTTGGAGTTGTGCATTGGGCTCTAATTTCAGCGAAGCAAGCTGCCCATTCACCCTTCTTAATATCAACATTAGAATCCGAGGCTTGGGCTTGGTTTTCATCCTTTTCCTTTTCCTTCTCCATTTCATCTAGCTTCTCAAATGTAGCATTGCCGAAAGTATCACCCACGTTGGGTATCACATTTCCCTCGCGGCTAGTGTACTCTGGATAGTGTTCAGAAGTGACATCCTCTATCCCTATTTCACCAACATCTTTCAGCTCATTATCACTTATAACATCTACCTTTGGAGCATTTTTGACAAGCTCGTCAGGATTGTTGGACCAAAAGAACCAATGAGCCAGATCAGAAAAACCTTTAAGTCCCTCAAGACATCACTACAACTGCTGAAGACTTGATCAGCTGTTTGACAAAGTCTGAAGATCAACAGCTGAAGACTAAAGTACTGAAGACTTCAACAGCTGAAGACTAAAGTACTGAAGATCAATAGCTGAAGACTAAAGTAATGAAGACTTCAACAGCTGAAGACTAAAGTACTGAAGATCAACAGCTGAAGACTAAAGTACTGAAGACTTCAACAGCTAAAGACTAAAGTACTGAAGATCAACAGCTGAAGTACAAAGACTGAAGACATAAGCTGAAGACATCAGCTGAAGACATCAGCTAATGTCAACTGAAGTTCAAGAAGTCTAAGTACTAAAGTTTTTAGAGTTTGTCATAACAGCTGAAGAAGCATTCTTCAGTTGTTGTGATGGTTTCCTTTCAGTAGTTTTATTATTTGTTTCAGTACTTGTAAAACGACTGAAGAGCATGTTCTTCAGTCGTTGTAGTATCAGTAGTTTCTTTTTTCAGTAGTTATAGTGACAGTTAACACTTAGTATGTTTTTTGTTAGAAGATGTTAGCTGTTTGACATCTTCAGTAGTTGTGTTAACTTTCAGTAGTTAAATAACAGTCAGATGTCACTGTCAAGTGACATCAGCTGACGTCAGCTTTCCTTTTAAAAGGAAAGATGACCTAATTGTAACTGTGCAAAAAGCCGAGCCAAAGCGTGGATTGAATGAATATATTCCTTTTGGAGATTTTCTCTCTCTATAACAAACACTGTTTCATTGATAAATTTCATGTGTTCTTGTTTAAATTTGTTAATTTGTGTGCTCATTCCGCTGCAAATCCAATCTAATTGATCAAACTAGATACCGTGATCCTAACAAATGGTATCAGATCAGGTTAATCATTGATCGACTTAACAATTGATCATTGAAACTGTTCTTTTCCTATCTACGTTTGATCGAATTAGCAAATTTGCAAGAATCGGTTATAGAGATTGAGTCTCTGCTGCTTTTGGCTATTTTGTTTGAGATTCGAAGTGGTTTTGAGCTAGATTTACTTTGTTACCTTGAATTTGTCTGAATTATGATTATGACTACTCCTTCTAATGACCCTCACAATACCGGTTCCTCAACCAAGCCTCCGATGCTGGTTAGTACTAAGTATAACATATGGCAATGAAGAATGCTCCATCACCTGTCTGTTAACAGTTCAGGGTGCTGGACATCTGTGGTTCATGGTCCACATAAGCCTATGGTGAACAATCCGGAAACCAACCAAATGGTTCCGAAGAAGAAGGAACAATACTCTGATGAGGATCGTAAACTGTTTGAGATAGATGCTAAAGCTCATGGAATTCTGGCCATGGCACTACCTAATGAAATCTATTCTAGGCTTATGCATCATGAAATTGCTCATGACCTCTGGAAGGCACTGAAAGAACAATTCAGTGGTACTGATGAGGTCTTAGCAAACAATAGGAAATACTTGCCCAACAATATGAGACATTTGCTCATAGGAAGGGTGAGACTCTGACTCAACAGTTTGAGCGTTTTTCATGTTTGATCTCTGAGCTGAAAATGGTCAAATATGAATACACTAATAGCCAGATGAACCACAGATTCCTCAGATCACTGCCTGAGAGATGGGACACATATACAATTGTCCTATGCTCCAATGCAAATCTGGATAGCCTATCTCTCACCCAACTTCATGGGAAACTGCTTACATTTGAAAGAGAGATAGAGCAGAAAAGGAAACTGGCTTCATCAGGCAAGCTCACTGAAGACTTTGTACCAGGGAACACTGCCTTGGTCGGTCATGAGTCAGAATATGCTGCATCAGAAAGTAATTATGATGTCCATATAGATTTCTCTTCAAACAGTTCTGATCATGCATTTGTGAGTGTTGATAGTCAGTCAGGCTGTAATAGTGACAATTTGTGCTTCATTATGGATGATTTGAAAGGTATAGCTGATGATGACTTAGAAGAGATGGATATTCTGAGCCAAATGGCCTTGATTAATATCAGATCTCAGAAGTTCTACAAGAGAACTGGTAGGAAATTCCCTGGACTCTCTGGCAAAACCAAAGTTGGTTTTGACAAGAGTAAGTTGAGGTGTCACAAATACCACAGGCTTGGGCACTTTGCAAGAGAGTGTAGATCATCTGGATCTAACTCCTTTGCACCCTTTGTTACTTTTCCAAGTAATATTCAACAAAACAGAGGGCAACATCCTGCTAGTTCTAGTCATCAATCACAACCTCTATCTCCTGCATATTTTGTCCCTCAGGGTCCAATGCCATATTCATATCCCTGCTATTACATGCCACAAACCAGTCAAGTTCAAGTACCCATTGCTCAACAACCACCTGCTCTTCCTGAGCCTCAACTTTCCCAATCTCATCAACAATCTCAACCTCCTCAACACAGCTTTTTCACCCCAGGAGTTGTTGACTGGAGCAGTTTGCCAGATGATATGTCGGGTCATGAACAACTGTTTTCTGGTGCTGGTCAACATGGCGGTGACAATCCTTTTGGAATCTTGCTCTTATGGCTCTGGAGTCTGCTGATACTTCATCCTCTAATGCTTCCTCACCACAGGTATCACAGGTATCCTCTAAGGCCAAAGCCAAGTTATGTTCTGAAACATGCATAGCCGCATTTGCATCTATTAGAGAAGCTAATGTAGCTTTAATTAACAAGAACATTGAGCTAGAACAAATATGATCCAAAAGAAAAGCTGAATTTGAGTGTGTGCTTAATGATAAGAATGATGAGATTTACAAACTTAAATGCCAAATCACTGATAATAAGGCTAGGGAAGAGGTACTTCTAGAGAAGTATAGAGACCTCAAAGAAACACTTGCAGCTACCCAGGTAGAGTGTGATCGATGGGTACATTCCTGCAAGGGTTTTGAAATGCTTCTCAGTAAGCAGTCTGCTTCCAATGTGAAGTTTGGCATTGGTTATAATCACACTGCTCCTCCTATAGATTTTACTCCCAGAGCAAAGGTAGAATCTGATGGAGAAAGCAATAACCAATCCTTTTCATCATGTGATCTACTATCTGATACAGCACCATCAGAGGTTGATGTCAGCATTAATCCTTTCAAAACCTATCAGCTGATGTTGATGGTTCAAATGCTGACACTCACATGATCAAAAAGTTGATCACCCCAGGTGGTATTTCACAAAGTACTGAAAGTACTAAAGAGCAAGTAATAACACTTGGAGAACAAACCCGAACTACTGCTGTACTAAAGGGAAGAAAACTGTCAGTAGAAAGGGTGGGAAAACTACGGAAGAAGATATCAAGAAAGGATGTACTGCAAGGAAGAAAAATGTTAGTACTGATCGCAAACTGCTGAAGAATAAGTCTTCAGTAGTTTCATCTTCTTCAGCAGATGATCAACTTAAGATGAAGAAAAAGCCATGTGAAATATGTGTCTTATTCAATCATCTTATTGATGATTGCTGGTATAAAAAAGGCTCAAAACTCAAACACAATGAGAACATTAAAAAGAAAATGGATAAAATGCAAACTGAGTTTGAAACCAAGTTTGTACGAGCAACATCAAAACCTGTAACCCCTAAATCCAAAAAGAAATCCAAAAAGGAAGGGGTTAATCAAGCAACAGCTGAGGTTGCTCAAAGGAAGATTGTAACATCTTGTACTTTTGTTAAATTTGGCGTTAACCTTGTTAAGTTCTTGTAAGGATCATTTATGTCATTTATGAAACTTTGAGGGCTTGTTGAGTTAAATGGGAGTTAATAAACTATTTTGCTTAACATTGATAATAATGATAATAATATTGTTACCATAATGATAATAATAATAATAATAATAATATAAATGACAAGTTATGAAAGTTAACAAGTTAGTTAATGTTAAGTTTGAAGTTAATAAAGGGGGCTTATTTGCCAATTTGGAAACTTAAAATTGAACTTTTAAGCATAAAATGTCAACTATTAAACTACAAGGGGCCAATGTGTAAAATCTCAAAGTTTCAACCCAAACCCCCCGCCCTCACCCGTAATTCTGGCCGGGACTTCGGCCACCCTCTGGTCGAAGTCCGGCGAGTCTAGAACACAAAAACCATTCGATTTTGTAACCCAAAATCGACCCGAATCGTTTTGTAAACGTAATTCGAACTTGAATGCATTCAATAATTGAGTTGCACATCGGTTATGAAGCTTATTCATCGTATAACCGAAACTCTTGTTAATTCATGACCGTTCGATCATTAAAACACAATAATAGTCGAATTAACTTAACGCAAACAATAATTTATCTATCTGCAATCGATTACACTCTTCAATTGCACCTGAAACGAACGCATACATCGAATCCTATCATCATCTTCTGTCGCAACTTGCATCATACTCGAACACCATCATTAGGGCTTCAATCTTCGAAATTTATAAGGGGCTTTGCATCAAGGACATCACAAGAAGCTATTCTCAGAATTAATTGGATATTCATTAACGTTTGCATCTGGTTTGCATCACCCACGGCCGCAACCTGTTTCTCGTTGGGAGCATCACCAATTCGAACATAATACGGGTAATTAATCACACACATGTACTCGGTTTTCTTTGGGGAACAAAAGCCCTATGATTAATTTGGCTAACAAACTCGAATTGAGCTTCAATTTGGATCAAAACATTCTAGGGTTTATGTGGAATTGGGGATTTATAATTGTTGGTTGTTTTCAGAATTAAAAACTAGTTTATACCGCGGCTGAGAGCCTGGTTCACTGGTTAAATCACTTAGTCACACACATGAGGTCCCGGGTTCGAACCCGGGCACCATCATGTTATTTTTTTAAAGGGTTTTAACTCTTAATTAAATTATAAAAACATTTTAATATATATAAAAATTATTTTATAAACTTTAAATATTTTCAAAAAGCCACCATATATTTTCTGTATTTCTCTTTTAGTCTAAGCAATTATTATTATTATTTTTTTCATGAATAATAAAATGGATTACAAATAATAACTAAAAATTATTATTGTTTCAAAATGTGTCTTTTAATTTAATATTGTTTAATAGTACTTAATTCTTTTTGCTATAAAAATCTATTCAAATTTTATGAAACTTTCAAAATGTTATAATATTTCTTTTTCACATAATTAGTATAAAACATAAATATATATTTTTAGAAAATATAAATGATTTTCATTTGTTAAATATAATTATTTAACAAACCTCAAAATCCACTTAACCCTAGTACTCATTAATTAGTTAACCATTATGTTTAAGTTTAAATCTTGTAATATCTACATAATTAGTGTATTGTGAAGACTTTACGTTGGAACGACGATTGCTATTTCTTAATAATCATCTGTTGTATATTTATTTGACCATGTGAGTTTTCCTTGCCCTTTTTTATATTTTCACACTAATTTGGGGTGAAACATGATACTTATTCTCATACACTTGTAAACGTTTAAACTTGTATTCACTTGCAATTCTAGTTTTGTCATGGTTATTTGTGTTTTGTAAGTGTTTATATGAGATACATATTTTGTTTGCAATCTTTAACTATTGCTAGCCTGGCGACGTCTTAGATCTTTGGGCCTGACAAGCCTATTTGGTGCTAAAGCCGAGGTATTGCCGGCTCCTGATGACGTATGCTTGTTCATCATGGGAACCAAATACACTTAGCCAATCTTTTATACTTGTAATCAAGTCGAGGTTTGGTTGTAACGATATGTTTCTATAACCTTACTTGCTTATGACCTATGACATGAATTGCTACTTGTAACCTTTTTCATATTATGTATGAAAACCTTGGAAACTCAACAACTATTTTTAGTTGACTCTTATTTTTATCATGTTTCAGGTCAACCTCAAGTTTAAAGTGATCCTTTTGAATGCGTGCAATAATCTAGGACTTGGACCTAGTTAATGAAATAAAAAGTTACATTATGTTATGTTATGTTTGAACTTATTACTTGTTTGGGACTTATGATTGTATTTCATTTCAAGACTTATGATAATAATAATTACATTTGATATAGCATTATGTGGCTATGAACAATCTTAACCCTCACATCTCGACGTTTCCGCCATCAAGGTTGGGGTGTGACAGATTGGTATCAGAGCCCATAACTATAGGGATTTAGGTTATTAGTAATGGTGACCTAGACTATAGCTTATGCACGAACCTGATAGGATAATATTTATATTCTTGGAAATATATATATTGTTACATGCTACATAATGCTATACCTTACTTATGTGCAACTTGATGCCTTAGCATAGGTTGCCTTGTAATTGTTTAAACTTTGTTACTTGTCTCCCTAAACTTAACTTTGACTCATTGACTCTCCCCGACAAATGAAACTTCTTAATCTTATTCTCGTCAACACGTGGAATCGTATACTTATGCTTAAGAATTGAATCTTTAGACTTATGTCTAATCTATGTAAATCTCATCATGGTTTTGATTTCATGAACCTAAGAAATTTGTGTGACACATGGACACCTGTATTCTGGATTTCCTCGGGCTAAGGCAAGCATATCGCATAAATCCTACGGGACTAGTTATGCTTACCTGGGGATTTCTGGGATGAGTGATAAACCATGGTCAACATACACAAATTTCTAAGGCGAGTGGGTCAACTTACCTTGACGTGTCAACGTTTCCAAATGGTAATGCGTTACCAAATGGAACCATTCCATGTGCCTTACAACTTTTTGCCTTATCCTTGTTGAACATTAATCCTTGTTATTCCAGTTCTCATATCTAACTCATTTGTATATTCCAGCATGTCTCGTCATCATGGAAAGCGTGGAAGTTCCGATCGTAAGTTAGCCGCCATGATTGCTTGAAAAATGGCTGCTGTCATCCCGACCATGGTTGCTGAACTTAATAGCACCTTAATGACCAACGCTAGCAACAATGGAAATGGTCATGGAGAGAATAGCAACAACCAAAACGGGAACAATCAACACGGGAATAATCAAACTTGCACCTTCAAACACTTCAGCTCTTGCAAGCCCACTAGTTTTAGTGGCAAGGAAGGAGCCACTGGTCTTCTTGAGTGGTTCGAAAGCATGGAGAATACCTTTATCAATTGTGAGTGTCCCAATGCACTCAAGGTTCGTTATGCCACTAGTATGCTCCAACAAAGGGCTCTTACTTGGTGGAATAACGAGAAGAGAAACCGTGGTCCTGAAGCTGTGCTAGCACTTACCTGGGAAGAGTTCAAGAACATCGCCATCACGAAATCTACCCAAGAAGTGAATTGCAAAAGTTGGAAGAAGAGTTTTGGAACTTGAAGCAAAATGATGGTGATCATTTGGCCTACTCAACTAGGCATCATGAGTTGAGTATATTGCTGCCTCACATGGTCGACACTGTCCCCCGTAACATCGGAAGTTCATTAGGGTGTACCACCCCAAATCCACGATGCTGTGGTGGGTAGCCGCCCACAACCTTGGAAGAAGACATTACTATCACCGCTCAACTCACCGAGAACCATATACGAGTGGCACCATGTCTGTAAAGGGTGCAAAGAAGTAGAGAAGATGGCTACCGAGACTGTTAAGGAGACCAAAGTTGAACCGTCTTACAACAACAACAACAACAAAAAGCGCAAGTTCACATCGGCACACAACTATGCCGTGGCTGCACCCAAACAACCCCAAAGACAACTGGTACGCTGCTGTACCTGTGGCACAAGTGTCTCTGGCTAGGGCTTATGCTGGTCCTCACCTATGTGCAACACGTGTAGGTATCATCATCCAGGAAATCAACCATGCGCATCTGCACCTTATGCGGTAAATATGGTCATTTGGTGGCAACTTGCCACCGTGCACCTAACAATGCCGCCGTGGTCACAAACCGTGTTTGCTACAACTGTGGGGAACCTGGTCATTTTTGCCCACAATGCCCTCGTCTTGTGGGTAATGTTCCACAAGCCCGGGATGTGCTTTCAACATCAACGCTAACCAAGCACCAGCAAACAACGATGTGTGAATGGTACGTTAACTCACCTTTAACTTTTGTGATCCGATTAATTTCATACTTTACCTGTATCATTAAATACCTAAAAAATTGAACAGGTATGTTCCTTATTAACAAAACTTATGCCGATGTCCAATTTGATTCTGGAGCCGATAAGAGTTTTGTTTCGTTAGAGTTTGAACCTATACTTCCTAAGCCACATACAAAACTAGAAAGACCTCTTACTGTTGAAGTGGCCGATAGAGAACCGATCACCGTTGACGTCATCATTCGTAATTGCATCTTAAGTCTTGACACACATGATTTTCTTATCGATCTTATCCCTATGAAACTTGGAAGCTTCGACGTCCTCATTGGTATGGATTGGTTAGCCAAACACCATGCCGAGATCATTTGTTTCGAGAAGTGCATCCGTATACCGTTACTTCTGGTGATACCTTGAAGGTGTTCGGTGAAAAATCTTCCAAAGGACTTCAACTCATGTCTTGCACTCAAGCCCGAAAATGCTTAAGCAAGAAGTATATGGCTTTCTTGGCTTATGTGGTAAACACGAAAGTCCAAGGAAAGAACTTAAGGATGTTCCTATCGTACGAGACTTCCCTGAAGTATTTCCCGATGACCTTAGTGGTCTACCTCCCGTGCGTGAAGTAGAATTTAAAATCGACTTGATACGGGAGCAAAACCCATGGCTAAGTCACCATATCGGCTTGCACCATCGGAAATGCAAGAACTCTCTAGTCAACTTCAAGAGCTATCCGAGAAGGGCTTCATCTGTCCTAGTTCTTCGCCTGGGGTGCACCGTTCTTTTCGTGAAGAAGAAAGATGGATCGTTTCGTATGTGCATCGATTATAGTGAGCTTAACAAGCTTACCATCAAGAACCGTTATCCTCTTCTCGTATTGATGATTTGTTTGACCAACTTCAAGGAGCTGCTATTTTCTCGAAGATCGATTTACGTTCTGGCTATCATCATTTGCGAGTCCATGATGGTGATATCCCAAAGACCGCTTTTCGTACTCGTAATGGACACTATGAGTTTATGGTGATGCCTTTTGGTTTAACCAATGCTCCTGCTGTCTTCATGGATCTCATGAACCGAGTATGCAAGCCTTATCTAGACAAGTTTGTGATCGTCTTCATTGATGACATACTTATCTATTCCAAGTCCAACACCGATCATGAACTGCATTTGAGATTGGTTCTTGAGTTGTTAAAGAAAGAGCAATTGTACGCAAAGTTCTCGAAGTGTGACTTCTGGCTCGAGGAAGTTCAATTTCTAGGACACGTGGTGAATAGCCAAGGAATTCACGTTGATCCTGCAAAGGTGGAGCTGTGAAGAATTGGTGTGTTCCTACAACTCCTACCGAAGTTCGTTCTTTTCTTGGTCTTGCTGGTTATTATCGGCGATTCATTGCCAATTTCTCGAGGATCGCGAAACCGCTCACTACTTTGACACAAAAGAATAAACCATTCGAGTGGGGTTCCGAGCAAGAAAAGCTTTTGAAGCGTTAAAGCATAAGTTATGCAATGCTCCTATCCTGACTCTACCCTATGGAAACGATGATTTCACCGTGTATTGTGATGCATCTAAACAAGGCCTTGGTTGTGTTCTTATGCAACGAGGGAAGGTCATAGCTTACGCATCGAGGCAATTGAAGGTTCACGAGGTGAATTACACAACTCATGATCTCGAGCTTGGTGCTGTTTGTATTTGCTTTGAAGATTTGGAGGCACTACCTGTATGGTACACAAGTATAGTCTACACCGATCACAAAAGCCTTCAACACGTTTTCAATCAAAAAGATCTCAACTTGAGCAAACGTCGTTGGGTGGAGTTGATTAGTGACTATGATTGTGACATTCGTTACCATCCTGGTAAAGCAAACGTTGTAGCCGATGCACTAAGCCGAAAGATTCACAACAAGATGATCTCGTTCCAAGAAATTCGCGATCGGCGTCAATGGTTTGACACTTTGGGTGAGTTCGATACTGAGATCCGACTAGATGTCAACGAGACCACCGTACTACTACAAAACCTGAGAATAGATAGTGACATCGAGTCTAGCATCCTGGAGGCTCAACAAATGATTCAACGAGAAGGAAGAATGAAGGATGAATTGGAGCATAATCTTCTAACCCGGTTGGAAACGAAACCCAATGGGTTGATTTACTTCGCCAATCGTATTTGGATTCCAAAATCGCGATAACATTCGTACCTTTATTATGAACGAAGCTCATCAAACTCGTTATTCTATTCATCCTGGTTCCGATAAGATGTACATGGACCTACGTGGTCAATATTGTGGCCTGGAATGAAGAAAGACATAGCGACTTATGTAGCTAAGTGTCTCACATGTACGAAGTTAAAGCTGAACATCAACGTCCAAGTGGATTACATGAGCAACCCGAGATTCCTATGTGGAAATGGAACACATATCTATGGACTTCATAACAAAGCTACCCCGAACCTCTCGAGGACATGATAGCATATGGGTGATCGTTGACCGATTGACCAAATCAGCACATTTTATACCTATACGTGACACTTACAGACATCAAGGTTAGCCCGTATATACGTTGATGAAATTGTAAGTCGTCATGGGGTACCTCTGCACATCATATCCGACCGAGACGCTCGTTTCACTTCGCATTTTTGGACGTCTATGCAAGAACTCTTGGGTACTCAATTGGACCTAAGCACGACTTACCATCCTCAAACTGATGGTCAAACCGAGCGAACGATCCAAACCTTGGAGGATTTGCTACGTCTGTGTGTTCTTGACTTTGGTGGCGATTGGATACACATCTACCACTCGCGGAATTTTCGTATAACAATAGTTACCACTCGAGTATCAAGATGGCACCGTTTGAAGCACTTTATGGTCGAAAATGTCGTTCACCGATCTGTTGGACCGACATTGGCGAAAACTTCATCACTGGTCCTGAACTTATACAAGAGACGACCGATAAAGTTTCTATTATTCGCAAGAACCTTGAAGTGGCGAGAAGTCTTCAAAAGAGCTATGCTGACAAGCGACGTAAGCCATTGGAATTCCAAGTTGGGGAGATGGTTCTTCTTAAGGTTTCGCCGTGGAAAGGTGTGGTTCGCTTTGGAAAGAAGGGCAAACTGGCTCCAAGGTTTGTAGGGCCTTTCAAAATCCTAAAAAGGATTGGGAAGTGGCTTATAAACTGGAGCTACCTTCCGACCTTAGTGGAGTTCATCCTGTATTTCACGTCTCAATTTGAGAAAGTGCTTGGCCGACGAAAGTCTGTATGTTCCGTTGGAAGATATTCAGATTGATGAGTCATTACATTTTGTCGAGAAACCTATTGAAATCATGGACCGCATAATGAAGAAGACGAGAACCACAACAACCCCAGTCGTCAAGGTTCGTTGGCAAAATAAACATGGCGCTTAATTTACTTGGGAACGTGAGGAGCACATGAAGAAGAGATACCCATTCTTATTTGTATAGTTTCATTTCTTTTAATTTCGGGACGAAATTCGTTTAAGTTGGGGAGACTGTAACATCTTGTACTTTTGTTAAATTAGGCGTTAACCTTGTTAAGTTCTTGTAAGGATCATTTATGTCATTTATGAAACTTTGAGGGCTTGTTGAGTTAAATTGGGAGTTAATAAACTATTTTGCTTAACATTGATAATAATGATAATAATATTGTTACCATAATGATGATGATAATAATAATAATATAATAATAATAATAATAATAATAATAATATAAATGACAAGTTATAAAAGTTAACAAGTTAGTTAATGTTAAGTTTGAAGTTAATAAAGGGGGCTTATTTGCCAATTTGGAAACTTAAAATTGAACTTTTAAGCATAAAATGTCAAATATTAAACTACAAGGGGCCAATGTGTAAAATCTCAAAGTTTCAACCCAAACCCCCCGCCCTCACCCGTAATTCCGGCCGGGACTTCAGCCACCCTCCGGTCGAAGTCCGGCGAGTCTAGAACACAAAAACCATTCGATTTTGTAACCCAAAATCGACCCGAATCGTTTTGTAAACGTAATTCGAACTTGAATGCATTAAATAATTGAGTTGCACATCGGTTATCAAGCTTATTCATCGTGTTGATGCATGTATGTCCCTAGATCATGATTTGAAATGTAATGAATCTTGTCTGTCTGAGTATGATGTAATTTGTATTGATTAATGAAATGACATAAATTGTTTGTTACTTGTGATGTTTAATATTTCATTAATGAGTCGTGATTGAATTGATTGGGTTTATGATTGTTTGAATGGTTGCACATTATGTTATATTAATTAAAACATTCTAACTTAACTTAATGAAGTTCTCATGCAAATGGCTCATGCGAATGAACCATACGCATGAATAACTTCACACGATTGACTCAGTCGCACGACTGAACCAGGAGACTGGATCAGTCGTACGATTGTAACATAAGATTGGCTCAGTCGCACGACTGAACACTCAGTCGTACGAATGAATCAACCGCATGGTTCAATCGCACGACTGAACCAGACTAATGGTTCAGTCGCACGATTGAATAATACCAACCTATAAATACAACTCAATTCGTGAAAAAAAGGGACTCTGAATCAATTACGATTCCAGACGTACCCTAGCCATCCAGAAACCTCTCAATTCGTTCTCCAAGTTCATAGAACACATTAGATCGATTCCCAATCGATTTCTAACGTTAGTTTCAATTCTTGATTGATTCTTCATGTGTTCTCACTGATTGGATCGCCAATCAAATAGGATTCCGCACTATTTGATCTGGTTTACACGTTAATCTCTAGGTATTTTCGGTCAAATACCAGGTCCTAACAAGTGGTATCAGAGCTATTGGCTCTTGATTACGTGTGATTCAATCAAGATTGATAAAAAGTTTGTGTTTTTGCACTAAAAACACAATCTTTGGCATCAAAAGTGATCTTGGAAGTTCCCTGCTCATCGAAGTTTGGTTTCTACGGACTTAGGTGATTAGAACTTGTGAAATTTCGAATCTTTACGGCTAAAACCCGTCAAACCAAGAAATTTTCGCAAAACAGCAGCTTCAGTCGCACGAGTGACTCATTCGCACGACTGGACTCCATTCGCATTGCTCATACGCACGATTGGACATAGTCGCACCCTCATTCGGCCAACTGAATCGTTCGTTCGCATAGCTCATACGCACCAGATTCATTCGCCCGACTGAACCAATCGCCCAGTTCAGCCGCACGATTGAACCAGTCGCAGAGTTCATACGCACGATTAGATCATTCGCATCCTTCAGTCGCATCAGTGAAAGTTTGTTTGATTAGATTCTAAGTTTATTAGTCATGGAAGATCAGATGTTAGCCTTTACTGCTGGGAAGGACTCAAGGATACAGAACCTGCTGTTGCTTGAGAGTGAGGTGGGTAATCACAATAAACCACCAAAGTTTTTGACTTTAGATGAGTTTCCCCACTGGAAACAACGTTTTGAGATCTACCTTAATGGAGTAGATCCTAATCTGTGGGAAGCCATTGAGATCGGTTATAGTACACCGTGGGACTGATGGAGTTAAGCTAACATTAAGCGGATGACAGACGCACAGAAAATAAAGTACAATGCAGAGAAAAGAGTTTATGCATTGATCACTCATCTATCCCCAAAGACATATTCCACCAGTATTCAGAGAACAAGCAGTCCAAGAAACTATGGGATGAGCTAGAGAAGAGATATGATGGGAATGCGTCATTGAAGCAATCAAGGTAAAGGAGTTAAAGAAGGAATTCTGACAGGATCAGTGATCACAAGTTTGATGTATCAGAATACAAAGCAGCGGAATACAAACTAGAATTAGACAAATTGTAGCAAGCAGTCGATACTTGTAAGCATTAAGATCGCATACGGTTATAGGGAGAGAATATGTATTTCTGATTTCTAGGAATGTTTATAGATGTAGAATATTTCTAATCAAATCAATCACATTCCATTCAATTACTCATTCCCCAATCGATTACAATAGGTTGTCACTCCTTATATAGAGTGCAACAGTCACTGCTGTTATCACGGAAAGTGACAACTGGCATCCATACAAAAATAACTAATTCTTAACGAACTACTGAAATGTTCACAACTACTGAGAACATATCAGCATGTTAAGTACAAAATATAAACTACTGAAACTACAACGACTGAAGAACAAGCTCTTCAGTCGTTTTACAAAACTACTGAAACATAGAAAATAAAACTACTGATATCACACTACTGAAGAAGTACTCTTCAGCAGTTGTGACAAACTACTGAGGCTTCAGTACTTGATCTTCAGACTTTGACCTTCAGGTGTTTCATCAGCTGATGACTTCAGTAGATATCATCAGCTAATGTCTTCAGTCTTTGTCTTCAGACTTTGTACATCAGTTGTTGATCTTCAGTACTTGTGAACTCTTCAGCTGTTGTACTTCAGTACTTTGGTCTTTCAGCTTTAGTACTTGTGTTCTTCAGCTGTTGTACTTCAGCACTTTGGTTCTTCAGCTGTTAGGTCTTCAGCACTTGATCTTCAGCTGTTGTAGTCTTCAGCACTTGTCAAACTACTGATGAGGCTTTCAGCAGTTGTTGTGATACCATGTGGGACTTAGAGGTTTTCTGATCTTGGCTCATTGGTTCTTTTGGTCCAACAAACTCCCCCTGAACCAATGCAGCCAAAACCTCTAACTTATTTAATCTCCCACTTATTATGGCAAAATGTTGGTCTTTTTTTCCTTCTTGATCAGTAGAGAAGATGACCATGTAAGCTTCGGCCTGGGAAGAAATTTCAATATTTGTTTGGCAGAGTATGAATGGGAACTCTGTTTTGGGGAACTGGACACAGAGTTGTTATCCCATTCATGAGATTTACTTCCCCATAATGAGTCTGTATGACTCACGAACATAGGCCTCAAGGAGAACAACTTGTTCCTCCTGAGAGAGTTCTTCTGCTCCTCCTTCGAAGAAGAACTCTGGACCATAGTACTCTGATAAGTACTTCATGGTCCTGCCATTTTTCAGCTCCACCGTAGTTACCTCCCTATATACAAATTCATCAGGATGGTTGCCTTCAAGGAGTAACTGGAGCTCATTCTTTGGATGTCTTCAAGCTTTTTATATAACACCCCTTCTTAATCATCTTGTTTTCTAGTAAGGCTTGAGGTGTCTTCTTTGCTTGGTGAGCTTTCTTGAATTCATCAATGATTTCCCAAGTGAGACTACAACGGCCAACATGATGGTAGACTCTATTGTTTCGTACCTGGCCGTTGTATCTGTGTGGGATAGTTCTTTTATGGATTCTAGAACTCACCCTGGGGTCTGGCCATACTCTCACTCTCTCCTCTGATACTGAAAGGTGTGCCTGAGAGTGTACAGCCTTTGAGCATGCCCTTTCATGGCTTAAATAGATGATGACTGAGGAAATTCCTTGTCAACCATCTTCAACAGTTGCTCATCGTGCTGTTTCTGCTGTTCTTCTTCTTCTATCTTGACTCTGACCATTTCCCTTTGAGAGTCAGGTGTGATCATGGGTTGACTTCGGGGTTTTGGTAGCTTCAGAACAGCAGAGAGTGGCAGACTATCATCTTCATCCTTTTTCTTCTTCTTCTTCCATCCTCAGCACCCTTCTCTCCTTCTGGGTACATCACTGGATGATGGTTGGGTTGGTGAAGGAATTGGTTTGAAGAATGAGGATGTTTGGATATTGGCTTAGGGTTGATTGGGAGATTTGAGGGATAGGATCGTTTGAGTGGGTGGAAGGGAAGGTTGATCTAGCATCCTTGTAGTTAGCTTCGCCTTTGTGAGTTTAGCCATCTCTAACCTTTTACCAGCCCCAGCCTCATCAAGGGCTTCCACAATAATCCCTTTGTTGAATTGCTCAAACAGACAGATTCTGGTGGCTATAGCCAGAATGCTGTCCCTGGCCATGCGCGGATCTCCATTAATGATCTTCCCAAGTATTTTGCAATAAAGTGGATCATTATTTCAAACCTCTCTTTCTCAAGAGCATCATACCCTGCCCATCGGGTTTGTATCTCTGTACTTCTAACCTTCTGATCTCACTATCCAGTGTGGCTGTGTCAAACCCCTGCCTGAAGAGTTGTTCAATATTTTATCCATGGAGCGGCTGTGTGTGGTGTCAGCTTCTTTGACCAGCTCCTCCAAGGATTGTCTTCAGCAGTGTGATCATCAGCACTTCTCTTCCGCTTGTAAGTGAGCAGAGGTTGCTTTTCTTTTTCCTCCTCTTGGGCTTGCATCACATCCTTTTCCTCGATCTTTTCCTCTTCCTTTCTTTCACTGCAGTACTCTCCCCCTTTTTGTTGCATTGGAGGAAGGGTTTGTACCGCAGAAAGAGTCTTTTGGACAGCAGCATCAACCAAGGGCTGTAATGTGGAGGAAAGCCTCTCAAATGGCTTTGATCACTAGATCAGTGATCATGGGTGTGATGAGAGGGAGGGAATTTTGGAGTGCAGCACCTATTTGCTCAGGAGGGTTCTGTTCCTGAGAAGTAGGGCTGAAGCAGAGGCAAGGTGGTTGATTTTGGGATGGCTCTGTGTTTGGAAACCTTCAAGGGAAGGTGCCATCTGTGGGTGTATTATGGTGGCAGATGGACTTGCATCCTGAGACATCTTGGCCAGCAGCTCTTTGAGTCTGCTAACCTCATCCTCTAGAATGGTGTTTTGAGCAACTACATCATAGAAGAAGCTCAGGTCATCATCAGTTGATACTGAATCACCTGACCTCCTGCTTAGAGCAGGATTTACATGCACTGGGTGTAGACCATTGGTGCATATGCCCCTTGTGCTTGGTACTGGGGACTTCCAGCCTCAGGACAATGTCCATCATCAGCTGTTGCCTCTAGGGAGGTCTTAGCAATGTTACCAGCCTCACTCTGGTCAGTGCTGAGTCAGAGGAGGTGGCAGCCTCACTAGATATTCTAAGCTCCTTGTCTACACCAGGAGATAGAATTGGGAAACCCCTGTGCTGTGGGTTCTCAGGTGCACTGTGTTCCTCCCCCTCAATTGTAGAGGTTTCCCAGTAGTAAGTGGTTTCTGGGGAGGGGGTGAGGAGTGCAATTGAGTCAGCACTTGTGCAACTATTAAAGTTGGGCTGTGAGGGGCGGTTGTTGGGGTGAGGGGATAGAAGCAGTGTGCACCTGGGGTGGATGGTGCTCTTCAATGGCAATCTCCTCAAGTGAGTAAGATCCCAGATAAGTAGGTGCCCCTTGGGTTGCTGCAGGCTCCTGTTGAGAGGAAGCCTGAGCGGCTGTGGCTGGAGGAGTCATTGTATCCACTAGGGGGTTTGGACTAGTGGATATATCCTGCGTTTGTGTTGCAGGGGCATCCTTAGGGGACTCAATTCCCTGAGTAGCCATTTTGGGTTTCTTGTTGGTGGGTTTGGTGGGGACATTGGATTTGAAGGTGGTGGCTGTAGGTTCCAGCTGCGTGGGTTTTCGCAGCTTGGCAGCCAGTTTGAGTGTCCGGTCAGAGTTGTGCCGGGAGTATACTTCAGGCAGAACAGCCGTAGCAGGGACTCCCAAGCCAACAAGTCCCTCAGCATTAAGCTGGTCTGTAATAATGTCCATTATGAACCGTGGATAAAGTATCCAACGGTTGGCAGTTAGTTTTTGAGCCATATCTTTGAGCTCTGAATATTAATTCTGAAAAGTTTAGTGGTTGTTACTCAAGGATAGAATACATTACCTGCTGCCATTTCGTGGACATTTGATCCCAAGACGACGTCTTAGGGGCCAAACATACATTTACCATGTGAAAAATCAGGCGCTCAGCGTCATGAAAGTGTTTCTTCATGATGGTGGTGGCACTGAGATCGCCTTGATATCCATGCTGAGCAAAGGATAGATCTATGGTGCCCTTCGGATATCCAGCAGGAGAAGTAGCACTCATTTCAGTTGAAGATTTTTCGGATTGTTGCAGGAGTAATGACTACTTCTTTGTTGTTGACGACTGACCGGAGGGATGGTGTGTTGCTCTCCTCAGTTGTAACAGTAACGTTCATCCAAAATTGGTTCAAGGATTCGGCATGTAATACGGGGTTCAGAAGGAATGCCTTGTTGTATTGGGAATGAACCATAAGATCGATAGCAGTATCGAACTTTGTCCAGATCGGCGATTTTGTGAGGTAGGCAACACAGTTGTGTCGCGGTTTAATTTGCATAGACGCCATGGAGAAGAGGGAAGTTTTGGAGAGGAACGTTAGGTTTGAAGAAGATGAAGCAATGAGAGCTAAGGTTAGGGATATATAAGGGTACGGGTAGGGAAACGACTGAAGGATGTGGTGTTAGTCATCAGTAGTTTTAAACGACCGTTGACATGGTATTATCCTTTCAGACGTTGAAACAGCTGAAGTCGTGGTGTTAGGCATCAGTAGTTTAGAAAACTACTGAAGACCGTGGTTTTGACTTCAGATGATTGAAACAACTGAGGACATGGTGTTTGTCATCAGTAGTTATGAAACTACTGAAGACAGTGGTTTTGTCATCAGCTGTTGTAAACAACTGAAGACTTGGTATTAGTCATCAGTAGTTATAAAACTACTGAAGATGTGGTTTTGCTTCAGTTGTTTAAAATGAAACAGCAGTTGTACAAACGACTGAAGAGAAAGTTCTCTTCAGCTGTTTTCGTCAATTCTTAGCTTTTCAGCTGTTTCAAACTGTCCTCAACACATTCATCAGTCTTTATGGCTGATTTCAGTTGTTTCATAGGACATCAGTACTTATCTATTTTTACTGATTGCAGTAGTTGTAACTGCATCAGTAGTTGTAACTACATCAGTAGTTTAGAACAGATGAAGTACTTCAGTACTTGTGAGACATTTAGCCTTCAGTAGTTATAAAACTACTGAGGTTAAAAGAGCTCATCAGTACTTATATGTGACATAGGTACTCATGATCATCAGTATGATTACTAAGATCATCAGTAGTTGTCACCTATTCTAGCTGCAGCATACCAAGCCTTAACACCAGGTTTTGGAAAGTTGAACTATCCAAAGGCTTAGTGAAAATGTCTGCAAGCTCATCAGCACTAGGCACAAACTTAGGATCAATCAGACCTTTTTCAAAACAATCCCTTATAAAATGATGTCTGATCTCTATATGTTTGGTCCTAGAGTGCTGGACTGGATTTTTGACAATGCAAAGAGCTGAAGCACTATCCATTAACAATGGAGTCTTAGTCTCTGTAATGCCATAATCCAAAAGTTGGTTTTGAAGCCAGAGTACCTGAGATGTACAGCTTGCAGCAGCAATGTACTCTGCTTCAGCAGTGGATGTAGCAACTGAGGTCTGTTTCTTGCTCTGCCAAGAAATCAAGCAGTTGCCTAGAATTGACATCCACCAGAAGTTGATTTCCTGGTCAACTTACACCCTGCATAGTCACTGTCAGAAAAAGCAACTAATTTACCAGAATGTCCGGTAGAATACCATAAACCTAGAGATGGAGTGCCTTGCAGATATCTAAAGATCCTCTTGACTGCAATCAGATGAGACTCTTTAGGTGCATCCTGAAATCTAGCACAAACACATGTAGCAAACATAATATCTGGTCTAGAAGCTGTTAAATACATCAAGGACCCAATCATACATCTGTAAAGTGTTTCATCAACCACTTTACCTTTCTGATCTGAGTCCAGTTGTGTGGTGCTGCTCATGGGAGTAGAACAGGGCTTACAGTTTTGTAAATCAAACTTTTGCAAAAGATCTTTTGTATATTTGGACTGATGAATAAAAATTCCATCAGCCTTTTGTTTGATTTGCAACCCCAGAAAGAACTGTAGTTCTCCCATGGCACTCATTTCAAACTTCTGTTGCATCAACTTTGTAAAGGCATCACACAACTTTGGATCAGAGATGCAAAAATGATATCATCTACATAATTTGAACAAGTAGATTATGCTGCCCAGTTTTCTTAATGAATAAAGTCTTGTCTATGGAGCCTCTAGTGAAATTATTTTCCAGAAGAAAGTTTGATAATGTCTCATACCAGGCTCTGGGAGCTTGTTTTAACCCATAAAGAGCTTTATCAAGCTTATACACCCAATTAGGATGTTTATTGTCCTCAAAGCCTGGAGGTTGACATACATAAACCTCTTCTTTAACTTTTCCATACAAAAATGCACTTTTGACATCCATTTGAAAGACTTTAAGGTTTTGATAAGCAGCATAAGCTAAAAACAATCGAATTGCTTCCAGTCTGGCTACAGGGGCAAAGGTTTCATCATAATCAATACCTTCTTCTTGTGCAAACCCCTGAACAACCAGTCTGGCCTTGTTCTTAACAATAAGCCCATTTTCATCAGTTTTGTTCCTAAACACCCATTTAGTGCCTATTGCACACTTACCTGGAGGTAGAGGAACCAGTTCCCACACTTGCTGTTTCTTGAACTGAAGAAGCTCAAGCTGCATGGCATCAACCCATCCATTGTCCTTTAAAGCAATGTGATAATTCTTTGGCTCTTGCTGACTGATGAAGAGAGCATAGAAGCAGAAATTTGACAATTGACTTCTTGTTGATACTCCAGCAGTGATATCACCAATGATTTGAGACATGGGGTGATTCTTCAGATCTTGATACACAATGAGATCTGTGCAAGTGTTTGTAGCCGTTCAGCAGCAACAGATGGTGATGGTGAATCATTTCCTTGAAACCAATCAGTGGATGGTAATTCAAAGGAGGTTGAATTCGAAGAAATCTCATCAGCATTTGTTGTGGATGGTGCTACTGGCGCTACAGGAACATCAGGTCTAGCTGAGTCAGGCAGCTGATCACTAAACCTGAAGAGGTGAGTACTGCAATCATCATCATCATTAGCAGTACCACCAGGTGGTGAACTGTTGACAGGAGCAACAGCAGGAGTTTGATAAGGAACATATTGCAGTATGTCTAAATCAAATAACTCCACAGGACTTTGTGGAATCTTGTCCTTTGGAGATTCATTAAACTTAACATGTAGAGTTTCTTCAACCATCTTTGTTCTGCAGTTGAAGACTCTGTATGCCTTGCAAGTAGATGAATAACCAACAAAGTATCCTGCATCCACCTTAGGATCGAATTTGTGGAGTTGATCCTTTGTGTTAAGAATAAAACAGGGACACCCAAATGCTTTGAAAAATGAAATCAGAGGAGCCAAAGGATTGGAGTTTTAGGTTTGTCTCACCAGGAGAATCTAACATTGCCAGTGTTGAGGATTTGATGATGATTCTGCGAGTGAAGGTGATCTAGCAGTTGAGATAGCAATGTCACATAGTGAAGAAACAACTGCAGCCGAGGTCAGTTACAAGCCAAATGAGGAGATTTCCACGTCAGAGACAGAAAAGTCAGAATCACCAGAACCAGAGACATCTGATGCTGCACTGATGGCTAACTCTTCTGAACCAACTCAGGTAGTACTACTGACCAAATGTTTAATAATCATGCTTGTTCTGATTGTGATACTTTTAGGAATAGCATAGATGAAAAATTTGCTAGGTTATTAGATCATAATGATAACTTAGTAAAAGATTTACGACTGTGCACTGAGGCTAATAGAGTACTAAAACAAAATGAGCATAGTTATAAAGAAAAGATAGACCTATTGACTAAACAACTTAGGGAAACCAAAGTAGTGGCCTTTAACCAAGAAAATGACATTAGGTACTATCTAAACTCCCTAGAAGAAACTAAGAAGCAAAAGGCAGTTCTAGAAGTAGAAGTTAATTCATTAAAACAGAAACTGCATAGTTGGACTAGTTCTTCACACATAGTTCAACACTTAGTGAGAGAAAGGAATAACGGGGAGGGATTAGGCTACAAGTGGTTCCAGCACCACCTGAGACCTTGATGAACACTAAGTCTAGACCAGTAAATAATAACCCCATCAAGGATCATGTGGTGATTACTCCTCTTATTACTGATCCAGACACCTCATGTTCATCTACTGAATCTGGACAGAAACAAAAGGAGGCCACTTCAAAGGCAAAGGGTAAATTGCCTTGCGTTAATCTGGAAAATGAATTTGAAAAAGTTAACTTAAAGTCAGGGTCAAACAGAGTCAAATCAGAACCTAAAAGGACTTCAAATGTTACTTTCTCACATGCTTCAAGTCAAAAACCAGTTAACCAAAAAGTGGAACATGTTAAACAGGTTAAAACAATAATTTTGTTAAACCAGAGAAAACATCAAACATACAAGAGTCAAAACCTTAAGTGATTGATGTTACTAGAGTGTCACGCACTTCTCCACAAAGAAAGTCTACTCATAAAGTGGATAGCAGGTCATGCTACAACTGTGGAGAATGTGGACACATTGCTTCCTATTGTCCTTTCTATCAGACACCTAGGAAGAAGATTGATCTTCAGGACTCTAGACCTAGGTCTTCTAAGAGGAGTTCTCTAACTCCACCTAGAAGAGCTAGTGAAACTAAAGTCCAACCTGTAAGCCATACGACTGTTTATCATAAACAAGCATTGCACAAATCTGGCTTATGGAGAGAAAAGTCAACCTACGTGTCTGATACTGATGACAAGAAGGAACCTGAGTTACCCTCACCCTCTAAGGGTCAATGGGTGGAGTTTATGATGTGTGATGCCTCTGGGAAACCCAAGGCAGTAAAAGCTTGGGTTCCTAACCTAAACTAATTCATTTCCTTTGTATGTGCAGGGTGTTCGATACAGTGCTGAGACTAACACGTGGATTATAGACAGCGGAGCATCCATGCACATGACAGGAAATATAGCCCTTTTATCAAACTTCAAACAAATAAAAGGAGGGCATGTTTCCTTTGCAGGAAACAAAGGAGGCTATATCACAGCTCAGGGAGAAGTGGGAAATCAGAAAGTTAAGTTTGATAAGGTGAACTACGTTCAACAACTTCAGAACAACTTACTTTCTGTTTCCCAAATCTGTGATAAAGGATTTAAAGTCATCTTCGACAACAAGAAGTGTTACATGCTGAAGAAAAAATATATGATCCCAGAGGACCAAGTTCTAATGACAGCTTCAAGATATAAAGACCTTTATGTCTTGGATCTGTCAACAGCTGCTACAATGGATCATGAGGTTCAGTGCTTTCTATCTAACGCTACTGAGAAGGATTCAATCTCCTGGCATAGGAGAATGGGATACATTAGTCAAAGGAAGATGAATCATTTGATTCAGAAGGATTTAGTGAGAGGAGTAAATGTGAAGAACTTCCAACTTCCTGACTTTTGTGTAGCTTGCAAGAAAGGCAAACAGACAAAGAAGTCTCATAAGGAAAAGAAAGTTCATTCAATAGAACTTCCTCTTGAGCTTCTTCACATGGATCTGTTTGGTCCAGTTAGTACAAGGAGCATTGCAGGCGACGTGTACTATTTTGTGGTCACTGATGACTACTCAAGGTTCACTTGGGTAATGTTTCTGAAATCCAAATCAGAAACATTGGAGACATTCAAGGAATTAGTCACCACACTGGAATCTCTCTACAAGCTAAAAGTTAGACAAGTACGCTCAGACAACGGGACAGAATTCAAGAATCAAGGGATGGAGGCATACTGCAAGGAAAAGGGATTTGTGCATCAATTCACTTCTGCTTACACACCTCAAATGAATGGCGTTGCTGAGAGAAAGAACAGGAGTTTGATAGAGACAGCACAGACTATGCTGGCAGACTCGAAACTGCCTATCCAATTCTGGAATGAGACGGTGGCAAATGTGTGTTATACACTGAATCGAGTCCTAATAGTCAAGCACCACGGAAAGACATGTTATGAGCTACTACAAAGATGTAAACCGAATTTGGAGTATCTTGAACCTTTTGGCGCGTCGTGTACACTTCTGAAGAAGACACAAGAAGGCAAATTCAGCGAGAAGGCAGATGAAGGAATTTTTCTAGGATACAACATACCGAACAAGCGAGTTTACAATAACTCGACGGGTCTTGTAGAAGTGTCGTGTAATGTCGATGTTCAGAGATATACCACACCACCTACAGGCAAAGGACCTGCATACTTATTCAATTATGATGGATTCTTCAAGTCCTTCAACAACCCTCTCTCTCCCTCGGATGATGAGTTAGCTACTAGGATGATGTATGATATTCTAAATACACCATCTAGCACCCAGGGAGAATCATCTACTCAGTCAGGGGGGGTAGTCGATGACAGTGACTCCTCCTCTGAATATGAAACTGAAGCAGATGACCAAAACAGTCAGGAGGAACAGGTTCCAGTTCCTGAAAGTCCACAAGCATCCATGAGTGATGCACCTTCGACTTCAGAACCTCAAACTCCATCTTCCTCAGATGCAGAAAAAAATGTTCACAATCTCGGTTCTGAGGTGGCTGTGCCTACTACTCCAGGATCACGACTAAACGTCTATCATCCCCTTGACAATGTTATTGGGGATGTCAGATCAGGAGTACAAACCCGAAATCAGCTATACTCAGCTGATTACGCCTCAGTTATGGAGAAAGTTACATTCATGATGGTGCTTATCGATGTTTTGTTTCGCAGGTTAAGCCAAAATATATCAGTGAAGCACTAAATGATGAGGCATGGGTGAGTGCCATGCAAGAAGAACATCTGCAGTTAAGAAGTTAGGTGTATGGACTCTGGTTGATAGACCTAAAGGTGCTAAAGTCATTGGCACCAAATGGGTACTAAAATGCAAGAAGGATGACCAAGGAGTCATTATCAGGAACAAAGCTCGACTGGTGGTTCAAGGTTTTTGCCAAGTCGAGGGGATTGACTATAATGAGGTGTTTGCACCCGTGGCAAGGATGGAAGCTATTCGTATCTTCCTTGCCTATGCATCGTACATGAAGATTAAAGTCTACCAATTAGATGTGAAGAGTGCATTCCTTCATGGGGAAATCAGGGAAACACCAGATGACTAAACTTGAAAAGGTGATTACTGATATCGTCATCATCATCAGTAACACCAGATGGATGACTAGCTACAGAAGATGATGGATTCATATGATCTGCAACAGCAGGCGGTTGATAAGGAACATATTGCAGAATGTCCAGATCAAACAACTCCACAGGGTTTTGTGGAATTGTATCCTTTGTGGATTCATTGAACTTCACATGCAAGGTTTCTTCAACTATCTTTGTCCGACAGTTGAATACTCTGTAAGCCTTGCAAGTGGATGAATACCCAACAAAATACCCTGCATCCACCTTAGAATCAAACTTTTGGAGTTGATCCTTTGTGTTGAGAATGTAACAGGGACACCCAAATGCTCTAAAGAATGAAATCAAAGGGGCTAAATGATGTAAAACTTCATAAGGAGTTTTCATCAACCTCTGATTTACTAAGGCTCTATTCTGTACATAGCAGGCTGTATTGACAGCTTCAGCCCAAAAGGTCAGTGGCAGACCAGAATCAGCCAACATGGACCTTGCAGCTTCAATGAGGGTCCTGTTCTTTCTCTCCACTACTCCATTTTGCTCTGGAGTCCTTGGGATGCTATACTGCCTCTTGATTCCCTTTGACAAGTAAAACTCATCAAGAGTGTGGTTTCTGAATTCAGTACCATTGTCACTCCTCACACACTTAACTGGTAGGGAATACTGCTTCTCAACATGTAACACAAAGTTCATAATGGACTGAGCAGCCTCATCCTTTGAATGCAAGAAGAAAGTCCATACATATCTAGAGTAATCATCCACAATTACCAGACAATATTTCTTCTTTTCCATACTCATTACCTTCACAAGACCAAAAAGATCCATGTGCAGTAGTTGTAAGCAGGCATTAGACTTGGATTCTTCTATGGGTGGGAATGAAACTTTATGTTGTTTCCCTTTTAAGCATGCAATGCAAATTTCATCACAATTGAACTCCTTTATTGGAAGACCTCTCACTAAACTCTTGTGGATCAGCTGATTCATGTTTTTGAGATTAACATGACCCAGCCTTCTATGCCACAGTTTAGATTCTTGGAGAGAGGCCTTGGAGAACAAGCATGGATGGCCTTTTAACTCAATTTTCTATGACAAATCCAAGGCATATACTCTTCCTATCCTGTTGGCCTTCAGGAGAGTATTATCATCCAGTACTTTGTCAATCAGGCTCAGAACCTTGGAAGACAGAATCCTACAGTTCTGGCTTATGAAAAGAGCAACATGTCCTTTGTCACACATCTAACTGACACTCAACAGATTGTATTTGAGATTCTCCACATGGTTGACATCATCAAATCTAATATCTCCATTAGACACAAATCCCTTTCCAATGATGTAACCTTTAGCATCATTTCCAAATGAGACAAATCCCTTCTTTCCTTGAGAGTAATCATGAAGATGAGAGCTACTCCCAGTCATGTTCATGGATCCTCCACTGTCCACATACCAGATGCTTCTTTGGCATGCTGAAGAACCCTGCAAAATCATAAGAAACTAGTTAGCTTTGGAGACCCAAACCTTTTTGGTTTTGGAATGACTTTATCAACAGATTTAACCATAGCTGGTTTCTCATGATTAACAGCTGATGAAGATGGAGATGGTGCTGAAATAGATTTGGACCTGGAATTCCTTTTCAGTGGTTTGATCACAGGGGCTTCAAGTTGGTTAACTCTCCCCAACAGATACTGAACCATCATAACAAGCTGTGTCTGATTTGAAGCTCGAGCTTTCAGTTCATTTGACACTCCAGAGCTTGTTTTTGATGAGTTCCTGTGACCCACCATTTCCTCCTTCTTAGATTTCATAGACTTAGTGTTATGTTTATCATGTGGAACAATATCAGCTGTCTTCTGATAAACCGCATCCTTCTTAGTGGATTTGGGTAAGGCCTTGGGTTTATCAGGTTGAGATGATTGTGGTACAAACTTGGTCTCAAACTCAGTTTTCATTTTATTTATTTCTAGTTTAATGAGCTCATCCCTTTGGAGTTTTAAACCCTTTTTGTACCAACATTCATCAGATAGATGATTGAATTTACCACAAATTTCACATGATTATTCTTCATCTTGGACATCTCTACTGCTGAAGTGGAAACTACTGAAGGTGTGATCTTCAGTACTTTCCTCCTATCAGTACTAGGTACTAAAGGATTTGTAACAGCTGAAGACTGGTAATTCAACTGTTTTCCATCCATCCAAATAGACCATTTGATGGATTCCTCAGCAGTTGTTAGTCTTTGTATTTCAACTGATTTGAAATGCTTTTCAGATGTTGGGTCTCTTTCAGTACTTGGGGTACATTGAGGAACAACATCTGAAGTACTCAGCTTCATTTGAGTCTCAGTAGTTAGACCATCAGTCAATTTATTTGCTAAGATCTTAACACTGGTTTCATTCTCTGATCTTAGATTATCATTGGAGAATGATTCACACGATAATGTGGTTTGGAGATTGCTTTCACTTTCAGACTTAACTATGGAGTTAGGAGTAAAGTCTGTTGGTGGAGCAGTATGGTTGTAACCAATACCAAACTTCACATTTGAAGCAGTTTGCTTGCTAAGAAACATTTCAAATCCCTTGCATGATGAGACCCAGCGGTCACACTCAACTTGGGTCACTGAAAGTTTTTCTTTGAGACTCCTGTGGTCTTCCAGAATAACCTCTAGCTTGGCCTTTTCATCATTTAATTGGCATTTAAGCTTATAAATCTCATCACTTTTACTATTAAGAGCAGACTCATACTCAGCTTTTCTTTTGGAAATGGTTTTCTCAAACTCAATTTTTTGATTTATTAATGCTACATTTTCCTCTCTAATAGAGACAAAGGCAGCTATGCATGATTCAGAACATAACTTGGCTTTAGCCTCTGAAGATACCTGAGTTACCTGTGAAGATGATGCATTTGAGCAGGAACCCTCAGTAGACTCCAGGGCCATGAGAGCAAGATTTCCAAAAGGGTGTTTACCACCATGTTGACTAGCACCAGCATAGTATTCTCAGTATGACCAGACAAGTTATCAGGTAAGCTACTCCAGTCAACGACTCCAGGTGTGAAGAAGCTGTGATGAGGTTGTGATTGAGATGGAGATGGTTGAGGTTCTGGTAGAGCATGAGGTTGTGGTACTATAGGAGCTTGAACTTGATTTGACTGTGGCATATAATAGCGGGGATAAGGATATGTCATTTGACCCTGAGGAACAAAATATGTAGGAGATTGAGGGTGTGATGAAAGACTAGAACTAGCAGAATGTTGCCCTTTGGATTGTGAATTGTTATTTGGAAAAGTCAAAAAGGGTGCAGAGGTGTTAGATCCAGTTGATCTACACTCTCTTGCAAAGTGTCCAAGCCTGTGGCATTTTTGACACCTCAACTTGCTCTTGTCAAAACCGACTTTGGTTTTGTCAGAGAGTCCAGGAAATTTCCTGCCAGTTCTCTTGTAGAATTTCTGAGATCTGATATTGACCAAGGCCATTTGGCTCAAAATATCCATCTCTTCTAAATCATCATCAGCAATGCCCTTCAAATCATCCATGATAAAGCATAGATTGTCACTATTATTACCAGAATGACAATCAACACTCACAAAGGCGTGATTAGAATTGTTTGAGGTGAAATCAATATGCTCATCATAGTGGCATTCTGATCCTGCATACTCTGACTCATGACTTACCAAGGCAGTGTTTCCTGGTACAAAGTCATCAGTGAGCTTTCCAGATGATGACAGTTTTCGTTTCTGTTCTATCTCTCTCTCAAATGTGAGCAATTTCCCATGGAGTTGGGTGAGAGATAGTTTGTCCAAATTTGCACTGGAGCGTAGGATAATAGTATATGTGTCCCATCTCTCAGGCAGTGATCTGAGAAATCTGTTATTCATCTGGCTATTGGTGTACTCATGTTTGACCATTTTTATTCAGAGATCAAACAAGAGAACCGCTCAAACTGTTGAGTCAGTGTCTCACCCTTCCTATGAGAGAATGTCTCATATTGTTGGGGAAGGATTTCTCTATTATTTTCCAAGACCTCATCTGTTCCTCCAAATTGTTCTTTCAAGGCATTCCAGAGGTCATGGGCAGTTTCATAATGCATTAGCCCAGAATAGATTTCATTAGGCAGTGCCATGGCTAGAATTCCATGGGCTTTTGCATCAATCTCAAACAATTTCTTGTCCTCATCTGAGTATTGCTCCCTCCTCTTCGGAACCATTTGATTGGTTTCCGGGTTATTCACCATAGGCTTGTGTGGACCATGTACCACTGATGTCCAACAACCTGAGCTGTTAACAGACAGGTGATGGAGCATTCGTCGTTGCCATATGTTATACTCACTCCTAACCAGCATTGGAGGCTTGGTTGAGGAACCGGTATTGTGAGGATCATTGGAAGGAGTAGTCATTTTAGGTCCGAATACAATTTAATTCAAGCTTATAAAAGATTTTACACAGACCACAACAGACTCAATGAAAACCAAGATAAATCTCAGGATGAATGGCCAAAAACACAGAAAATTCAATCTCTATAACCGTTTCTTGCAAAAATGCTAATTCAATCAAACTTGGATCTTGGATAGCAGTTTCAATGATCAATTATTACATCGATCAATGATTAACCTGCTCTGATACCATTTGACAGGATCAGTGATCTCAAGTTTGATGGATTAGAGTGTAACGCAGCGGAAGAAGATCAAGAATTAGACAAATTATAGCAAGAATTTGATATTCGTATACATTAAGAACAAATACGGTTGTAACGAGAAAATATATTTCTGTGAAAAGGAATGTTTCAATTATATCAAATGTTTCTGCTCAATCATTCACTTATTACAATTAGGTTGACACTCCTTATATAGAGTGCAATCACTGCTGATATCATGGGATAATGACATCTGGCAGATTTATTATTACAAAAACAACTAACACTTAACAAACTACTGAAATGTTCACAACTACTGAGAACATATCAGAGAGTGCTAAGCACAAAATATAAAACTACTGATGCTAAACTACTAAAACTAAACTACTGAAACTAAACTACTGATTACAAAACTACTGAAAAGGGAAAATATAAAACTACTAAAAGAAAACCGTCACAACTACTGAAGAAGACCTCTTCAGCTGTTGTGACAACGTCTGATACTTGGTCTTCAGTACTTGTCTTCAGCACTTGTCTTCAGACTATCTTCAGTACTTGTCTTCAGACTTTGTCTTCAGCACTTGTGTTCAGACTGTCTTTAGTACTTGTCTTCAGACATTGTCTTCAGCAGTTGTGTTCAGACTGTCTTCAGTACTTGTCTTCAGACTTTTTCTTCAGCACTTGTGTCTTCAGACTTTGTCTTCAACACTTGTGTCTTTAGACTGTCTTCAGCTCTTGTGTCTTCAGACTTTGTCTTCAGCACTTGTGTCTTCAGACTTTGTCTTCAGCACTTGTGTCTTCAGACTTTGTCTTCAGCACTTGTGTCTTCAGACTTTGTCTTCAGCACTTGTCTCTTCAGACTTTGTCTTCAGCACTTGTGTCTTCAGCAGTTGTTGTGACATCTGTGGGACTTAATGGTTTTTCTGATCTGGCTCATTGGTTCTTTTGGTCCAACAACTTCTTCTTGGGATCAAATGTCGACGAGGTGGCAGCAGGTATTATTCTCTATCCTTGACCAACAAAACTTAAATTTTTCTGAAATATTATTTCTTGAACTCAAGGATATGGCCTCCAAGCCTATAGCTAACCGATGGATATCATATCCTTGGTTCCTAATGGCCATTATAGTAAACCAGCTGAAAGCTGAGGGACTTGTTGGCCTTGGAGTCCCTGCCACGACTGTATTGCCTGAAGTATACTCCAGGCACAACTCAGACCAGTCACTCAAACTGGCTGCCAAACTACGAAACCCCACACAGCTGGAACCCACAGCCACCACCTCTAAATCCATTGTCCCCACCAAACCCAAACACAAGAAAGCCAAAAAGGCTACTTAGGGAAATGAGTCCCCTGAGGATGCCCCTGCAACACAAACGCAGGTTATATCTACTGGTCATAACCCCCCAGTAGATACACGGACTCACTCACCCTCAACCGCTCAGGTTTCCACTCAACAGGAGCCTATAGCAACCATCTCTGGGGCACCTATACATCTGGAACCTTCCTCACTTGAGGAGGTTGCCATTGGAACGCACCACTCTCCCCGGGTGCATACTGCCTTCACACCCTCTCCCACTGCAACCGCCCCCCAAAGTCCTACCATCATAATTGCCAAAGTGCTGACTCAGTTGCACTCCTCACCTCCTCCCCAGATACCAATCACAACTGGGATAGCCCCAACCATTGAGGGGGAGGACCAAAGTGCTTCTGACACCCCATAGCACAGGGGTTACCATATTCAATCTCCAGGTGTAGAAACGGAGATTCGAATTTCTGGTGAGGCTGCCACTTCTCCTGCTTCAGCATATGATCAGGCTGAAGTTGGTAACATTCATAAGACCTCACCAGAGGCAACTGCTGATGAAGGACATGGTCCTAAGGCAGGAAGTCCCCAGTACCATGACCAAGGGGCACATGCTACTACTGATCTACACTCAGAGCATGTTTATCCTGATTCTATCAGGAGGTCAGGTGATTCAGTAAACACTGATGATGACCTGAGCTTCTTTTATGATGTTTTAGCCCAAAACACCATCCTCGAGGATGAGGTGAGCAGACTCAAAGAGCTGATTGCCAACATTTCTCAGGATCAAAGACCATCTACCCCTCAAAACCCACAGATGGCACCTTCCTCTGAAGGTTTCCCATACACTGAGCCACTCCAAAATACTCAGCCACCTGCCTCTGCTTCTGGCACTATTTCTCAGGGACAGAACCCCCCTGAGCAAATAGCTGCTATCTTTCAACATTCCTTACCTCTCATCACCTCAACTATCACTGATATGGTGCTTAAAACCCTTGATGAGAGGCTTCCCTTAGTTATACAACCATTGATAGAGGATGTGTGAGCAAAAGGCTTTCTGACAATCACCCCTTGCAACCAATGCAACCAAAAAGGGGGAGATTCAGTCAGTGAAAGCAAAAAGAAAGAGGATTGCAGATAGGAAAGAAACTGAGAAGGAGAAGGTGAAGGATGCTGACATGGAGAAGGTGACTGAAAGTACTAAAGACTTTCATGTCACATACAAGAAAAGGAAGAATGAGAAGGAGACTGACTTGGAGACAATAGTGAAGAAGGCTGATGCCGAACACAGCCGATCAATGGATAACATCATTGATCAGCTGTTTAGACAAGGTCACGACACTGAAAAACTTGACTCAGAAATCAGAAGACTAGAGATTGAAGAAATCCAAGCTAGATGGGCAAGTTATGATGTGTTGGGAAGG
Organism: Flaveria trinervia; assembly: GCA_025506515.1. NCBI lineage: Eukaryota > Viridiplantae > Streptophyta > Magnoliopsida > Asterales > Asteraceae > Flaveria > Flaveria trinervia. The sequence goes on from CM046447.1 coordinate 26,119,193, forward strand.
GAAAGGCTAGAAATCATGATCAGGTTCATAGCGAAATATCTGGGTAGATCATTGATTGAGATCAAGGCATGGTCTAGGGATAGCATCTTGGCAATAACCACCAAGATCTGTTCGTCTAAAGTATACACAAAAGGATTGGTTATTGAAGCCTTAAATGAAGCTGGTGCTGGGAGCAGGATTGAACTAGTCAAGCAATCTAAAGCCGACCTCACATCCAGAATGCTAGAACAGCCTGTCAACATTCCCACACCAAAACCACCAAAACCACAACCCACTAAACCAATTCCCTTACCCACAAAAACCAGTAGCCGATGAAGTACCCCAGAAGAGGTAGAGAAGGGTACTGAGGCTAGAAGAAGATGACGAAGATGATGATGAAGATGAAGATAGGCTGCCACTCTCAGCTGTTATACAGTTGCCTAAGGCCACAAGTCACCTCCCAACAATTACTCCTGAAACTCAAAGACAAATTGTGAAAGTGAAGCTAGCAGAAGAAGAGCTTCATAAACAACATGATGAGGAATTATTGAGGAGGGTTGACAAAGCATATGCTGCCACATCTTCAATCATGAACATGAAGAAGCATGCTCTCAGGTTATACACTCTTAACATACATTTCAATATCAAAGGAGAGAGTGAGGATTTGGCCTGATCCCAGGGTGTCTCATAGGATTCACAAGAAAAACATTCCACAGAGATACATTGGCCAAGTGAAGAAGATTGTAGATGAAGTGATCTCACTGGTCTTTGTAGTATCACCCTGGGAAATCCTAGATGACTTCAAGAAAGCCTATAAAGCCAACCTGACCCCACAAAAGATGCTGGAAAACAAAATGGTGAAAAAGGGGTTAGTATATAAGAGGCTTGAGGAAGTTAGAAAGAATGAGCTCCAGTTGTTCTTAGAGGGTAATCACCTTGATGAATTTGCTTATAGAGTAATAACAAATGTGGAACTCAAAAATGGGAAACAGGTCAAATACCTATCTGAATATTATGGGCCAGAATCACTTTTTGAAGGAGGAGCTGAAGAACTTACCATGGAGGAACAGATAACCTTCCTTGAGGCCTATACAAGGAGTCATACAGACTCATTGTTGGGAAGTAGATCTCATGGATGGGGCAACAGCTCTGTGTCCAGTTCCCCAAGACAGAGTTCCCATTCATTCTTTGCCAAACAGATCATTGAGACTTCTTCCCAGGCCTGTGGTTATATGGGTCACTTCTGAGCTGATCTAGAAGACAAAAAGACCAAATCTTTCTGCCATAATAAGTGGGACATCTTCAATAAACTTAGAGGTTTTGGCTGTATTGGTTCAGGGGGAGTTTGTTGGACCAAAACAACCAATGAGCCTGATCAGAAAAACCTCTAAGTCGTACAGACATCACAACAACTGCTGAAGACTTGATCAGCTGTTTGACAAAGTCTGAAGACTTCAACAGCTTAAGACTAAAGTACTGAAGACTTCAATAGCTGAAGACCAAAGTTTGAAGATCAACAGCTGAAGACTAAAGTACTGAAGACTTCAACAGCTGAAGACTAAAGTCTGAAGATCAACAGCTGAAGAACAAAGTACTGAAGATCAATAGCTGAAGTACAAAGACTGAAGACATCAGCTGATGACAACAGCTGAAGTTCAAGTACAAGTACTGAAGCCTTCAGAGTTTCCTACAACAGCTGAAGAAGCATTCTTCAGTTGTTGTGATGGTTTCCTTTCAGTAGTTTTCTTGTTATTTTAGTATTTGTAAAACGACTGAAGAGCATGTTCTTTAGTCGTTGTAGTTTCAGTAGTTGTAGTGACAGTTAACACTTAGTATTTTTGTAAGAAGATGTCAGCTGTTTTGACATCTTCAGTAGTTGTGTTAACTTTCAGTAGTTTGAATAATTCTGTTAGATGTCACTATAAAATGACATCAGCAGACGTCACATCTCCTATATAAGGAATGTTCCACCACGACATTCTTATATAAGGGATGATTGACCTGATTGTAAGTGCGACATTTTGCCACCACGAAAGCGCGTATTGAATGAAATCTTTGATTTGCAGAATTCTTTCTATAATCGTTTGTTCTTACTTTGAATATCAATTGTATTCTTGTGAATTGTTTAAATCATTGTTTGATTTCCACTGCAATACTCTCTAATCAATCAAACGTAGATCACTGATCCTAACAACCTCCATATCCAGGTCGTTTGACACAACAAAGAATATGGCAAATTCCTTGGGTTGTTCAAGCAACTCCACATCAATCTGCCCTTGGTGGAGGTCTTAGCACAATTGCCAAACTACACTAAATTTCTAAAAGGTGTCTTGTCAAACAAAAAGAAGCTGGATGAGTTATCACACGTAGTTTTGAATGAGGAATGCTTTGCAGTTCTTCAAAACAAACTACCTCAAAAGATGACTGATCCAGGAAGTTTCACCATAGCTTGCCTAATAAGAAATCTTTCTGTCAGTAATGCGTTAGCTAATTTAGGTGCAAGCATTGACCTTATGCCTTATGCGGTTTTTGAAAAATTAAACCTAGGTGAACCTAGACCTACCAGTATGAGCATCCAGTTAGCTGACCGTTCTGTCAAATATCCGAGGGGCATCGTTGAAAATCTCTTAGTTAAAATTGAGAAATTTGTATTTCCCGTTGATTTTGTGATCCTTGACATGGATGAGGACAAAAATGTTCCTCTTATCCTAGGTCGACCTTTCTTAGCGACTGCTCGAGCCCTCATTGATGTTTGTACAGGCAAACTCACGCTTAGAGTAGACGAGGAGGAAGTAACTTTCGATATAGGCCAATCCATGAAACACCGTCAATATCATGATGACTCACTCTATTACGTTGATGCTTGCGATTCGATCATAAGCCGTCATTTGAAGAAAACCCTTCAAAATGAAGCTTGCAACACTCAATTAATAGAAGTGCACATCACCAAACCCATCTGTGAGAACCAAATCATTCAAGAACTTGAAGTTGATGAACATCATTTCATCAAGAAGCTTTTGAGATCATTGAGCAAGAACTAGAACCAAAAGCTAAACCTTCTATAGAAGACCCTCTAGTTTTAGAGCTCAAAGAACTTCCATCTCATCTCGAAAACACTTTTCTTGAAAACACATCTCAACTTCCTGTCATAATCTCATCCGCCTTATCAATTGATGAGAACAACAAGCTATTCAATGTGCTTAAGGCATACAAACGAGCAATTGCATGAAAAATCATGGACATCAAGGGAATCATCCATCCTTTTGCACTCATAAAATATTGATTGAGGAGAACTTCAAATCCGTCATTCAACCTCAAAGACGTTTAAACCCGAGCATGCAAGAGTTGGTGAAGAAGAAGTAATCAAACTGCTAGATGCCGGTTTGATTTACCCTATTTCTGATTCGCCTTGGGTCAGTCCCGACCAAGTTGTTCCAAAGAAAGGAAGAATGACTGCTGTAACTAACGAGAAGTATGAGCTTATTCCCACTCATACGGTTACAGGATGGAGAGTTTGCATAGACTATCGCAAACTCAATGACGCCACAAGGAAAGATCACTTCCCTCTTCCTTTCATCGACCAAATGCTTGAGAGATTATCTGGAAAAATGTTCTGTTATTTCTTGGACGGTTTCTCAGGTTATTTTCAAATTCCCATTGCTCCTGAAGATCAAGAGAAGACGACATTCACCTATCCATATGGCACATTTGCTTATCGGCGAATGCCCTTTGGATTGTGTAATGCTCCTGCTACATTTCAAAGATGCATGGTAGCAATTTTTCATGACCTTATTGAACACTCAATGGAAGTTTTCATGGATGATTTCTCCATCTTTGGAAACTCATTTGAGCAATGTCTTGAAAATCTGCAAAAGATGCTGGTTAGATGTGAAGATTCTAACCTTGTTTTAAATTGAGAAAAGTGCCATTTCATGATCAAGCCAAGGTCGACACTATTTCTAAACTTTCGCATCCCACAACTGTGAAAGACATCAGAAGTTCCCTAGGACATGCAGGATTCTACCGTCATTTCATCAAATATTTCTTAAAAATCGCTCGACCAATGACTCAACTTCTTGAGAAAGACGCGCAATTTGTATTTTCTGATGAATGCATTAGTGCATTCCATTGCTCAAGGATAGACTGGTAACTACTCCAATCATGGTTTCCCCAGATTGGACGCAACCATTTGAACTCATGTGCGACGCAAGCAATTTCGCGGTAGGAGCCGTATTAGGACAAAGGAAAGACAAGCAATTTCACCCAATTCATCATGCGAGCAAAACCCTAAACGATGCACAAAAAAACTACACCACCACTAAAAAAGAACTTCTTGCGGTAGTTTTCGCATTTGACAAATTCCGCTCGTATCTTATCCTTTCAAAAACAATTGTTTACACCGATCATGCAGCCCTTTGTTATTTGTTCAACAAACAAGATGCAAACCCGAGATTGATTTGTTCGATTCTTCTACTTCAAGAATTTGACATCAAAATTCGTGATAAGATGGGAGCAGAAAATCTAGCGGCTGATCATCTCTCGCGTCTTGAGGATCCAAGTCCTTCACAAACTGAGGAAGCCATAACAAACGACAATTTTCCTCACGAATTCCTTATGCACATTCATTACTCGATCGATGAACATAGTTGGTTCGCCGATTCTGAAAATTACTTAGCAAGCGGAATCCTTCTCAAAGGAATGACTTATCAGCAAAAGAAGAAGTTCTTTACTAATATCAAACATTACTATTAGGAGGATCCGTATCTGTTCAGAATCGGTGCAGACCAACTCATTCGAAGATGCGTATACGGAAGTGAAGCAGAACAAATTCTAAGGCACTGTCATGAAGGACCCACAGGATGACACCATGGAGCAACCTTAACAGCTAAGAAAGTATTTGACTCTGGATTTTACTGGCCCACGATCTTCAAAGATGCACACAACATAGTACGCACCTGTGATGCATGTCAAGAGCAACCAATATCTCAACACATGATGAGATTCCTCAAAAACCGGTTCAAGTATGCGAGATATTTGATATATGGGGTATTCATTTCATGGGGCCATTCCGGTGTCATTTGGCAATCGTTACATCTTGGTAGCAGTTGATTACGTTTCAAAATGGGCTGAAGCTCAAGCCCTGCCTACTAATGATGCAAGAAACGTTGTCAAATTCCTTAAGAAACTATTTTCTCATTTTGGTGCCCCAAAGCTCTAATTAGTGACCGAGGAACTCATTTCTGTAACAATCAGCTTGAACGAGTAATGGCACATTATGGAGTTCACCATCGCTTTACAACTGCTTACCATCGACAAGCGAATGGGCAAGCCGAAGTCACTAACCGAGGCATCAAATGAATCCTTGAGAAAAGTGTAGGTCAAAACCACAAGGACTGGTCTACAAAATTAGATGATGCATTATGGGCTTTTCAAACAGCCTATAAAACTCCCATCGGCATAACACCATTTAAACTAGTTTATGGGAAGTTGTGTCATCTACCTGTGGAACTAGAGCACAAAGCCTTTTGGGCACTTAAAGCAGCAAACTTGGACTAAGACCTTGAGGAAAGAATCGATTCCTACAAATTCACGAATTGGAGGAAATGAGGGAACAAGCGTACGAAAACGCTAGGGTTTACAAAGAAAGGACAAAGAAATTCCACAACAATCGATTAAAGAAGACAAAACGATTTCATGTGTGTTAGGATCAGGGATTTAAGTTTGATCAATTAGAGTAGATTGCAGCGGAATTCGAATAATGAATTAGACAATTTAGCAAGAACTCAATTGATATTCAATGGAATAGTACACGGTTATAGAGAGAGAGAGAGAGAATTCTGCAAAAGGAATATTTCATTCAAATGCTTTCGTGGTGGCTGAAAGTCACTCGTTACAATTAGGTCAACATTCCTTATATAAGGAATGTGACATGTTAAGATCAGTGATCTACGTTTGATGATTAGAGAGTATAGCAGCAGAATTCTAACAATGAATTAGCCAATTCACAAGAACAAAGAGATATTCAATGTAAGAACAAAAACGGTTATAGACAGAGAGAATTCTGCAAATATATTTCATTCAATATTCGCTTTCGTGGTAACGGAATGTCACAATTATAATTAGGTCAACACCTCTTATATAAGAGATGTGACGTCTGCTGATGTCACTTGATAGTGACATCTAACAGAATTTATCACAAACTACTGATAGTTAACACAACTACTGAAGATGTCAAACAGCTGACATCTTCTTACAAAAATGCTAAGTGTTAACTATTATTCCAACTACTGAAAAGAAACTACTGAAACTATAACAAATGAAGAACATACTCTTCAGTTGTTTTACAAATACTGAAACAAAGAAAACAACTGAAAGGTAAACCATCACAACAACTGAAGAATGCTTCTTCAGCTATTGTAACAAACTCTGATGGCTTCAGTACTTGTACTTGAGCTTCAGCTGTTGTCATCAGCTGATGTCTTCAGTCTTTATACTTCAGTTGTTGTACTTCAGTACTATAGTCTTCAGCTGTTGAAGTCTTCAGCACTTTAGAACTTCAGCTGTTGTATTTCAGCACTTTAGAACTTCAGCTGTTGTACTTCAGTACTTTCAATCTTCAGCTGCTGCAGTCCTCAGACTTTGTTAAATAGCTGATCAAGTCTTCAGCAGTTGTTGTGATGTCTGTGGGACTTAGAGGTTTTTCTGATCAGGCTCATTGGTTCTTTTGGTCCCACATGACATCTGCTGATGTCACTTGATAGTGACATCTAATAGAATTATACAAACAACTGAAACTATGCAAACTACTGAGAATGTTCTTAACAACTGATCACATCTCAGAGAATGCTAAGTACAAGAACATAAAACTACTGAACTAAAACTACTGAAGCTATGAACTACTGAAAGGTAAATTACAAGTACTGAAAAGGAAAACCATCACAACTACTGAAGTTAATAACTTCAGCTGTTGTGACAACTACTGAAGTTAATAACTTCAGCTGTTGTGACAACTACTGATCACTCTGGTCTTCAGTCTTTGTCTTCAGTCTTTGTTCTTCAGACTTTTATTTCAGACATTGTCTTCAGCTGATAGCTTCAGACTTTGTCTTCAGTACTTCACTTTAAGACTTTGTCTTCAGTACTTTACTTTCAGACTTTGTCTTCAGTACTTTACTTTCAGACTTTGTCTTCAGTAGAAATCTTCAGATCTTGTCTTCAGACCTTGTAATCAGCTGATGTCTTTAGCTCTTATGATCTTCTTCAGCGGTTGTAATGTCTGTGGGACTTGGAGGTTTTTCTGAATAGGCTCATTGGTTCTTTTATTGTCCTCAACCCATAAAGAGCCTTATCAAGTTTATACACCCAATCAGGATGTTTATTGTCCTCTAAACCTGGTGGTTGACACACATAAACCTCTTCTTTTATTTTTCCATATAAAAAAGCACTTTTGACATCCATTTGAAAAACATTAAGATTGTGGAATGCAGCATAGGCTAAAAACAATCTAATTGCCTCCAGTCTGGCTACAGGGGCAAAGGTTTCATCATAATCAATACCTTTTTCTTGTGAAAATCCTTACAACCAGTCTAGCCTTGTTCTTGACAATAAGCCCATTTACATCAGTTTTATTCCTAAACACCCACTTAGTGCCTATTGCACACTTACCTGGGGGTAGAGGAACCAGTTCCCACTCTTGCTGTTTTTTGAACTGAAGTAGCTCAAGCTGCATGGCTTCAACCCATCCATTGTCTCTTAAAGCAACATGATAGTTCTTTGGCTCTAGCTGACTTATGAAGAGAGCATAGAAGTAGAAGTTGGACAATTGACTTCTGGTTGAGACACCAGCATAGATATCACCAATGATTTGAGACATGGGGTGATTCTTTAGCTCTTGATACACTATAAGATTAGTGCAAGTGTTTCTAGCAGGTTCAGCAGCAATAGATGTTGATCCAGACTCTTGAAACCAAGTATGAGAAGGCAATTCAAATGATGTAGAGGAGTTAGAAATCTCATCAGCATTTGTTGTGGATGGAGCTACTGAAGCTACAGGAACATCAAGTTTAGTAGACTCAGGCAGTTGATCACTAAACTTGAAAAGGTGAGTACTGATATCATCATCATCTTCAGTACCATCAGGTGGAAGACTTGCTGCAGAAGATGATTTATTCACATGATCTGCAACAGCTGGAGGTTGCTAAGGAACATATTGCAGTATATCCAGATCAAACAACTCCACAGGGTTTTGTGGAATTTTATCCTTAGGAGATTCATTGAACTTCACATGCAAGGTTTCTTCAACTATCTTTGTTCTGCAGTTGAAGACTCTGTAAGCCTTGCAAGTGGATGAATAACCTACAAAATACCCTGCATCCACCTTAGGATCAAATTTGTGGAGTTTACCCTTTGTGTTGAGAATGAAACAAGGACATCCAAAAGCTCTGAAGAATGAAATCAAAGGAGCCAAATGATGTAGAGCTTCATATGGAGTCTTCATCAACCTTTGATTTACTAACACTCTATTCTGCACATAGCAAGTTGTATTGACAGCTTCAGCCCAAAAGGTCAAAGGCAAACCAGAGTCAGCCAACATGGACCTTGCAGCTTCAATTAAAGTCCTGTTCTTTCTCTCCACTACTCCATTTTGTTCTGGAGTCCTTGGGATGCTAAACTGCCTCTTGATTCCTTTTGATAGATAAAAATCATCAAGTGTATGGTTTCTGAATTTAGTTCCTTCTTTGACAAATCCAAGGCATATACTCTTCCAATCCTGTTGGCCTTCAGGAGAGTATGTTCATCCAATACCTTGTCAATCAGCCTCAGAACTGTGGAAGACGGAATCCTGCAGTTCTGGCTTGTGAAAAGTGAAACATGCCCTTTATCACACATCTGACTGACACTCAGTAGATTATACTTGAGAGTCTCCACATGGTTAACATCATCAAATCTGATTTCTCCATTAGACACATATCCTTTCCCGATGATGTAACCCTTAGCATCATTTCCAATGAAACAAATCCCTTCTTTCCTTGAGAGTAGTCATTAAGAAGAGAACTGCTCCCTGTCATATGCATAGATCCTCCACTGTCTACATACCAAATGCTTCTTTGGCATGCTGAAGAACCCTGCATTCATCACAAGGAACTAGTTAGGTTTTGAGACCCAAACCTTTTTGGTTTGGGGTCTGTTTTCATCAACAGATTTAACCATAACTTGTTTCTCATGATTAACAGCTGATGAAGGTGGAGATGGTGCTAAAATGGATTCCTTGGATTTGGGCTTGGAATACCTTTTCAGTGGTTTGATCACAGGTGCATCTAGTTGGTTAAATCTCCCCAACAAATGCTGAACCATCATAACAAGTTGTGTCTGATTTGTAGCTAAAGCTTTCAGCTCTTGTGACACATCAGTACTTGTTTTTGATGAGTTCTTATGGCCCACCATTTCCTCCCTAAAATTCACAGACTTGGTCTGATTTTTATCATGAGAAACACTATCAGCTGTTTTATGATAAACCCTATCCTTCTTTTTGGATTTGGGTGAAGCCTTGGGTTTATCAATTTGGGATGACTGTGGTACAAAATTGGTCTCAAACTCATTTTCATTTGATCCATCTGCATTTTAATGAGCTTATCTCTATTGAGTTTGGAACCTTTTTTGTACCAACATTCATCAGAAAGATGATTGAAATTTCCACATATGTCACATGGCTTATTCTTCATCTTGGATTGATCAACTGCTAAGTGGAAACTACTGAAGGTGTGATCTTCAGTACTTTCCTCCTTTCAGTACTTGTGTTAAGTACAGAAGGATCTGTAACAACTGAAGACTTGTTCTTCAGCTGTTCTCTATCCGTCCTGAAAGACTGTATGATAGATTCCTCAGCAGTTGTTAATCCTTTTATTTCAGTTCATTTGAAATGCTTTTCAGATGTTGTGACTTGCCCTTGAGTACTTGAGGTACTTTGAGGGACAACATCTGAAGTACTCAGCTTCATGTGCTTATCAGTAGTTAACACATCAAGCAATTGATTTGCTGAGGTATCAATACTGATTTCATCTTTTGATTTTGGGTGATCTCTTGAGGATGATACACATGATGATGTGGTTTGGAAATTACTTTCACCTTCAGGTTTTACTATTGATTTTGGAGTAAAATCTGTAGGTGGTGCAATGTGATTGTAACCTATTCCAAACTTCACATTCGAAGTTGTTTGCTTGCTGAGAAGCATTTCAAATCCCTTGCAGGATGATACCCAACGGTCACACTCAACTTGGGTAGCTGCAAGTGTTTCTTTGAGATCTCTATGGTTCTCAAGAATGACCTCAACCTTAGCCTTTTCATCATTTAATTGGCATTTAAGCTTATAAATCTCATCATCTTTCTCTTTTAAGGACCGACTCATACTCAGCTTTTCTTTTGGAAAGGGTTTGCTCAAGCTCCAGATTTTGATTTATTAAAGCTACATTTGCCTCTCTAATAGAGATAAATACAACTATGCAAGATTCAGAACATATCTTGGCCTTAGCCTCAAGGATACCTGGGTTACCTGTGATGAAGATGCATTGGAGCATGAACCCTTAGTAGACACCAGGGCCATGAGAGCAAGATTCCCAAAAGGATGTTCACCACCATGTTGACCATCACTAGCAAATAATTGCTCATTGAGATGGTTGAGATGGTTGAGGCTCAGGTAAGGCTTGAGGTTGTTGTGCAATAGGAACTTGAACTTGATTTGGCTGTGGCATGTAATAGCAGGGACATGGATATGGCATTGGACCCTGAGGGACAAAATATGCAGGAGATAGAGGTTGTGAGTGATGACTAGAACTAGCAGGATGTTGCCCTCTGTTTTGTGAACTATTGCTTGGAAAAGTCACAAAGGGTGCAGAGGAGTTAGATCCAGTTGATCTACACTCTCTTGCAAAGCGCCCAAGCCTGTGGCATTTGTGACACCTCAACTTACTCTTGTCAAAACCAACTTTGGTTTTGCCAGAGAGTCCTGGAAATTTCCTACTAGTTGTCTTGTAGAACTTTTGAGATCTGATATTAATCAAGGCCATTTGGCTCAGAATATCCATCTCTTCTAGGTCATCATCAGCAATACCTTTCAAATCATCCATAATGAAGCACAAATTGTCACTATTACAGCCTGACTGACTATCAACACTAACAAATGCATGATCAGAACTATTTGAAGAGAAATCTATATGCTCATCATAATGGCTTTCTGATGCAGCATATTCCGACTCATGACCAACTAAGGCAGTGTTCCCTGGTACAAATTCATTAGTGAGCTTTCTTTATGATGCCAGTTTCCTTTTCTGCTCTATCTCTCTTTCAAATGTAAACAGTTTCCCATGGAGTTAGGTGAGAGATAGGCTATCCAGATTTGCACTAGAGCATAGGACAATGGTATATGTGTCCTATCTCTCAGGCAGTGATCTGAGGAATCTGTTGTTCATCTGGCTATTAGGGTATTCATGTTTGACCATTTTCAGCTTAGAGATCAAATAGGAAAAACGCTGAAACTGTTGAGTCAGTGTCTCACCCTTCCTATGAGAGAATGTCTCATATTGTTGGGCAAGGATTTCTCTGTTGTTTGCTAAGACCTCATCTGTTCCACCAAATTGTTCTTTCAATGCATTCCAGAGGTCATGAGCAGTTTCATGATGCATAAGCCCATAATAGATTTCATTCGGCAGTGCCATGGCCAGAATTCCATGGGCTTTAGCATCAATCTCAAACAGTTTTCGATCCTCATCTGAGTATTTTTCCTTCTTCTTCGGAACCATTTGGTTGGTTCCGGATTGTTCACCATAGGCTTGTGTGGACCATGTACCACAGATGTCCAACAACTTGAACTGTTAATAGACAGGTGATGGAGCATTCTTCATTGCCATATGTTATACTCTGTCCTAACCAGCATCGGAGGCTTGGTTGAGGAGCCAGTATTGTGAGGGTCATTAGAAGGAGTAGTCATTCTAAGATTCAATCAAATTCAATTAAGTTTTAACCGATTTAGCGCAAAACACAACAAACTCAATACAAACCAAGAGAAATCTCAAAGCAAATAACCGAAAGCAGCAGAAATTCAATCTCTATAACCAATTCTTACAAATATGCTAATTCGATCAAACTGAGATATCGAAATAGCAGTTTCAATGATCAATTGTTAGATCGATCAATGATTAACCTGCTCTGATACCATTTGTTAGGATCAGTGATTTAAGTTTGATCAATTAGAGTAGATTGCAGCGGATTTCGAATAATGAATTAGACAATTTAGCAAGAACTCAACTGATATTCAATGGAATAGTACACGGTTATATATAGAGAGAGAGAGAGAGAATTCTGCAAAAGGAATATTTCATTCAAATGCTTTCGTGGTGGCTGAAAGTCACTCGTTACAATTAGGTCAACATTCTTGTATAAGGAATGTGACGTCTGCTCATGTCACTTGATAGTGACATCTAACAGAATTATACAAACAACTGAAACTATGCAAACTACTGAGAATGTTCTCAACAACTCATCACATCTCAGAGAATGCTAAGTACAAGAACATAAAACTACTGAAACTATAAACTACTGAAAGGTAAATTACAAGTACTGAAAAGGAAAACCATCACAACTACTGAAGTTAATAACTTCAGCTGTTGTGACAACTACTGATCACTCTGGTCTTCAGTCTTTGTCTTCAGTCTGTTTTCTTCAGACTTTTATTTCAGACGTTGTCTTTAGCTGATAGCTTCAGACTTTGTCTTCAGTACTTCACTTTCAGACTTTGTCTTCGGTACTTTACTTTCAAACTTTGTCTTCAGTACTTTACTTTCAGACTTTGTCTTCAGTAGAAATCTTCAGATATTGTCTTCAGACTTTGTCTTTAGACCTTGTAATCAGCTGATGTCTTCAGCTGTTGTGATCTTCTTCAATAGTTGTAATGTTTGTGGGACTTGGAGGTTTTTCTGATCAGGCTCATTGGTTCTTTTGGTCCAACAATGTGGGAGAACGTGTCTTACTGTATAACTCGTTTACGTTTATCTCCCGGAAAACTGAAATCACGTTGGTCTGGACCTTATACGATCAAAAACGTGTTTCTGAATGGTGCCATTGAAATTTATAACCATGCAGGTTTAAGTTTCAAAGTAAATGGTCATCGTTTGAAGCCGTATAACGATGGACCAACCAAGATTCCTTCGGAGGAATTACACCTCCGTCCTGACAAAAATTAAGTGTGGGGAAGGGTCATGCCGAAGACCCGAAACTTAAACGCGACACCTATACATATATTTTTCTTACTTTTTAACAATTTTTAGGAATTCACAAGCACAAGCACGGGGCCATGCCTCATCAAGCACACCCTTGTGTCTCTGAAATTTTTTTTCCATGATCTCCGCTGACAACTCTGGAACGTTGCAGGTTGAATTTAAGATGATTCTGACAAGCCTGGGGCCGTGCCTAGCCAAGCACGCCCCCGTGTTCAATATCCATGACCTGTATATAAATACCACACTTGTTCCATTCTTTCATCACACTCACTCCTGTTTAAAAATATCTGAAAAATGAAAGAATCAAGTCACAGAAGTTCCATCTGGAATACTGCGAAGAAACCACGTTCTGAAACACGAGAGCCAACGACTCAAGAATATTTCTTCAAGCTACATGAAGTAATCAATCAACTAACTGAAATGAACCTCGCTGCATCCCAACGCTTAGTTGAACTTATCCAAAAGGTCAACAGATGAGGGAGGAACTCATTTCCATTAACCGGCAGCTTGCGGAATTGAGCAACCGCACTTCTCACTATCCCATCCTGAACCTTCCACACGAAATGTGTGGAGGTTTCTTTTAGAAGCATTTCGTGATATGCTAAGTGCGCCGTTGTGCGTTAAAGAGCCTGGTTTTGCTATTCAGACTCTCGGCTTTTAACGTATCATGTAACCGTAGGACCCTAGGAAATGTAATTTTCAATTTGGCTTGTGTTATTTAACTCTAGGACTATTTTCATATTTTTTCTAATGATTTGGAAGTGATAAAACTCAACCGGGAAAATTACATAACGCGTGAAACTGAAAAACGGAACAACAAAAGACGGAAACCAAACAGCAACACATGAACACGACCCTGTGCTTAAGGAGGCACACCCCCGTGTTCGACAAAAAATGACACAAGCTGACATATTTCAGCCTTTTGTCTTGTTCCCCTTCAATTTTGCATGATAAATACTGACCTCAATTGCCTGCAAAGTCGTATCCACTTTAATTTTCACATTGTTTTCCATTTTTCTTTTGTCTTTTCAAGAGTTCTTTCGAGAGTATTTGATCAAGAGGTTAGTATGCTAATTCCTTTGATTATGAAAGTCATTTACATGTAGTTAGGTGATTAGATCTCTAAACAACCGAAATCCTAGCAATTATGTGTAAAGACTTGTTCTTAAACGTTTTATGGAATGACGAATGCTTTCAACCTACTTGTTCATATTTATTCTTGTAAGTAGATTAGTGTTAATTAGTATGTTTCATTAGTTATTAGTTTGTTTAGTTCGTTAATTAGTTTGTTTTCTTTTATTGTTAACTAGACTATCTTCATAATTCGTGGTGAAATATTTGTTAATCATGTTCAAGAGTTCCCAAGTGGTATTAAACATAAAATACATTTTTGGGTATGTTGAATTATTAACAAATGATTAAAATGTTAAACGTATAATATTTGATTTTTAAAGCAAGAAAATGCTAAACCCATGCTTAATCAACGATTTACAAACACAACCACGCATGCTCGAGTCCAGATTCCATGCCTTATCATGTTAACCGCACCCCCACGTTTCACAAAACGCACCTCCATGTTCAACAATTTTTTTCCTTAGATAATAAATTTTTTACTATTTTTGGACATGAGTTGAATCATTATGATGTTATGTCTTGAAAAACATATGATTTTCACTAACATCATGAAACTGCTCAAGAAACTTGTCTTGTCTAGATTAACTTATTTTTAAAATTTCAGGATCATGGATCATCCCTACTTAGGGTTTGTTTGATTGCGCTGACTGAGTAAGATCTGACTGAGTAAGAAGCTGACCCAGTAAGTGGTTCTGACTGAGTCTGCATCTGATAGAAACTTGGCTGTTTGATTTAGTAGCTGACTGTCTCTGCTGAATGATAAAAATAACATTATTGCCCCGTTGTTTAAACGATTTTGAATTTAACTGGTGTTGTGTAATTAATAAAAATAGCCAAATTATAATAATTCAAAATGTCATACAAAATAGAAGTTAACATAAATCAAACATAATCCAAATAAACACATCAAATTTCAAACAGTTGATTAGCAAAATGTCATACAAGAGTTTGCATACAAATCTAATTTGAAGCATCTGAAAGTAGTTGATTAGCAATTTGGTCACGCAAAGTAGCCATATATTCAACCCCTTCTGAACCCCACTCAATGCCTTGTGTGTTTTGACCTTCACTTCCTCCACCTTCACCATTAGGGGTAACCATAGTGTTATCTTCAAATTTTGTAAATAATTCATCTTGAATGTTGTATTTTCTTATAAATTATGCACTGCAAAACAAGCAATAACTACGTATCTTTGCATTGGAGAAGGATAAGAAGCCATTTGATTTAGGATTGGGAATCTTGCCTTCAATACACCATAAGCACGCTCAATAACATTTATAAGGAAAGCATGAGCATGATTAAATCTTTCTTCCTTAGTTACCGGTCTTCATTGTCGAAAATCGGCTAACCAATACCTAGTGTTGCGGTATGGAGTCATAAATCCACGAGTGTTGGTAATGGATCTCACGATCATAATCCTTTATGAGCTACAACCATCGTCTCTACCTCATATTCAGGTCCTTCTACTCAAAGAAGTACTTTAAGCTCTTGTGGTCGGTGAAGATGGTGCACTTCGTTCCATACAGATAGTGCCTCCAAATCTTTAGTGCAAAGACCACGGCCGCTAGCTCCAAGTCATGAGTAGGGTACTTGACCTCATGAACCTTCAACTGTCGGGATGCATAGGCTATGACCTTCCCTCTTTGCATTAACACGCACCCCAACCTCGAGTAGGAAGCATCCGAATAAACCACCAGATCTTCACTTCCATCGGGTAATCACAGAACAGGAGCTTGAGTCAACCTCGCCTTCAATTCATCAAACGCCTTCTCGTGAGCTTGTCCCTATGCGAACTTCACATCTTTTCGGCTCAACTTGGTTAGTAGAGAAGTGATATTGGAGAAGTCTGAATGAATCTCCTGCAGTAACCCGCCAAACCCAAGAAACTGTGAATCTCGGATGGCGTCTTTGGGGACTTCCATTGCATAACCGCCTCCACCTTAGCCGGGTCCACCATAATCCCTTCGGGATTCACCACATGACCCAAGAACTAAACTTCACGCAACCAAAATGCACACTTGGAGAATTTGGCATATAGTTTCTCCCTTCTTATCATCTCCAAAACCTCCCGAATATGACCGGCATGCTCATCCTCGCTTTTCGAATAAATCGGGATATCATCAATGAACACAATCACTGATTTATCCAGCATCGGCCGACACACCCAATTCATCAGATCCATAAAAGCAACTGGCGCATTGGTCAAACCAAAAGACATGACAAGAAACTTGTAGTGACCGTAGCGCGTGCAAAAAGCTGTTTTAGGGATATTCGACTCCTTCACCTTCAACTGATGATAACCAGATCGGAGGTCGATCCTTGAAAACTAGCTAGCACCTTGAATCTGATCGAACAAATAATCTATTCTTGGTAAGGGGTAGCGGTTCTTCACCGTCAACTTGTTCAGCTCACGGTAGTCAATACACATCCTCATACTACCGTCTTTCTTCTTCACAAACAGGACCAGAGCACCCCAAGGAGAGATACTCGGTCTAATAAACCCCTTGTCAAGCAACTCTTGTAACTGATCCATCAACTCTTTCCTTTCCGTCGGAGCCAAACGATACGGTGCCTTGGCAACAGGTTGGGCACCCAGTATCAAGTCAATCTGGAACTCAATCTCGCGGTCAGGTGGCACTCCTGGCAAGTCTTCTAGGAATATGTCTGGAAAGTCACACACAACCGGTACGTCAGATAGTTGTGGAATGGGCGTATCCACATCCTTTACATAAGCCAAGTAGGCGCTACACCCCCTCCTCATACACTTTCCCGCCACCGCCATCGAAAACAGTTTCAGAATTGTCGAGTCCCGATCACCATAGACCGTCACCGAACTCCCGTCAGGCGCTAATAGCTGAATTATCTTCTTGCGACACACGATGTTCGCCTCGAAGTCTGCTAACCAATCCATCCCAAGAACCAAATCGAAACCACCTAGGTTCATCACGAACGGTCTAACAGGAAACTTATGACCTTCTAGCTCCACATCACAATTCTCTATCGTTTCAGAGATCCTGGTAGACTTACCTATGTCAGTTTCTACATCAAAGGGCACATTAACCCGTCTACTACTAACAGGCATCTTAGCACAGAAAGCAGCAGAAATAAACTTTTACCGGCAGCCAAATCAAATAACACAAAAGCTAAAGTTTGGTTCACTAGAAACGTACCAGACACGACATCAAGGTCCATCCTAGCCTCCTCCTGTGTCATCGTGAATGCCCTGGTGCTCGCCCTTGGTCCTTCAACTCTAGTTTTCTTCGCCCCAGAACCCTCGACCCTTGGCTTCTTACAATCCCTACTCATATGACCCTCTTCGCCACAATTAAAGTACCGGGCCGTACGACAATCCCTGGCTATGTGCCCCGCCTTCCCACATTTTAAGCACAAGTTCGACCCAAACCTACATTCCCGACTATGCTCTCTCCCACACCTACTACACTTCTTCGTACTCGCACCCGACGCGACCACACGGCGGTCGTCCACCAGTGCCTTCTTTTTACCTATTGAGGCATCACCCCGACCAAACCTCTTCCCATTCCAGTTTCTATCACCTGCACCCTTCCGACTACCTTCAGCCACCACCACTACACCCCTTTCGTCATATAACCTTCCTGCCAAGTCCACCGCCGACCTAAACGTAGTTGGTCGGGCGGCAATCATGTGCCTACGAATATCCGTTGGCAATCCTTGAATGTACTTCTTGATCTTTCGAGACAGAGGCGTCACCTGATCCGGCACCAGACGTGCCATTTTGTTGAACTTGGTGGTGTACTGTGGTGTGTCATCATTCCCTCCTCCAGTTGCAGAAACTCCCTCTCGACCTTGTCCATTTCCCGATGAGGAAAAAATGATGCCATGTCAGTTGATGTGTCCATCTCAAATGTTCAAATAAATATTATTTCCACAACATCATCTCCTGTGCATTCCACCTCTTCAGAAAATAATGTCAAGTCAATTGATGTTGGATCATCTTCTCCATCATTTGATCTTTCACCAACACCTGTTTCTACCTCTCTTCCTTCATCACTAACATCTCTTCCTCCATGACTGACACCTGATCAATCTCTCTCACCCTCTTCTACTCATTCACAATCTGTGAGTAAAACTTCTCTAAACATCTTGCCTTTATCCATAAATTTCAAAACTTTGAAAGATCATCCTCATGATAACATTATTGGACCTATCATGGATGGTGTATAGACGCGAAGTCAATCTGGTTTGATTATATTTTTCTTTTCTCTTGCTTTATGTCTCAAATTGTCCCAAAACACGTGCATGCAGCTCTCCAAGATCCCTGCTGGGTGGAATCAATGCAATTGGAGCTTCAACAATTTAGAAAACTCAAAGTATGGACTTTGGTTGACTTACCTCCAAACAAATGCCCAATTGATATGAAATGGGTTTTTAAGAACAAACCAGATAATCGTGGTGTTGTGGTGCGTAACAAATCTAGATTGGTGGTACAAGGATTTGCTCAAGAAGAAGGGATTGATTATACTGAAGTTTTTGCTCCCGTTGCTCGTCTTGAAGAAATAAGGATTTTTCTCGCTCATGCTGCTCATAAACAGTTGAAAGTCTATGAGATGAATTAAAGTGTGCTTTCCTTTACCAAGACATTGATAAGGAGATATATGTGTGTCAACCACCAGGTTTTGAGAATCCTGATTTTCCCGATAAATTTTTTAAGCTTGCAAAACCCTAATCGTTAATCTTTGTTGCAAGTTACCATTTCTAAGTAGTTTTTACACAGAAATATCATTGTGCTTTGATGTTATTGAATGTTATGATCTTCATTGTCTTATATTGAATGAGTTGTTATTGTATTCAAACTTCTATGTTCATCTTGTTTAGTTTGTATGTTTGATATTGAACGATTCTTCATCTCATTTGCACTATAAAAGGATCGAATGGACCAACCGAAACAAAAGCAGATTTGAAGTCCTAGAAAATCAAGTTCAAGAATTATGTGCATTATATAGATTCTGACTTATGGGTGTTAATAACTGAAGGTCCGTACATTCCACCCACTCTTGGGCCAGATTATAATGACAATAATAAACCCATAAGTACAAAGGACCTATCACCTGATGATATTAAGAAGGTCAAACTTGATATTAAAGTATACAACTTGCTTAGTATGGCTTTACCTGAAGAAATACAAAATAGCAAATTTCTTGTGGAAGATACTTCATATACTCTGTGAAGGGAGTGATAAAATCAGAAGTATTAGGAACGACAACCTAAATTCACAATATGAAACCTTTCATCATATTGAGGGTGAATCAATTCCTCAACAACTCCATGGATTTATGCAACTGGTAACAGATAGAATATATTGGAGTTGAAATATACAAATAAGAAATTAAACAAAAAGATGCTCCATACTTTGCCTGAAAGTTGGAAGCAAACTGTGTCCACGTTAAGAATATCATTGACCTCAAATAAACTGGTTTAGATACATTGGTAGCTAAAGTTGAGGCTCTTGAAATAGATGAAAAATCAAGAAACAAGAGTGTGAGAACACATGTCTCACCCTATCACTTTAAAGAAACAAAAAGTGCTAGAAATGCCTTCATTTCCAACAATGATAGTGATAACTCTTGTACTTTTGTGAAGATGAAGAGGAAGTAAGTTTCTATGCATCAAAGCCTTCAAAGAAATCTTCTCAAAGTAAGTCAACAAAAGAAAAAGGAAGAACTGATGATAGAAGAGATACATCTACATCATCAGCAAAATCTTCATCAAATAACAATCAAACAGAAGCCATCATTGTCATTTTGGACTCTGAAGAACAAAAAGCAGCCTTTGTAGCCTTCAGTTCAAGTTTTCAAGCTTACCTAGGAAGCTCCTTAACATCTGCTAACATTTGCCAGCAAGACTTGGAAGAACTACATCCATATGTAGTAGAGTAGATGGATCTACAATGGCAAATGGAAATAATTGCTTATAGAGCCAAACAATATCTTAGGAAAAAAAAAATTTGGCTGTAGAAAGTAAATCATCAAAGATTAATATGGATAAGTCAAAGGTAAGATGTTTCAAATGCAATCTCTATGGACATTTCTCTAGAGAATGTAATCAACAATCAAATCCTGACTTGACACAACATCGGCAACACCAGTTTCACCAACCATAATCATCTCAAAGATCTTTCAGACAACCACAACTAACCAACTCATCCCCACCAACCACAAATACATCAGCAAGAACAAGTAGCTCTAAAGAAATTGGGCTGATCATACTTCAAGATGGAACCTGTGACTGGAGTATGTATGAGAAGGAAGTCTTGGAAGAAAATCAAGCTTTAATGGCTCACATGGAAAACAAAGTTCCACCCGTGGTTAAAGAGGTAAGAGATAGGTTATGTTCATCAATATGTGTTGAGGAAGTTAAAAGATATAGAGTCCATGCTCAACAACTGGCTGATAAGGTTAAAGAAACAATGATTTTGAATGAATCTCATGTACGAGAACATAAATTATATAAAATCAAAATCAACTCTTACAAAAGGATTTAGATAGATGTGTTTTAGAAAATAATATTTTAAAAGCGCAATTGAACATCTGAACACTTTTTTAACTAAAGCCATGGCTGATCATGCATCAACTGAAGTGAAACTTTAAAAGTTTCAACTGTCATCTGAGCAATATGAGGAATTATTAAATTCTCATATTGAATCAAAGAATAGGTATGGGTTGGGATATAATATTGTTGCACCTCCTATAAACAATAATTGCCCACCTTTACCTGAATCAATGACAAATAGCTTATCAAATCATTCAGTGTCAAACACCAAGTTTGAAACAAACTCTAATCAACAAGTTAATCATAATAAAACTAAGGTGAATGAAACTGAGTCTTCTAAATCAGAAATATTAAACAAAATGACTCAAAATTTGACTTTGATGAGTGTGATGACTTGGATGATGCTGATGAACATGACGATGATCAACTGGACATGGTAAGAATGTTGCTTTTGAAACAATCATTCCAAAGTTTTTGAAGAAACAAAGTTGCCATATCCTCCAAAACAAAGAAACATGTTGAATACCATTTACAAGAGAATAACTCAGCTAAATGAAGGTCTGCAAGGACTTCATCAACAACAAAAACCTTCAAAGGAAGAAATTGAAAGTGTGCATCTATTGAGGAAGTACACACATCTTCCGTAGAAAAAGGAAAGAAAAACAATCAGCAGATCTTAAATACCAGAAGAAACCTTCTTTAGTAAGAGATCGGCAGAAAACCAAATCTACTAATTAATAGATGATCTTCGGAAGGCAAAATCAGTAGCAAACAAATCAAAGCCTCAAAAGCCAAAAAAGGATAAATCAACTACAGAATGGAAAAGGATGCAAAGCCTCGAAAGTTGACAATGAAAAAGGAAATAATTGATTCTGACAAAGAATTAGAGGAAATGTATTTCAAATGGTGTGATATGAAAAACCACAATACTGAAGATTGTTACATCAGTAGTTATTGTTCTATTTGCAATATGAACAATCACATGACATCTGACTGCTACTTCAACAAACATTATGCTATTAGTAACAAAAATAACCATTCAACTCAGGAATGTTATTTCAACAAAAAGAACAAGACAAAGAGCACAAAGAAGAAACTATATGAAAGCTGAATTAGACACTCAATCTACTGATTGTGAAAAAGATTCAAAAACTAAGAACTAGTAACAAAAACAAAAAGGCAAAACCAAAGAAGAAAACATCCATTGATGTTCAACCCTTGAAGAAAGAACAACATTTCAGATCTGTAATAAATATATTTTGTGTGAACAAAATATATTTTATCTTGTTTTTAGTCATTTTAATGCTTAATATATAATTTTGCGTTAAGTAGCCTAAGTCTAGGGAGTTAAGTGCAATTAGTGAATATTAGTCTAGACTATAAATAGGTTAATTGTCATTAGTGTTATGTATGGTTGAATGACCATTTGATTGGGGTTTTCACATTATATAAATTATATGCAATCATATTAGATCAATTTGGGGTTTTATGGTGTTTATCATTATCTTGATCTAATTCTTCGTGATTTGATTCAAGTTTGATCATCCTGGATTTACATCAATTCTAATTGATTTCTTTCTATGTGTAGGAACAATCTTGGAGAGCTGACAACAAGTGGTATGTTGATAATGGTTGTTTCAGGCATATGACAGGAAACTGTTCATTTCTCCATGACTTCAAGCATAAAAATGCCTCATATGTGGCATTTAGTGGGGATAAGAAGGGAGGCAAAATAGTTGGTGAAAGAATGGTAACTAATGGTTTGCTCAAATTGGAGAAAGTAAAAAACTATTGTGAAAAGTTACAATATAGTTTACTGAGTGTGTCTCAAATTTATGATCAAAATTATACCACATTATTTGATAACACTAATTGTTACATTCTTAAGCCAGGTTTTTCAATTCAAGGAGATTAGATCCTCCTTAAAGCATCAAGAAAAGGAAACAATGATGTTTTGGATATGAATAACACTTCACTCACAAGACATGAAACATGCCTTCTATCTAAGTCATCAGAAGATGAATCTCAATTGTGGCATAGAAGGCTTATTCATTCTAACATGAAGAACATGAACAAATGGTGAAAATGACCTAGTCATTAGATTGCCAAAGAAAGAGTTTTATTATTCAAACCAGTGTCATTCATGTTATAAAGGAAACCAACATAGAGTGTCTCATAAATTCAAAATTTTTAATGCAAACACTACACCACTCAAATTGCTTCACATGGATCTATTTGGTACAACCAATGTGATGAGCATTGGAAAGAGGCAATATTGTTTAGTGATAGTGGATGATTTTACTAGATTCACATGCGTCTTCTTTTTAAAACAAAAGAGTGAAACATCAGAAACAATGGACTTTATCATCAAGATTGAGAATCAACATGATTTAAAAGTTAAACTTTTAGGAGTGACAATGGGATTGAATTTGTTAATACTGACTTAGATTTTTTTTGCAAGAATTAAGGTATTGCAAAACAATTCAGTGCACCAAGAACTCCACAACAAAATGGAGTTGCTGAAAGAAGGAACACGAACACCCGAGCAACAAAACGGCAAATCCAATCATCACATCAATTCACACAAACATAAACCCTAGCAGCCGTCACATCAATATCAACACATTAAAAGCATTTATTGTTTATAGCATTCATTGTTTATTCATCTGTAATCATCAATCAGTTTAATGAAATACATTTGAATCAAATCCTATTGCTTATTAATTTTGTTCATATCATTGTGTTCATCATAATCATCATTATATTTGATATTTATTAATAAAACAATTAAACAAGGTTAATGTTGATTCCACAAACATTAACTTGATTTCCTTTAACACTGATAATTCCTGATTGCGATCCTTGAATCACAAGTTATTTGATGAATCCTTATTTCCTAAATTTGTTGAAGGATATTGTGAGTCCAAGGATTGGAATCAGAAATTATCAGCGTTAGTTGATGTCAAGTCAATGTTTGCGGAATCAATTTTGGCTTGGTTTAATTGTTTGTATATTAAATCAATATCAATAAGGATTCAAGAACACAATTAATGAATAAAAATTTTTTAAATTCGATTCAAATTTATTTCATTAAAACATGCTAATGATTACAAATAAACAATAAACGAATGCTATTGAATTTTGTGTTTTAATGATGTGACGGCTGCTAGGGTTTTGATTTGTGTGATGTGATGTTTGGTCATTGTAATGTTGCTTGGATGGTTGTTGTTTAAGCCGTCGTCTTGATTTGAAACCTAGGATCTATATGTATATAGACAATGATGTTTCTATTAAGGAAACACCGGATTTCTTGGGATTTGAATTGTTTCTGTTAAGGATTTCCAGATTTCTTGGGATTCGCATAGCTGACATGTTGACTTGTAACACTTATATTGTTTGAATACAAGTGTTTGGACTCCACAGGAGTATTGTCTTCTGTAGATGATTGATCTTCCGAAGCAAATGTTCTTCTGTAGGAAACTTGTTCTTCTGCAGGAGTTTTGTTGTTCAGAAGGAAACTTGCTCTTCCGCAAGAGTCTTGTTCTTCCGTAGGAGACTTGTTCCTTAGCCCTGATTGTTCATCCGCAGAAGATCTTCGGATGGAATTTTACTTGTAAGGAAAATATCTACGGAAGAACAAAATTTTCACCCGTAGATGTTTTTTACACTTAGTCAATTTTAGAAATTGACCAAGTATAATGTTTGTACTTGCACACATACATAAATCAACACATATATATGGGTTAACCTATATATTGAATGCATACACAATAATAAATTACAACCATTCATTATAGATATTAATTCAAGTACTAAGCCTATACAAAATGGACTAGATCTACTGATCCTAAACCTAACAGATATTATGGTTATTTGATATAGATGCACTAACAGACTCATTTAAATCTGGTTATTTGAATAATGCAGGATCTGATGATACATGTTTTCCATTTGTTCACCCAAATACGAATGAAGTGTCACTATCTGCTGATCCTCCAAGAATACACACATCAAGCATCATGGAACAAGGAACAACAAATAATAACAATGATACTACACAAGTCTAGCATAATGGATCTACATCCTTTGATGAAAACACTTGATCAGCAGCTGCTACCTCTACATCCGCAGATGAGTGTCCTATATCCGAAGATATGAATAATTCTTCAACAGTCAAAGGCACAACTTTCCTGGAAGACACATGAAGGAATCTCTATGACAAAGTCTGAAGACACAAGTGCATAAGACAAAGTCTGAAGACACAAGTGCTGAAGACAAAGTCTGAAGACACAAGTGCTGAAGACCAAAGTATCAGACGTTGTCATAACAGCTGAAGAGGTCTTCTTCAGTAGTTGTGATGGTTTACCTTTTAGTAGTTTTCTTTGTTTCAGTATTTGTAAAACAACTGAAGAGTATGTTCTTCGGTTGTTATAGTTTCAGTAGTTTCTTTTCAGTAGTTGTAATAATAGTTAACACTTAGCTTTTTGTAAGAAGATGTCAGCTGTTTGACATCTTCAGTAGTTGTGTTAACTATCAATAGTTTGTGATAAATTCTGTTAGATGTCACTATCAAGTGACATCAGCAGACGTCACATCTCTTATATAAGAGGTGTTGACCTAATTGTAATTGTGACATTCCGTTACCACGAAAGCGAATATTGAATGAAATATATCTGTAGAATTCTCTCTATCTATAACCGTTTTTGTTCTTACATTGAATATCTCTTTGTTCTTGTGAATTGGCTAATTCATTGTTAGAATTCCGCTGCTATACTCTCTAATCAATCAAACGTAGATCACTGATCCTAACAACAATACTAACCTATAAATACAACCCAATACGTGGAAAAACAAAAGCATTCATTCTATTTCGACTCTAGACGTACCCTAGCCATCCAGAAACCTCCAAGTTGATACTCCAAGTTCATAGAACGTTGTAGATCGATTCTTAATCGATTCTTAATGTTTGATTCAATACTTTATTGATTCTACGTGTGTTCTCACTGATTGGATCGCCAATCAAATAGGATTCCGCACTATTTGGTTTGGTTTACACGTTAATCATTCGGTATTTCGTTCAAATACCAGGTCCAAACAAGTGGTATCAGAGCTTTGGCTCTTGATTACGTGTGATTCAATCAAGATTGATAAAAGGTTTGTGTTTTTACACTAAAAACGCAATCTTTTATGTCAAAAGTTGTCTTGGACATTTCCTGCTCATCAAGTTTCGGTTTCTACGGCGTTAGGCGATTAGGGTTTACGAAATTTCGTAATTTTACGGCTAAAACACGTTTAACCTAGAAATTTTTGCATAACAGCAGCTTCAGTCGCACGAGTGGGCCATTCGCACGACTGGACTCATTCGCATACACCAGACGCATGATTGGACTGAGTCGCATCTCCATTAGTACGACTGAACCATCCGTTCGCAATGTTCATACGCCTCAACTTCATTCGCTCGACTGAACCAATCGCTCAGTTCAGCCGCACAATTGAACCAATCGCATAGTTCATACACACGGATAGCCCAATCGCATCACCCAGTCGCACCAGTTTGACAGTTTGGTTAGCACTCTTAAAAGTTAATCGAGATAGAAGATCAGATGTCAGCATTTACTGCCGGTAAGGACTCAAGGATCCAGAACCTACTGTTGCTTGAGAGTGAGGTGGGGAATCATAATAAACCACCAAAGCTTTTAACGTTAGATGAGTTTCCCCAATGGAAACAACGTTTCGAGATCTACCTCAATGGAGTGGATCCAAATTTATGGGAAGCTATCGAGATTGGGTATAGTATGCCGGTGGGAGCAGATGGGGTAAAACTTACTTTGGGAGGAATGACTGATGCTCAAAAAGTCAAGTATAATGCAGAGAAGAGAGTTTATGCATTGATTACACAGTCTATTCCTAAAGATATTTTCCACCAGTACTCGGAGAATAAAAAGGCCAAGAAATTATGGGATGAGCTGGAAAAGAGATACGACAGAATGCTTCACTAAGGCAATTAAAGCTAAGGAATTAAGAAGAATTTGACAACTTCTCATCGATGGGAAACGAGAGTTTGGATGATGTGATTGATAGATTCTACCATCTGATGAGTGAACTGCATACACATGGTGTTACTACTACCATGGAAGAAAAGGTGTCAAATTTTGCAGATGGTTTGCCGGAAAAGTGGGCTTCATTTGTGTCAAATCTGAGACAGAATGAGATGCTGGCAAAGTTGGATATCAATGACTTCATTCTAAAGCTGCGAGAAGAAGCACTTAGGATGAAGTACAGAGCTCAGAAGTCGTCGTACAGTCAGAATCCAGCTTTGTACAATGCCACGCCACAAGCTAAGACGTCTGGAGCACCTCTTCGGACTGCATTTGTGTCTAGCTCATCGGGTCCTTCACAAGCTTCTCCTTCAGGTTTAGAAACTTCAGGGTCTTCTTGTACCCATTACATTGGAACTGAAGCAAATGCTACTAGACTAAAGACCGAGAATCTCGGTAATGTGTTTGTGGAAGTAGCTCGAGAGAACATGGATCTTTTGGCAGAAGTGGTTCAGTCTTATGATGGACTTGTTGCTGGGAAGATTGGAAACTGCCATCTAGCAGATGAGGACTACGAGCAGGTAGATGAAATGGAGCTGGAAAGAATGGATATTATGTGGGCCTTAGCTAGTGCTGTTCGGAGGGCGAAGAAGTTTGTGAAAAAGACCGGACAAAACTTGGTTGCTACTAAGGATACCACATTTGGATTTGACAAAAGTAAAGTGACCTGTTTTAACTGTGGAGAAAATGGGCACTTCAAGAGAGAATGTGTGAAGCCAAAGAAGACTGGGAACGGGAACCCATTCTCATCCTTCACTCGTCAAGACAAGCAAGCCAGCAGTTCTACTTCATCAAGCAAGGATCCAAAAGCCTTAACTGCTCATGATGATGAAGGACAGGACTGGAGCTTTCGGTTTGTCTGTCCAGGGGAATCTAATATTGCAAGTGTAGAAGATTTGGATGATGATTCCGCGAGTGAGGGAGATATTGCAGTTGAGATAGCAATGTCAAATATTGAAGAGACAACAGCAACTGAGGTCAGCTTCAAGCCTGAAGAAGAGATTTCAACAACAAAGAAAGAATCACCAGAACCAGAGACATCTGATGCTGCGTTGATGGCTAACTCTACTGAACCTCCTCAGGTAAGTACAACTGACCAACTGTTTAAACAACATGCTTGTTCTGATTGTGATACTTTTAGAGATAGCATAGATGAGAAATTTTCTAGGTTATTAGATCATAATGATAACTTAGTGAAGGATTTGCAACTATGCACTGAGGCTAATAGAGTTTTAATACAAAATGAGCATAGTTACAAAGAAAAGATAGACCTTTTGACTAAACAGCTTAGGGAAACTAAAGTAGTTGCATTTAACCAATCTAATGATATTAGGTATTATCTTAACACCCTAGAAGACACTAAGAAGCAAAAGGTAGTTTTAGAAGTAGAAGTAAACTCATTAAAGCAAAAACTGCACAGCTGGACAAGTTCATCACACATTGTCCAACACTTAGTGAGAGAAAGAAACAACAGGGAGGGTTTGGGCTATAAAGTGGTTCCACCACCACCTGAGACCTTGATGAACACGAAGAGTAGACCAATAAATAACAACCCCATCAAGGATCATGTGGTATCTACCCCTCTTGTTAGTGATCCAGATTCCTCATGTTCATCAATTGAATCTGAAATAAAACAAAAAGAAGTCACTTCAAAGGCAAATAGTAAAATGCCTTGTGTTAATCTGGAAAAAGAATTTGAAAAGGTTAATATAAGTCCGGGTCTAACAAAGTCAAATTAGAATCTAAAAGGACTGCTAATGTTAATCTTCACAAGCTTCATGTCAAAAAGCAGTTAACCAAAAGGAAAAAGATGTTAAAAATGTTAAAACAATTAATTTTGTTAAACAGAGAAAACATCAAAAGACACAGAGTCAAAACCCAACTAAGTGATGTTACTAGGATGTCACACACATCTCCACAAAGAAAGTTAGTCATAAAGTTGATAGCAGGTCGTGCTACAACTGTGGAGAGTGTGGACACATTGCTTCCTTTTGTCCTTACTATCAGACCCCTAGGAAGAAGATTGAACTTCAGAATTCAAAACCTAGGTCTTATAAGAGTTCTTTAACTCCACCTAGAAGAACTAGCGAACCTAACATTCAATCCGTCAGCCAGTCGATTGTTTATCACAAACAGGCACCACACAAATCTGGCTTATGGAAAGAGAAGTCATCCTCTGTGTCTGGTAATGATGACAAGAAGGAACTTGAGCTACCCTCACCCTTTAAGGGTCAATGGGTTGAATTCATGATGTGTGATGCCTCTGGGAAACCCAAGCCAGTAAAGGCTTGGGTTCCTAACCTAAACTAATGTGTTTACTTGTATGTGCAGGGTGTTCATTACAGTGCTGAAACCAACACGTGGATTGTAGACAGCGGAGCATCCAGGCACATGACAGGAAACAGGCTCTTTTATCAACGTAAAGTAATAAAAGGAGGCATGTTTTGTTTGCTGGAAACAAGGAGGCTATATCACAGCTCAGGGAGAAGTTGGAAATCAGAAAGTTAAGTTTGATAGAGTGAACTACGTTCAGCAACTTCAAAACAACTTACTTTCTGTTTCCCAAATCTGTGATAAAGGTTTTAAAGTCATATTCGACAACAAGAAGTGTTATGTCCTAAAGAAAGATTATGTGGTTCCGGAGGACCAAGTGCTGATGACAGCTTCAAGATATAAAGACCTTTATGTTTTGGATCTCTCAACAGCTTCTACAACGGATCATGAAGTTCAGTGCTTTCTATCAAAAGCCACTGAGAAGGACTCCATCTCCTGGCATAGGAGAATGGGACACATCAATCAACGTAAGATGAATCACTTGATCCAGAAGGATCTTGTGAGAGGAGTTAATGTCAAGAATTTCCAACTTCCTGATTTTTGCGTAGCTTGCAAGAAAGGCAAATAGATGAAGAAGTCTCATAAGGAAAAGAAAGTTCATTCAATAGAACTTCCTCTTGAACTTCTTCACATGGATCTGTTTGGCCAGTCAGTACAAAGAGCATTGCAGGTGACTTGTACTGTTTTATGGTTACTGATGACTACACAAGATTCTCTTGGGTAATGTTTCTGAAGTCCAAATCAGAAACATTTGAGTCATTCAAGAGTTAGTAACCACACTAGAATCTCTCTACAAGCTGAAGGTGAGACAAGTACACTCAGACAACGGAACTGAATTCAAGAATCAGTGGATGGCGGATTACTGCAAGGAAAAGGGAATTGTGCATCAATTCACTTCTGCATACACCCTCAGATGAATGGTGTTGCTGAGAGAAAACAGAAGCTTGATAGAGACAGCATGGACAATGTTGGCAGACTCGAAATTGCCTATCCAATTCTAGAATGAGGCAGTGGCTAATGCGTGTTATATACTAAATCGAGTTCTGATAGTCAAGCGCCATGGAAAGACATGTTACGAGCTACTACAACGACGTAAACCGAATCTGGAGTATCTTGAACCATTTGGCGTGTCGTGTACACTTCTGAAGAAGACTCAAGAAGGTAAATTCACAGCAAGAAGGCTGATGAAGGAATCTTCCTAGGATATAACATAACAACAAGAGAGTTTACAACAACTCAACGGGTCTAGTAGAAGTGTGGTGTAATGTTGATGTTCAGAGATATACCACACCACCTACTGGCAAAGGACCCGCCTACTTTTTCGACTATGATGGATTCTTTAAGTCCTTCAACATCCGTATCTCTCCTTCTGATGATGAGTTGGCTACTCGAATGATGGATGATATCTTGAATACACCATCTCTTGATCCAACATCATCGAGTTCACAGGGAGAATCATCTACTCAGTCAGGGGGAGTAGTCGACGACAGTGACTCCTCCTCTGGAGATGAGGCTGTAGAAGATGACCAGAACAGTCAGGAGCAACAGGTTCCAGTTCCTGAAAGTCCACAAGAATCTAACGGTGATGCACCTTCGAATTCGGAACCTCAGACTCCTTCTACCTTAGATGCAGAACAAAATGTTCTTAATCTTGGCTCTGAGGTAGCTATTCCTACTACTCTAGGATCACGTGTAACGTTTATCATCCCTTAGACAATCTCATTGGGGATGTCCGATCAGGAGTACAAACCCGAAATCATTGTACTTAGCTGATTATGCCTCTGTTATGGAAAAGGGATACATTCATGATGGTGCTTATCGGTGTTTTGTCTCGCAGTTTGAGCCAAAATACGTCAGTGATGCACTAAACGATAAGGCATGGGTGAGTTCCATGCAAGAAGAACTTCTTCAATTCAAGAAGTTAGGAGTATGGACTCTAGTAGATAGACCTAAAGGTGCTAAGGTCATTGGCACCAAATGGGTCTTGAAATGCAAGAAGGATGACCAAGGGGTCATTATCCGAAACAAGGCTCGACTGGTTGTTCAGAGATTTCGCCAAGTCGAGGGGATTGACTACAATGAAGTGTATGCACCAGTGGCAAGGATGGAAGCCATCCGTATCTTCCTTGCCTATGCATCGTATATGAAGATTAAAGTCTATCAATTAGATGTGAAGAGTGCATTCCTTCATGGGGAAATTCGAGAGACAGTGTATGTCAGTCAACCCGAGGGATTTGAAGATCCTTATCATCGGGACAGAGTTTACAAACTCGACAATGCCTTATACGGGCTTCATCAAGCTCCACGGGCCTGGTATGAGAAACACTCAACTCATCTTGTGAAACACGGCTTTCGCAAGGGAGTTATTGACTGCACACTGTTCATCAAAGAAAAAGATGGAGACCTACTGCTTGTACAAATCTATGTCGATGACATAATTTTCGGTTCAAAGAACGAAAGATTATGCAAAGAGTTTGAAGCAGTTATGAAGAAAGAGTTTGAGATGAGTGCTATGGGGGAGATGAAATTCTTTCTTGGGTTACAGGTGGATGAGACACCAAATGGGATCTTTCTACATCAGACCAAGTATGTGGGAGACATTCTCAGTAGGTTTGACATGGAGAATGCTTCTGCTGCTGGGACTCCACTTGCTACAAATCATGATATAGCACCTGACGAAAATGGAGATCTGGTAGATGCCACAATGTACCGAGGAATGATTGGATCCCTCATGTATCTCACAGCCTCAAGACCTGATATCATGTATGCTACATGTTTATGTTCTAGATATCAGGCGAAGCCTAAGGTTAACCATCTGATCGGGGTCAAAAGGATATTCCGTTATCTGAAGGGTACACCCACACTTGGGTTGTGGTATCCTCATGATGATGACTTTGAGCTCACGGCGTATAGTGACTTGGATTACGGGGGCTACAAGATGAACTACAAGTCTACATCAGCAGGGTGTCAATTCTTTGGGAGGAGATTAGTTACCTGGCAGTGTAAGAAGCAGACCTTGGTTGCATTGTCAACCTGTGAAGCCGAATACGTTGCTACTGCAAGTTGCTGTTCACAAATCATCTGGATTCAACAGCAAATGCGGGATTACGGTTTAAAGTTTTCTTCTACTCCTATCTTTGTTGATAACTCTGCTGCAATTGCAGTAACTAAAAATCAGGTACAACATCCAAAGACCAAACACATCGGTATTAAATACCATTTCATAAGAGACTGTTTTGAAAAGAACTTAATTGATGTGGTAAAAATTAATACTGACTTTCAACGTGCTGAACTCTATACAAAAGCCTTTGATAAACCACGTTTTCTATATTTGTTAGAGGTCAACGACGTTAAAAAGAAAAGTGATGTTATTCCAGATGATGATCATGTGCAGTCCGATGCATTATAGTTATATTTTTTCTTTTTAAATTTTTCCTTATTTATTTTATTCTATTTAAATTAAATTCATGTTATTTAGCTGTTTGTTAAAATCCTAAAATAATTAAATCCAGTATGATTTTAGAATTTTAGGGGGAGAGTAGGTCAGCTAGTAATATTAAAAAAAACGAGGGAGAAGGAGTAGATAGCCGATATAAGGTAGATCGTATATGTGATACCGATTCAAACCTTTTGGAAAATGATAGTACACAGGAACAAATCAAAGGGGACTTTAAAATTTAATTTAGAAGCATTAGGAGTGATGAAATCAGAAGCATTAGGAAGGACACACTTCGCTCACAATATTAAAGTTTTCATCATATTGAGGGTGAATCAATTCCTCAACAACTCTATAGATTTATGTAACTTGTAACAAAGATGACCATCTTATAGTTGAAATACACTAATGAGGAATTGAACAAAAAGATGCTTCATACTTTGCCTCATCATTGGAAGTAAACTATGTCCATGTTCAAGAACACCATAGATCGCAAAGTGTGAAGTCGGTTTTTGGATCGATAAACATCCGAGCATGTTCTTGACGGAAGGATAAAAAATAGCACAAAACCAAAAGTCAAACAATAATACGAACTATAATTGAATGGTTTCATTAATAAAACCTAACGATTACAAGCTCGTTACAACATAAGAATCAAGACTCTTGACAAGGGGAAGATCGAGCATGATCTCCCCTCTCATCTGGCAGCCCTAGGCTCCCGGCACACTCTCTCTAAAACCATTTAGAGAATCATTCTATAATCCCTTAATCTCTCTGCACATTCAAACTGATATATATAGGCCTTGGCCCATATTAGATGCGATTGGGCCCATTCGTGCGATTGGACCATGCGTATGGTTCAATCGTACGACTGGACCATGCGTATGGTTCAATAATACAACTGGACCATACTTATGGTTCAGTCTTACGAATGTCCCAATCGCATCTCTCAGTCGCATGACTGGTCAATTAGCATGGCTCAGTCGTACCACTGAGTCTTATTCGCATATGCTCCTGCGAATGACCAAGTTTCATGTGTTTACAACATATGAGGTGTATTACATTAAGCCTAGACTATTCGACAAGTGATGGACATGCTATATATGACAATATATTCTCCAACACAAAGCCACAAGTTTAGATACCTTAGTAACAAAAGTGGAGCATGTTGAAATTGATGAAAAATCAAGATACAAGAGAGTGAGAACACATGTCACACCCTATCACTTTAAAGACACAAAAAGTGCTAGAAGTGCTTTTACTTCTAATAATGATTGTGACAACTCATGTACATTGAGTGAAGATGAAGAAGAAATGAGCTTTTATGCATCAAAACCTTCAAAGAAATCTTTCAAAAGTAAATCAGGAATGGAAAAGGGAAGAACTGATGATATAAGAGACTCCTTTACATCATCAGCAAAGTCTTCTTCAAAAAAACAACCAATTAGATCCTATTATAGTGATCCTTGAGTGTTAAGAACAAAAGGCAGCCTTTGCAGCCTTTAGTTCAAGTTTTGAAGCTTACTTTGAAAGCACTTTATCATCTGCCAACATTTTTCAGCAAGAATTGGAAGAAGTACATCCAAATCTAGTAAAGGAAATAGATCTTCAATGGTAACTGGCTATGATTGCATATAGAGCCAAACAGTACTTGAGAAGAAAGAAGAATTTGGTTGCTGCACGTAAAAGAACAAAGATTGGTGTTGATAACTAAAGGTAAGATGTTTCAAATGAAATTTCTATGGACATTTCTCTAGAGAATGTAATCAACAACCAAAACCTGACTTGAGACAACAACTACAACATCTACAACATCAGTCTAATCAACATCACCTTATCAAAAATCTATATCTTAAAGATCTTTTAGACAACCATAAATAACCAACTCATCTACACCAGCCACAAATGCATCAGCAGGTCCAAGTAATTCTAAGGAATTTGGATTGATCATACTTCAAGATGGAACTGGAGCATGTACGAGAAGGATGTCCTAGAAGAGAGTCAAGTTCAAATGGAACACATGGAGAATAAAGTTTCACATCGCTAGATAGGTAAGAGATAGATTGTGTTTATGAGTATGTCTTGAAGAAGTTGAAAGATATAGAGTCCATGCTCAACAATTGGCTAATAAAGTAAAAGAAACAATGATTTTAATGAATCTCATGTACGAGAACATAAACTATATCAAATCAAAATTAACTCTTTACAATGGATTTAGATAAACATGTTTTAGAAAATTACACTTTAAAAGCCCAAGTTGAGCATGTGACCACTTCTTTAACAAAATCCATGGCTGATCATGCATCAACTAAAATGAAACATCAAAAGTTTCAACTTTCATCTCAGCAATATGGGAAATTATTAAATTCTCATATTGAATCAAAGAACAGGTATGGGTTAGGATATAATGTTCTTGCACCTCCTATAAATAATAATTACACAACTTTACCTGAAACAATGACAAACATTTTGTCAAATCATTTTGTGCCAAGCACCAAGTTTGAAGCAAAATCTAATAAACAAGTTAATCATAATAAGTTGAAGAGAGTGAAACTGGGTCTTCTGAATCAGTTCATGTTAAACAAATGATTTACAATTTGACTTTGATGAGTGTGATGACTTGGATGAATCCGATGAACATGATGTTGATCAACTGAACACTGGTAAGAATGTTGTTTTTGAAACAATCATCCCCAAAGTTCTTGAAGAAACAAAGTTGCAATATCCTCCTAAAGAAAGAAACGTGTTGAAGACTACTTTCAAGATAATATCTCAACTAAATGAAGGTCTTTAAGAACTTATTAGCAATAAAAGCATCAACTCAAGGAGTTGAACAGTGTACATCTTATGAGGAAGTACACACATCTTTCGTAGAAAAGAGCAAGAAGAAACAATCAGCAAAACTTCAGCGGAAGAAGAAATCTTCTTCAGTAGCGTATCTGCAGAAGACCAGATCTACTGAATCAGTAGATAATCTGCGGAAGGCAAAAGAAACAACTAACAAATCAAATTAGAAAATGATGTCTTCCAAATAGAAGAAATCAATAAATGAGGAAGTACATCTTATGAGGAAGTACACACATCTTCCGTAGAAAAGAGCAAGAAGAAACAATGAGGAGAACTTCAGCGGAGGAAGAAATAGTAGCAGATCTGCACAAGACCAAATTCATTGAATGAGTAGAAGATCTATGGAAGGCAAAAGAAACAACTAACAAATCAAAATAGAAATGATGTGTTCCAAATAGTAGAAATCAACAAATGATAAACAAGAATCTTTTGATAGTATGCCATGGAAAGGCAAGAAAAAATGTACTGCAAAATTGGAAAAAGATTTGATGCTTCAAAGCTGAATAAGAAAAAGAAACCAGACAATTCTGATAAACAATCAGAGGAAATGTATTGCAAATGGTGTGAAGAAGAGAGTGAGAAAAGGGAACTCATGTACCTCATTTTAGCAATCCAAAACACCACACAAAAGGTGTATTTAAGTGATAAAGAAACAAATGTTAATGATGCTTTCTTTATTAATTTTGATAAGGGAACTCATGTACCTCATTCAAAATCAAAAGATGATGAAACTTTCAATAATCAAGGTTCATTGTCAAAACAAAAGCAACGAATCAATAAATATAAGGTGAATGAAGAAGAGTGTGAGAAACTAGAACCAAGTTCAATAACCTCATCTTCAACACATTCATCCTCACCAAAATCAATAAAGAATGAATTAGTTAAGACTAAAAGTAACATCGAAACTTCAAGACTTATTCATGAAGGAAAAACAATTTTAGACACTACTAGCAAATTTTTAAGTCTTAGGTTGTCAATTCTTATTGAATTCTTTAGTTGTGCAGGAACAATCATGGGGAGCTGACAACAAATGGTATGTTAACAATGGTTATTCCAGGCATATGACAGTAAACTCTTCTCTTCTCCATGACTTCGAGCATAAAAATTCCGCATATGTGGCATTGGGTGGGGATAAGAAGGGATGTAAAAGAGTTGGTGAAGGAAGGGTAACTAATGGTATGCTTAAATTTGAGAAAGTAAACTATTGTGAAAATTTGAAATATAATCTATTTAGTGTGTCTCAATTTGTGATCAAGATTATAACACATTTTTTGATAACACTAATTATTACATTCTTAAGCTAGGTTTTTCAGTTCTAGAAGAATGGATCCTTCTTAAGCATCAAGAAAAGGAAACACCTATGTTTTGGAAATGAACAATACAACACTCACAAGCAACGAAACATGTCTTTTATCTAAGTCATCAGAAGATGAGTCTCAACTATGGCATAGAAGGCTTGTTCTTTCCGTGTGAAGAACATGAATAAATTGGTGAAAAATTACCTAGTCATTGGATCGCTAAAGAAATATTTTTATTATTCAAATCATTGTCCTTCTTCTTATAAAGGAAAACACCATAGAGTGTCACACAAATCCAAAATTATCAATAACAACACTACACCACTCAAATTGCTTCACATGGATCTTTTTAGTCCAACCAGTGTGATGAGCATTGGCATAGGGAAATAATTTTTAGTGGTAGTAGATGATTTCACTAGATTTACATGGGTCTTTTTCTTAAAACAAAAAAACAGAAGACGAGAAACATTGATGGACTTTGTCATCAAGATTGATAATCAACTTGATTTAAAAGTTATAATTTCAAGAGTGATAATGGAACTTAATTTGTTAATGTTGACTTAGATTCTTTTTGTAGGAATAAAGGCATTTCTAGTAAATTCAATGCACCAAGAACTCCACAATAAAATGGAGTTGCTGAAATAAGAAACAAAACACTAATTGAAGCAGCAAGGACAATACTAGCTGATTCACAATTGCCAATCACCTTTTGGGCTGAAGTAATGAACACAACATGCTATGTTTAAAAGTGGACATTAATTGTCAAAGAACAAAATAAACCACCTTATGAGCTTTTTTAAAAGATAACCTTATATAGGATATCATAAAGCTTTTGGGTGCCATGTATCAGTTTTAAACACAAAAGAACAATTAGGAAAATTTTCAAAGAAAGCCTATGATGGTTTCTTTATTGGATACTCTGCAACATCTAAATCATATAGGATTTAAACTCCGCAACAAAATATTGTGGAAGAAACTCCTAATGTGTCATTTGATAAATCCTTATTTCAAATCTATAAAAAGATCATCATGGTTATTTGATATAGATGCTTTAACAAATTCATTTAACTTTGGTTATTTGAATAATGCGGGATCTGATAACACATGTTATCCATTTGTTCTTCCAAATCTAAATGAAGTCTCTCTATCAGCTAATCCTCCAAGAACACTAACATCAAGTAGCATGCATCAAGGAACAACCAATAATGGTGCACATGTTCAACAAAGTGAATCTATATCATCAGAGGGAACCACTCCATCAACAACAAATGATTTACCATCCACAGATGAACATCCAATATCTAGAGATGTGGATAATGCCTCAATAGATATTCAACAAATACCATGTGTACATGTTACTGTAACTCCTACGAAACCAGAAAATACTTCAGTAAAAGTTCCTATAGAAGATACTCACAATGCAGCTGATGTAGAAACTCATGAAGCTTATTCTACTTCAAATGATGAACATGAACAAGTGCTTAATTACTTCATAAATTCATCATCTCAGATAGATCCATCTACATCAATAAATATGAATAACTTGGAATCATCTGTTCCAATTGAATCAATTACAACAATCAAAATTCATAAGTCTCATCCAATAAAGAACATAATTGAAGATCTTAATGAAAGAACAACCCGAAGCTAAGGGGAGCTACAAACATCTATCTTTTCACTTGTTTTCTTTCACAAGTTGGTCCTCCAAACATCATACCTGCCCTATAAAATAAAAGCTGGATTGAATCTGAGTAGAACACTTCAACAAGAAAGTGTTCTAACTGAAGATTATGTATTCCCCACTATGCTCTCTCCCACACCTACCACACTTCTTCGTACTCGCACCGGACGCGACCACACGGCGGTCGTCCACCCATGCCTTCTTTTTACCCGTTGAGGAATCACCCTGACCAAACCTCTTCCCATTCCAGTTTTTATCACCTGCACCCTTCCGACTACCTTCAGCCACCACCACTACATCCCTTTTGTCATATAACCTTCCTGCCAAATCCACCGCCGACCTAAACGTACTTGGTCGGGCGGCAATCATGTGCCTGCGAATATCCACTGGCAATCCCTGAATGTACTTCTTGATCTTTCGAGACAAAGGTGTCACCTGATCCGGGACCAGACGTGCCATTTCATTGAACTTGGTGGTGTACTGTTGGTATGTCATCGTTCCTGCCTCCAGTTGCAGAAACTCCCTCTCGACCTTGTCCATTTCCAGTGAGGACAGAACTCCTCATCACCAAGCTTTTTAGTTCGGACCATCTCATTCTTCCAATAGCCCTGCTACCCTGTCTTGGACTATATTGTCCCACCAACATAGAGCCGAGTCCACAAAAGAGTGGGTAGCGAACTTAACTTTCTGGTCCTCTCGGCACTCGCTGATATCAAGTACAACCTCCATTTCCCTCACCCACCGGTGAGCAGTAACAGTGACGTTACCATCAAAAGTAGGGGGCTTGCATCTCATAAACACCCCGTACTTACAGCCTCGTACTACCTCCTGCACAGGCTCTGCTTCTTCCTCTTCTTCGTCATCAGACGAAACCGTCTCAGTTTTGGGTTGTCTTCTTCCGCCCGTAGGTCTACTCCTTTCCTTTCTCTCCCCTTCTCTAACTGCCTTTATCACTTTGGTCACCACAGACGGTAGGATTGTCTGCATGACTTGATGCATTTCCTCCACAACTGCCTCCTTCACTAAGGCTCTTAGGTTAGCACTCTCATCTCCACCCTCCAGATGAGGGTTTCTGGTTCTTCATGAACCACCTTGTCGCCCTAGGCCTTCCTCTCGTAACCCGTTGTTCAGCACCACGTCCGCCACCACGCGAAACTTTAGATGATCTACCACCGGCCATCCTCTAACTCACACTGAAAGATTTAAACACTAATATGGTCATTCAAGGAAACGGGTCAGTTTATGGCAAGTATAGTAAGTCCCTAATTACAGTGGCCAATTGTGATTAGCCACTTACTTTACTCTTCATACCCAAAGCATTACCTATCCTGACTACATCAGTATTTAAATCTACATACAACACATAACCACATACCATGCGCACATAAAACCGGTTATCTTTACGAAAATACCTAATGGCACGCAGCTATTCAGATTGGCATCCCATTCCTTCCGTCCCATTCTCAGTTTAAGTTAAGGTTTATTTTGAAAATTTACCCATTTCACTTAAACTTTGGCTCTGATACCAACTTGTAAGCCCCGTTCCCAAGACGCTTACAACTGGTACATCATCGCACATAAAACATATATTGCAGCGGAAACATAAAACAAATGGCATTTCATTTCATCATAAAAACTTTTGCAAAATAATGCATTGTTTGTCGGTTACAAAATTACATTGTTGTATTACATCACAAAAGTTTTATATAAATGGATGCCATCCAAAAGAGCTGAGCAGCTGCCTCGTGCCATCCTCAGAAACATTACCTGCCAACTGGAAACACATAAAAGTCAGTGTTGCTGAGTGAGTTCTAGGTTTATAATAAAACATACTTTTCTTTCGTAAAACCATTCTTTCTCTTAGAATCATATTATTCTTTACAATTGTTCGTGATCATACAATGTACGTACATACAAATAATATAATATTATCTTCGTCATTCTTTCGTTCATACTTTCATTCATTCATCATTTCATTCCTTACTTTCATCATCACCATTAACTTTACCCTTCATGCTCATGATACTGTGCCTAAGCCTATAAAAGGCCTTCATCGGTGGTGCCCAGCATCAAGTGGTCACAGTACCTAAGGTAAAGTTCAGGTATACCATTCTCATATGTTATGCCCTTCATGCTCATGATATTGGACCTAAGCCTATAAAAGACCTTCATCGGTGGTGCCCAGCACCAAGTGGTCACAGTACCTAAGACACACAACAATGGTTCATCCATATGGTCAATCACAAAGAAGGACCCCAATGTGCATCCTTGGGGTAGCTAACCCGCACACCGTTGAGCTAACACCTACGATGGGTGTGCACCTCCATACATTTGCTTGCAAGCTTTCTTACATTCATTCATTCATTCATTAATGCATGCATTCATCATCATGTTCCTCTTTCATTATCTTTCACTTTACGTTACATAATACTTCGTTCATTCATTATCATAACACATAATGTTATAGGAATGATAATCATACATCATCATAAGGAACATAAACATATCGTTCATACATCATCATGCAGGGCATCATACATACATAACATACATCATGTATAACCTGTAACATCATCATCATCATCATGCATAAGCACCAATCACACATCATTACATGCCCAACATCCCATCTATGACCCCAAAGTCAACTTACAAACCCCCGGAATCTCCTAGGTCAAAGCCTACATTACTCCTTTTTCTCCCAAAAGTCAGAATTTTCGAAGTGTTCATCCGCATTTGCTATAGTTCATCCGCATTTACTATAGTTCATCTGCATTGGTTTTACTTCATCCGCATTGGATTTACTTCATCCGCATTGGATTTACTTCATCCGTATTTTATTTGCTTCATCCGCATTTGCCATCCGCATTGGACATACTCATCCACATTTCCCAGACTTAGCCAAATGCTCATCCGCATTGACTTCATCCGCATTTCCCAAACTTAGTCAAATTCTTATCTGCATTGACTTCTTCCACATTTCCCAGACTTAGTCAAATGCTCATCCACATTTCATGCACTTAGTCAATGTTCATCCGCATTGACTTCATCCGTATTTCCCAGACTTAGTCAAATGATCATCCGCATTTCATGCACTTAGTCAATGTTCATCCGCATTGACTTCATCCACATTTGACTTCATCCTCATTGACTTACTCAGTGGTTAATGTTCATCCGCATTAACCCTTTCCATCCGCATTGACTTCCAAACACTTAGGCAGATTTAAAAACTTAACATGTGAGCCTAAAACATCATATTCGATTTCATGCACCATTCATCATGTTCTAGCATAAATCTTACCCTCTAAGCCTTAGAAACACAATCAAACATCATCAATCATGAACATAGTTACACATCACATCATAACATCATCATACACACATTCAAGCATACGGGTCCGAGACCCAGTTTAATGAAAACATACATTCATGCATTTCCAACCCCAAAATCAGTTAAAAACCAGTAAAAGAGGGTCCTAGACAAACCTTCAACCGAGTCAAAAATCTACATTCCGAGTCGATGACCTGAGCAATGATGTCACGTACATCAGGAACCGAATGTACCGTGAGTGGGTGATATCCTACCACAAAGCCCGAAAACCGTATCATTTTCGGGGCCCCGACACAGTTGTTTCGTGCCAATCTATCTTTTAATTTATGTCGTTTGTTTTATTTTGTATGTTTAGGATTTTAATACTTTTAATAATTGGTGACATTTCAGATGATACCAAGGATTCTAACAATGCGAGGGCAACCAAACACAAGTGAAAAAATCATCATTTTTAGGGGAGTATTTCATTTCCCTTCTCGATCTTGAATATGTTAATCACATTGAGGACAATGTGCATTTTAAGTGTGGGGATGGAGTAATGCATATGACTTTGCCAAAAAGGTCCAAATTTAAAACTTTTAAGAAAAGATCACTTACCAAGTAATTTTTGTGACAAGAAACCAAAAATTAAATAATTTTTGATAAACCAAATTATAAATATACATTTTCAGGAAATAAAGAAGTAAATTCATGATGTCCAAATAAAATTGAAAATGTTTTTTGTGATATCCTTAAAAGCAATAATATAGTAAAATATTTAATCATGTAAAATTTTCATCCGTATGTGAGTTTATTTTTGAGCCTTAAACAAGCTTTTGCAAATTGCAATTCTACTTTCATTCTGGATTTAATTGTGGGTGTCATATGATACGTGTGATTAGAACTTGCTTGGGTATACATTCAAGACCTTAATTAGTATTTGCTGCATAAAAATAAGTTAGGCACTAGGAAACCTTAACCATTTGAGCCTCGACCATTGTCTTTAATTTTCCTTACCCGAATGTCAACCCTAGTGAGCCCCATTGAGCATAAACGTTTTTATCTTTCAATCACCCGAGTCACCAAGTCACTTAACCAAAAGCCTTCAACAAAACCCGTTTTCGTTAAAGACACGTTTTTGGCTTATAAAAAAAATTGGTCTTTTACCGGCAGACCTTAACGAACTGGAATGCATTCTTTTGATTTCATTTGCTTTGTTGCCTTCATCACGCAAAACTGGGACTTCCCCCCGAAATCTGTGAACAAATTTTCAATCTCACGTTTGACGCAAGAAAGAAATGGCGGAAAAAGGAACAAGTTCCGCCATTTTGTGGGATTTCAAAAAGTGCTATAAAGAGACGGGAAAAAAGATATGAAAGATGCCCGAATTGTGGAAATTGGTCCCATGATGGAAAATGCAAAAAGAATCAAACTGAATCTCAATACGAATACACAGAACTAATCCGATTGGGTGCTATTAGGCTTCAAGCCGAACGATCCTTGAGAAAGGAAAGTTTTGCGTATCTTCGGGTAAAAGATGAAGTACGGTTCTTGAAAGCAAAATACGGTCTTGACAATCTGACCTTAAACGAGTCCTCAAGCTAGCATATCCCTTCTAGCTTGAAGTATTTTATAGGGAATCTTTATTGCTTTCCTTGTAGTTTATGTTAGAAAAATAAGCCAAGACCGTCGTCTTTAGCAATTAGCCACTTTTTCCAAATATTCCATACCCGAGCCCGAGTCAAATTACAACCCATCAAAGACCTATGATTTATTCAAGTAAATATCTAAGTAGGTGGAGATT
Organism: Flaveria trinervia; assembly: GCA_025506515.1. NCBI lineage: Eukaryota > Viridiplantae > Streptophyta > Magnoliopsida > Asterales > Asteraceae > Flaveria > Flaveria trinervia. The sequence goes on from CM046447.1 coordinate 26,162,914, forward strand.
TGATCCCTTAACAAGCATATGATTTCACACGTATTCATACTAGGCAATTGAGTGTATTAGTCATACTTAATCTTGATTATGACTCCATATATTGAGCCGAGTGTGAGTGCATCTTGTGAGAAGTGTGGATTTTTGCATGATAAAATCTTACTAACCTATTGCTTGCTAGGATATCATTTTACATGTGCTTAGAATATTTATATTGGATGAAAATAATGTTTACTTGCGTATTTCTCGAAAGACATGTTTATAATTTGTTTTATTTGGTTTTTGGTGGAATTGTCATTTTAAGTGATTTTTGCCTGAGGACAAGCAAAGTCAAGTGTGGGGATGTTTGATGTGCTCCAAATTAAACATAAAATTCCTATCAAAAGCATATCAATTATTCCTTAATATCTTCCTTAAAATGATGAAAATGTACTTAAAAGTCTTAAATTGTGTTTTCCGGTGTTTAAAAGGGCAAGATTGACAAAAGAAGCATATTTAACAAGAAAAATTGAAGTTATCTGAGCTTTAGAGTCCAAGCATGGGGCCATGCCTCATTAAGCACGCCTCCATGCCTTGCCAGAAACACACCCCCGTGCTAAATTAACACACCCCCGTGCTTGGAAATCTGACAAGGACAAAAGTACTGTCCCCTAAAAGTAGACACGGGGCCATGCCCCACCTCCAACACGGGGCCGTGCCCATTTAGCACGGGGCCGTGCCCGACACAACGTGCATGTACGAGCCGACCAGCTTTCGTAAGCATTGTACTAGCACGGGGCCGTGCCATTTAGGCACGGGGTCGTGCTTAAACACTCCGGAAAGCCTATAAATAGAAGCCTAAGTTCACCATTTTTTGGGAAGCTTTGGTGTGAGAGTTACTCTACAGAACTCTCTCGGGAATCAAGACTTCAAGGTCATTTAAAGGCTCGGGTTGTGCATACAACACTTGGAAGAAGCTCGGGATCGTCTAAACGCCATCCATTATGGATTATCAGTTTGATTGTTCCATTTCACTGATGATTGCATATTTATCTTCTTTGTTATATTATGTTATGTTCAAGCTCATTATGAGCTTACTCCTTTTATCATCCTAATCGGATGAAACTTATGTAATTTGTGATGAACTAATGGTGTGATAAATATGGTGGTAAATGTTATGGTGGTCTTGGGAAAACTATGATGGTAGCATCTACATTTCAACGGGAAGTTATAAATTTATGGTTTGTGATTGTGATCGTCATACAAAGTTGTGATACATGTATGTCCCTAGATTATGATATGAATGTAATAGATCTTGTTTGTCTGATTCTGAGGTAATGTTTGGAATGATTAATGAATGATATTGTTTGTTTGTTATTTATAATGTTTAATATTTCATTAATGAGTCGATGTTGAATTGGTTAATTAGGTTTGTGGTTGTTTGAATTGTTACACATAATCTTATATTAATTAATAGATTCAAACTTAAAAAATGAAGTTCTCATGCGAATGGCCCATGCGAATGGACCATACGCATGAATACTTCATACGAATGACTCAGTCGCACCACTGAACCAGGAGACTGGATCAGTCGTATGATTGTAACATAAGATTGGCTTAGTCGCACGACTGAAACTCAGTCATGCGGATGAATCAACCGCATGGTTCAATCGCACGACTGAACCATACTAATGGTTTAGTCGCACGAATGAACAATACTAACCTATAAATACAACCCAATTCGTGGAAAATAGAGCTTTTCATTCTAATTCGACTCCAGATGTACCCTAGCCGTCCAGAAGCCTCCAAGTTGATACTCAAAGTTCATAGAACACTGTAGATCGATTCCTAATCGATTCTTAACGTTTGATTCAATACTTTATTGATTCTACGTGTGTTCTCACTGATTGGATCGCCAATCAAATAAGATTCCGCACTATTTGGTTTGGTTTACACGTTAATCATTCGGTATTTCGTTTAAATCCCAGGTCCTAACAAGTGGTATCAGAGCCCTGGCTCTTGATTACGTGTGATTCAATCAAGATTGATAAAAAGTTTGTGTTTTTACACTAAAAAAATGCAATATTTTGTCTCAAAAGTTGTCTTGGACGTTCCCTGCTCATCAAGTTTCGGTTTCTACGGCCTTAGGCGATTAGGGTTTGCGAAATTTCGAATTTTTACGGCTAAAACACGTTTAACCTAGAAATTTTCGCAAAACAGCAGCTTCAGTCGCATGAGTGAGCCATTCGCACGACTGGACTTTATTCGCATACACCAGACGCACTATTGGACTGAGTCGCATCTCCATTCGTACAACTGAATCAACCGTTCGCAGTGTTCATACGCATCAGCTTCATTCGCATGACTGAACCAATCGCTTAGTTCAGCCGCACGATTGAACCAATTGCATAGTTCATTCGCACGGATAGCCCATTCGCATCACCGAGTCGCACCAGTTTGACAATTTGTTAGTACACTTAAAGTTAATCATTATGGAAGATCAGATGTCAGCGTTTAATGTCGGCAAGGACTCAAGGATCCAAAACCTACTGTTGCTTGAGAGTGAAGTGGGGAATCATAATAACCACCAAAACTTTAACGTTAGATGAGTTTCCCCACTGGAAACAACGTTTTGAGATCTACCTTAATGGAGTGGACCAAATTTGTGGGAAGCTATCAGATTGGGTATAGTATGCCGGTGGGAGCAGATGGGGTAAAGCTTACTTTGGGAGGGATGACTATGCTCAGAGAGTTAAGTTAATCCAGAGAAGAGAGTTTATGCATTGATTACACAGTCTATTCCTAGAGATATTTTCCACTAGTACTCGGAGAATAAGTAGGCCAAGAAATTGTAGGATGAGCTGGAAAAGAGATACGATGGGAATGCTTCGCTGAAGGCAATTAAAGCTAAGGAACTGAAGAAAGAATTTGACAACTTCTCATTGATGGGAAACGAGAGTTTGGACAATTTCATTGATAGATTCTACCATCTAATGAGTGAAATGCATACACATGGTATTGCTACTACCATGGAAGAAAAGGTGTCAAATTTCGCAGACGGATTGCCGGAAAAGTGGGCTTCATTTGTGTCAAATCTGAGACAGAATGAGATGCTGGCAAAGTTGGATATCAATGACTTCATTCTAAAGCTACGAGAAGAAGAACTTAGGATGAAGTACAGAGCTCAGAAGTCTTCGCACACTCAGAATCCAGCTTTGTACAATGCCACGCCTCAAGCTAAGATGTCTGGAGCACCTCTTCAGACTACATTTGTGTCTAGCTCATCGGGTCCTTCACAAGCTTCTCCTTCAGGTTCAGAAACGTCAGGGTCTTCTTGTACCCATTACATTGGAACTGAAGCGAATGCTACTAGACTGAAGACCGAGAACCTCGGTAATTTGACTGTGGAAGTAGCTCGAGAGCACATGGATCTTTTGGCAGCACTGGTTCATTCTTATGATGGACTTGTTGCTGGGAAGATTGGAAACTACCATCTGGCAGATGAGGACTACGAGCAGGTGGATGAAATGGAGCTGGAGAGAATGGATATTATGTGGGCCTTAGCTAGTGCTGTCCGGAGGGCGAAGAAGTTTGTGAAAAACCGGACAGAACTTGGTTGCTACTAAGGATACCACATTTGGCTTTGACAAGAGTAAAGTGACCTGTTTTAACTATGGAGAAAAGGGCACTTCAAGAGAGAATGTCTGAAGCCAAAGAAGACTGGGAACGGGAACCCATTCTCGTCCTTCACTCGTCAAGACAAGCAAGCTAGCAGTTCTACTTCATCAAGCAAGGATCCAAAAGCCTCGACTGCTCATGATGATGAAGGACAGGACTGGAGCTTTCGGTTTGTCTTTCCAGGGGAATCTAATATTGCTAGTGTAGAAGATTTAGATGATGATTCCGCGAGTGAGGGAGATATTGCAGTTGAGATAGCGATGTCAAATATTGAAGAGACAACTGCAACTGAGGTCAGCTACAAGCCTAAAGAAGTGATTTCAACATCAAAGGCAGAATCACCTCAACCAGAGACATCTGATGCTGCGTTGATGGCTAACTCTTCTGAACCTCCTCAGGTAAGTACCATTGACCAACTGTTTAAAAATCATGCTTGTTCTGATTATGATACTTTTAGAGATAGCATAGATGAGAAATTTGCTAGGTTATTAGATCATAATGATAACTTAGTAAAGGATTTGCAACTGTGCACTGAGGCTAATAGAGTTTTAAAACAAAATGAGCATAGTTACAAAGAAAAGATAGACCTTTTGACCAAACAGCTTAGGGAAACTGAAGTAGTTGCATTTAACCAAGCTAATGACATTAGGTACTATCTTAACTCCCTAGAAGACACTAAGAAGCAAAAGGCAGTCTTAGAAGTAGAAGTAAACTCATTAAAGCAAAAACTGCACAGTTGGACAAGTTCATCTCATATTGTCCAACACTTAGTGAGAGAGCGTAACAACGGGAGGGTTTGGGTTATAAAGTGCTTCCACCACCACCTGAGACCTTGATAAACACTAAGAGTACCAATAATACAACCCCATCAAGGATCATGTGGTGTCTACTCCTTTTTTAGTGATCCAGATTCCTCATGTTCATCAATTGAATCTGGAACAAAACAAAAGAAGGCCACTTCAAAGGCAAAGGGTAAAATGCCTTGTGTTAATCTGGAAAAAGAATTTGAAAAGGTTAATATAAAGTCCGAGTCAAACAGGTCAAAAACTGAATCTAAAAGGACTGCTAATGTTAATCTTTCACAAGCTTCATGTCAAAACCAGTTAACCAAAAGGAAAAAGATGTTAAAAATGTTAAAACAATTGATTTGGTTAAACAAAGAAAACATCAAAAGATACAGAGTCAAAACCAAACTAAGTGATGTTACTAGGGTTTCACACACATCCCTCAAAGAAAGTTTAATCATAAAGTTGATAGCAGGTCGTGCTACAACTGTGGAGAGTGTGGACACATTGCTTCTTTTGTCCTTACTATCAGACACCTAGGAAGAAGATTGAACTTTAGGATTCAAACATAGGTATTCTAAGAGGAGTTCTTTAACTCCACCTAACTAGTGAACCTAACATTCAACCCATTAGCCAGTCGAATGTTTATCACAAACAGGCATTGCACAAATCTGGCTTATGGAAAGAGAAGTCATCCTCTGTGTCTGATAATGATGACAAGAAGGAACCTGAGCTACCTTCACCCTCTAAGGGTCAATGGGTTGAATTCATGATGTGTGATGCCTCTGGGAAACCCAAGCCAGTAAAGGCTTAGGTTCCTAACCTAAACTAATGGTTTACATTGTATGTGCAGGGTGTTCACTACAGTGTTGAAACCAACACGTGGATTGTAGACAGCGGAGCATCCATGCACATGATAGGAACATGGCTCTTTTATCAAACGTCAAGCAAATAAAAGGGGGCATGTTTTTTTTTGCTGGAAACAAGGGAGGCTATATCACAGCTCAGGGAGAAGTTGGAAATTAGAAAGTTAAGTTTGATAAGGTGAACTACATTCAACAACTTCAAAACAACTTACCTTTTGTTTCCCAAATCTGTGATAAAGGTTTAAAGTCATATTTGACAACAAAATGTTACATCCTAAAGAAAGACTATGTTATTCCGGAGGACCAAGTCTGATGACAGCTTCAAGATATAAAGACCTTTATGTTTTGGATCTCTCACGGCTTCTACAATGGATCATGAAGTTTAGTGCTTCCTATCAAAAGCTACTGAGAAGGACTCCATTTCCTGGCACAGGAGAATGGGACACATAATCAACAGAAGATGAATCACTTGATTCAGAAGGATCTAGTGCGAGGTGTTACGTCAAAAATTTCCAACTTCCTGATTTCTGTGTAGCATGCAAGAAAGGCAAACAGACAAAGAAGACTCATAAGGAAAGAAAGTTCATTCTATCGAGCTTGCTCTTGAACTTCTTCACATGGATCTGTTTGGTCCATCAGTACAAAGCATTGCAGGCGACTTGTACTTTTTTTGTGGTTACTGATGACTACACAAGATTCTCTTGGTAATGTTTCTCAAGTCCAAATCAGAAACATTCGAGTCATTCAAGGAGTTAGTAACCACACTGGAATCTCTCTACAGCTGAAGGTGAGACAAGTACGCTCAGACAACAGACTGAATTCAAGAATTAGTGGATGGAGGCTTACTGCAAGGAAAAGGGAATTGTGCATCAATTCACTTCTGCCTACACGCCTCAGATGAATGGTGTTGCTGAGAGAAAGAACAGAAGCTTGATAGAGACAGCATATACAATGCTGTAGACTCGAAACTGCCTATCCAATTCTGGAATGAGGCAGTGGCTAATGCATGTTATACACTGAATCGAGTTCTATAGTCAAGCGCCACGGAAATACATGTTACGAGCTACTACACGACGTAAACCGAATATGGAGTATCTCGAACCATTTGGCGCCCGTGTACACTTCTGAAGAAGACTCAAGAAGGAAAATTTAGCGAGAAGTCTGATGAATGGATCTTCTTAGGATACAACATACCGAACAAGAGAGTTTACAACAACTCAACGGGTTAGTAAAGTGTGGTGTAATGTTGATGTTCAGAGATATACCACACCACCTACTGGCAAAGGACCCGCCTACTTTTTCGACTATGATGGATTCTTTAAGTCCATCAACATCCCTATCTCTCCTCTGATGATGATGCTACTCGAATGATGTATGATATCTTGAATACACCCATCTCTTCATTCAACATCATCGAGTTCACAGGGAGAATCATCATCTACTCAATCAGGGGAGTAGCCTACAGTGACTCCTCTTCTGAAGATGAAGCCGAAGAAGATGACCAGAACAGTCAGGAGCAACAGGTTCCAGTTCCTGAAAGTCCACAAGCATCTAACGGTGATGCACCTTCGACTTCGAAACCTCAAACTCCTTCTCCCTCAGATGCAAAACCAAATGTTCATAATCTTGGCTCTGAGGTAGCTGTCCCTACTACTCAGGATCACGTCTAACGTCTATCATCCCTTAGACAATGTCATTGGGGATGTCAGATCAGGAGTACAAACTCAAAATCAGTTGTACTCAGCTGATTATGCCTCTGTTATGGAATAGGGATACATTCATGATGGTGCTTATGGTGTTTTGTCTCGTAGTTTGAGCCAAAATACGTCAGTGATGCACTAAACGATGAGGCATGGGTGAGTGCCATGCAAGAAGAACTTCTCAGTTCAAGAAGTTAGGAGTATGGACTCTGGTAGATAGACCTAAAGGTGCTAAGGTCATTGGCACCAAATGGGTCTGAAATGCAAGAAGGATGACCAAGGGGTCATTATCAGGAACAAGACTCGACTGGTTGTTTAGGGATTTCGCCAAGTCAAGGGGATTGACTACAATGAAGTGTTTGCACCCGTGGCAAGGATGGAAGCCATCCGTATCTTCCTTGCCTATGCATTGTATATGAATATTAAAGTCTATCAAATTAGATGTGAAGAGTGCATTCCTTCATGGGGAAATTCGAGAGACAGTGTATGTCAGTCAACCAAGGGATTTGAAGATCCTTATCATCGGGACAGATTTTACAATCTCGACAAGGCCTTATACGGCTTCATCAAGCTCCAAGGGCCTGGTATGAGAAACTCTCAACTCATCTTGTGAAACACGGCTTTCGCAGGGGAGTCATTGACTGCACTCTGTTCATCAAAGAAAAAGATGGAGACCTACTACTAGTACAAATCTATGTCGATGACATAATCTTCGTTCAAAGAACGAAGAATTATGCAAAGAGTTTGAAGCAATTATGAAGAAAGAGTTTGAGATGAGTGCTAGGGGGAGATGAAATTCTTTCTCGGGTTACAGGTGGATCAGACACCAAATGGGATCTTTCTACATCAGACCAAGTATGGGGAGACATTCTCAGTCGGTTTGACATGGAGAATGCTTCTGCTGCTGGGACTCCACTTGCTACAAATCATGATATAGCACTGACAAATGGAGATCTGGTAGATGCCACAATGTACCGAGGAATGATGGATCCCTCATGTATCTCACTGCCTCAAGACCTGATATCATGTATGCTACATGTTTATGTTCTAGATATCAGGCTAAGCCTAAGGTTAACCATCTGATCGGGGTCAAAGGATACTTTGTATCTGAAGGGTACACCCACACTTGGGTTGTGGTATCCTCATGATGATGACTTGAGCTCACGGCGTATAGTGACTCGGATTACGGGGGCTGCAAGATGAACTACAAGTCTATATCAGCAGGGTGTCAATTCTTTGGGAGGAGATTAGTTACCTGGCAGTGTAAGAAGCAGACCTCGGTTGCATTGTCAACCTGTGAAGCCGAATACGTTGCTGCTGCAAGTTGTTGTTCACAAATCATCTAGATTCAACAGCAAATGCGGGATTACGGTTTAAAGTTTTCTTCTACTCTATATTGTTGATAACTCTGCTGCAATTGCAGTAACTAAAAATCGGTACAACATCCAAAGACCAAACACATCGTATAAATACCATTTCATAAGAGACTGTTTTGAAAAGAACTTAATCGATGTGGTAAAAATTAATACTGACTTTCAACGCGCTGACCTCTATACAAAAGCCTTTGATAAACCATGTTTTCTATATCTGTTAGAGGTCAACGGCGTTAAAAAGAAAAGTGATGTTATTCTGATGATGATCATGTGTAGTCCGATGCATTGTAGTTATATTTTTTATTTTTTCCTTATTTATTTTATTCTGTTTAAATTAAATTCATGTTATTTAGCTGTCTGTTAAAATCCTAAAATAATTAAATCCAGTATGATTTAGAATTTTAGGGGAGAGAGGTCGGCTAGTAATATTAAAAAAAACGAGGGGAAGAAGTGGATAGCTGATATAAGTAGATCTATCTGTGATACGATTCAAACCTTTTGGAAAATGATAGTATACATGAACAAATCAAAAGGGACTTTAAAATTTTAATTTAGAAAAGATGCAAAATTCAAAGTATAAGTCTGTGTAGTCTAAGCAATATAAAAGGGAAGATGATAGAAAAACTGGTAACTACTAAGGTAACACAAAGAAAGTAGACCTAGAGGTTGCTAGACCACAAATGATATGTCGGTAGATTCAACACAATAGATGATTAGACCTGACTGGTGATCTCAAGATCAAACTAAGTTGTTCAACTGACTGTGGGCTGCCATCTTATCACTGGTTAACACAATCAACAATATTCCAATAAGGGGTAATGAGCATGTAAACGCCACAAATGTGTGTGGATGACCATAAATAGAGCAAAGCACGAAAAAAATGAAGAAAATGCTATCAAGCTAATGACATATGTGTTGGTGCATTCTGTGCAAAAGAAAATTTAGTTGCTCTAACAAGAAGATAGGTTGTGTGCCTCTCTGCTGTGCGATGGCACTGACCTGAGGATAAGCATAACCTAGATATTCTAGAATTCATTGTTGTTTGCCGCCTCTCTGCTGTGCGATGGCACTAACCTGAGGATTGGCTTCTCTTTGAAAGCTCTAAGAATAGTCTCTTCTAGTAAAAATACCCGTAGACCGCTCAAAAGCTCCTGAGAATGTTGATTACCATATAAGTGTGGGATCCAAAATGTTAGTTGAAATAATTAAACCTAAACTATCACCAGTTTGTGTCTAAAGTCTGTGTATGGATTTAAGAGGACAAATATACTGACAATCATTGTGGCTGCAATTCTTGAAAGTTCAAATCAATGTGGGAATCCAATAGTACCAGTGTGATTTCCTAAATTGCTAACACTCTGGACGAAAACCAAGAATTGAGCATCAAAAGGTTTTGATAACAAGTCCCAAATGATTTGACTTGCCTGTATGATTCCAAATTGAATTGGTCCAGGTGTGGTCAAACTAAATTGAAGCTGCCTATTCTGGAACCAAATCCAGTAGATGTCTATCTTAGGATTTATCTCACAAAAAGTCAAAAACAAGTTTATTTTTGTATTTAGTTTAAGTTTCTAGTTAGTTAGTCATTTTAGTTTTTTGTTCGTCGGACTATATCATGAAAATCAGTATGGGATTAACTCACCTAAAAGGGTCATGTCTGAGATGGCCACATGTGTTTTCAAAGTTAAAAAGGTCACGTCTGAGGTGACTAAATTGTTTAAAAGGATCACGTCTGAGGTGATCAAAAGGTTTTCAAGTTAAAATGATCATGTCTGAGATGATCAAATGCTCATAATGTTAATTTCAACAGGTAAAAAGGGTTAAGTGCTAAATGTTCATAAGTGTAACCCATTCGCACGACTGGATCATAAGTATGACCAACCATGCGAATGGATCCCATTCGCACGACTGGACATGAGATTGAGCCATTCACCCGAATGGCTTATCAGAATGATCCATTCGACCGAATGAAAGGGTGCGAATGAGTCAGTCGACCGCGACTGAGACTCAGTGGTTAACTGAGGTGCGAATGAAAGCACACGAATGAGTCAGTCGACCGACTGAGACTCAGTCGGCCAACTGAATGTGACTGACTGGGCCAATCGCACGACTGAGCCTTAGTCGCCCGAATGAACTGAGCGAATGAGGCCAGTCGGCCGATTGAACTCAGCTTCAGTATTTAAGGGCCATAGTCGATCGCATTCCACTCATCACCCTCAATCGCTCCTAAATCGCACCAAGTACCGTTACTCTGCCGAAATTCCTCTGACCTTGTTTTTACATCTTTATTGATCTTCTGACGTGCGGTTGACGTTTTAAAGGTATATTGCAGTGAAATCTTACCGAAATCAGAAGACATTGAACCCAAATTGTGATATTCGAGTGAAACAAGAACGGACTATAAATGACTAATAACCAACATAAACTAAGCAAAATGTTAAAATTAAGTTTAATAGGTTATTAGTGACAAGATGGCGAGTCTAATGGACCATTAAACCATGTTAAATTACTTGATTTGGTCAAGATTCAAACCACAGGCGACTGAACAGTGGGACAAGCGATGGTCGTCCGGATGAACTCCAATCGCACGATTGAATCTTGCGATTGGGTCAATCGGCCGAATGCACCATGCGAATGAACTCAGTCGGCCGACTGAACCAATCGCAGACTCAACCAACAGATTGAACTCAGTCGCATGTCTCATTCACCGAATGAGCTCAGTCGCATGAAAGGACAACCGACTGACTTCAGTTGCATGATTCATTCGCACGAATGAATCAGATTGAATTTAAACTATACACCTTGAACTGAATTTTGATGTATGACTGTCTATGGTTCTGTGTCTTGTGTTTCAGGTCAATGGCTGATAGATGGTCCACCAATCCAAAGCACAATATATGTGCTCATTTGGACCATACGACTCGGAATGGGGCCGAGTTTACAGAGATTATTGCGTTACTTCGATGTTCTCGGATACATAAGCCATCCACACCGTGTACTCTTACAGGTCGTTACATCAGCTTTCTGGGAGAATGCCTCCGTAGATCGTTCACGTGAGCCTTCAGCATACGAGCTCCATTCATGGTCATGATATTGAGATTACAGCAGCTGACATGCAGAGAGTACTTGATTTTGGGGACGATAGTGATCACCCCACCAGACTACATCCATTACAGTCAGAGGTTTCTTCTTAGGATCAAGTACGCCGGGGACATCAACTCAGGTGTGCTCAACACAGCAACCTGTGTCCCCTATAAGTACTTGGCGCATGTGATCCTGAAGTGTATGCTTCTCGGAGGGTTGGCTTGATGACCTGTCAGACCAGATTCAGAATGCCTATGTGGCACTGGTTTCCCTTCAGCTTCTCGAGCATGATCTTCTCATATCTGGTGGAGAATCTGGAGGCCAAGGGAAGGAGGGTTTTTGTATGTACCCAGATTTCTGCAGCTGATCTTCAACGAGAAGCTGCCATTACTTCCCAAGGAGAGCCATGATGTAGTTGCCTTAGAGATTATGAATGACATGACTTTGGGTCGCATGAGAGTGTATCGGGGCAAGCAGGTAAACCCCCAGTAAAGAGGTTGATCGGCCATCTGGCCAATGAAAGATATGTGGCGCTAGGTAGACGCAAGTGGCGTCATGATGATAGCGATTCAGACGATAGAGGCTATTGCTCCCAGAGCATGATTTAGACGATTGACAGTGGGGATGCTGGGGATAATATGCCTATTCCACCGAGGGGCACAGCTTCGATGTTATACCTCCAGTATCTGCCCCAACAGGTGATATAGCTACGTCAGCGGGTTTCCACCCAGGACTTCATACCTTGCTGAGGAGGAAGAAGAGTTGGATGAGGACCCTTGACGAGGACTGTGGGAAGCAAGGTTATTCCCATAGAGTATGGACTCCGGGAGGTTGTGAACGCCCCAGGGATTCGGGAGAGACGACTTAGATCCTAGCTATGCCCTTGAGTCAGCTATCGTGTTCTAGGGGGATCATCCACCTCGACTGGATCGAGGAAGAAAAGGATGGCTCAGCCCACGGCCAGAAGAAGAAGAAGAGAAGACTCACCTTCATCACCACCACAACCACTACATCTACCACCACCACTACCACTTCTACAGTCCACACCTTCACCACCACAACCACCACAGCTACCACTACTACACACCCCTCCACCAATGTACATATGCCAACCACCACCACCCTCCCACCACTGTACATATGCCAACCACCACCATATCTTTCACTTCTAGATCACCTCCACTATCCATAGACCCCCCATCTTCACTTCACCATAGCCACCACCACCACACCATAGCCGCCAAGCAGGACCCTCATCCCATCCCACATATATATGGATCTCCTCTACCTCCAATTGGGTAGAGGACAGCTTTCTACGTTGAACCGGATGGTGATGCGTTTATTAGCTGCTGATGAGGAGAAGACGCGCAGATCCATCATCTGACAAATCTACTGCAGCGCAGTCTCAGCAGATCTCGGAGCGGCTCGGTTGCTCAGATGCAGGCCCAACAAATGGCTGCTCAGAGCCACGAGATCGCCCAACCCAGAGCACAGTGTCACATCTACTAAGAAGATTGAGGAGTTGGAGGAGGCTAAGAAACCATCATGCTAAAGCGTAAGGGATCTAAAGACGAGCCACTAAAGATTAAAGAGGAGACGCAGATGATGAGGATGATGATGAGGATGATGATGATGATACTGAGAGAATGATGGGATTGAGGAAACGAGGGCCAGAGGCCAGAAGGAATAGCTGATGATGAGAAGGAGGGGATGCAGCTAATCTCCTCTACTCAAGGTCAGGATAGGAGATCCAAGAAAGTAACAAGACCAACAACTTCCTTCTCTGCTCCCACCAAGCGTGATCCAGTGATCCAGAGAAAATCCAAACTATCAGAGGGATGAGTCGATGTTGCTCCCCTTCAGCAGATCAAAACTCAGCCAACTATGATTCTTGATCTGTAAGGGATCGTCAGAAGGTCGGTGAGTTATACCCCTGAAGAAGGAGAAATAATTCATGATCTATCAAATGAGCAACTAGCTGAGATCTTCAAGTTAAATCCTGATGAGATTGTGAAGGATGCTCCAACGTGCGACTCGACAAGTGACGAAGAGCTCAATGACGTTGATGAAATAGAGATAGAAGATGTCACTGCAGAGCACACCCTCAGTATGCTGACAATGAGGGATATATGTCCCCAATCTGGGTGAATCCCTTGTCGTGATACGTTTGAGGTGTTAGACAAATAGAGCAGGAGTCAGAGAAGATAGAGGGAACGGCCCACCTCAATGATGATGTTGATATCCGAAGGCTGAGTGGGCTGCCTGTTTTGAAGAGGTAGAGCCCAACGCACTGCACCTAACCAGGACGCCTACACCAAACTCTATAGAGTCAAGAAAACATCATAAGGTGTCAGCAGATTATAGCATGGGCATATTTTGAGGACCTTACGTCTATGCAGTTAAGAGGGAGAAGGGCATAGAGCACTTTAGATTTCCACATGATCTAAAGACTCTACCAGGGTTTGAGCTCACCAGTGGCCAAATTGAAGCTGTTGTATGATGACCCGAGAAAAATGTCAGGCTGGTTTGAGGCTGCCCTAAGAAGGAGTACCCGCCACCAGGTGGTTAACTTCAGACCCTAACAGCCTACAAGTACATCAGAAGGTCTGAAGTTGATGCCATTACTAGAAAGCCAAAGATAGTGTTGAAGTGGAGTCCTCCGCGCACGATGTCAAGAATCCCACTCAACGAATGCCACCGGACTTCACTCCACACTTAAGTGGTGGTACTACGATTGGAGGACAGGAGAAGCAGTCATAGTCCTAAACAAAGAGGGCCAAATGGATACTATTAGATTATTTGACCCAATGTGGCTTACCAACTTGTCAGCTAATAATGTCTACACTCTATACAAGTGGCCACTGTTCTATGATACGCAGGATATAGTACAAGCCCTCCAGTTCCAGAATGTCATAAGACTCTGTTTTGCATTTGAGATTCATGCAGGAGTCCAAAAGAGAATAAGTACAAGAAGTATGAGAAAGTAATGAAGAAACAAGACATTAGAGAGGTCTAGGTCCAAGGGAGAGTTTGTTGATACATGTATGTCCCTAGATGATGATATAATGTAATAGATCTTGTTTGTCTGATTCTGAGGTAATGTTTGGAATGATTATGAAATGATATTGTTTGTTTTGTTATTATAATGTTTAATATTTCATTAATGAGTCGATGTTGAATTGGTTAATTAGGTTTGTGGTTGTTTGAATTGTTACACATAATGTTATATTAATTATATACATTCAAACTTAATAAAATGAAGTTCTCATGCGAATGCCCATGCAAATGGACCATACGCATGAATAACTTCATAAGAATGACTCAGTCGCACGACTGAACCAGGAGACTAGATCAGTCGTATGATTGTAACATAAGATTGGCTCAGTCGCACGACTAAACACTCAGTCGTGCGGATGAATCAACCGCATGGTTCAATCGCACGACTGAACCATACTAATGGTTCAGTCACACGAATGAACAATACTAACCTATGAATACAACCCAATTCGTGGAAAAAGAGAGTTTTTCATTCTAATTCGACTCCAGACGTACCCTAGCCGTCCAGAAGCCTCCAAGTTGATACTCCAAGTTCATAGAACTTTGTAGATCGATTCCTAATCGATTCTTAATGTTTGATTCAATACTTTATTGATTCTACGTGTGTTCTCACTGATTGGATCGCCAATCAAATAGGATTCCGCACTATTTAGTTTGGTTTACACGTTAATCATTCGGTATTTCGTTCAAATACCAGGTCCTAACAAAAGTTGAAAAACCGTATGATACTTCATTCACGAAACCGGTCTTCATAGTAAATCCATGGCTAATGACTAAAATGGTTATTAGGAATCATATCACTTTAACATTCTGAACATTTACGGGTTCCCTTTTATAGTTTCGAAACTTCAGTAATTGTTACGGTTTTCTAAAATTATGGTATGTTAGTAAGGAACCTGATCACTCTCTTTTTGACATTAAGTTATGTTTTCAGAAATCGTATGTCAAATAGGTCAAAAAAAGATTACCTACATTACTGGGCTTTGATTTGAGCAGTAAACTCAGCCTGACAGGATCAAGTCACTACGGCAGCAGGATAGACGAGAAATCACGCTAGCTCATCTTTATAAACATTAACACAGTTACATTAATCCTATCTTTAAATCACCCCACCAACTCATCACAATACATAAGTGGAGTCTAGTTAGGATGATAACTTTTATTCTCTAGTTTTAAATCCAAACGCTTCAAATCTTAGTTTACTTTATTTTATCATTGTTGTTAACCCCTAAAACCTTCCGATGCAACTTATCATTTTCTTTAACAAAAACCAAATCTGATAGTCAAATCATCAAGTTTGTGGAGTAGGCTAGGTGTGTCGCGGATGATACTCGGTTGTTCAACACTATATTACCATTATGAGAGGTACACTGCCTTTTGTGTGTGTGGTTTAGTATTAGTAATAACCAATTAAAACTACATCTGTGCATTAAATCTTATCAACAAATATATACTATCCGCACGCCATCAAGTTTTTGGCACCGTTGCCGGGGACACACGGAAGTTTGAAAGACAAACTAAATTTTTGACTATCTTGTATATAACTTGTTAATATATTTTGTTTAAACTCATTTTTATTTTTAGGTAGGTTCCTTAGTTAGTTTAGTTACTTTTGCATGTTTCATTTTAAGCCTTAGTTAGTTTATGCTTCTTAAATTAGTGTATGTTCGACTCGTCTAGTTCTGAACTTGTTCCGCCTCTTCCGGAACCCGAACGACTTTGCCGTCAAAGATTGCGCAAAAGATCATAAAAGGCAACACCAGTCATTGAAGAAGACATTTTAGAAGGTACACCATCCGAAGAAGACATGGCTAACCAAGACGAGGAATGAAGATGACACACTAGCCACACCATCAATAGATGGTTATGAGTCTAGTGTTATCCAACGAGCAATAGTGGCCAATATTTTGAGATTAAGTCTAGTATTATCCAACTCATAGAAACTCTGTTTAGTTTGATGGGTTACAATATGAAGATCCTAATGCTCACATCTCACGATTCCTTCATATCTATGCAACCTTCAAAATCAATAACTATTGCACAATCTCAGTAGATTTCTTAGCAGGCTTGCTTGATTAATCAGCAGGCTCAGTAGATGTCTCAGCTCTAGGAGCAACATGCCAAGAAGATTGAAGAGCTGGAGGCTGCAAACAAGACTATCTTGCTAAAGCTCAAAGGATCCAAAGAAGAGCCTTGAAGATCGGAGAAGGAGACGGAGACGATGATGCTGATGATGATGAGAGTGATGAGTCGATGATCATGAGGATATGATCACGAGGGTATACTGTAACACCCGGATATGTATATTTTGAAGCCGGTGAAGAAAGAAAAGAAAATAAAGTTCAAACTCGAGGGACCAAACTCGCCAACGAAGAAAAGTTGGGAAATGTGGTGATATTAGTAGGGAGAGGGCAGCCCACTCTCCACACACCCCACATTTCAGATTTCATAGAGAGAAGAAGAGAGAAAGGAGAAAAAGTTGGTTCGAGTTAGTTCGGGTCGCAAAATCATCATGTAGCAAGCCAAATCGAAGCTCTTGTCGTTGTGCTCGTTTGTGTGAGTTCTAGAACCCCACTTTTACTTGTTTTCAAACGATTTGGGGCTGGAAAACATCTGAAATGGGTTTTTGAGTATGTGTATGTTGACCCGTTTGTGTATGTGTATGTGTATGTATGATGCGTTTGTGGCTTGATTGTGAGCTTGTGTGTGCTTGAATGGTGTCGTGGTATGCATCCCTAAGGTTTAGGATTGTCGATTTGGGCTTAAAATGGGTTTAGAGGAGTTTGGAGGCCGAAAACCTTGGCTGCAGGGGGATGAACTGCATTCTGCATCAGTTAGGGCTAGGCGACCGACTGGAGGCCGAATGGAGGCCATACGGCGATTAGGGTGCGATTGGGGTCCATTCGCACGATTGAATGTCCATTCGCACGATTGAAGGTCCAGTCGCATGGGGTCATGCGACTGAAGGTCCAGTCGCATAAGTGCTCATCCGCATTAATCCTATTCGCATGCGGGCCATCCGCATTGTCCATTCGCACGACTGGATGTTCATTCGCATAGGTGTTCATCCGTATTAGTTCATTCGCATGATGTTCAGTCGCATGGAGGCCATGTGACTGAAGGGTGTCCATACGCCCGAGTAGGGCTGTCACACCGAGGAAAGTGTAGTTTGACTTCTGACTTTCGTGGAAAAGTGCAGATGTAAGTTTTGACGTAAGGTTCCTGTAAGAGCATGTAATATGACGATTGGGGCCTTAGAGAGCATGTTGGGCATGACGATGATGATGTTGCATGTTAGGGCTTGTTATGTATGCATGATGTTGCCCTGTATGATGATGATGAATGTGTATGATATGTTCCTTAATATGATGTATGTTATCTTTCTTGTGGCCTTATGTGTCATGTTAATGAATAAATGAAGTATTATGTAACGTAAAGTGAAAGATAATAAAAGGGGAACATAAAGTAAGAATGCATGCATTATTGAATGATGAACGAACGAAGGAAAGGCTTGCAAGCACAATATATGAGGTGAGCAACTCGATGGTTGCAAGAGACTCGGATAGCGTGCATCGATGAGAATGGCAATGAGGTGAGCAACCCTGTTGTGCAACAGACTCGGATGGTATGCAATCCTCGAGATTGCTATGAGGTGAGCGCCCCTACGGTTGCAACAGACTCGGACAACGCGTTATTGTGTAGTTCCCACGAGGTGAGCCACCCTATGGTTGCAAGAGACTCGGATAGCATGCTATTGTTGAGATTGGCAAGTAGGGTGAGCAACTCTATGGTTGCAATAGACTCGAATGGCGCGAAGTCGTTGGGATTGTAATGAGGTGAGCGACCCTGTTGTCGCAACAGACTCGAAGGAACGAAAGTATAAATGAATGAAAGATTTTGTATGAAAGAACGAAGTACGAATGAACGTAAATGAATTATCGGGATCATGTACATAACAGGATCTTGGTCATTCGACCTCAGAAATTGTGGCTGAGTGCCACGAAGAGGGTAAAGTCTGACCGGATCTAGATAGAGAAGTGAACGATATGTAACACGTTGAATGAGCAATGTTAATGAACGGAATGATGAGGAATACTGATATTATCTATATGTACGTGATGTATGATCGTGAACGAATGTAAAGTAAGTATGTTTTTATTTATAAACTAGAACTCACTCAGCAACGCTGACTTTGATGTGTTTCCAGTTGGCAGTTAATGATTGCTGAGGATGGCACGGCGATACTACAGCTCTTTTGGATGGCATTCTTTTGATTAATGTTTTTGCATTGTAATGCGAACAAGCTATTTGTAATGAATGTTGTATTAATTTGCAAAAGCATTTACATGGAAATGAAAGATTGCGTAGTTTCCGCTGTGATTTATGAAACACAAATGTAATTATAGGTTTTATGTGCAATGAGAACCCAACTGTAAGCGTCCCGGAACGGGGCCTTACATATACGGATGCAGATGTTCATGATGATGAAGAGGATTCTTCTGCTGCAGGTGCCACATCTACAAGCGAACGGAGGACCAAAAGGACTCAAGATCAGAGTGCCTCCACATCCGCCCGGTAGCAGAAGAGCAGAGGATATAGGATAAGAATCCAAACTTTCAGAGGGATGAACATGATGTTGCTCCCCTCCAACAGATCAAGACTCAGCTCATGATAATTCTTGATCTGTAGGGTATAGTTAGGAGATCGGTGATGTACACTCCTGAAAAAGAGAAATCATTCACAATCTCTCTGCCGAGCAAATTGCAGAAATATTCAAGCTCAATCCCGATGAGATTGTCAAGGACGCTCCAACTTTTGTAGAAACTAGTGACGACGAGCTGAACGACATTGATGAGATAAAGATCGAGGATGTCACTGCAGAGCACTATCCTGAGTACGCTGACAAAGAGGGAAATGTGGTCTCCAATATGGGTGATTCCCTGGTCGGTGATACATTTGAGATATTAGATAGATGGAGAAAGAGTCCGAGAAGGTTGAAGAACAAGCCCAAGCCTCAAACACTAATGTTGATATCAGAAAGGCTGAATGGGTTTCTTGTTTTGAGGATGATTCGAGCCCAACGCGCTGCTCCTAAACAGAATGTCTACACTAGGCTCTACAATGTGAAGAAACATCACAAGGTGTTAGGCAAGATTATCACGTGGGCCCATTTTGATGATCTTAATGTATACGCGGTGAAGAGAGAGAAGGTATTAAGTACTTTAGATTCCCATATGATCTAAAGTCTCTACCTGGTTTTGAGCTCAACTAGCAGGCTAAACTGAACCTGTTATACGTTGAGCCGAGAAAGATGTCAGGCTGGTTTGAGGCTGCCTTGAAGAAAGAGTACCACACTAGGTGGTCAATTCAAACCTCAACAACCTACGAGGTATATCAGACGGTCTGAAGTTGATCCCATAATTAGAAAGCCAAAGATAGTGCTGAAGTGGAGTCCTCCATGCACAATGTCAAGAATCCTCTCAGGGAAGCCACAGGACTTCACTCCACACTTTAAGTGGTGGTACTATGATGGAGAATGGGGGAAGCTGTCATAGTTTTGAACAAAGAGGGCAGAATGGGTACTATCAGGGTATTCGACCCGATGTGGCTTACCAACTTGTCAGCTGACACGTCTCACACTCTATACAAGTGGCCACTCAGTCCATGCGCCTAAATAGTCCATGCGCCTGAACAACTTCATGCGATGACTCAGTCACACGACTGAACACTCAGTCGTACGAATGGATCAACCGCATGGCTCAATCGCATGATTGAAACCATACTAATGGTTCAGTCGCCCGAATGAGAAACCTAAACCTATAAATACCACCTAATTCGTGAAAAAAAAGCATCATACACACACTTCGACTCTAGATGTACCCTAGCCGTCCAGAGACCTCTAAAATCATACTCCAAGTTCATAGATCGCAGTAGATTGATTCCTAATCAGTTCTTTGTTAGAGTCTATATGCCCAAGACACATAGAACATTGATGCGTTAATATGTTATGATCCAAGTCGGGTTATACCTAATAACAAGCTTAGCAAACACCTATTCATATTCAATTGATGATATGATCATGCAATTAAATATTTACACCAATTTAGAAAATGGGTTTTCTAAATAAGTTGCATATGAGAGGGAACAACTTTATTGGATATTTTGTTCAATAATATTATTGATGTGTTATTTAAATGGTTAGATGACACCAAATAATAATGAGAGATATAACTTATAAGTTAAATGATTAATTGTATAAGTTATATATAACTTGTACATACAATTAAATGGATAATTGTATGGTCTAGTTACAAGACCATTCAACTTGTGTGTATGTGTTCTTTTAAAATAAAAAACGGGGGGACCTTTTTTTGGATCCATATTCGGCCACCCCCCCTTTATTCTTATTGGACCCCTTTTGCTTTGATTAGAACACACATTAACTTGTCTTGGGTTCTTCCTCTCTCATGATTTCTCATTAGATGCAATAGATCAAAAGCTCTCTCCTCTCTCTCTAAAACCCACGGTTCTAGCAGCATGTTTTAGAGGTTTTTTGAAGCCTTTTGGTGGTGAATCTTCCTAACGAGAAGGTGATTGAAGGAGGCTTGGGGTATACAAGCTTGAGGACTCTACACTTGAAGTCTTGGTCGTTTTAGAGCATCCATAATCTTCTTCACTTGGTCGATTTTTGCTGCTGGAAGAGGTAGTTTGGCAGCTTGTTTGGTTGTCACATTATGAATGTTTTATGTGTTTATATAGCTTGCTTATTCACATATTAAAGATCCTTTTGATTTGGGTTTGTTTTCCATCTTAAAACACCATTAAGAACATGAAATTTTCAGATAAAACATGTTATAATGCTTTACTCCGCTGCGTTTTTCAGAAAGTTTAAAAGGTTAAACTTGTTATTTTTGTGTTCTATCAAACCCATCAATGGCATCAAGAGCCGTTATGTGGATAACTTGCTTGTTCTTAGTCTTTAAAATCGTTTTAAAGAAGTATTATCACTTTTATAGGCTGATTTTGGGCTGCTATTTTGTATGAATGATTCCCCAAACTTTCAAGGTCATATCACACATGCTAGTGATTAGACCTTGAAGATATATATTATGAAATGTTGATTGTTTGGACAATGTTAAAAACCCAAAATTTCAGTTTATGTTGGCTGAAATTGTGGTTTTAAGTGGGGTTTCATATATGTTTGGATGATATGATCATTGGAGTTAATGTGCATAACCTAGCCTTTGGCCTTTTGATTTGGATGATTGGAATGGTTTTTTTATTCATTCAATTGGGTGTAATATTTATGTTTATTATTTGGTTGTAATTATTTGTTCATTTGGTTATGTAATTAATAGATTAAGTGCATTTCTTTTATTAGAAAAATGTACTAGGATACAATTTTGTAAAAGAAGATGCACAAGATCAAGACCCAAAGATGGACATCAAAGACATGGAACTTGAAGCATATGGATGCAAGTTCAAGTGGGGGTCTATGAAGACCTCATTTTGTGTTGATTTTAACCCTTAGGAAAGACCTTATGATGACACTTGTGATGGCAAACAAGTGTTGTCAACTTAGTGGCTATGGTTATGCACTCATGTTTGTATGTTTATGCTTGTTTGAATGTTTGTTATTTGATTGATGGTTGAAATTTTGACATGCATTACAAACTATTAACAAACTTAACAAGTTATAAAATGATGGTTCTTAATCCTTAAAAGTATATAAAGGTTATTAAATGATTTAATGATTTTAAAGATTAAAATAGTTTTAATTAATCAAGACCATAGGGTACCTTGTATTTGATAGCATGCAAATACAAGTACATAGAGTTTTCTAAAACTTGTATTATGAATCTCTAAAATTTTAAAGAAGATCAACACCGTCCTTTTACACAACACTTGAGTCACTTTGGAACTCTTAGTGGGATAAAGGTCACCTAACCTTTTGAGGGAACTTGCGACTTGAGGTGAGAATGCCTTATTTGTGGGATAAAGGTCACCTAACCACTTATTTTGGCAAACTCACATGTAGGTGTAAGTAGGGTATCTTGATTTGCAAACCATGTCAAATGGATACCTACGGTGTGGTTTCCAAATGGTGTTGATGGATTAACATGCCGACTTTACATATGATGTTTCAAGTCCATCCCATATTTCTAGAAGTTGCAAATGGTTGTAATCGTCAAACATTGACCACCTTATTAATTTAAATCGTGGGATAAAGGTCACCTAACCATAATTTAAATGTAATGTTGGGTTCTAGACATTAATATAAAAATGACCTTAAAAGGCATTAATTATTAAAAATAACAATATCGAAAATACTAAAATAGATCTTTGTTAAATTTTGTAGATGGCCACCAATAATGATAATCACGATAACTCATCCGCGTCCAACCAATCACTACGAGCGATCCTCCAAAAGGAACGTCTAAATCATAACAACATTATTAATTGATATCGAAACTTGAGAATCGTTCTCAAGCAAGAGAGAAGATCATATGTTTTAGACGACCCTATCCCCGATCAACCTACTGAGGATTATGAGGAGGCCTACAACGATTGGCTCAAGTACACTGAGGACTCTGTCCAAGTGGTGTCTCATGCTAGCGAGCATGACTCCGGATCTCCAAAAGGAGTATGAACATCACGGAGCTTACGACATGCAACCCAATAAAAGAAACGTTCCAACGCAAGCAAGGGTTGAGCGCTTCGAAACGGTTCGAGCACTCCATGCATGTCGTATGGACGACAACCAATCTGTTTCATCTTATGTACTTAAGATGAAAAGTCATATTGACCACCTCGAGAGGCTTAATTGTCCTGTCTCGAAGGAATTGGCCACGAATTTGATCCTTAATGGCTTACCAGAAGTTCGAGACATTCGTGTTGAACTACAACGAATGATTTGGGACAAAAGCATTGGTGAGCTTCACTCAATGCTCAAAACAGCCGAGGCGGCCATGGGTAAAAGGGTTTTACCAGTCTCACCATCAATGAAGGTGGGAACAAGAAAAGGCCTCATCCCCCACCCAAGGCAAAGGTTGCAGGGTAAGGGCCCGTATGGGGAAAGGGGAAGGGGGGAAGGGTGCCACCCAAACCACAAGAGAAGAAGCAAAAGGTTGCTACCAATGACCCATGCTTCAAGTGTGGGGAGATTGGACATTGGGCAAGAAATTGTCTGCCATCTCCAAGAGTTGAAAGCCAAGAGGGAAGTCGGGCAGACTTAGGTACAATATACATGATTCATATTGATCTTAATTTTAAATCTTCAAAACACATGGGTATTGGGTATTAGGACCGGAGTGAACTCATATTTGCAATTTGTTGCAGGGGTTCAAAAGAAGTAGGGACTTCAATCAAGGGGATGTTAGCTCTTCATGGGCAATGGAACCAAAGTCCCTTGAAGCTCGTGGGGACTACATCTTGAAACTTCCAAGTGGCTTGGATGTTATTTTGAAGAATGTTTTGTATGCTCCTAGTTTGACTAGGAACATTATTTCTGTATCCCAATTAAGAGTTTATGATTATGTATTATCATTTGTTGAAAATGATATTCGTTTTTTTTAAAATGATATGTTCTATTTAAAGATATACCCAATGGTATTTCTGAATTGGTTCATGAAAGTACTTTAGATAGTTCATTGTACCAAACTAGCCCAAGAAACTCAAGTTGGAGGGATTTGAGTGATACCTATCTTTGGCATTGTGTCTTGGTCATATAAACAAGAAACATATACAAACACTTCAAAAGAATGGTCTTTTAAAAACAAATGAATGTGATCATTTGATGGTGTGAATCTTGTTTACAAGGTAAAATGACTAAGGCACCCTTTAGTGGAACTAACGAAAGGGCAAAAGATTTATTAGGAATCATACATTCGGATGTATGTGGTCCTTTTAAACCAAGACTAGGAATGGTGAAAGATACTTCATTACCTTTACCGACGATTATAGTTGCTATGGGTATGTGTACTTATTAAGGCACAAAGATGAAGCTTGAAATGTTCAAAATCTTCAAGAATGAAGTAGAAAATCAACTCAACAAGTCGATTAAAGTTCTCCACACCGATAGAGGAGGTGAACACTAAGTGATGCTTTTCAAGATATCTTAGAGTTGTGGGATGTCTCACAACTCACTCCACCTGGAACACAAACACAATGGTGTGTCTGAGAGGAGGAATCGAACCTTATTGGATATGGTCCGATCTATGATGGCTAGAAGATATTACCTCTATCATTTTGGGGTTTAGCTTGCTCTCTGCGACCGGTTTCAAAATATGGCCCCAACCAAAAGGTGGAAAGGATACCTTTGAGATATGGCATGGAAGAGTTCCATCCTATCATACTTAAGGGTCTGGGGCTGTGAGGCTTACGTTAAGACTCCCACCCCAAACAAATTGGAAGTCCGATCCACAAGTGTATCTTTGTTGGATACCCTAGAGATTCTATGGGATATTATTCTATGATCCACTGGAACAAAAGGTGTTTGTTACCAGAAAGGGTGAGTTCTTAGAGGCAAAGTTCCTTATGGAAGGAACTAGCAGTAGAATAGTGGATCTTGAAGAGGATCAAGAACCACAACCCGATGCACATTTGTTGAAACTAGCACTCAACATGAGGTGTTGAAGATGATCAAATGGTTGATCAATACACACAAAACGTTTGCAGAAGTGGTAGAACTAGTAATCCACCTGAAAGATACGGATTTTTCATGGATGGATGCTATGTGGTAGATTCAGATGAACCAACCACATACCATGATGCAGTGTCCAATTCAGATTGTGACAAATGGCTCGAGGCCATGACGTAGAGATGCAATCATGTATGAAAATCAAGTTGGGAACTTGTTGTACCACCTCTTATTCCAAAGTAGTTGGAAGCACGTGGGTTTTTAAGAAGAAAACCGATATGCATGGAAACTTGGATACTTATAAAGCTAGACTTGTAGCAAAAGGGTTTCACCAAACTCAAGGGGTTGACTATGATGAAACTTTCTCACCTGTTGCGATGCTAAAGTCTATAAGGATATTGTTTGCCATAGCTGCTCATTATGATTATGAGATTTGGCAAATGGATGTCAAAACCGCTTCCTAAATAGATATCTTGAGAAGATGTCTATATGGTTCAGCCTGAAGGTTTTGTCGATCCAAAACATCCTAATAAAGTATGCAAGTTAAAGAATCATCTATGGATTGAAGCAAGCATCAAGAAGCTGGAATCATCGTTTTGATGAGGAGGTAAAGAAATTTGGCTTCATCAAAATGCTGATGAGGCTTGTGTGTATAAGAAGGCTAGTGGGAGCATAGTAACTATCCTACTATTATATGTTGATGACATACTACTATTTGGAAGACATTCCAACCTTGGAAGGTGTAAAAACCTGCTTGGAAGTTGTTTTTCCATTAAGGATCTGGGAGAAGCCGCCTATATTCTGGGAATAAAGATCTATAGGGATAGATCAAGGCGTTGATTGGTTAAATCAAAGTGCGTATATTGATAAAATCTTGAAAAGGTTCAAGATGGAGAACTCTAAGAAAGGTACCGTACCTATCCAAAGAGGAACGATATTGAGTACGACTCAATGTCCTAGCTCAAAGGATGAGCAAGATAAAATGAAGGCAATCCCTACGCATCTGCTATTGGATCCATCATGTATGCGATGATATGCACTCGACCGAACGTGTCATGCGCCTTAAGCATGACAAGCCGTTACCAGTAAAATCCTGGAAACAGTCATTGGATGGCTGTTAAGAACATACTTAAGTACCTAAGGTGGACAAGAGATATGTTCTTAATCTATGGATCTGGTGATGAGGAACTCGTTGTAAAGAGTTTCACGGAATGCGAGTTTCCAAACCGATCGTGATGATTCTCGGTCATAATCGGGATATATTTTCATTCTGAATGGAGGAGCGGTCTCTTGGAAAAGCTCCAAATAGGATGTGGTGGCTCTATCAACTACAGAATCAGAATACGTCACCTCCTCATTGGCAGCTCAAAAAGCTGGATGGTTGAAGAAATTCATTGCCGATCTGGGGGTTGTCCCTTCCATTCAGGACCCCCTAGTGATCTTTTGTGATAACGAGGGTGCGATTGCTCAAATCAAGGAACCTCATGCTCATCAAAAGACAAGGCACATTGAGCGGAGATTCAACTACATACGAGATGAAGTTGAAAAGGGAAGATATGTATTCGCAAAGTTCACACGGATCAGACATTGCGGATCCTCTCACGAAGCTCCTTGAAAAGGCAAAGCATGAAGGTCATACTTGTGCCATGGGACTTTGATATTCTAGTGATTGGATTTGATCTGTAATTTTGTATTTGGATATGTGGAACTCTCTATTATTTGAATAAAATTATTTGGTTATAAGTTTCAATTAATGTTACAATTTAGCATGTTTAATCCATGAGTAAATTGTTTACTCTAATGTTCGTAATCATTCATACTTGTGGGAACAAGTGTGAGGGTAAGATTATTATGAACTTGGATTGGTTGATATTCATAAGGAGAATATAGAGCAATGGGTTGCTACCAAGGTTCATAGATATTTGTGGATAAAATATTGGACTAACCCGCAACTCAAACTTTACTACATGGAATCTTATTGATTGATCATAAGTAATTTTGAGTAAAGGCGAATATCATTTGGTATCCTCCGACCTGAGATACATATTGGGTTTTGATATTCACCAAGTATTATACGTTGAGCTAATTCTTCCGTCACTGTCCTAAATGGGACAGCACATAGGGTATGTTCAGGTATGACACGAGGTGTTTGTGAGAAACGTATGTGGTCAGATGGAATTTGTTCTCTCTATCGTTGAGAGTTAGATGTCTAAGGCCTGATGAGTTAAATCAACCAGGAATGATCATTTTATGTTCTTGGATTTAACATGACATCTGTAACAAAAGGATAGATGATTGATTCACCTAAATCATTTCAAGTAGGATACTTGAATAAGATGATGTTATGAATGGCTATAAGTCATGCGTATAAGGGTAGTAAACCATTGTTAGGCGGTATTTACTGCTTGCATCAATCTTCTATGAGTCTTGGGCATGGGAGATTGTTAGTTCTATATGCCCAAGACACATAGAACATTGATGCGGTTAATACGTTATGATCCAAGTCGGGTTATACCCAATAACAAGCTTAGAAAACACCTATTAATATTCAATTGATGATATGATCATGCAATTAAATATTTACCCAAATTTAGAAAATGGGTTTTCTAATAAGTTGCATATGAGAGAGAACAACTTATTAGGATATTTTGTTCAATAATATTATTTGATGTGTTATTTAAATTGGTTAGATGACACCAAATAATAATGAGAGATTATACTTATAAGTTAAATGATTAATTGTATAAGTTATATATAACTTGTACATACAATAAATGGTTAATTGTATGTCTAGTTACAAGACCATTCAACTTGTGTGTATGTGTTCCTTTTAAAATGAAAAAAAAGGGGAACCTTTTTTGGGATCCATATTCGGCGCCGCCCCCCCCCCCCTTTATTCTTATTGGACCCCTTTTGCTTTGATTAGAACACACATTAACTTGTCTTGGGTTCTTCCTTTCTCTCATGATTTTCTCATTAGATGCAATAGATCAAAAGCTCTCTCCTCTCTCTCTAAAACCCACGGTTCTAGCAGCTTGTTTTAGAGGTTTTTTGAAGCCTTTTGGTGGTGAATCTTCCTAACAAGAAGGTGATTGCAAGGAGGCTTGGGGTATACAAGCTTGAGGACTTCTACACTTGAAGTCTTGGTCGTTTTTAGCATCCAAAATCTTCTTCTCTTGGTTGATTTTTGCTGCTGGAAGGAGGTAGTTTGGCAGCTTGTTTGGTTGTCACATTATGAATGTTTTATGTGTTTATATAGCTTGCTTATTCACATATTAAAGATCCTTTTGATTTGGGTTTGTTTTTCCATCTTAAAACACCATTAAGAACATGAAATTTTCAGCTTATAAACATGTTATAATGCTTTACTTCCGCTGCGTTTTTCAGAAAGTTTAAAAGGTTAAACTTGTTTATTTTGTGTTCTATCAAACCCATCATTCTTAACGTTAGATTCAATACATAATTGTTTCTACGTGCGTTCTCACTGATTGGATCACCAATCAAATAGGATTCTGCACTATTTGGTTTGGTATACACGTTAATCAGTTAGTACATCGTCCCGTACATGATCCATAACAAAGGCATTATGGTAGTTGAAGATGTTGACTACGTAGGAGGCCCAAGCAACTCATACAACAACAATTCAAATTGGAGAAGCAACTCGAATTATAGAGATGCTAGCAATAACCAATATCATCTGGATTCCTGAAGGCCACCTTACCAACAACAGAAACCACCATACCATAGTTCTAGCAGTGGTAACCAAGACCGTGGAGCATCATCAATGGAAGACTTATTACAGCAATTGTTGTTAACCACACAAGCCACAGATGAGTACATCCGGAAATCTGATCGAAGAAATGAGGAGAGGTTCCAAAGAAATGAAGCTGACATCAAAAGCAACAAAGCATCATTACAGACCATAGAGCACCAAGTAGGTCAAATAGCACAACAACTATCTGAAAGACCTCAAGGAGATTTGCCTAGCAACACTATAACAAACCCTAATGCTTAAGTCAAAGCCATCACCACCAGGAGTGGCAAAACCACTCAAGGTGATGCACCCACATTACAACCCATCCTTGAAGAAGTAGAAACTGAAACTCCAAGTAATGCGAATGATAAGCAAAAGCAACCTATTGTTATTGAAGAACCAACAAAGAAATACGTTCCACCACCACCTTATGTTCCACCACCTCTGTTGGACCAAAAGAACCAATGAGCCTGATCAGAAAAGCCTCTAAGTCCCACAGACATCACAACAACTGCTGAAGACTTGATCAGCTGTTTGACAAAGTCTGAAGAGTTCAACAGCTGAAGACTAAAGTACTGAAGACTTCAACAGCTAAAGACCAAAGTCTGAAGATCAACAGCTGAAGACTAAAGTACTGAAGACTTCAACAGCTGAAGACTAAA
Source organism: Flaveria trinervia (assembly GCA_025506515.1). Taxonomy (NCBI): domain Eukaryota; kingdom Viridiplantae; phylum Streptophyta; class Magnoliopsida; order Asterales; family Asteraceae; genus Flaveria; species Flaveria trinervia. The sequence continues at coordinate 26,192,479 of CM046447.1, forward strand.
GTCTGAAGATCAACAGCTGAAGAACAAAGTACTGAAGATCAACAGCTGAAGTACAAAGACTGAAGACATCAGCTGATAACAATAGCTGAAGTTCAAGTACAAGTACTGAAGCCTTCAGAGTTTGTTACAACAACTGAAGAAGCATTCTTCAGTTGTTGTGATGGTTTCCTTTCAGTAGTTTTCTTTTATTTCAGTATTTGTAAAACGACTGAAGAGCATGTTCTTCAGTCGTTGTAGTTTCAGTAGTTTCTTTTCAGTAGTTGTAGTGACAGTTAACACTTAGTATTTTTGTAAGAAGATGTCAGCTGTTTTGACATCTTCAGTAGTTGTGTTAACTTTCAGTAGTTTGAATAATTCTGTTAGATGTCACTAACAACGACATCAGTAGACGTCACATCTCCTATATAAGGAATGTTCCACCACGACATTCTTATATAAGGGATGATTGACTTGAATGTAAGTGTGACATTTTGCCACCACGAAAACGCATATTGAATGTAATCTTTGATTTGCAGAATTCTTTCTATAATTGTTTGTTCTTACTTTGAATATCAACTGTATTCTTGTGAATTGTTTATTTCATTGTTTGATTTCCGCTGCAATACTCTCTAATCAATCAATCGTAGATCACTGATCCTAACAATTGGTATCAGAGCAGGTTGATCATTGATCGATCTAACAATTGATCATTGAAACTGCTAATCGATATCTGCTTTTGATTGAATTAGCATATTTGCAAGAATCGGTTATAGTTAAATTGAATTTATGCTACTTTCATTTTATTGCTTTTTGTTTTCTCTTGGTTCAATTTGGTCTGTTGTGTTCTGTTCTAAATCTATTAAAACATAATTGATTTTGGTTGAATCTGAGAATGACTACTCCTTCTAATGACCCTCATAATACCGGTTCTTCAACCAAGCCTCCGATGCTGGTTAGGACTGAGTATAACATATGGCAACGAAGAATGCTTCATCACCTGTCTGTTAACAGTTCAGGTTGTTGGACATCGGTGGTACATGGTCCACATAAGCCTATGGTGAACAATCCGGAAACCAATCAAATGGTTCCGAAGAAGAAGGAACAATACTCAAATGAAGATCGGAAACTGTTTGAGATTGATGCTAAAGCCCTTGGAATTCTGGTCATGGCATTGCCAAATGAAATCTATTTCGGGCTTATGCATCATGAAACTACTCATGACCTCTGGAATGCACTGAAGGAATAATTCGGTGGAACTGATGAGGTCTTAGCAAACAATAGAGAAATCCTTGCCCAACAATATGAAACATTCTCTCATAGGAAGGGTGAGACACTGACTCACAGTTTGAGCGTTTTTCTTGTTTGATCTCTAAGCTAAAAATGGTCAAACATGAATATACCAATAGCCAGATGAACAACAAATTCCTTAGATCACTACCTGAGAGATGTGACACATACACTATTGTCCTACGCTCTAGTGCAAATCTGGATAAACTATCTCTCACCCAACTTCATGGGAAACTGCTTACATTTGAGAGAGAGATAGAGCAGAAAAGGAAACTGGCATCATCAGGAAAGCTCACTGATGACTTTGTACCAGGGAACACTGCCTTGGTTGGTCATGAGTCAGAATATGCTGCATCTGAAAGTAATTATGATGAGCATATAGATTTCTCTTCAAACAGTTCAGATCATGCATTTGTTGGTGTTGATAGTCACTCGGGCTGTAATAGTGACAATTTATGTTTTATCATGGATGATTGAAAGGAATAGCTGATGATGATCTAGAAGAGATGGATATTCTGAGCCCAATGGCCTTGATTAGTATCAGATCTCAGAAGTTCTACAAGAGGACTGGCAGGAAATTTCCAGGACTCTCTGGCAAAACCAAAGTTGGTTTTGACAAGAGTAAGTTGAGGCGTCACAAATGCCAAAGGCTTGGACACTGTGCAAGAGAGTGTAGATCATCTGGATCTAACTCCTCTGCACCCTTTGTGACTTTTCCAAGCACTAGTCCACAAAACAGGGGGCAACAACCTGCTAGTTCTGGTCATCATTCACAACCTGCTTCGCCTACATATTTTGTCCCTCAGGGTCCAATGTCATATCCGTATCCTGCTATTACATGCCTCAGCCAAATCCACTTCAAGTTCCTACTGCACAACAACCACAAGCATTACCTGAGCCTCTACCATCTTATTCACAACCTCATCACAACTTTTTCACCCCTGGTAATGTTGACTGGAGCAGTTTACCAGATGATCTCTCTGGTACTGAGCAATTATTTACTGGTGATGGTCAACATGGTGGTGAACATCCTTTTGGGAATCTAGCTCTCATGGCCCTGGAATCTACTGAGGGTTCTTGCTCCAATGCATCTTCTTCACAGGTAACCCAGGTATCTTCTGAGGCTAAGGCCAAGCTTTGTTCTGAATCTTGCATAGATGCATTTGTCTCTATTAGAGAAGCAAATGTAGCCGTAATTAATCAAAATCTAGAGCTTGAGCAAACTATTTCCAAAAGAAAAGCTGAATATGAGTCTGTCCTTAAGGACAAAGATGATGAGATTTATAAGCTTAAATGCCAATTAAATGATGAAAAGGCTAAGCTAGAGGTCATTCTTGAGAACCATAAGGAACTCAAAGAAAAACTTGCAGTTACCCAAGTTGAGTGTGAACGCTGGGTGTCATCCTGCAAGGGATTTTAAATGCTGCTCAGTAAGCAATCTGCTTCAAATGTGAAGTTTGGAATTGGTTATAACCATATTGCACCTCCAACAGATTTTACTCCAAAACCAATAGTAAAATCTGAAAGTGAAAGCAATCTCCAAACTACATTATCATGTGCATCATCCACAAGTGATCTCTTAAAATCACAAGATGAAATAAGGGTTGATACCTCAGCAAGTCAATTGGCTGATGGGTTAACTACTGATAAGCACATGAAGCTGAGTATTTCAGATGTTGTTCCTCAAAGTAACTTAAGTACTGAAAGGCAAGTTACAACAACTGAAAAGCATTTCAAATCAGCTGAAATAAATGGATTAACAACTGCTAACAATAAACTGCTGAAGAACAAAATTACTGAAAGAAGGAAAGTACTGAAGAGCACACCTTCAGTAGTTTCCACATCAGCAGTTGATCAATCCAAGATGAAGAATAAGCCATGTGAAATATGTGGTAAATTCAATCATCTTTCTGATGAATGTTGGTACAGAAAGGGTTCCAAACTCAATAGAGATAAGCTCATTAAAATCCAGATGGATGAAATGAAAACTGAGTTTGAGACTAAGTTTGTACCGCAATCATTCCATTGTGATAAACCTAAGCCTTCAACTAAATTCAAAAAGAAGGATAAGGTTAATCACAAAACAGCTGATGGTGCTCCTCATGATAAACATCAGACTATGTCTGTTAATTTTAAGGAGGAAATGGTGGATCACATGAACTCATCAAACACAAGTACTGATATGTCACAAGAGCTGAAAGCTTTGGCTACAAATCAGACACAACTTCTTATGATGGTTCAGCATTTGTTGGGGAGAGTTAACCAATTAGATGCACCTGTGATTAAATCACTGAAAAGGCATTCCAAGCCCAAATCCAAGGAATCCATTTCAGCACCATCTCCTTCTTCAACTGTTAATCATAAGAAACAAGTTATGGTTGCATCTGTTGATGAAAACAGACCAAAACCAAAAAGGTTTGGGTCTCAAAATCTAACTAGTTTTCTTTTATGTAGGGTTCTTCAACATGCCAAAGGAGCATCTGGTATGTGGACAGTGGAGGATCTATGAATATGACTGGGAGCAGTTCTTTTCTTAATGACTACTCTCAAGGAAAGAAGGGATTTGTTTCATTTGGAAATGATGCCAGAGGTACATCATTGGGAAAGGATATGTGTCTAATGGACAAATCTGGTTTGATGATGTCAACCATGTGGAGAATCTCAAGTATAATCTGATGAGTGTCAGTTAGATGTGTGATAAAGGGCATGTTGCACTTTCACAAGCCAGAACTACAGGATTCTGTCTTCCCAAGTTCTGAGGCTGATTGACAAGGTAATGGATGAACATACTCTCCTGAAGGCGAACAGGATCGGAAGAGTGTATGCCTTGGATTTGTCAAAGAAGATTGATTTGAAGGGTCATCCATGCTGTTCTCCAAATCCTCTCTGCACGAATCTAAACTATGGCATAGAAGGCTGGGTCATGTTAATCTCAAAAACATGAACCAGCTGATCCAAAATCGTTTAGTGAGAGGTTTATCAATCAAGGAGTTCCACTGTGATGAAGCCTGCACTGCTTGTTTGAAAGGAAAACAGCACAAAGTCTCATTCCCTCCCATTGAAGAACCTAAGTCCACTGCCTGCTTGCAGTTACTGCACATGGATCTATTTGGTCCTGTGTGAGTGATGAGCATGGAAAAGAAGAAATACTGTCTGGTAATTGTGGATGATTACTCCAGATTCGTATGGACTTTCTTTCTATATTCAAAGGATGAGGTTGCTCAGAAGATTACAAACTTTGTGCTGTATGTTGAGAAGCAGTATTCCCTATCAGTCAAGTGTATAAGGAGTGACAATGGTACTGAATTCAGAAACCATACACTTGATGATTTTTATCTTTCAAAAGGAATCAAAAGGCAGTTTAGCATCCCAAGTACTCCAGAACAAAATGGAGTAGTGGAGAGAAAGAACAGGACTTTAATTGAAGCTGCAAGGTCCATGTTGGCTGACTCTGGTTTGCCTTTGACCTTTTGGGCTGAAGTTGTCAATACAGCTTGCTATGTGCAGAATAGAGTGTTAGTAAATCAGAGGTTGATGAAGACTCCATATGAAGCTCTACATCATTTGGCTCCTTTTATTTCATTCTTCAGAGCCTTTGGATGTCCTTGTTTCATTCTCAACACAAAGGGTCAACTCCACAAATTTGATCCTAAGGTGGATGCAGGGTATTTGTGGGTATTCATCCACTTGCAAGGCTTACAGAGTCTTCAACTGCAGAACAAAGATAGTTGAAGAAACCTTGCATGTGAAATTCAATGAATCTCCTAAGGATAAAATTCACAAAAACCTGTAGAGTTGTTTGATCTGGACATACTGCAATATGCTCCTTATCAAACTCCAGCTTTGCAGATCATGTGGATAAATCGTCTTCTGCAGCAAGTCTTCCACCTTGTGGTACTGAAGATGATGATGATATCAGTACTCACCTTTTCAAGTTCAGTGACCAACTTCCTGAGTCTACTAAACTTGGTGTTCCTGTACCTTCAGCAGCTCCATCCACAACAAATGCTGATGAGATTTCTGATTCCTCTACATCGTGTGATTTGCCATTTAATACTTGGTTTCAAGAATCTGAATCAACATCTGCTGATGCTGAACGGCTACAAACACTTGCACTGATCTTATTGTGCACCAAGAGCTGAAGAATCACCCATGTCTCAAATCATTAGTGGTATCAATGCTGGCGTTTCAACCAGAAGTCAATTGTCTAACTTGTGTTTCTATGCTCTCTTCATCAGTCAGCAAGAGCCAAAGAACTATCATGTTGCTTTGAGAGACAATGGATGGGTGGAAGCCATGTAGCTTGAGCTACTTCAGTTCAAGAGAAACACAAGTGTGGGAACTGGTTCCTCTACCCCCAGGTAAGTGTGCAATAGGCACTAAATGGGTGTTTAGGAACAAAACAGATGAAAATGGGCTTATTGTTAAGAACAAGGCCAGACTGGTTGTTCAGGGGTTTTCACAAGAAGAAGGTATTGATTATGATGAGACCTTTGCCCCTGTAGCCAGACTGGAGGCAATTAGATTGTTCTTAGCCTATGCTGCATTCACAATTTTAAAGTTTTTCAAATGGATGTTAAAAGTGCATTTTTATATGGTAAAATAAAAGAAGTTTATGTATGTCAACCACCAGGTTTTGAGGATAATAAACATCCAGATTGGGTATACAAGCTTGATACGTTGTTTATGGGTTGAAACAAGCTCCTAGAGCCTGATATGAGACATTATCAAATTTTCTTCTTCAAAATAATTTCACTAGAGGCTCCATAGATAAAACTTTATCATTAAGAAGGTGGATCAGCATAAGCTACTTGTTCAAATTTATGTTGATGATATTATTTTTGCATCCTCTGATCCCCAGTTGTGTGATGACTTTACAAATTTAATGCATAAGAAGTTTGGAATGAGTGCAATGGGAGAATTATAGTTCTTTCTAGGATTGCAAATCAAACAAAAGGTTGATGGGACTTTCATTCATCAGTCTAAATATACAAAAGATCTTTTGAATAAGTTTGACTTACAAAATTGTAAGCCCTGTTCTACTCCCATGTGCAACACCACACAACTGGATGCAGATCAGAAAGGTAAAGCTGTTGATGAAACACTTTACAGATGTATGATTGGGTCCTTGATGTACTTAACAGCTTCTAGACCAGATATCATGTTTGCAACGTGTGTTTGTGCTAGATTTCAGGCTGCTCCTAAAGAGTCTCACTTGATTGCAGTCAAAAGGATCTTTAGATATCTGCAAGGTACACAATCTCTAGGTTTATGGTATTCTACTGGACACTCTTGCAAACATTTGTTGCTACATCCACTGCTGAAGCAGAGTACATTGCTGCTGCAAGCTGTACTTCTCAAGTACTCTGGCTTCAGAACCAACTTTTGGATTATGGCATTACAGAGACTAAGACTCCATTATTAATGGACAGTGCTTCAGCTCTTTGCATTGTCAAGAATCCAGTCCAGCACTCTAGGACCAAACATATAGAGATCAGACATCATTTTATTAGGGATTGTTTTGAAAAAGGTCTGATTGATCCAAAGTTTGTGCCTAGTGCTGTTGAGCTTGCAGACATTTTTACTAAGCCTTTGGATAGTTCGACTTTCCAAAACCTAGTGTTAAGTCTTGGTATGCTGCAGCTAGAATAAATGATAACTACTGATGATCTCAGTAAATAAGTACTGATGATATTTGTAACCATATCATAAATAAGTACTGATTTTGTTACAAGAACTGATACAGTCATAACTACTGATATAAGTACAAACAGATAAGTACTGACATCCTATGAAACAACTGAAAAATAGCCAAAAAGATTGATGAGTAAGTGTTGAGGACAGTATGAAACAGCTGAAAAGCTATGAATTGACGAAAACTACTGATGAGAATTTTCTCTTCAGTTGTTTCTAAAACTGCTGCTTCATCTTAAACAACTGATGACAAAACCACGTCTTCAGTAGTTTCACAACTACTGATGACTAACACCACGTCGTTAGCTGTTTACAAAAACTGATGACAAAACCATGTCTTCAGTAGTTTCACAACTACTAATGACTAACACCACGTCGTCAGCTGTTTCCAACATCTGAAGCTAAAACCATGGTCTTCAGTAGTTTTATAACTACTGATGCCTACAACCAAGACTTCAGTTGTTTCAACATCTGAAGGTTAATACCATGTCATCAGTCGCTTAAAACTACTGATGACTCATACCAAACCCTTCAGTTGCTTTATAACCCATACCCTATAGATACTTTGTCTTACAGAGCTTCATCATCTCAAACCTAACGTTCAAAAACTTAGAACCTTCTCTCACATCAATGGCGAACATGAAGCTTAAACCACGACACAACTGTGTTGCTTACCTTACCAAATCATCCTTCTGGACAAAGTTTGATAATTCCATTGATCTAATGATCAACTCTCCATACAATACGGCTTTCCTTCTAAATCCTACCATTCATGCCGAATCCCTCCATCAGTTCTGGACGAACGTCACCCTCATCACTGGGGAGAATGACACCGACTCTCTCTAGTCGTTCGTCAACAATCGTCAGGTGGTCATCACTCCAGAAATACTTCGCCAAACCCTACAACTGGATGATGCCACTTTCCCCACTGGGTATCCAAAGGGCACCACTGATCTATCATTTGCCCAACATGGATACCAGGGTAACCTTAGTGCCTCTACCATCCTGAAGAAACATTTCCATGATGCGGAACGACTAATTTTTCATATGGTGAATGTATGCTTAGCTCCTAAGACTTCTTTCTTCAGACTTTGTCTTCAACACTTGTTTCTTCAGACTTTGTCTTCAGCACTTGTGTCTTCAGCAGTTGTTGTGACGTCTGTGGGACTTAAAGTTATCTCCCTATAGACAAATTCATCAGGATGGGTGCCCTCAAGGAGTAACTGGAGCTCATTCTTCTTAATGTCTTCAAGCTTCTTATATAATAACCCCTTTTGATCATCTTGTTTTCAGTAAGGCTTGAGGGGTCATTTTTGATTGATGAGCCTTCTTGAATTCATTGAGTATTTCCCAAGGTAAGACTACAATGGCCAACATGATTGTAGAGTCTATTGTTTTTCTAACCTAGCCATTGTATCTATGTGAAATGGATCTTTTGTGTATTCTAGAGCTCACCTTGGGGTCTGGCCATACTCTCACTCTCTCTTTTTGATACTGAAATATGTGTCTGAGAGTGTACAGCCTCTGAGCATGCCCTTTCATGGCTTGTATAGATGATGATTGGGGAAATTCCTTGTCAACCATCTTCAGTAGTTGCTCATCGTGCTGCTTCTGCTGTTCTTCATCTTCTATTTTGACTCTAACCATTTCCCTTTGTGAGTCAGGTGTGATCATGAGTTGACTCCTGGGTTCTGGTATCCTTAGAACAGCAGAGAGTGGCAGACTATCATCTTCATCATCTTCTTCTTCATCTTCTTCTATCCTCAGCACCTTCTCCTCCTTCTAAGGGCATCACTAGATGATGGTTGGGTTGGTTTTTGTGGTAAAGGAATTGGTTTTGAGGGTTGAGGATGTTTGGATTGAGTTTTGAGATTGGTTTGGAGATTTGAGGGGTAGGCTGTTTTTGAGTGGGTGATTGGGAAGGTTGTTCAAGCATTTTGGTTGTAAGTTTGGATTTTGTGAGTTTTGCCATTTCAAGCCTTTTCCCAGCTCCAGCCTCATCAAGTGCTTCAATAATTATCCCCTTATGAAATTGCTCAGACAAACAGATTCTGGTGGCTATAGCCAGAATGCTGTCTCTGGTCCATGAACGAATCTCCATCAGTGATCTTCCTAAATATTTGGCTATGAATCGAATCATGATCTCCAATCTCTCTTTCCCCAGCACACTGTACCCAGCCCATCTGTTTTGGATTTCATTTACTTCCAACCTCCTGATCTCACTGTCTAGTTTGGCTGTATCAAAGTCTTGCTTGAAGAGTTGCTTAATGATTTTGTCCATGGATCGACTGTGTGCTTCATCTGCATCTTTTATCAGCTCCTCCAAGGATTTTTCTTCAGCATTCTTTTGATCACCAGCACTTTTCTTTCTTTTGTAAGTGATCAGTTGTTGTTCCTTTTCTTCTCCAACTCCTTGGTTTTCTCTTGTGCCTTCTCATCCTCAGTTCTTTTTCTCTTCTTTTCTTTCACTGTTGTACTCTCCCCCTTTTTGGATGCATTGGTTGCAGGGGTTTGTACCGCAGAAAGTTTCTTGTGCACAACATCATCAATGAGTGGTTGTAGACTTGAGGAGATCCTCTCATCAATGGCTTTATGAACAATGTCATTGATAATGGGAGTGATGAGAGGTAAGGATTGTTGGAATGCAGCAACCATCTGCTCAGGGGGGTTCTGTCCCTGAGAGATAGTGCCAAAGGCAGAGGCTGGAGGCTCAATGAAGTGAGAGGGTGAAGTGTTTGGGGGACCTTCGAATGAAGGTGCCATCTGTGGGTTAGTGGGGGCAGATGGACTTACATCCTGAGACTTCTTGGCAAGCAGTTCTTGTAGTCTGCTTACCTCAGCCTCCAGGATGGTGTTGTGGGCTAGAACATCATAGAAAAAGCCTAGGTCATCATCAGCAGATGTTGAATCACCTGACCTCCTGCTTGTAGCAGGATGTACATGCACCAGGTGTAGACCAGTTTTAGCATGTGCCTCTTTTTCTTGGAACTGGGGACTTCCAGCCTTAGGACGATGTTCTTCATTAGCTGTTGCCTCTGGTGAGGTCTTAGCTATGTTACCAGCCTCAGTCTGATCATGTGCTGATTCAGAAGAGGTGGCAGCCTCACCAGATGTTCGTATCTGCATATCCACACCAGGAGATAGAACAGTTAAACCCTGGTGCTGTGGGTTGTCAGAAGCATGTTGATCCTCTTCCTCAATTGCTATGGTTCTCCCCTTTGTTGGTGTTTGTTGGGGAGGAGGAGAGGCATGCAGCTGAGTCAGCACGTTTGCAATTATAATGGTTGGACTTTGGGGGGCATTTGCTTGGGGAGAGGAGATAGAAACAGATTGCATTCGGGGAGAGGAATGCTCTTCAATGATAACTTCCTCAAGTGAGAGAGGTCTCAGCGATGTGGTTGCCCCTGATAAGGTTGCATCAGGATCCTTTTGAGAGGATGCCTGTGCGGGGTTAGCTGGTAGAGTCTCTGATACTGCTGGGGGGTTTAAACCAGCAAGTATATCCTGCCTTGGTGGTACAGGAGCATCTTCAGGGGACTTATCTCCCTGAATAGTTGTTTTGGGGCGTTTGGTTTTTGGTTTGGTGGGGACTCTGGATCTGGTGGTGGAAGCTGTGGGTTCCCTCTGCTTGGGCTTTAGCATTCGGGCAGCTTCTTTGAGAGTGAGGTCTGAGTTGTGCCTAGAGTATACCTCAGCCAAAACAGCTGGTGCAGGGACTCCAAGGCCAATAAGGCCATCAGATTTTAATTCATTTAAAACAATGGCCATCAGAAACCTAGGATATAATAGCCATCTGTTTCCCACAGGTTTCTGTGCCAGATCTTTGATTTCTAGAAACACAATTTGTGAAAAATTTAAAGGTTGGTGTTCTAGAATTGAATATAATACCTGTTGCCACCGGGAAGACATTTGATCCCATGAGGATGTCTTCGAGGCTAAGCAAACATTCACCATATGAAATATCAGTCTTTCAGCATCAGGAAGTTTCTTCAGTATGGTAGCAGCTCGAAGATTTCCGTCGTACCCATTGTTGATGAAGGACATATCAGTTGTGCCCTTCGGATACTCAGTCACAGCAGTAGCATCTTGTAAATTTAGCACTCGACGAATGCTATCAGGTGTAACCTCTACTTGTTTTTGGTTGACCAATGACCGAACAGAAATTTGGCCGAAAGGCACATCAGTGTGAACGTAGGCATTGGACCAAAACTGACTTAGTGACACTGGGTAGATGGTCGAGTTTAAGAGCAGCGCAGTACTATACTGAGAATCAGCCATTAGGTCAATGGCGTGATCAAACTTTGTCCAGAAGGCCGATTTCGTGAGCTAGGCGACACAATTATGTCTGGGTTTTAGACTCATGGTTGCCATTTTGAGAATATGAAGGTCAGAAGAACGGCTAATGGAACGTTTGAGAAGAAGACAGGTATTTATAGGGTTGGGATAGGAAAAGGCTGAAAGAAAACTACTGAAGGTTTTGGTGTGGTCATCAGCTGTTTGAAACTACTGATGACGTGGTATTAACCTTCAGAGGTTTAAAACGACTGACAGTGGTGGTGTTGTCATCAGTTGTTATAAAACAACTGAAGACTTGGTTTTGACCAACAGACGTTGAAACAGCTGAAGTCTTGGTGTTAACCATCAGTAGTTGTGAAACTACTGAAGTTCTTGGTTTTGACTTCAAATGATGTAAACTGAGGACTTGGTGTTTTTCATCAGTAGTTGTGAAACTACTGAAGATAGTGGTTTTGTCATCAGTTGTTGTAAACAGCTGAAGACTTGGTGTTAGTCTTCAGTAGTTGTAAACTACTGAAGACATAGTTTTGGCTTTAGTTGTTTTAATGAAACAGTAGTTGTATAAACGACTGAAGAGAAATTTCTCATTAGCTGTTTTCGTCAATCATAGCTTTTCAGCTGTTTTAGTATGACCTCCACACTTACTCATCAGACTTAGATCTGAGTTTCAGACGTTTCATTGGTCATCAGTACTTATCTGCATTTCTGATATCAGTAGTTGTAGCTACATCAGCTGTTGTGACTACATTAGCTGTTGTAACTACATCAGCTGTTTTAACAAATAAAGTACTTGAGTACTGAGAAGTTACTTAAGCTCCAGTAGTTTTAAAAACTTCTGAAGGGAGGATAACTTCAGTACTTATATATGACAATAATAAACTAATGATCATCAGTACTTGTGAGCTGAGATCATAAGTAGTTGTCACTTATTCTAGCTGCAGCATACCAAGCCTTAGCACTAGGTTTTGGAAAGTTGTGCTATCCAAGGGCTTAGTGAAAATGTCTGCAAGCTCATCAGCACTAGGAACAAATTTTGGATCAATCAGACCTTTTTCAAAACAATCTCTAATAAAATGGTGTCTGATTTCAATATGTTTAGTCCTAGAGTGCTGGATAGGATTCTTGACAATACAAAGAGCTGAAGAGCTGTCCATTAACAATGGGGTCTTAGTCTCTGTTATGCCATAATCCAATAATTGGTTTTGAAGCCAGAGTACCTGAGATGTATAGCTTGCAGCAGCAATGTACTCTGCTTCAGCAGTTGATGTAGCAACTGAGCTCTGTTTCTTACTCTGCCAAGAAATCAAGCAGTTGCCTAAGAATTGGCATCCTCCAGAAGTGGACTTTCTTGTCAACTTACACCCTGCATAGTCACTCTCAGAAAAAATAACTAATTTACCAGAATATCTAGTAGAATACCATAAACCTAGAGATGGAGTGCCTTGCAGATATCTAAAGATCCTCTAGACTGCAATCAAATGAGACTCCTTAGGTGCAGCCTGAAATCTAGCACAAACACATGTAGCAAACATAATATCTGGTCTGGAAGCTGTTAAGTACATCAAGGACCCAATCATACATTTGTAAAGTGTTTCATCAACCACTTTACCTTTCTGATCTGTATCCAGTTGTGTGGTGTTGCACATGGGAGTAGAACAGGGCTTAGAGTTTTGTAAATCAAACTTTTCCAAAAGATCTTTTGTGTATTTGGACTGACGAATGAAAATTCCATCAGCCTTTTGTTTGATTTGCAAACCCAAAAAGAACTGTAATTCTCCCATGGCACTCATTTCAAACTTCTGTTGTATCAACTTTTGACATGATCAGTGATCACAAGTTTGATGTATTAGAATACAAAGCAGCGAAATACAAACTAGAATTAGACAAATTGTAGCAAGCAATCGATACTTGTAAGCATTAAGAGCGCATACGGTTATAGGGAGAGAATATATATTTCTGATTTTAAGGAATGTTTATAGAGGTAGAATATTTCTAATCAAATCATTCATTCATTCCATTCATTCATACATTTACAATACGTTGTCACTCCTTATATAGAGTGCAACAATCACTGCTGTTATCACGGAAAGTGACAACTGGTAGATCTAACACAAAAATAACTAATTCTTAACAAACTACTAAAATGTTCACAACTACTGAGAACATATCAGCATGTTAAGTACAAAATATAAAACTACTGGAACTACAACGACTGAAGAACAAGCTCTTCAGTCGTTTTACAAAACTACTGAAAAATATAAAACTACTGATATCACAACTACTGAAGAAGTACTCTTCAGCAGTTGTGACAAACTACTGAGGCTTCAGTACTTGATCTTCAGACTTTGACCTTCAGGTATTTCATCAGCTGATGACTTCAGTAGATATCATCAGCTGATGTCTTCAGTCTTTGTCTTCAGACCTTGTACATCAGTTGTTGATCTTCAGCACTTGTAAACTCTTCAGCTGTTGTACTTCAGTACTTTGGTCTTTCAGCTTCAGCACTTGTGTTCTTCAGCTGTTGTACTTCAGCACTTTGGTTCTTCAGCTGTTGAGGTCTTCAGCACTTGATCTTCAGTTGTTGAAGTCTTCAGCACTTGTCAAACTACTGATGAGGCTTTCAGCAGTTGTTGTGATACCATGTGGGACTTAGAGGTTTTCTGATCTTGGCTCATTGGTTCTTTTGGTCCAACAAACTCCCCCTGAACCAATGCAGCCAAAACCTCTAACTTATTTATTCTCCCACTTATTGATGGCAAAATGTTGGTCTTTTTCCTTCTTGATCAGTAGAGAAGATGACCCATGTAAGCTCCGGCCTGGGAAGAAACCTCAAATATTTGTTTGGTAGAGTATGAATGGGAACTCTGTTTTGGGGAACAGGACACAGAGTTGTTATCCCATTTATGAGATTCACTTCCCCATAATGAGTCTGTACGACTCTCTTGTGTAGGCCTCAAGGAAGGTGATTTGTTCCTCCATGGTTAGCTCTTCAGCACCTCCTTCAAACAGTTATTCCGGCCCATAATACTCAGATAGGTATTTGGCCTGTTTCCCATTCTTTAGCTCCATAGTTGTTATTATTCTGTAAGCAAACTCATCCGGGTGATTACCCTCTAGGAACAACTGGAGCTCATTTTTCCTGACTTCCTCAAGCCTCTTGTAAACTAACCCCTTTTTCACTATTTTGTTTTCCAGCATCTTCTGAGGGGTTAGATTTGCTTTGTAGGCCTTCTTGAAGTCTTCTAGGATTTCTTGGTTAATTCTCATAAATCCGGTTTTGGTGATAGCTGTCATATATATGAAAAATACAAGGCCCAAGTGAAGAGGGTTGTCGACGAAGACATCACTGTGGTTCTTGTAGTGTCCCCTTGGGAAATTGTTGAAGAGTTCAAGAAAGCCTATGAAGCCAAACAACCACCTCAAAAGATGTTGGAGAACAAAATCATAAAGAAGGGATTGGTTTACAAAAGACTTGAAAACTTCAAACAAGAAGAGCTCAACCTGCTCTTAGAAGGGACTCATCCAGATGAGTTTGCTTATAGACAAATAACCACGGTTGAGCTCAAGAATGGAAAACAGGCCAAGTACATATCTGAAGTGTATGGCCGAGAAGGATTATTTGATGGTGTGCCCGAGGTGCTGACAATGGATGAGCAGATCATGTTTCTAAGGGCTTACACCAGGGAATCATATAGGCTGATACACGGGAAGTAGATCTCATGGTTGGGATAACAGCTCGGTGTCCAAGTCCCAAATACAGAGCTCCCAACCATATCCTGCCAAACAGATCATCAGAGACTTCTTCCCAGGCCGGTGCTGAAAAAGGGTCACTTCTCATCTGATCAAGAGGATAAAAAGACCAATCTATCTGCCAAAATAAGTGGGACTCGTCAATAACTTAGAGGTTTTGGCTGCATTGGTTCAGGGGGAGTTTGTTGGACCAAAAGAACCAATGAGCCTGATCAGAGAAACCTCTAAGTCCCACAGGACATCACAACAGCTGAAGAAGACCTGATCAGCTGTTCTACAAAGTCTGAAGAATACAACTGCTGAAGTACGTCTGAAGTACTGAAGACAAAGACTGAGACAACAGCTGAAGATCTAAAGTCTGAAGACTTCAACAAGTACTGAAGACAAAGACTGAAGATCAACAGCTGAAAGACAAAGTCTGATGTACAAGTACTGAAGACATCAGCTGATGTTAACAGCTGATGACAACAGCTGAAGAGGGCTTCTTCAGTTGTTGTGATGGTTTTTCTTCATCAGTAGTTTCTTTTTCTTTCAGTAGTTTGTTTACTTTTCAGTAGTTTTGTTTCCTTTTCAGTACTTGTGAACAACTGAAGAGGTTGTTCTTCAGTTGTTGTAGTATCAGTAGTTTTATGTTTTTCAGTAGTTGTAAATAAGATGTTTAACACTTAGGAACATTTGTAAGAAGATGTCAGTTGTTGACATCTTCAGTAGTTGTTAAACATCAGTAGTTATAAAACGGTTACATGTCACTTTCAGGTGACATCAGCCTACGTCATTCTTTCCTTTATAAGGAAAGATGACTCACCTGTAATCGCGCCTCAGAGGCCGACAATCTTAATGCAATATTCCTTTTGTCTGATATTTCTCTCTCCATAACAAAATTCTTTTATCGCTTTATATCGAATGTTCTTGCTTGAATTTGTCTAATTCTGAGCTATTCCGCTGCTATATCTGTTCAATCGATTAAACCTAGAGGCTGAGATCCTAACAAACCCTAATGTGTCGTATGACAAAAAACTTCAACTTTAATGCCTGTAATCGTCAAAAAACACATGTGGACCCAAAAAGATGACTCTTTGGAGTTAAAACATGAGGTTTGACATAATTATAATAAAATCAAACGCAAAATCAAAAGCCAAAGCTCTAATACCACTTGTCATGACTGTGTACGTACGGAATACTAACAGATTCTACGTTTATACCAAATCCAATAGTGCGGAATCCTATTTGATTGGCGATCCAATCAGTGAGAACAATTACCCAATCGAGATAAGATTGAAACTAAACGTTATGAATGAGTAGAGATCGATCAAGATTGATCTATGAAGTTGGACATGCTTCCTTGGATGTTCTAGACGGCTAGGGTTCGTGTATTATGAAGTATGCTCTTAATTGTTCCAAAAGTCTTTTTTTCCATAAATTAAGTGGTATTTATAGGTTATGGGTTTTCAATCCTATGACTGAATCATTAGCATGGTTCAGTCGTGCGACAGAATCATGTGATTGATCCATACGCACGACTGAAGGTTAAGTCGTGTGATTGAGTCAATCTTATGTCTCAATCGTGCGACTGATCCAGTATCCGGGTTTAGTCGTGTGACTGGTCCATTAGCATGAGGTATTCATGCGTATGGTCCATAAGCATGGTCCATTCCGCATGAAGACTCATACGACTAAGTTCGAACACATTTCTCAATCATTATTGACTAAGAACTATGCACAACAACCTCAAACCTATATAGTAAGTTCGTTATACTTTAGCACACAATAATACTATGAAATATTAAACATTATAAACATCAACCATATATTATTTTTATTTAAACCATTCATTACATATGTATAAGACGTGAAAGACTTTTACATTAAGCACATAAACTAGGGACATATGTATCAACAGAGGAAGAAAAATATGAGGAAGTAATTGCTTACACTGAAAATGATCTGAGTGATAATGACATCCCAAGTAAGCAAAAGCTATCTAGTGGCTGAATACAACAAGCTTGTAGTGAAGTCTAACTGCAGAAAGCAAAGGATTAAAAAGCTGAAAGGGATGATAACTGAAAAGGATGATCTACTGACACAGTTGGAATCAAGGATCAAAAGTTTAAGAGAAGATGCTAACTGAAATAATGAAGTGATTAGTGCGTTACTTCAATAAGATTCTGAGCTCAAAGAATTATTAAAGAAAGAGAAGAATGAAAAAGAGAATCTAAATCTGAAGATTGATCAAATGAATGAGTCTCTCTATGATCAATCAACTCTATTGAGAAGAAAAGAAGAAGAGATTGATCAACTGAAAAGGAAACTATGTGCTCTTGAATCAAACCAACTAAAGGAACCTACTAAATCTTCCAAGGCACTGATTCTATACTCAAGGAAGAGGAAGTATTTGGGTTCCACAAAGAAACAAGTAATCAATGTTGAAGATTCTCCTAAAAGGTCAAGGCATACATCTTTTAAGCACACTCCTATGAAAGTCTCAACATCAAAGCAATCTACTCTTGATGAAGCTGAGAGTGATGTTGAATGGAAAGAACTGACTGAAGAGGTGTCTAACAAAGAACAAGAAGACTTAAAGGATGATGATCTTCTGACAACAAAAGAAATAATGGAAGAAAGGCCTGAATCAACTATGTTTATGACCATTATCAACCATGGATTTCCATATGATATGGTTGAAAGGATGAATATGGCTGAGATGAAGAACACATTGAAAGAGTTTGAGTTTGTAATAATTCCAAATTGTGACTATGAAACATACAATACTTTTCAAACTATTTAGAAAATCAAGAAAGATCTTGGCCATTGTGATACAACAAAACTTAGCAAGTACAATATGGTATGTTGGCTATAGGGTCACAATTACAAGCCACATGAGCTTAAAGGAAGAAAGGTTGTTGAGTTGAGAAGAATGATGAACATGTTATGTCAGTTGAGCTTGACACATGAGTAAGGTTCAGAACTGAAGCTCCAAATCCATCCTATGAGCAACAAAGCAAAGTTTCTACTGATCCTATAACTGTTGAATCCAAAGATCAGCACAAAGGCAAAGATAAGCTAATAAAAGAGCCTAGGGTAGTTATTCCTAGTAAAGTTTGGCCTCTAGGCACAACTGTTAAAGAAATTACTGAACAAATATCAACACTGATAGATATATGATCACATCACAACTCCTAGTTTTGTGGAAGAAAACATGAATATGGCCTGGAAATATGATCCAGACTGGGATTGTGCAATTATCAAAAGAACATTTGGAAGAATCCAATACTTTCATGATGCAGAAGCATTGCTGAGCCTTCATGAGAGAGATATCAAAGATCTGCAAAGTCTAATCATGTCTAACTATCCAATTCATTCAAGGGGAAGAGATTTCTCTGTGTTGGTGGGAAAGTTAAAGAAAAAATTCAAAGATGATGTGATTAAAGAAGCCAAAAGAAAGGATGATGAGCACAAAAGAAGATTAGAAAGGAAGAAAAGATCAAGCACCAACTCCTCCACATTAGTTGATGATGAATTCTTAAGGAGAGTTGGTTATACTAACGGGAATACAGAAGCCATCAAAGTCATTGTAGGAAATCAATAAACTATGCCCATAACTAAGTGGGGATATGTTAAGAAAACAACAGAAATGGTGCTACTGAGGAATGCTGATGGAAAGAAAGGTGACAAGATAAGAATCTTCGACCTAGTAAAAATCAAAATGCTCCACCCAAGCTACATATCATTTTACATGATAAATTCTTCCCAAAGTTGTTTGATGAAAGAGCACAGAATGACTTATGCTTATCCATTCATTTGATACAAGTGGTGGATAAGCTGCATGCTAAAGCATACAAGAGAAGAAGGTATAATGTTGGGATGTTGAAAGGAGCCAACATTGAATATATATGAGAACTGAGAATTTTAGAAGAAGATGAGCTGGAAATTGTCAATAATCAATGTGTTGTGGAAACTCTCACAATAGAAGAATATGTTTTGGGACTGAATTCTGAGGCACTTCAAAGGATATGCAGAATGGAGATCAATTACAAATACGATGATAAAAAAGATGCAATATCTTATTTCAACAAGAAAATGGTTGTTGGATCAAGAAGAAGGCTAATGCAACCAAAACTAGATCACTTAAGTTATTTTCAGATATGAGAATGCGAACAGTTGTGAAGACTTCAAGAAGGCCTTGATTTCATGGTTCTGACAGTGAGGACTTTTTCATGGTTCCAATTTCCATATCAGCTTTAGTGATAGCTGTCATTGAGATGTTAAGTATTTTGTGTGTGTGAGGGATCTTAAGATGGTGATATCTTACTATCAAGAGCCTGGAAAGCTCTTATAACAATTGAAGGACCGTTTGAGGGGGTTTGGTCATTTACAACACAACACACAATGAGGATATATTGATTTAGAACACTTAACAAATCAAATGGGGAACTAGTAACCAATTACAATGATATTAAGAAACACAAGTAAATGAGAGACAATACAAGAGCAAAATAACACAAGTGTTTGGTTTCAAGAATGATGTATATTGTTGTCTAGTTCCTTACAAGTGTTATAAAGCATAGGTTTTAGATACAAAGGACCAGAGATACTTTATACTACATCCTACAGCCAGCCATACGTTGAAGGCTAGCTGGATACATGATCTAGACAACAACAAAATCAATGTAGATTCAAAAGGTAAATTTCCTTTTGACTAGTGACTACGACATGCAATAGCTCACATCCTAATATATTATAAAAAGGATAAAAGTACATAAAGTAGAAAGAAACAGACTCAAGACCTCAATGTATAGTTTACCAAAAGCATGGACCTTTTCACCATCTTGTGAAAGTTGGTGAGTCAAACAGAGTTGCAGCGGAAAGGTGGTCCAACTTTATGGTAAAAGGTACATCAGATAAAGCATGTAGTCAAAAGACTTTTGATAAAATCTGTCTTCATAAACTAGCTTCAGAAGACTTTGTCTCTAAAGCTTCAGAAGACTTCATGTTTGGCTTTGGAAGATATTGGTCTTGGCTTCGGAAGATTTCACACTTAGAATATTTACTAATGCAGAATGTGAAACTTCCGAAGCATTTTACTTCAGCACTTTTTGCATGCATGCCAGGACATACTGTTTGGTTGTTTTGGATTGCATAAGCCTTATATGAAACCTTATAAACATACTTTTCACTACCACATCTTTGTTGTCTTATACACTCATAAGAGTATGGTGGAGCAATTTTATTGGTTCCTAACCCACTTTTGTTTTGATAACTGACCTTTGAGGGGGAGTATGATACAAGAATGGTTTTGAAGTTATGCTTTTCAATAGCATACCTTTGGCCTCAACTATGACTAGCTGGGCTTGAGCCTCAGTTAACTTGGAAATTAAATCTTTGTTTTGAGCCCTATAGTTGGAGTGTTCATGTTTAAAAAGGATACAGTTTTCTCTAACTCATCAATTTTCATTTTATAGTCAGTTTTTGGCCTTTTGAAATTAGATTTTAAAATGTTAAGAATATCAGATTTGATTTCCATGTTATAGTCCTTATATAATTTGACTTTAGCAATACAAGCTGGAGTACAAAGATGTTCATATGCCTTGCTATCATCTGTTCCAGCCATGAGTGCTTGAGTAGGGGTCACATATTGCACCATGAAGCTCCAGCCAACTTCTTGAGCAATAGTAGCAGTTTGTTGTTCAGTAACTTTGTGGTAGCTTTAGATGTGACAGGATGTGTGGAGGCTATAATGGCCAAGTTGATTGTAATTGTAGCACTTGGCCTTGGTTTTGTCAAACTCAAATTTGCTATTGATTGGGTTTTGAAGGAACTGCCTTCAGTTCTTTTGAAGAACTTCTTTGCTTTATAAGTCAACAGAGCCATTTGTCAGACACTATGTCCATATATTTAACATCATATAGGCTAAAACATTCTAGATCATCAAAGCAAAAATGGAAGTAACTAGAATGTACATTTCATGAAACAAAGGCATAATTGTCTTGGAAGGGACTTGACTAAGCTTATTGAGACCATGGTGTCGCAGGAAAAGTAATGTATGGCCCAGAAGAACAAGATGGCTTTAGGGAGTAAGTCAGGTCCTGTTGAGGTTGGTGGGGTCTTGAGCCTTCAGCAACCATTAAAGTGTGGTTAGAAGGAGGCTGGAGGGTCTGCTCACCTGGCGGCCTTTCTGAGTCTCCATGTCTACACAATATCCATCAAGAATGTCGTATAGTTCAGCCATTGTAAGAGTGTTCAAATTCTCTGTCCTTTTGATAGTGACACAATAGAAAGTTCACTCTTGAGTAAGTGCACTCATGAACTTCCTTGATAGGTCTCTCTTCTCAGGAGTCACATCTACAGACTAAAGTGATGAAATAAGATCCATATACCTAAAGTATCGCTGACTGAGGGTCTCTCTAGCAATATGTATTGTTGATTGAGGGTCTCTCCTACAATATGTGTGAAGTTTTCAAATTGTTTCTTCATGGAATCTTTCTTCGACTCATTCGAACTAGATTACATCGATTTCAAAGCGTCAAAGAGTTCTTTGGCTGACTTGCAATGCTCAAAGTGAAACATCCCAGGTCCAGGGTCAAATGTAATAGTTAGAATTCAAGAAATATGAGCTTAATATTTCATATATTGTTAAACAAGTAAGAAACAAGTGAAATGTGTTGGACTTAATCTGCCCAAGACACATGTTAAATTGATGTGGCTAGCATGTTATAATCCTAGTCGGGTCATACCCAATAACAAGCTCGACAAACACCTACAATATTCATTTTATGATATGATCAAACAAATGAATATTAACATTTAGAGTATTTAGAAATTGGGTTTCTAAATATTTTTACTTGTAATGTGAATGAATTATATGGATAATTTATATTTAAATAGAATACTCTATATTGTTATTTTAAATAATTGAATAACAATGTATATTGGTTTATAACATGTTGTATGTCATATGTATTATGTTTTGTTACATTTTATACAAAATGTGACTTAAATAATATGTAACAAGTTAAAAAAGAAAATTTTAAAATTTTTAGAAGGAAAGAGATAAAGGGGTCGACCCTTTGTCTTTTGCTCTCTCTCTCTCTTCCTTTATTTTTTTCTATTTTATTACAACATATGGGGTTATGTGTACCAATGATGTAGAAAAACATACACTACTCTCTCTTACACACAAGAGAACACAAACAGAGTGCAAAATTCTCTCTTTTCTCCTCTAAAATTTTCAGCCAAGAATCAAGAGAAGAAAAGGATTCTTTCAAGTTATGAAAATCCTAGCAACAAAGGTGATTGTTAGTAGCTTGGAGGCTATACAAGCTTGAGCCTTTCTTGTTTGGAGGCTTTCATTCAATCATCATCTTTCTCGAATACTTTTAAAGAGGTAGTTTCTTAAAACACTCTATGGTTGTGTTTTGAAAGCATGAACTTCATATATCGATTCTTATTGGGTTTTATATATCTACATAATCTTTATGCAACAAGTTTTAAAACTATATTTTTCTGCTGCATTTTTCATTTTATTTTGATAAGATAACTTTGATAAACTTGTTAAAACCCTACAATGGCATCAAGAGTCGGTTATATAGATTCATGCTTTTCTGGACCTAAAAATTTCAGGTTTTGGGTGTTAAATCACCATATGGCCGAAAATTTTTGTCTTGTTTCCCCTTGTTTTTTCAAGATTTATCTTTCAATGTATATTGCAATCTTGAGGAATTGTTTCATATGGATGATTTAGTTTTTTGGACAATAACCACCATTTTTGGTTTGTACCATCCTTGGCTAAAAAATTGTAGTTAAAACGAGAAGCATTTTGGTTTAACTTTTTTACATATTTGGATATGTATTTGATGTAGCTATAACCTTGTGTTTGGATGTGTTGAAATTTGTGGTTGTGATTTGTGTTTAATTATTTAAAAGGTTGTAATAATTAAATGTATTTGTTCTTTTCTTTGGGCTATGTAATTTATTTATTTATTGGGTATGTAATGTAAATAGGTTAGTTGCATTTTATTTTACTAGAAAATTGTATTAGGATATATTTTATAAAAGAAAATGCAACAAATTGGGTTTCGGTTTAGGCCAATTTTGAACTCAAAGAGCCGCATAGCTCTTAATGGGATTTAAGCCCAATAACCAAAAACACATAAGTTAATACCCGTTTAGAAGCCCAAAGAAAGTGAAAGAATGACAACACTAAGTGGACACTTGAAGCATTGGATGTGGGATCAAGTGGGAGTTCATCGACACAACTCATATAATATATATATATTATATATATATATATATATATATATATATATATATATATATATACTATTTGGAATGCCCGCGCATTGCGGCGGTACGGTTGTTGCTTGATTTTTTGGGAATTCGATTTTAGTCGGCATCGGCTCGATGCGTTATGACATAAATTAAAAAATCAAAACATAATTATTGAAAAAACTGAATAAAAGAAAATAATTACGTATATTACAAAAGTCTTTAAGACAATTATGTTATCCCAATAGGAATAGTGAAAATATGGGTGGTATTTATGGTCAGAAATCACTTATTATCTAGATTTTAGGGAGGTTTATTTATGAATGTAGGTTAGAGTTTCATGATCATCGGAGTTAGTTTTTGGTGGTGATTTGCATATACCGAAAAAAGTTAATGAAGAAATTTTCACCACAAATTATCATCTTGATTGTTATTGAGTTGTTAACAACTGATAAAGCAAAGGGGAAGAGAGATTAGTGCTCAATCACAATATATAAACGAAATTGTAAGTAAATGGCGATTTTGTGTAAGGCACCGTTCCCGAGCATCTCACAGTTGGTCAATCACAGCAGTTAAAACACTACACATTATAATTATACAAACTTAAGCAGCGGAAATGATTTATCAAAAACCATTCATTCATTTAAAGCACTGTTGTTAAGCAATACATCATCATTTAGTATTACAAAAGAATTGTTTTAACGCATTACAAAACAACATCAACATAGAATACGAATGGATGTCAGTCTATCCTTACCGAGTAGCTTCACCCTTGTGCCATCCTCAGCAATAATTACCTGCCAACTGAAAATGTATAAAAGTCAGCGTTGCTAAGTGAGTTTTAGTTTTAATAGTAATAAAATACTTTCTATGTGTTGTATATGAAAATACTCTTTTCTGTAAAATACAACTCTGTACTGTGTATGCGAGCACGCATTAACTATATGAACAAAAACTATTCGTTCTCTTTACTGTATGCCTTGTTTGTGAACTTTTATCTTTATCTTTCACTTTCTGTATGGACCAATGAGCAATACCCCAACTGTATGCGCAATGGAAAACGGGTTATGGGCTATCTATATCCCTCGAAAGGGTCATCTATATCCCTCGAAAGGGTCAACTATATCCCTCGAAAGGGGCAACTATATCCCTCAAAAGGGTTAGCTGTACTGTATACAAGGCCAACCCAATCACCCAAAACACGCTGCAAAGGTCCTGCCAATCTCAATTGATTGGCCCTGTGTGCATAATAGGGTAGCTAACCCGCAACACAGTTGAGCTAACGACAACATGGTGTGTACCTCCTGTAAGCTTGCAAAACTTATTAACATTTCATTAATGTTCCTCTGTTTTCTTTATTGCTCTTTCTCTCTATTATTACGATATACTTTACGTTACGATAATAAACATACCACGTAAAGTCACATACTATAAGTAGTAATAATAAGAATAGCAACAATAACAATAAAGGACAATCATAACCATGCATGAAACATCATCATAAATAAGCCCCAGTCAACTCTCAGTCAAAACCTTAAAAGCACAGACTCCCAGAAATTCTGTAAAAATTTCTAAGTGTATAGGCGCTTTGGCACTATTTGGGCGCATGAGCCCTGTTTGGGCGTTTCATCACTATGTAGGCGCATCGGCCAACACTTAATCCTTTTATCCCATAGGCGCATGCGCACTATTCGTGCGTATGAACACTTAGGCGTATGGGTTATTCAGACGCATGAACACTTAGGCGCATGAGCCACTTGGGCACATGGGCACTATTGTGGCACATGGCCCTACACTTGGTCGTCCGACTAATATTTCCAGGCGCATGGACCACTTTTTAGGCGCATGGATTACACTTAAATCCTTCTAAGGCATTTTCAGGCGCATGAGCCTTATCTAGGCGCATGGCCCCTCTGTGTAACATATTTCTAATATGTTTTCAAACCCAATCATCAAACCCATTTGTTCTAAGCTTAACATAGCTATTCTAAACATGAATAACCTATAAGCATTCAAGAATCAACATCTAATCATACACACTACATATGGGTAAGCATATATAAACTTTGTAAAATCATTTTAATACATTTTCAGCCCCAAAGATAGTTTAAAACAAGTAAAAACCAGGGTCTAGAACTCACCTGATGCAACTTGGGTGTTTCTTCCTTTCTAAACCTTTGCAACTGAGTTCAAACACCTAAAAACAACACCAAACACACACACCCGAGCACATACACAAACACATAAGCACATAAGCAAATAATTGGGATAAAACCCGTCATAAACACTTAAAAACCACGAATTCTTACCTTGAATTCGATTTCTTCTGTCCTTCTTCTTTAAACTCGAAGTTCTGCTCTCTTCTTTCCTCTCTCTCTCTCTAAAACTGAAGTGAAAGAGTGATGTGCAGGGAGGGTGAGCGGCCATGCCCACCTTTACACCAACTTTTTAAAGATTTGTCCTTTTGGACACTTTTAGTCCCTCCACTTGGACTTTATTTCTTTTCTTTCTTTTATTCTTCATGTCTTGTCTTTTAAAAATAACCGCGTGTTACAAGTCCACCCCCTTATATAGGTTTTGTCCCCGAAACCTGTTATTCCTCGAACAGATGAGGATAATGTTGCCTCATCTCCTCCTCAATCTCCCATGTAGACTTGGATCCCTTCCTGTGCTTCCACTATACATGCACAAGAGGAACCACTTTATTTCTCAGCCTCTTCTCTTTATGATCGGTGATTGCCACTGGTTGTTCCACATAATTGAGCCTTTCGTCTACTTCAATATCCTCTAGTGGAATAATCATGTCTTCATCAGCTAAGCACTTTCTCAGATGAGATACATGGAATATCAGGTGAATCCCACTTAACTCATCCGGTAATTCCAACCTATAGGCTACCTCTCCTACTCGAGCAATGATTCGGAAAGGGCCTATATATCTTGGGCTTAACTTGCCCCGTTTCCTGAATCGGATAATACCTTTCCAAGGTGAGACCTTCAACATAAACCGGTCACCCACCTGGAACTCGATAGGTCTGCATCGTCTATCTTTAGCTGCCTTCATGAAGGCTTTAATCTTCTCAAGCTTCTCAGTCATAGCCTCAATGACCTCAACACCTCCTAACTCCTTTTGACCAATATCATCCAAACAAACGGTTGTTCTGCCTCTCCTACCGTATAGCATCTCGTAGGATGGCATGCCAATGCTGGCATGATAGCTATTGTTGTACGAGAATTCAGCTAACAGTAAGTGGTCATCCAAACTTCCCCCAAAATCAATCACACATGCCCGAAGCATGTCTTCTAGTGTCTGGATGGTCCTTTCTGACTGACCATCAGTTTGGGGATGATAAGTCATGCTAATATGTAACCTCGTCCCCATGGCGTCGTGGAATTTCTTCAAGAATTTAGATGTAAACCGGATGTCACGGTCCGACACAATGGACACCGGCACACCATGACGAGTTACAATATCCTTGATGAACAGGTCAGCCAACCTCTCGGATGAATATGTCTCGCGGATCGGTAGGAAGTGAGCACTCTTCGTCAAATGGTTAACAATCACCATATGGCATCATACCCTTCGGAGTACGTGGCAGCTTCGTAATGAAATCCATGATGATGTGCTCCACTTCCATTCCGGTATATCCAAAGGTTCGATCTTCCCATATGGCTTCTGATGTTCAGCCTTCACTTGCAAACAAGTAAGGCACTTGCTCACACACTCCACCATGTCACGCTTCATACCCGGCCACCAATAATCTTTCTTCATATCTTGATACATCTTTGTGGCACCAGGATGAATGGAGTATCGAGTCTTGTGAGCTTCATCCAAAATCCTCACACGTAGATCCCCGAAACGAGGAACCCACACTCGTCCAAATCGGGTTTTAACATCGAGTGTGTTTTCACCTAATTCCCCAACTAGACCTCTCATTTTTTGAGAGTTTAGATGATCTTCTTTTAATGGCTCATCTTGAAACTCCTTGACTTGCTTTATTACATCAGAGGTCATGATCAGTTGATATGCTTTCACCCGAATTGGCTTGTGCCTCTCCTTTCGGCTAAGAGCATCAGCCACCACGTTGGCTTTGCTCGGATGATAGTGGATCTCGCAATCATAATCTTTTATGAGCTCCAACCATCTTCTCTGCCTCATGTTCAGATCTTTTTGCTCGAAGAAGTACCTCAAGCTCTTGTGGTCAGTGAAAATCGTGCACTTCGTGACGTACAGATAGTGCCTTCAAATCTTTAGTGCGAAGACCATGACTGCTAGCTCCAAGTCATGAGTAGGGTAGTTGACCTCATGAACTTTCAATTGTCAGGATGCATAGGCTATAACCTTCCCTCTCTACATTAATTCACACCCCAACCCCGAGTAAGAAGCATCTGAATATACCACCAAATCCTCGCTCCCTTCGGGTAATGACAAGACAGGAGCTTGAGTCAACCTCGCCTTTAACTCCTCGAACGCCTGTTCTTGGGCTTGACCCATATAAACTTTACATCCTTTCAAGTCAACTTGGTCAGTGGAGAAGCAATCTTAGAAAAGTCCTGAATGAACCTTCGATAATACCCCGCCAACCCGAAGAAGCTACGAATCTCGGATGGCGTCTTTGGAGACTTCCATTGCATCACAACCTCCACCTTAGTAGGGTCTACCATATTCCCCTCAGAATTTATCACGTGACCTAAGAATTGAACTTCGCATAACCAGAACGCGCACTTGGAGAATTTTGCATACAATTTCTCCCTTCTCAACGTCTCTAACATCTCTCGAATGTGATTGGCATGCTCCTCCTCGCTCTTCGAATAAATCAGGATATCACCAATGAACACAATCATTGATTTATCTAACATTGGCCGACACACTCTATTCATCAAATCCATAAAAGCAGCTGGCGCATTGGTCAGACCAAATGACATAACAAGGAATTCATAATGACCGTAGCGCATGCGAAAAGCTATTTTAGGGATATCCTGCTCCTTCTCCTTCAGCTGATGGTAACCAGATCGAAGATCTATCCTTGAAAACCAGCTGGCACCTTGGAGCTGATCAAACAAATCATCAATCCTCGGGAAGGGGTATCGGTTCTTCACTGTCAGCTATTAAGCTCAAGGTAGTCGATGCACATCCTCATGCTACCATCTTTCTTCTTCACAAACAGGACCTGAGCACCCTAGGGAGAGATACTTGGTCTAATGAACCCCTTATCGAGTAGCTCTTGCAACTGCTCCATTAGTTCTTTCAATTCTGTCAGAGCTAACTGATACGGTGCCTTGGCAACGGGTTGAGCACCGAGTATCAAATCAATTTGAAACTCAATCTCACAGTCCGGTGGCACACCTTGTAAATCTTCTCGAAACACGTCCGGAAAGTGACACACAATTGGTACATCAGATAGTTGTGGTGTTGGCGCGTCCACATCCTTTACCTAGGCCAAGTAGGCACTACATCCACGCCTCATGCACTTTCCCGCCACCTCCATCGAAATCACTTTCGGGATCGTCATGACGTGATCACCATAAACCGTCACCTTATTCGTATCAGGCGCTGTCAATCGATTATCTTCTTGCGACACACGATGTTTGCTTCATAGGTTGCTAACCAGTCCATCCCTAGTACTACCTCAAATCCACCTAGGAGTATCACGTGTAACCTAGCAGCAAACGTATGACCTTCTAGTTCTATGGCACAGTCCTCTATCATATCAATAATTCTAGTGGACTTACTAATAGCAGTTTCTACATTGAATGGTGCACTGACCTTTCTACTACTAGTAGGCAACTTAGCGCAGAAAGTAGTGGAAAATAAATTCTGCTAGCACCGGAATCAAACAATACAGAGTCATAAGTTTGGTTTACTAGAAACATACCTGACACAACATCGGGATCAGCTCTGGCTTCCTCGCAGGTCATAGTGTAAGCTCTAGCACTTGCCCTCTGCCCTCTTTCCTCCGGCTTCTTCTTCTCTGCTCTAGAGCTCTCCGCCCTCGACTCCTTACAGTCTCTAGCGATGTGGCGAGGCTGGCCACACCTGAAGCATACGTTCATTCCCATCGTGCACTCACCGGTATGCTTCCTTCCACATTTGCCACACTTCTTCACCCCTGCACCAGATGTGACCACACGTCGGTCAACCACCTTTGCCACCTTATTGTTTGTAGCGGCTCTACCATGTCCAAACTGTTTCTCATTCCAATTCCAGCCACCACCATCCTTCTTAATCACCTCAGCCACCACCACCTCGCGCTCATCATACAATCTACCAGCCAAGTCAACCGTCAACCTAAAAGTGCTCAGCCAGGCGGCTATCATATGCATACGGATATCCACCGGCAACCCCTGGTTGTATCTCTTAATCTTTCGTGATAGTGGTGTCACTTGATCGGGCACCAGCTGCACCATTTCATTGAATTTTGTGGTGTACTGCTGGTGTGTCATCGTTCCCGCCTCCAGCTGCAGGAACTCCCTTTCCACCTTATCCATCTCTCTGTGAGGACAGAACTCCTCAATCACTAACTTCTTCAGTTCAGGCCATCTCATCCTCCCAATGGCCCTGCTACCCTAGGCTTGGACAATGTTGTTCCACTAGCACAAAGACGAGTGCACAAAAGAGTGGGTAGCAAATTTCACCTTCTAATCTTCACGGCACTCACTGATATCGAGAACAGCCTCCATTTCCCTCACCCACCGGTGAGCAGCTGCAGCTGTGCCGTTTCTGTTGAAAGTAGGGGGCTTGCATCTCATAAACGCCACATAGTTACAACTCGGATCGCCTCCAACGTAGGCTCCTCTTCTTCCTCCTCCTCATCATCAGAGAGAACCGTTTCCGGCTCTGGTTGTTCTCGTCATCCCGAGGACCTGTTTCTTTCCTTTCTTTCCCCTTCCCTTACTGCATTGATCACTTCAGTCACCACAGACGGTAGAATCATCTGCATGACCTGATGAACCTCTTTTACCATAGCCTCCTTTAATCAGGCTCTCAGACTGGCGTTCTCGTCGCCACCTTCCGGATGAGGGGTCTCTGGTTCTTCATGAACCACTTTCTCGACTCTGGGTCTCCCTCTCTTGGGTCGCGGAGCAGCACCGTGACCTCCACCATGAGGGGCTTTTGAAGATCTACCACCAGCCATCCTCAAAACGCACACTATAAGATTCAAACACTAACGTGGTCATTCAAGGTAACACTCAGTTTATGTCGAGTATAGTAAGTCCCTAATTACAGTGGCCAGTTGTGATTAGCCACTTACTTTACTCTTCATACCCAAGCATCTCCTATCCTGACTTAATCAGTATCTAAATCTACTAAGAGCACATAATCAAATAGCATGCGCACATAATACCGGTTAATATTAAGAAAAGACATACGTGATGGCACGTAGCTACTCGAGCTGACATCCCTCCATTTGTCCCATTTTCTGTTTAAGTTTAGGTTTTAAAAGTTTATTTAACCCTATTCTCTTAAACTTTGGCTCTGATACCAACTTGTAAGGCCCCGTTCCCGGCACCTCACAGTTGGTCAATCACAGTATTTAAAACACTACACATTATAATTATACAAACTTAAGCAGCGGAAATAATTTATCAAAAACCATCCATTTCATTTAAAACACTGTTGTTAAGCAATACATCATCATTTACTGTTTACAAAATAATTGTTTAAACGCATTACAAAACAACATCAACATAGAATACGAGTGGATGTCACTCTTTCCCTGCCGAGTAGCTTCACCCTCGTGCCATCCTCAGCAATAATTACCTGCCAACTGAAAATGTATAAAAGTCAGCGTTGCTGAGTGAGTTTTAGTTTTAAAAGTAATAAAATACTTCTATGTGTTGTATATGAAAATACTCTTTTTTGTAAACTACAACTCTGTACTGTATATGCGAGCACACATTAACTATGTGAACAAATACTATTCGGTCTCTTTACTGTATGCCTTGTTTGTGAACTTTTATCTTTATCTTTCACTTTCTGTATGGACCAATGAGCAATACCCCAACTGTATGCACAATGGAAAATGGGTTATGGGCCGTCTATATCCCTCGAAAGGGTCAAGTATATCCCTCGAAATGGGCAACTATATCGCTCAAAAGGGTCAACTATATCCCTCGAAAGGGTTAGTTGTACTGTATAAAAGGCCAACCCAATCACCTTGCGCACGCTGCAAAGGTCCTACTAATCTCAATTGATTGGCCCTGTGTGCATAATAGGGTAGCTAACCCGCAACACAGTTGAGCTAACGATAACATGGCCGTGTACCTCCTGTAAGCTTGCAAGACTTGTTAACATTTTATTAATGTTCGTCTTGTTTTCTTTATTGTTCTTTCTCTCTATTATTACGATATAGTTTACGTTACGATAATAAACATACCGCGTAAAGTCACATACTATAAGTAATAATAATAATAGCAATAATAACAATAAGGAACAATCATAACCATGCATGAAACATCATCATAAATAAGCCTCAGTCAACTCTCGGTCAAAACCCTAAAAGCACAGACTCCCAGAAATTCTGTAAAAATTTCTAAGTGTATAGGCGCTTTGGCACTATTTTGGCGCATGAGCCCTGTTTGGGCGTTTTATCACTATGTAGGCGCATTAACCAACACTTAATCCTTTTATCCTTTAGGCACATGAACTATTCAGGCGCATGGGCACTATTCGTGCGTATGAACACTTAGGCGTATGGGTTATTCGGACGCATGGACACGTAGGTGCATGAGCCACTTGCGCGCATGGGCACTATTGGGGTGCATGGCCCTGCACTTGGTCGTCCAACTAATATTTCTAGGTGCATGGACCACTGTTCAGGCGCATGGATTACACTTAAATCCTTCTAATGCATTTTCAGGCACATGAGCCTTATCTAGGCGCATGGACCCTCGGTGTAACATATTTCTAATATGTTTTCAAACCCAATCCTCAAACACAACTGTTCTAAGCTTAACACAACTATTCTAAACATGAATAACCTATAAGCATTCAAGAATCAACATCTAATCATGCATACTACATACGGGTAAACATACATAAACTTTGTAAAATCATTTTAATACATTTTCAGCCCCAAAGATAGTTTAAAACAAGTAAAAACCAGGTCTAGAACTCACCTAATGCAACTTGGGTGTTTCTTCCTTTCTAAACCTTTGCAATTGAGTTCAAACACATAAAAACAACACCAAACACACACACCCGAGCACATACACAAACACATAAGCACATAAGCAAATAACCGGGATAAAACCCGTCATAAACAGTTAAGACCCATGAATTCTTACCTTGAATTTGATTTCTTCTATTCTTCTTCTTCAAACCCGAAGTTTTGCTCTCTTCCTTCCTCTCTCTCTCTAAAACCAAAGTGAAAGAGTGATGTGAGGGGAGGGTGGGCGGCCATGCCTACCTTTACACCAACTTTTTCAAAGACTTGTCCTTTTGGACACTTTTAGTCTCTCTACTTGGACTTTACTGCTTTTCTTTCTTTATTCTTCATGTCTTTTCTTTTAAAAATAACCGGGTGTTACATTTTGTTATATGTTTTAGCATTTGTATTATAAGCAATCAATATATAAATGAAATAAAATGATTAATGTTTTGAAATTTACACATTACTTTTCATATGGGTGTCCTAATTTATATGTAAAATTATCATTCTATCATCCTCTCACTTTTATTGTAAAAGTATAGATAAATATTAAATTATTAAACTTATAATATGCCCCTAGAAAAATATTAGTATTATAGTTATTATAAATATGAAGATTTATATAAGTTATATACTTAAATATTTAAATCAAATAATATACTTAATTAAAATATTATTTAGTTATAAAAATATAATTAGTAAATATAAATTTAAATGTCAATTTATAGTATCATAAATAAAATAAAAATTAATAAAGTGAATTAAATAATATCATATTATTAAATATATATTAATAATGTTTATAAATACATGAAAGAGACAAGGGCAAATTAATGGATAAATTTACCATATTACCCTTAAAGTGTCTTAAAATTTTAATCAAATCCATATTCTACCCCTCTTAAATGTGATGCACTCATTTGTACATGTTGCTTTAAAACTTGTATTGGCTATGGTTATGAACCTATTGTTATGTGTTGTGGTTGTGTGGTTGATTTACTTTCATTGTTTGTATGATATTTGGATATACATAGTTAACAATTAAAAATCAACTACAAGCATAAAATTTTATTCTTTTGAAACTATTAACATGTGTAATAAAATGGTTTATTAAAACTTAATGTTTTCACAATAAAATTAGGTTTTATTGAAAGAACCTTGAAATTTTTTTTCACTTTAGTACGATACAAGTATAAGGTACATAATATTTTCAAGCAGAAG
The DNA here is from genome assembly GCA_025506515.1 of Flaveria trinervia. Classification (NCBI taxonomy): domain Eukaryota; kingdom Viridiplantae; phylum Streptophyta; class Magnoliopsida; order Asterales; family Asteraceae; genus Flaveria; species Flaveria trinervia. Next base: position 26,226,117 of record CM046447.1, read on the forward strand.
GATTAACAAACTATTTGAAATTCCTATTAAGATTAAACAAGTTTAACACCATCCTTTATACAACACTCAAATCACTTGGGAACTATTTGTGGGATAAAGGTCACGTAACCACATTTAGGAAACTTGCGTGTTTGAAGTAGGATTACCATATTTGTGGGATAAAGGTCACCTAACCACTTGTATGTGCATACTCACATGTGTGTATAAGTAGAGCAACTTGAGTTAGACACCATGTGAATAGGGTCACCAAAACATGGCGTACAATGGTGTTGATGGGATTAAATATGCCAAGTAAACATAAAGATATTTAACCGATCCCATAAAAGTAGAAGTTGCAAAGGGTTTCAATTGTCAAACGTTGACTACCTTGTTAATTTAAATAATTAGATAAAGGTCACCTAACCAATATTCAAATGCAACACTGGATTCTAGATTTTAATTATTAATTGCCTTTGAGACATAAAGGGTATTAATAATAAGAACTTTATAATCATTAAAATTACTAAAATTGGACTTTATTAAATTGTGTACATGGCCGCTAACAACAATGCTATCACCCTGATTGTCGATCACCTATCACTAAGAACTAACCTTGAAAAGGATCGTCTCAACCACAACTTCATGGATTCGTATCGAAACTTGAGAATTGTTCTCAAGCAAGAGAAGAAATCCTATGTGTTGGACGATCCTATTCCCGGTGAACCTAACATTAATGATGAAGATGCCTATAATGATTAGATTAAGCACACTGAGGATTCAGTGCAAGTTTCATGCCTCATGCTAGGAACCATGATTCCTGGTATTTAAAAGGACTTTGAACATCATGGGGCATACAACATAATTACCCAATTGAAGGAAATGTTCCTTCAACAAGCAAGGGTAGAACACTTCGAAACAGTTTGGGCGCTTCATGCATGTCAGATGGAAGAAACCCAGTCAGTGTCATCTTATGTACTCAAGATGAAAAGCCACATTGATCACCTTGAAAGGCTGAATTGTCCCGTCTCTAAAGAGTTAGCCACGGATTTGATCCTTAATGGTCTAACAAAGAAATTTGAGACAATTTTTATGAACTATAACATGAACGGATAGGACAAGAGCATTGGGGAACTTCATGCAATGCTCAAAACAGCCAAAACGAGAATTGGAAAGAGGGTTTTACCGGTTTTCACAATCAATGAGGGTGGTAATAGGAAGAGGCATCACCCCGAACCCAAGGCAAATATTGCCAAAGGCAAGGGATACATCAAAGGGAAGGGTAAGGGAAAGGCTAAAGCGGAACCACCAAAACCTAAAGAAAAGAAGCCAAAAGTTACCGAGAATGATCCATGCTTTGAATATGGTGAGATAGGCCATTGGAAGAGGAATTGTCCAACCTATCTTAAAGGATTAAGAAACAAGAGGGATGCAGGGTAGACCTTAGATACAACTTTCATGGTTCATATTGAACTTAATGTTATTTCTTCAAACACATGGGTATTAGATACTTTATGTGGAACTCATATTTGCAATATGATGCAGGGGTTCAAAAGAAGTAAACACTTCAGGAAAGGGGACACTAGTCTCTTTATGGGCAACAGAGCAAAAGTTGAAGTAGAAGCCCAAGGAGACTACATTTTGAAGCTTTCAAATGGTTTGGAAGTTATTTTGAAGAACATTTTGTATGCTCCTAGTTTGACTAGGAATATTATTTTTGTTTCTCGTTTAAGACAATATGGTTATGTTTTAAAGTTTTTAACGATGGTATTTGTGTTTTTATGGATAATGTGCTTTATTTTAAGGCTATGCCTTCTAACGGCATTTATGAATTAGTTCATGATGACGAATCCTTTGATAACCTGTTGTAACAATCAAGCAAAAAGAAACTTAAAATGGATTTAGGTATGACATATCTTTGCATTCTCGTCTTGGTCACATAAATAAGAATTGCATTCAAACACTTCAAAAGAATGGTCTTTTGTAAGCAAAAAAAGACGATTCATTTGATAAGTGTGAATATTGTTTAGAAGGAAAGATGACCAAGGAAACCTTTAGTGGCACTAACGAAAGGGTAAAAGATTTACTAGGAATCATACATTCAGATTTATATGGTCCTTTTAAAGCAATGACAAGGAATAGTGAAAGACACTTCATTACCTTCATCGACGATTATAGTTGTTATGGTTATGTCTACTTGCTAAGGAACAAAGATGAAGCTTTTGAAATGTTCAAAATCTTCAAAAATGAAGTAGAAAATCAACTCAACAAAACAATCAAAATTCTTCATTCGGATAGAGGAGGTGAATAGCTTAGTGATGCGTTTCAAGATCATCTTAGGAGTTGTGGGATCATCACATAAGTTACTCCAGCCGAAACACGACAACATAATGGTGTATCTGAAAGGAGGAACCAAACTCTATTGGATATGGTTCGATCTATTATGGCTAAAAGCATTTTGCCCCTATCATTCTGAGGTTTCGCATTGCTCTTCGTGATCCATATTTTAAATATGACACCAACCAAGAAAGTGGATAAAACACCTTTTGAAATATCGCATGGAAGAGTTCCATAACTATCATATTTAAAGGTATGGGGCTATGAAGCTTATGTTAAACAAAACACCCTAAACAAGTTAGAAAGTCGATCCACTAAATGTATGTTTGTAGGATATCCCAAAGATCCTATGGGATATTACTTTTAAATCCAACAAAGAAAAAAGTATTTATTGCTCAAAAAGCTGAGTTCTTGGAACTGAGTTCCTTATGGAAGGAACAAGTACTAAACCAGTGGAACTTGAGTAGGATCAAGAACCACGAGACGATACACATTTGGTTGATACTAGCAATCAACAAGAGGTTGTTGAAAACGATCAAGTGGTTGATCAATACACATAAAACGTTTACAAATCTGGTAGAATTAGTAATCACCCGAAAGATATGTATTTTTTATGGATGGATGCTATGTGGTTGACTTGGATGAACCAACCACATACCATGATGCAATGTCAAATACCAATTGTGACAAATCACTAAAACCCATGAATGTATAGATGCCGTCCATGTATAACAACCATGTATGGGAATTGGTTGTGCCACCACATAACTCCAAACTAGTTGGAAGCAAGTGGGTTTTCAAGAAGAAAATAGATATGCATGGAAACTTGGATACTTATAAAGCAAGACTCGTAGCAAAATATTTCTCTCAAACTCATGGGTTTGATTATGATGAGACCTTCTCGATTGTAGCAATACTAAATTCGATTAGGATATTATTTGCCATAGCTACATATTACGACTATGAGATTTGGCAGATGGATGTCAAAACTGCTTTCCTTAATGGACATCTTGAAGAGGATGTCTATATGTTTCAGCCCGACAGTTATGTCGATCCATAACATCCTAACAAAGTATGCAAATTAAAGAAATCAATCTATGGATTGAAACAAGCATCGAGAAGTTAGAATCACCATTTTAATGAAAAAATTAAGAAATTTGGATTTATCAAGAACCCTGATGAATCATGTGTATACAAAAAAGTTAGTGGGAGCATCACCAAATTCTTAGTATTGTATGTCGATGACATTCTACTATTTAGAAATGAAATTCCATCCATGGAAGGTGTAAACACCTGGCTTGGAAGTTGTTTTTCCATCAAAGATCTTGGTGAAGATACCTATATTTTAGGAATAAAGATCTATAAGGATAGATCAAGGTGGTTAATAGGTTTAAACCAAAATGCATACATTAACAAAATCTTGCAAAGATTCAAGATGGAGAACTTTAAGAAAGGTTTGGTACCTATTCAAAGAGGGACAACATCAAGTGCAACTCAATGTCCAAGCTCAAAGGATGAACAAGAAAATATGAAAGGAGTCCCATATGCGTCTGCTATAGGATCCATCATGTATGCAATGATATGCACTAGACTGGACATGCCATGCTCTTTAAGCATGACGAGTAGATACCAGCAAAATCTAGGTAATAGTCATTGGATGGCTGTTAAGAGTATATTGAAATGCCTTAGAAGAGCTAAGGATATATTTCCAATAACCGGGTCTGGTGAGGAGGAACTCGTTGTAAAGGGCTATACGGATGTGAGTTTCCAAACTGATCGAGATGATTCTCGATCATAATCGGGGTATGTATTCATTATGAATGGAGGAGCAATCTCATGGAAGAGCTCAAAGAAGGATGTAATAGCATTGTCCACTATAGAATCAGAATAAATCGCCACATCATTGGCAGCATAAGAAGCTGCATGGTTAAAGAAATTCATTGTTGATCTAGGGGTGGTGTCTTCCATTCAAGACCTTCTAGAGATCTTTTGTGACAACGAGGGTGCGATTGCTCAAATCAAGGAACCTCGTGCACATCAAAAGACAAGGCACATTGAGTAGAGATTCAACTACATAAGGGATGAAGTTAATAAGGGAAATATATGTATTCTTAAAATTCATACCGACCAAAACATTTCAGATCCACTCACGAAGCTCTTCGAAAGGCCATAGCATGAGAGCCATACCTGTGTCTTAGGACTTCTATATTCTAGTTATTGTATTTGATTTGTTTAGTATTTGAATAACGGAACAATTGTTATTTTGGCTCTTTTATATGATCATGGTATTTTGAGTTATGTTCCATTTTAGCATGTTTAAATCCATGAATAGGCTAACTATTCTAAATGTATGTAATCGATCATACTTGTGGGAACAAATATGAAGGTAAGACTATTATGAACTTGGATTGGTGGATACTCATAAGGTATGAATATACAATAAAAGGAAGCTACCAAAGTTCATAGGTATTTGTGGGATACAGATATTGGACTGACCTGCTCTCAAATGTTACTGCATGGAATCTTCATGTTTGATCATAAGTAAATTTGATTAAAGGAGAACATCATAGTATCCTCCAACCTGAGATACATACTAGGTCTTGATGTTCACCAAATATTATACTTTGACCTACTTCTTTGCTATTTTGAGATATGGACAGTACATAAGGCTAAGTTTAGGTGTGGTATAAGGTGATTGTGAGAGACGTATGTAGTCAAGAGGGGATTTGTCCCTCTCATTCATAAGTTTAAATTAGATGTCTAAGGCCTGGTAAAGTTAAATCAACAGAGAGTGATCACTTTGTGTCTATGGATTTGACAAGACATTTGTGACAAAAGGATAAATTATAGATTCACCTAAATCATTTCAAGTAAAAGACTTGAAGAAGATGATGTTATTGAATGGCACTTAGTCATACATATTAGAGGTAGTAAACCCTTGTTAGGTTGTACTTGCTACTCACATCGATCTTCTATGTATCTTGTGCAAGTGGGAGATTGTTGGACTCAGTCTGCCCAAGACACATATTAATTGTTGTGGTTAGTACATTGGGTTTCTAAATATTTTCACTTATAAAGTGAATGAATTATATGAATAATTTATATTTAAAGAGAATATTCTATATTGTTATTTTTATGGTTGAATAACAATATATATTGCCTTATAACATGTTTTATGTCATATGTATTATGTTGTGTTACATTTTATATATAATGTGACATAAATAATATGTAACAAGTTAAGAAAGAAAAAATTAAAATTTTTTGAGTGGAAAGAGATAAAGGGGTCGGCCCTTTGTCTTTCTTGCTCTCTCTTCCATTAATTTTTTTCTTGTTTCCTACAACATGAATTAATGAAATAAGTTATGGGGTTATGTGTACCAATGATGTAGCATGCACTACCCTCTCTTACACACAAGAAAACACACACAAAGTGAAGAATTCTTTCTTCTCTCCTCTAAAGTTTTGGCCAAGAATGAAGAGAATAAAAGTATTCTTTCAAGTGTTGAAAATCCTAGAAACAAAGGTGTTTGTTGGTAGCTTGGAGGGTAGACAAGCTTAAGGCTTTCTTGTTTGGAGGCTTTCATTCAACCATCATCTTCCTCGAATACTTTTAAAGAGGTACTTTCTTAAAAAACTTTATGGTTGTGTTTTGTAAGCATGAACTTCTTATATCGATCCTTATTGGGTTTTATATATCTACATAATCTTTATGGAACAAGTTTAAAAACTATATTTTTCCACTGCGTTTTTCATTTTATTTGGATAAAATGACTTTGATAAACTTGTTAAAACCCTATAAAATGACTATTTTATAATTTAAAGTTTTAAAAGAATTTTAATTTCGTAAGAGACCGTTTAAATATATATATATAAATATAATAATATATTATATTTAAACATGCTCCATTTTTAACGAAACTTGGGTCGAAACTTGGGTCGACTCGTAAAGAAAAATAAGCTCGTCACAACAACATATTTTAAGTTTTTGTAAGACATTATATTTACAAGGTTAGAAGAGAAAATAGAAGTAGGAAGTTGAATTAATTATAACAATATAATAATAATAATAATATTAAAAAGACATACAGAAGAAAAAGCAGCAAAGAAAGAAGCAAGCAAACAAGCACATCAATATCATCCCACATCGCTGCAGAAGTAATTCACGTGCCTACTTGCTTTTCTTATATATAGAAACCTTAAGGTTGAATTTAAATTATAAGTTTTCTTGAGAACGCTCTAGTATTAAGAGAATACCAAGTAATCGATACCCCATTGGGAATTATTATTCGTCGTTTTTGGAGCTTGGTAGGAGCGCGAGTAAGCAGACTCAACATCAAATTGTCGTAGACAGTTTTAAGGTATGTTATGGTTTAATGTTTTGTCAAGTTAACTATTAATTATTTAAATAATTATTATTATTAGGGGTATTTTAATGTTATTAGTATTATTATTTTTAGGCGTTAGCGTTATTGTTAAGGGTGGGTATTGGGTAGCCTAGCCTTAGTTAGGCATGGACTGATCACCCATGCTTAAACAAGGTAGCGTAAACCAATATCCAACCATTACAATAAGTAGTTAGTTGTACAATTACCTAACCTAGGATTACTAAAATTGTATTAGGACCTAGAGATATTACAAGATTGTACTAGGAGTGATTATCAACTATTGAGCAGCTATTAAATAGGTGAGTTCCTCTAAACTGTTTTTCCAAAATGGGATGTGATGTTCTAATAACTAGTAATAATTGAAGATTTGACTATCAATAGAATCTATGATATGTGGCAATGCTTGATAGAATGCTAGAGGGCTGCTTGGATGATTTTGCTTTAGCTAGTGGAGTTTGTATACATAGCCTGGTTATGTGAATTTATATTGTGCTTACTCTCTTCCTATCTCTTTGACATGGTTGTATCTACTTGATGCAATAGTCAATACTAATATGTTTTGAATCTATGTGCTAAGAGATTGCAGAAATTGGAGATTACGGGCTAGTTTACGAGGAAATAGATGTCTAGATAGCTACTGTAGATTTGGATCTCCAGTTAAATTGATGTAATCTATATCTAGTATGTTAGATATATCGTATGCTATGATGTTAATCAAAGTTAGATTTCCACTATGAACTTAGATTACTATGTGTTCTGTATATCCGATGTGTAACACTCCCCAGGGTGTGCCCTGGGAGGCGGGCGTTACAAGTTGGTATCAGAGCCATAGTTAAAGTGAATTAGGCATTATGAGTTAGTTTCTAAACTTAAACTAAGATTAGGAAGACTACGTAGATTGCCAAACAAATCAAGTAACATGATGATAGATAAGAATAGTTAGATATGCGTTAAGAATATTATGGAAGATAACTAGAATACGTGACTAATGTAAAAGGTTAATAGCAGTTAGCTAATGTTATTAAGGATTTACATTCATGAATTGTGTTTTGGTTTGTTATCGGTTATGTAGACCTAAAAATAAGAAGTAGATTAATAGCATTGATGAGGAATTATAAAAGACATGCACCTCTATAAATAGTCTTACATTAATTAGTCTAATCAACAGAAGTGATTAGGCAAGACAAGTCATGATTAGTAATAGTCACATAAATTATAAAATAAAATGTTCAGGAAGACAAGCGAACAGGAATGCTCAATAAGGATGACATTTATATTCCGGCACTCATATTGATGCATAATGAAGGAAACCTAGAATATTCATATGAGGTAAGTTGATGATTCTTCTTGCATAACATAAGATGAATTTATAATAAAAAGAGTATCTTAGTAAGATTCTGACATGTTTATTACAAGTAAAATACATCCGAAGATATTCTACGGATGAACAATCAGCTCTGAGGATGAAGTGAAGATACCTTCGGAAGAACAAAGTACCTTCGAAAGAACAAGACTTCTGTGGAAGAACAAACATCTAAGGAAGACCATATTCCTATGGAGTCCAAAAACACTTGTATTAATAACACATGTGTTACACGTCAACAACTTAACAAGTCAACTCGACATCTATGCGAATCCCAAGAGATCTGGTGTTTCCTTAATAGAAACAGGCGTGCCTATATATATGGATCCTAGGTTTGACATCAAGGGCAGGCAGACGGGTAGAACAACCAATAAAACATCACATCAAATCACACAAACACAAACCCTAGTAGTCGTCATATCATCAATACAAATCAATTCATTGTTTATTCATCTGTAATCATTAATTAGTATTAATGAAATAAATTTGAATTATATCTTTGTTTGATTATTAATTGTGTTCATCTTAATTATTAATCATTATTGTTGATAATTATTTATTACAATTAAACAACGATAACGTTGATTCCGCAAACGTTAAGTTGATGTTGCCCAATTAACACTAATAATTCTTGATTGCGATCCTTGGAATCACAGGTGATGAAACTAACAAAGACCAAGAAGAATCAACTGCTGAAGACCTACTAACAACAAAAGACATACTTGAAGAAAGGCTAGAATCCTTAATGTTCATGACACTAATCAATCATGGGTTCCCATATGATCTAGTAGAGAGGCTGAATGTGAATGAGATGAAGAACATCTTGAAGGAATTCGAGCTAGCTAGATTCATGATTTTAAATTGCAACTATGAGACATTCACAGCTGTAACACTCGGTTATTTTAAAGTCAAGAAAGGAATGAATAAAGTGAAAGAAAAGAAGGTAAATAAATAAAACCCAAGTCTAGGGGTAAAAAAATTTCCAAACGGACAAAATGTTTGAAAAGTGGGTGTAAAAAGTGGTATGGCCGCCCATATGTCACATACACCACTGATTTTTGGGTTTTAGAGAGAGAAAGAGCAGCAAATTCTCGGTTTTGAAGGAAGAACTTGAAGGAATTGGAATTCAAGTGGGTTTCTAGCGGTTGAATTCAATTTGCAAATGAGTTTGGAGGAAGCCATACTCAAAAAGCTGTAAAGGTGAGTTCTAGGACCCTTCTTTTACTGGTTTTTAACTAATTTTGGGGCTGGAAATGCTTGAATGTATGATTTATTAAACTGGGTTTCGGACCTGTATGCTTAGATGTGTGTATGATGATGTTATGATGTGATGTGTGACTATGTTCATGCTTGATGATGTAGGATTGTGTTTCTAAGGCTTAGAGGGTAAGAAGTAAGCTTAGAACATGATGAATGGTGCATGGAAATTGAATCTGATATTTTAGACCCACTTGATAAGTTTTTAAATCTGCCTAAGTGTTTGGAAGTAAATGCAGATGAAAAGGGTTAATGTGGATGAACATAACCAATAGGTAAGTTAATGCGGATGAAGTCAATGCGGATGAACATTGACTAAGTGCAGGAAATGCAGATGAGCATTTGCCTAAGTCTGGGAAATGCGGATGAGCATTTGCCTAAGTGTGGGAAATTCGGATGAGCATTTTCCTAAGTCTGGGAATTGCGGATGAATATTTGCCTAAGTCTGGGAAATGCGGATGAGCAAAGTAAGTCAATGCGGATGAATTGAGTCAATGCGGATGAATTGAGTCAATGCGGATGAGCATTGACTAAGTATACAAATGTGGATGAGCAATGTAAGTCAATACGGATGAAGTGAGTCAATGTGGATGAACATTTACTGAGTATAATAAATGCGGATGAGTTAGGCAAATGCGGATGATGGATGAACTATAGCAAACGCGGATGAACGGTAGGAAATGCGGCTGAACACTTAGTAAAATTCTGACTTTTTGGGGAAAAAAGGTAATGTAGGCTTTGACCTAGGAGACTCCCAGGGGTTATGAAAGTTGACTTTTGAGGTCATAAATGGTATGTTGGGCATGTAATGTATTGTGATTGATGCTTATGCATGATGATGATGATGATGTTGCATGGTTATGCATGATGTATGTTATGTATGTATGATGCCCTGCATGATGATGTATGAATGATATGTTTATGTTCCTTGTGATGATGTATGATTATCTTTCCTATGACTTTACGTGTTATGATAATGAATGAATGAACAAAGTATTATGTAACCTAAAGTGAAAGATAATGAAAGAGGAACATGACGATTGAATGCATGCATTAATGAATGAATGTAAGAAAGGCTTGCAAGCAAATGTATGGAGGTTCACACCCAATGAAGAGTGTTAGCTCAATTGTGTGCGGGTTAGCTACCCCGGAAGGATGCACACTGGGGTCTAATCTTTGTGATTGACCTTACGAATAGGATCCTTGCTGCTTGCCCTAGGTATTGGAGTCAGCTTCATGCACAATGCTCGAGGTCTCTGAGGGACCTCAGGCCCAGTTACCCGCTTCATGCACAATGTTCGGGTATAGCATATGTCATTGATCTAGAATGAAAGAGAAAAGATAAATGTTGAATGTACTTGCCCTAGGTACTGGAGTCAGCTTCGTGCACAATGTTCGAGGTCTATGAGAGACCTCAGGCCCAGTTACCCACTTCGTGCACAATGTTCGGGGCAATGTACATGTCACTAGAAGTAATGATGAATGAATGAAAGTATTAACGAAAGAATGACGAAGATAATAATGATATTATCTGTATGTACGTACAATGTATGATCACGAACGAATGTAAAGTATAATATGATTTTTAGAGAAAGGATGGTTTAAAGTATGTTTTGTTATAAAACTAGAACTCACTCAGCAACGCTGACTTTTATGCATTTTCCAGTTGGTAGGTGAGAATTGCTGAGGATGGCACGAGGCGGCTGCTCAGCTCTTTTGGATGGCATCCATTTATTTAAACCTTTTATGATGTAATACAACAATGTAATTTTGTAACCGACAAACGATGCATTATTTTGCAAATGTTTTTATGATGAAATGAAATGCCGTTTGTTCTATGTTTCCGCTGCAATGTTTTGATGATTAATGCGAAGTATATGTTTTATGTGCGATGAATTACCAGCTGTAAGCATCTCGGGAATGGGGCCTTACAAGTTGCTATCAGAGCCAAAGTTTAAGTGAAATATGTAAATTTTCAAAATAAACCTTAACTTAAACTGAGAATGGGACTGAAGGGAATGGGATGCCAATCTGAGTAGTTGCATGCCATTAGGTATTTTCGTAAAGATAACTGGTTTTATGTGCGCATGGTATGTGGTTAGGTGTTGTATGAAGATTTAAATACTGATGTAGTCAGGATAGATAATGCTTGGGGTATGAAGAGTAAAGTAAGTGGCTAATCACAACTGGCCACTATAATTAGGGACTTACTATACTTACCATAAACTAAGCCGTTTCCTTGAATGACCATATTAGTATTTAAATCATTCAGTGTCAGTTAGAGGATGGCCGGTGGTAGATCATCTAAAGCTTTGTGTGGTGGTGGACATGGTGCTGAACCACGGGTTACGAGGGGAAGGCCTAGGGCTGAAAAAGTGGTCCGTGAAGAACCAGAGACCCCTCATCTGGAAGGTGGCGACGAGAGTGCCAACTTGAGAGCATCAGTAAAGGAGGCTATGGTGGAAGAAGTTCACGAGGTCATGCAGATGATTCTACCATCTATGGTGATCGAAGTGATCAAGGCAGTAAGGGATGGGGAAAGAAAAGAGAGGAACAGGTCCTCGGGTGGACGAGAACAACCAGAGCCGGAAACGGTTCTCTCTGATGATGAGGAGGAAGAAGAAGAGGAGCCTACGCCGGAGGTGATCCGAGGCTATACCTATGGGGCGTTTATGAGATGCAAGCCCTCTACTATTGACGGAAACAGCACTACTGCTGCTGCTCACTGGTGGGTGAGGGAAATGGAGGTTGTTCTTGATATCAAGGAGTGCCATGAAGATCAAAAGGTGAAGTTCACCACCCACTCTTTTGTGGACTCAGCTCTATGCTGGTGGGACAATATTATCCAAGCTGAAGGTAGCAGGGCCATTGGAAGAATAAGATGGTCCGAACTGAAGAAGTTGGTGATCGAGGAGTTTTGTCCCCACCGGGAAATGGACAAGGTTGAAAGGGAGTTTTTGCAATTTGAGGCGGGAACGATGACACACCAAGAGTACACCACAAAGTTCAATGAAATGGCACGTCTGGTACTGGATCAGGTGACACCTCTATCTTGGAAGATCAAGAGGTATATTCAGGGTTTGCCAGCGGATATTCGCAGGCACATGATCGCTACCCGACCAAGCACGTTTAGGTCAGCGGTGGATTTAGCGGGAAGATTGTATGATGAGAGGACTGTGATGGTGGTGACAGAAGGTAGTCGAAAGGGTGGAGGTGATAGAAACTGAAATAGGAAGAGGTTTGGTCGGGGGTGTGCCTCGACGAGTAACAAGAAGGCTCGAGTGGATGACCGTCGTGTGGTCACATCAAGTACGGGGTTGAAAAAGTGTGGCAAGTGTGGGAAGGAGCGTGGTGGTGAGTGTAGATGGGGGTCGAATGTTTGTTTCAAGTGTGGGAAGCCTGGTCATATGGCTAGAGATTGTGGAGGTGTGAAGTGTTTCAACTACGGGGGAAGTGGTCATATGAGCAGGGAGTGTAAGATGCCAAGAGTTGAGGGTTCTGGGGTGAAGAAAACTAGAGGTGAAGGACCAAGGGAGAGCGCCAGGACATTCACCATGACACAGGAGGAGGCTAGGACGCACCCTGACGTTGTGTCCGGTACGTTTCTAGTAAACCAAACTTTAGCTTTCGTGTTATTTGATTCGGGTGCTAGTAAAAGTTTTATTTCTGCTACTTTCTGTGCTAAACTACGTGTTAGTAGTAGACGTGTTGATGCGCCCTTCGATGTAGAAACTACCATAGGTAAGTCTACTAGAATCTCTGAGATGATAGAGGGTTATGATGTGGAACTAGAGGGTCATAAATTTTCGGGTAGACCCTTCGTGATGACCTTAGGTGGTTTCGATTTGGTTCTTGGGATGGATTGGTTAGCAGACTTGTGGCAAACATTGCATGTCAGAAGAAGATGATTCATTTGACAATGCCTGACGGTAGTTCGGTGACGGTTTATGGTGATCGGGTGACTACGATTCTGAAGGCAATTTCAATGGCGGTGGTGGGAAAGTGTATGGGGCGTGGATGTAGTGCCTACTTGGCCTATGTAAAGGATGTGGATACGCCAACACCACAACTATCTGATGTACCCGTTGTGCGTGACTTTCTAGACGTATTCCCAGAAGACTTATCAGGAGTGCCACCTGACCGTGAGATCGAGTTCCAGATTGACTTGATGGCGGGTGCCCAACCCTTTGCCAACGCACCATATCGTTTGGCTCTGACAGAGATGAAAGAGCTGATGGAGCAGTTGCAAGAGCTGCTTGATAAGGGGTTCATTAGACCGAGTATCTCTCCTTGGGGTGCTCCAGTCCTATTTGTAAAGAAGAAGGACGGTAGTATGAGGATGTGCATTGACTACTGCGAGCTGAATAAGTTGACAGTGAAGAACCGCTACCCCTTACCAAGAATAGATGATTTGTTCGATCAGCTTCAGCGTGCTAGTAGGTTTTCAAGGATCGACCTTCGATCGGGCTATCATCAGCTTAAAGTGAAGGAGTCGGATATCCCTAAATCAGCTTTTCGCACGCGCTATGGTCACTACAAGTTTCTAGTCATGTCCTTTGGTTTGACCAATGTGCCAGCTGCTTTTATGGATCTGATGAACCGTGTGTCGGCCTATGTTGGATAAATCAGTGATTGTGTTCATCGATGATATCCTGATTTATTCGAAGAGTGAGATTGAGCATGCCGGTCACATTCGGGAGGTTCTGGAGACTTTGAGGAGGGAGAAGTTGTATGCAAAATTCTCCAAGTGCATGTTATGGTTGTGTGAAGTTTAGTTCTTGGGTCATGTGGTGAATCCCGAGGGGATTATGGTGGACCCGGCAAAGGTGGAGGCGGTTATGCAATGGAAGTCACCAAAGACGCCATCCGAGATTCGTAGTTTCTTGGGTTTGGCGGGCTACTATAGAAGATTCATTCAAGACTTTTCCAAGATCGCTTCTCCACTAACCAAGTTGACCGGAAAAGATGTGAAGTTCGTATGGGGTCAAGCTCAAAAGAAGGCGCTTGAAGAATTGAAGGCAAGGTTGACTCAAGCAAAAGATTTTGGAGGCACTATCTTTATGGTACGAAGAGCACCATTTTCACTGACCACAAGAGCTTGAAGTACTTCTTCGAGCAAAAGGATCTGAACATGAGGCAGAGACGGTGGTTGGAACTTATAAAGGATTATGATTGTGAGATCCACTACCATCCGGGCAAGGCCAATGTGGTGGCTGATGCCCTTAGCCGAAAAGAGAGGCCCGAGCCGATTCGGGTGAAAGATATCAACTAATCATGACCTCTGATGTAATGAAGCAAGTTAAAGAGTTTCAAGATGAGGCATTAAAAGAAGATCATCTTAACTCTCAAAGGATGAGAGGTCTGGTTGGGGAATTGGGTGAAAACACACTCCGTGTTAGAACCCGATTCGGTCATGTGTGGATTCCTTCTTTTCGGGATCTACGGGTGAAGGTAATGGATGAAGCTCACAAGACTCGATACTCCATTCATCCTGGTGCCACAAAGATGTATCAAGACATGAAGAAGAATTATTGGTGGCCGGGTATGAAGCGCGACATGGTGGAGTGTGTGAGTAAGTGCCTTACTTGTTTGCGAGTGAAGGCCGAGCATCAAATGCCATATGGGAAGATCCAACCTTTGGATATACAGGAATGGAAGTGGGAGCACATCACCATGGATTTCATTACGAAGCTGCCACATACTCCGAAAGGGTATGATGCCATATGGGTGATTGTCGACCGTCTGACGAAGAGTGCTCACTTCCTACCGATTCACGAAACATATTCATCGGAGAGGTTGGCTGACCTGTTCATCAAGGAGATTGTAACTTGTCACAGTGTACCGGTGTCCATTGTGTCTGATCGTGACACCCGGTTTACATCGAAATTTTGGAAGAAATTCCACGACGCCATGGGGACGAGGTTACATATTAGCACGGCTTATCATCCCCAAACTGATGGCCAGTCAGAAAAGACCATTCAGACATTGGAGGACATGCTTCGGGCATGTGATTGATTTTGGTGGAAGTGAGGATGACCGCCTACCATTAGCCGAATTCTCATACAACAACAGCTATCATGCCAGCATTGGTATGCCACCTTATGAGATGCTATACAGTAGGAGATGTAGAACACCGTCTGTTGGGGTGATATTGGTCAAAAAGAGTTAGGAAACGTCAAGGTAATCGAGGCTACGACTTGGAAGCTTGAAAAGATCAAGGCCTTCATGAAGGAAACCAAAGATAGACAGAAGTCGTATGCCGATAAACGAAGTAGACCGATTGAGTTCCAGGTGGGTGACCGGGTTATGTTGAAGGTCTCACCTTGGAAGGGTATTATTCGTTTCCGAAAGCGGGACAAGTTGAGCCTGAGATACATAGGCCCTTTTCGAATCATTTCTCGAGTAGGAGAGGTGGCCTATAGGTTGGAACTACCAGACGAGTTAAGTGGGAATCACTCGACGTTCCATGTATCTCATCTAAGGAAGTGCTAAGCTGATGAAGACATGATTGTTCCATTGGAGGATATCGAAGTAGAAGAATGTTGGACCAAAAGAACCATTGAGCCAGGTTAGAAAAAGCAAAAGAAAAACCTTTGTAGAAAACTTTCTCTCTTTATAACCATTACTGTTTGATTGAATATTCATATTATTATTGCTAAAATTTCGTCTAATTCTTGTGCTATTCCGTTGCAAATCTTAATCTAATTAATCAAACTAGATCCCGATCCTTACAAATGGTATCAGAGCAGGTTAATCAATGATCGATTTAACAATGGATCATTGTAACTACTCTTTTGATATCTAAGTTTGATCGAATTAGCATATTTGCAAGAATTGGTTATAGAGTTTGATTTTCTGTTGCTTCCGGTGAATTAATTTGAGATTCGTCTTGTTTCAGACTGTGTGTTGAGTTTTTGAGCTACATCTGTTAAAATCTCACTGAACGTGTTTGAATTGGTGAAAATGGCTACATCAATCAATGATCCTCAAAACACTGGCTCCTCAACAAAGCCTCTGATGCTTGTTAGGAGTGAGTATAACATATGGCAACGCCAAATGCTCCATCACCTGTCTGTCAACAGTTCAGTTTGTTGGAAATCTATGGTTCATGGACCATATAAGCCTATGGTGAGTAATCCGGAAACCAATCAGATGGTTCGAAGAAGAAAGAGCAATATTCAGATGAAGATCTGAAACTGTTTGAAATTGATACTAAAGCTCATGGAATTCTGGCCATGGCACTGCCAAATGAAATCTATTTTGGACTTATGCATCATGAAATTGCTCATGACCTATGGGTTGATCTAAAAGAACAATTTGGAGGAACTGATGAGGTCTTGGCAAACAATAGAGAGATCCTTGCCCAACAATATGAGACATTCTCTCATAGAAAGGGTGAATAACTGACTCGACAGTTTGAGCAATTCTCCTGTTTGATATCTGAGTTGAAAATGGTTAAATATGAATATACAAACAGTCAGATGAACAACAAATTCCTCAGATCCCTGCCTGAGAGATAGGACATATATACTATTGTCCTACGCTCCGGTGCAAATCTGGACAATCTATCTCTCACCCAACTTCATGGGAAACTGTTAACATTTGAAAGAGAGATAGAGAAGAAAAGGAAATTGGCTTCATCTGGGAAGCTCACTGATGATTTTGTACCAGGGAATACTACTCTGGTTGGTCATGAGTCAGAATATGCTGCATCAGAAATTTCTTATGATGAGCATATAGATTTCTCTTCAAACAGTGGAGATCCTGCTTTTCTTGGTATTGATAGTAATTCAGGGTGTAGTAGTGATAATTTGTGCTTTTTGATGGATGATTTGAAAGGAATTGCTGATGATGATTTGGAAGAGATGGATATTTTGAGCCAAATGGCATTAATCAATATCAGATCTCAAAAATTTTACAAAAGGACAGGTAGAAAATTTCCTGGTCTCTCTGGAAAAACCAAAGTTGGTTTTGACAAGAGCAAGTTGAGGTTTCACAAGTGCCATAGACTTGGACATTTTGCAAGAGAGTGTAGATAATCTGGATCTAACTCGTGTGCACCCTTTGTGAGCTTTCCATGTAATAGCTCACAAAAAAAAGGGCAACATTCTACCAGTTCTGGTCATCATTCACAAATTCAATCATCTCCTGCATATTTTGTCCCTCAAAGTCAAATGCCATTTCCTTATTCCTGTCTTTACATGCCTCAGTCCAATCAGGTTCCAGTACCCATAGCTCAACAATCACATGGCCTACCTAAGCCTCAACCATCTCAATCAAATCAACAATCTCAATCTCAATCACATCAAAGCTCTTTCACTCCTGGAGTTGTTGACTGGAGTAGCTTACCAGATGATCTTTCTGGTTATTCTGAACAAGTGTTTTCTGGTGCTGGTCAACATGGTGGTGAAAATCCTTTTGGAAATATGCTCTTATGGCCCTGGAGTCTACTGATGGTTCATGCTCAAATGCTTCATCCTCACAGGTACGACAGGTATCTTCTGAGGCTAAGGCCAAGTTGTGTTCTGAGTCATGCATAGCTGCTTTTGTCTCAATTAGAGAAGCAAATGTAGCTTTAATTAATCAAAATCTTGACCTAGAGAAAGTGATTTCCAAAAGAAATGTTGAGTTTGAGTCTGTCTTAAAGGAAAAAGATGATGAGATTTACAAACTAAAATGCCAAATCACTGATGAAAAGGCAAAGGTAGAGGTCATTTTAGAGAATCATAAGAATCTCAAAGAAACACTTGCAGCTACTCAAGTAGAGTGTGAACGCTAGGTAACATCCTGCAAGGGGTTTGAAATGCTTCTCAGTAAGCAAACAGCTTCAAATGTGAAGTTTGGGATTGGGTATAATCACACTGTACCTCCCACAGATTTTACTCCCAAGATAGAAGTAAAATTTGAAGGTGAAAGCAATTCCCAAACCACATCATCATGTGTCTCATCCTCAAGTGATAATGGAAAATCAGAGGATGAAGTCAGTAACAGTACCTCAGCTAGTCAATCTGCTGATGGTCTCACTGCTGATAAACACATGATCAAAGAAAAGCTGAGCACTTCAGGTGCTATTTCACAATGTATTCAAAGTATTGAAGAGCAAGTAGCAACACGTGAAGAACATTTCAAACCATATGAAAACAAACATGGTTTGACAACTGCTGAAGAGTCTATCAGGAAATCCAAAAATATTGATAGAAAACTTCTAAAGAACAAGTCTTTAGTTGTTACAAATCCTTCAGTACTTAACATAAGTACTGAGAGGAAGAAAGTACTGAAGAACACACCTTCAGTAGTTTCATCTTCTTCAGCAGTTGAACAATAGAAGATGAAGAAAAAGCCATGTGAAATATGTGGTCTATTCAATCATCTCACTGATGAATGTTGGTACAGAAAGGCTTCCAAATTCAACAAAGATAGAATAATTAAAAAGAAAATTAATAAAATGAAAGATGAATTTGAAACCAAGTTTGTGCCACAAACATCTCAAACTGATAACCCAAAGTTTTCACAAAAATCTAAAAAGAATGAAGGGGTTTATCATAATACAGCTGAAAATATTCCTTATGGAGTATCAAAACACTAGACTAAGTCTGTGTCTTTCAAAAAGGAGGATACGGTGAGTCACAGGAACCAATCAAAAACAAGTACTGATGTGTCTGCTGAACTGAAGGCTTAACAACCAATCAGACATAACTTTTTATGATGGTTCAACATCTGTTAGGGAGAGTTAACCAAATAGATGTACCTGTGATTAACCACTGAAAAGGAAAACTAAGCCAAAATCAAAGGAATCCTTTTCAGCACCACCTCCACCTTCAAAGGTTGTTAATCATGACAAATCAGTTAGTATAAAATCTGTTGATGAGAACAAACCCAAAACCAAAATGGTTTGGGTCTCAAAACCTAACTAGTTTGTTGTGACAAATGCAGGGTTCTTTAGCATGCCGTAGAAGCATCTGGTATGTGGACAGTGGAGGATCTATGCATATGACAGGGAGCAGTTCTCTTCTTCATGACTTCTCTCAAGGAAAGAAGGGATTTGTATCTTTTGGTAATGATGCTAAGGGTTACATCATAGGCAAAGGCTTTGTGTCAAATGGTGAGATAAGATTTGATGATGTTAACCATGTGGAGAATCTCAAGTACAACTTGTTGAGTGTCAGTCAAATGTGTGATAAAGGGCATTTTGCACTTTTCACCGGTCAAAACTATCGGATTCTGTCTTCCAGTGTTTTGAGAATGATTGACAAGATATTGGATGAACATACTCTCCTGAAAGCCAACAAGATTGGAAGAGTATATGCCTTAGTCTTATCAAAGAAAATTGGTCTAAAAGGCCATCCATGTCTGTTCTCCAAGGCCTCTCCTTAGGAATCTGAACTATGGCACAGAAGGCTTGGTCATGTGAATCTTAAAAACATGAACCAGCTTATCCATCATGGTTTAGTGAGAGGTCTGCCACTAAAGGAGTTCAAATGTGATGACAACTGCTCTGCTTATTTAAAAGGAAAGCAACACAAAGTATCATTTCCTCCAATAGAAGAACCAAAGTCCACTGCCTGCTTGCATATACTGCATATGGATCTTTTTGGTTCAGTAAGAGTCATGAGCATGGCAAAGAAAAAATACTGTCTGGTAATTGTAGATGATTATTCCAGATTTGTATGGACCTTCTTCTTACATTCAAAAGATGAGGCTGGTCAAATCATCATCTACTTTGTGTTGCATGTGGAAAAGCAGTACTCCCTTTCTGTCAAGTGGGTGAGGAGTGATAATGGCACAGAATTTAGAAACCACACACTTGATGAATTCTATTTCTCTAAGGGAATCAAGAGGCAGTATAGCATTCCAAGAACTCCTAAAAAAAATGGAGTGGTGGAGAGAAAGAACAGGACCCTCATTGAAGCCGCAAGGTCAATGTTGGCTGATTCGGGTTTGCCACTAACCTTTTGGGTTGAAGCTGTCAACACAGCTTGCTATGTGCAAAATAGAGTGTTAGTAAATCAGAGGTTGATGAAGACTCCTTATGAAGTCTTACATCATTTGGCTCCTCTGATTTCTTTCTTTAGAGTATTTGGGTGTCCCTATTATATTCTTAACACAAAGGATCCACTTCAGAAGTTTGAATCAAAGGTGGATGCAGGGTACTTTATTGGGTATTCATCTACTTGCAAGGCATACAGAGTTTTTAATTGCAGAACAAAGATAGTTGAAGAAACCTTGCATGTAAAGTTTAATGAATCTCCAAAGGAGAAAATTCCACAAAACCCTGTGGAGCTATTTGATTTGGACATACTACAATATATTCCTTATCAGCCTCCAGTTGTTGCAGATTCTATGAATCTATCATCTACTGCAACTAGTCATTCATCTGGTGATACAAATGCAATGTTTAGTGATCACCTGCCTGAGTCTACTAACCTTGATGTTCGTGTAGCTTCAATAGTTCCATCCACAACAAATGCTGATGAGATCTCTGATTCCTCTACTTCATTTGAATTGCCATCTCATTCTAGGTTTCAAGAGTCTGGATCACCATCTGTTGCTGCTGAATCACCTACAAACACTTGCACAGATCTTATTAAGTATCAAGAAGTGAAGAATTACCCCATGTCTCATATCATTGGTGACATCAATGCTGGTGTTTCAACTAGAAGTCAATTGTCCAATTTCTGCTTTTATGCTCTCTTCATCAGTCAGCAAGAGCCAAAGAACTATCATATTGTATTAAGAGACAATGGATGGGTTGAAGCCATGCAACTTGAGCTTCTTCAGTTTCAAAAGCAGCAAGTGTGGGAACTGGTTCCTCTACCCCAAGGTAAGTGTGCAATAGGCACTAAATGGGTGTTTAGGAATAAAACTGATGAAAAAGGTCAGATTGTCAAGAACAAGGCCAGACTGGTTGTACAGGGGTTCTCACAAGAAGAAGGTATTGATTATGATGAAACCTTTGCTCATGTAGCCAGACTGGAGGCAATCAGATTGTTCTTAGCTTATGCTGCTTTCCATAATCTTAAAGTTTTTCAATGTATATCAAAAGTTCATTCTTATATGGTAAAACAAAAGAAGAAGTTTGTGTGTGTCAACCACTCGGTTTTGAAGATCATAAACATCCAGATTGGGTGTATAAGCTTGATAAGGCTCTTTATGGGTTAAAACAAGCTCCCAGAGCCTGGTATGAAACACTGTCTAACTTTCTTCTTCAAAATAATTTCACTAGAGGCTCCATAGATAAAACTTTGTTCATTAAGAAAGTAGGCATGCATAAGCTCCTTGTTCAAATTTATGTTGATGATATTATTTTTTGCATCCTCTGATCCACAGTTGTGTGATGCCTTTACTAAGTTGATGCAACAAAAGCTTGAAATGAGTGCCATGGGAAAATTGCAGTTCTTCCTGGGTTTGGAAATCAAACAAATGGCTGATGGAACTTTCATTCATCAGTCAAAATATACAAAGGATTTGTTGAAAAAGTTTGATTTACAAAACTGTAAGCCCTGTTCTACTCCCATGTGCAGCACCACATAACTGGATGCTGATCAGAAAGGTAAAGCAGTTGATGAAACTCTTTATAGATGTATGATTGGTTCTGACAGGATCAGTGATCTCAAGTTTGATGGATTAGAGTGTAACGCAGCGGAATAAGAACAAGAATTAGACAAATTATAGCAAGAATTTGATATTCGTATGCATTAAGAACAAATACGGTTGTAAAGAGAGAATGTATTTCTGTGAAATGGAATGTTTCAATAATATCAAATGTTTCTGCTTAATCATTCACAGATTACAATTAGGTTGACACTCCTTATATAGAGTGCAATCACTGCTGATATCACGGGATAGTGACATCTGGCAGATTTATTACAAAAATAACTAAAACTTAACAATCTACTGAAATGTTCACAACTACTGAGAACATATCAGAGTGCTAAGTATAAAACATAAAACTACTTATATGAAACTACTGAAACTACAACGATTGAAGAACAAGCTCTTCAGTCGTTTTACAAAACTACTAAAAAGAAAAACATAAAACTACTGAAAGAAACCGTCACAACTACTGAAGAAGACCTCTTCAGCTGTTGTGACAACGACTGATACTTGGTCTTGAGCACTTTTCTTCAGACTTTGTCTTCAGCACTTGTGTCTTCAGACTTTGTATTCAGCACTTGTGTCTTCAGACTTTGTCTTCAGCACTGTCTTCAGACTTTGTCTTTAGCACTTGTGTCTTCAGACTTTGTCTTCAGCAGTTGTGTCTTCAGACTTTGTCTTCAGCACTTGTGTCTTCAGACTTTGTCTTCAGCTGTTGTGGACTTCAGCAGTTGTTGTGACGTCTGTGGTACTTATGGTTTTTCTGATCCGGCTCATTGGTTCTTTTGGTTCTTAATGAACAAGTTTGAAATGAGTGCCATGGGAGAATTATAGTTCTTTCTGGGTTTGCAAATCAAACAAAAGGCTGATGGAATTTTCATTCATCAGTCCAAATACACAAAAGATCTTTTGGAAAAGTTTGATTTACAAAAGTGTAAGCCCTGTTCTACTCCCATGTGCAACACCACACAACTGGATACAGATCAGAAAGGTAAAGTGGTTGATGAAACACTTTACACATGTATGATTGGGTCCTTGATGTACTTAACAGCTTCTAGACCAGATATTATGTTTGCTACATGTGTTTGTGCTAGATTTCAGGCTGCACCTAAGGAGTCTCATTTGATCGCAGTCAAGAGGATCTTTAGATATTTGCAAGGCACTCCATCTCTAGGTTTATGGTATTCTACTAGACATTCTGGTAAATTAGTTGCTTTTTCTGACAGTGACTATGCAGGGTGTAAGTTGACAAGAAAGTCCACTTCTGGAGGATGCCAATTCTTAGGCAACTTCTTGATTTCTTGGCAGAGTAAGAAGCAGACCTCAGTTGCTACATCAATTGCTGAAGCAGAGTACATTGCTGCTGCAAGCTGTACATCTTAGGTACTCTGGCTTCAAAACCAATTGTTGGATATGGCATAACAGAGACTAAGACCCCATTGTTAATGGTGTAATCACCTTTTAAAGTTGTGATAAGCAGCATAAGCTAAAAACAATCGAATTGCTTCCAGTCTGGCTACAGGGGCAAAGGTTTCATTATAATCAATACCTTCCTCTTGTGAACACCCCTGTACAACCAGTCTGGCATTGTTCTTAACAATAAGCCCATTTTCATTAGTTTTGTTCCTAAACACCCATTTTGTGCTTATTGCACACTTACCTGGAGGTAGAGGAACCAGTTCCCAAACTTGCTATTTCTTGAACTGAAGAAGCTCAAGCTGCATGGCTTCAACCCATCCATTGTCCCTTAAGGCAATATGATAGTTCTTTGGCTCTTGCTGACTAATGAAGAGAGCATAGAAGCAGAAATTTGACAATGACTTCTTGTTGAAACGCCAGAATTGATATCACCAATGATTTGAGACATAGGGTGATTCTTCAGATCTTGGTACACAATAAGATCTGTGCAAGTGTTTGTAGCAGGCTCAGCAGCAATAGATGGTGATGGTGAAGCATTTTCTTGAAACCAATCAGTAGATGGTAATTCAAAGGAAGTTGAAGTTGTAGAAATCTCATCAGCATTTGTTGTGGATTGTGCTACTGAAGCTACAGGAACATCAGGTCTCGCTGAATCAGGCAGTTGATCACTAAACTTGAAAAGGTGATTACTGATATCATCATCATCATCAGTAACACCAGATGGATGACTAGCTAAAGAAGATGATGGATTCATATGATCTGCAACAGCAGATGGTTGATAAGGAACATATTGCAGAATGTCCAGATCAAACAACTCCACAGGGTTTTGTGGAATTGTATCCTTAGGGGATTCATTCAACTTCACATGCAAGGTTTCTTCAACTATCTTTGTCTAACAGTTGAATACTCTATAAGCCTTGCAAGTGGATGAATACCCAACAAAGTACCCTGCATCCACCTTAGAATCAAACTTTTGGAGTTGATCCTTGTGTTGAGAATGTAACAGGGACACCCAAATGCTCTAAAGAATGAAATCAAAGTGGCCAAATAATGAAGAACTTCATATGGAGTCTTCATCAACCTCTGATTTACTAGAACTCTATTCTGTACATAGCAAGCTGTATTGATAGCTTCAGCCCAAAAAGTTAGTGGCAGACCAGAATCAGCCAACATGGACCATGCAGCTTCAATGAGGGTCCTGTTCTTTCTCTCCACTACTCCATTTTGCTCTGGAGTCCTTGGGATGCTATACTACCTCTTGATTCCCTTTGACAAGTAAAACTCATCAAGAGTGTGGTTTCTGAATTCAGTACCATTGTCACTCCTCACACACTTAACTGGTAGGGAATACTGCTTCTTAACGTGTAACACAAAGTTCATAATGGACTGAGCAGCCTCATCCTTTGAATGCAAGAAGAAGGTCCATACATATCTAGAGTAATCATCCACAATTACCAGACAATATTTCTTCTTTGCCATACTCATTACCTTCATAGGGCCAAAAAGATCCATGTGCAGTAGTTGTAAGCAGGCATTAGACTTGGACTCTTCTATGGTTGGAATGAACCTTATGTTGTTTCACTTCTAAGCATGCAGTGCAGATTTCATCACAATTGAACTCCTTTATTGGAAGACCTCTCACTAAACTCTTGTGGATCAGCTGATTCATGTTTTTGAGATTAACATGACCCAGCCTTCTATGCCACAGTTTAGATTCTTGGAGAGAGGCCTTAGAGAACAAGCATGGATGGCCTCTCAACTCAATTTTCTTTGACAGATCCAAGGCATATACTCTTCCTATCCTGTTTGCCTTCAGGAGAGTATTATCATCCAGTACTTTGTCAATCAGGCTCAGAACCTTGGAAGACAGAATCCTACAGTTCTGGCTTGTGAAAAGAGCAACATGTCCTTGTCACAAATCTGACTAACACTCAACAGATTGTATTTGAGATTCTCCACATGGTTGACATCATCAAATCTAATATCTCCATTAGATACAAATCCCTTTCCAATGATGTAACCTTTAGCATCATTTGCAAATAAGACAAATCCCTTCTTTCCCTGAGAGTAATCATGAAGAAGAGAGCTACTCCCAGTCATGTGCATGGATCCTCCACTGTCCACATACCAGATGCTTCTTTGGCATGCTGAAGAATCCTGCACAGTCATAAGAAACTAGTTAGCTTTGGAGACCCAAACCTTTTTGGTTTTGGGACTGACTTTATCAACAGATTTAACCATAGCTGGTTTCTCATGACTAACAACTGATGAAGATGGAGATGGTACTGAAATGGATTTGGACCTGGAATTCCTCTCCAGTGGTTTGATCACATGGGCTTCAAGTTGGTTAACTCTCCCCAACAGATGCTGAACCATCATAACAAGCTGTGTCTGATTTGAAGCTCGAGCTTTCAGTTCATTTGACACTCCAGAGATTGTTTTTGATGAGTTCCTGTGACCCACCATTTCCTCCTTCTTAGACTTCACAGACTTAGTCTTATGTTTATCATGAGGAACAATATTAGCTGTCTTCTAATAAACCGCATTCTTCTTAGTGGATTTGGGTAAGGCCTTGGGTTTATCAGGTTGAGATGATTGTGGTACAAACTTGGTCTCAAACTCAGTTTTCATTTTATTTATTTCTAGTTTAATGAGCTCATCCCTTTGGAGCTTTAAACCCTTTTTGTACCAACATTCATCAGATAGATGATTGAATTTACCACAAATTTCACATGGTTTATTCTTCATCTTGGACATCTTTACTGCTGAAGTGGAAACTACTGAAGGTGTGATCTTCAGTACTTTCCTCCTATCAGTACTAGGTACTAAAGGATTTGTAACAGCTGAAGACTGGTAACTCAATTGTATTCCATCCGTCCTAATAGACTGTTTGATGGATTCCTCAGCTGTTGTTTGTCCTTGTATTTCAACTGATTTGAAATGCTTTTCAGATGTGGGTCTCTTTCAGTACTTAGGGTACATTGAGGAATAACATCTGAAGTACTCAGCTTCATATGAGTCTCAGTAGTTAGACCATCAGTCAATTTATTTGTTGAGATCTTAACACTGGTTTCATTCTCTGATCTTAGATTATCATTGGAGAATGACTCACACCATAGTGTGGTTTGGAGATTGCTTTCACTTTCAGACTTAACTATGGAGTTAGGAGTAAAATCTGTTGGTGGAGCAGTATGGTTGTAACCAATGCCAAACTTCACATTTGAAGCAGTTTGCTTGCTAAGAAGCATTTCAAATCCCTTGCATGATGAGACCCAGCGTTCACAGTCACAAGGGTCACTGCAAGTTTTTCTTTGAGACTCCTGTGGTCTTCCAGAATAACCTCTAGCTTGGCCTTTTCATCATTTAATTGGCATTTAAGCTTATAAATCTCATCACTTTTACTGTTAAGAGCAGACTCATACTCAGTTTTTCTTTTGAAAATGGTTTTCTCAAGCTCAAGTTTTTGATTTATTAGTGATACATTTGCCTCTCTAATAGAGACAAAGGCAGCTATGCATGATTCAGAACATAACTTGGCTTTAGCCTCTGAAGATACCTGAGTTACCTGTGAAGATGATGCATTTGAACAGGAACCCTCAGTAGACTCCAGGGCCATGAGAGCAAGATTTCCAAAAGGGTGTTCACCACCATGTTGACTAGCACCAGCATAGTATTGCTCAATGTGACCAGACAAGTTATCAGGTAAGCTACTCCAGTCAACGACTCCAGGTGTGAAGAAGCTGTGATGAGGTTGTGATTGAGAGGGAGATGGTTGAGGTTCTGGTAGTGCATGAGATTGTGGTACTAGGAGCTTGAACTTGATTTGACTGTGGCATATAATAGCAGGGATAAGGATATGACATTTGACCCTGAGGAACAAAATATGCAGGAGAATGAGGGTGTGATGAATGACTAGAACGAGCAGAATGTTGCCCTTTGGATTGTAAATTGTTATTTGGAAAAGTCAAAAAGGGTGCAGAAGAGTTAGATCCAGTTGATCTACACTCTCTTGCAAAGTGTCCAAGCCTGTGGCATTTGTGACACTTCAACTTGCTCTTGTCAAAACCGACTTTGGTTTTGTCAGAGAGTCCAGGAATTTCCTGCCAGTTCTCTTGTAGAATTTCTGAGATCTGATATTGATCAAGGCCATTTGCCTCAAAATATCCATCTCTTCTAAATCATCATCAGCAATGCCCTTCAGATCAATCATGATAAAGCATAGATTGTCACTATTATTACCAGAATGACAATCAACACTCACAAAGGCATGATTAGAATTGTTTGAGGTGAAATCAATATGCTCATCATAGTGGCATTCTGATTCCGCATATTCTGACTCATGACTTACCAAGGCAATGTTTCCTGGTACAAAATCATCAGTGAGCTTTCCATATGATGACAGTTTTCGTCTCTATTCTATATCTCTCTCAAATGTGAGAAATTTCCCATGGAGTTGGGTGAGAGATAGTTTGTCCAAATTTGCACCGGAGCGTAGGACAATAGTATATGTGTCCCATCTCTCAGGCAGTGATCTGAGAAATCTGTTATTCATCTGGCTATTTGTGTACTCATGTTTGACCATTTTTAATTCAGAGATCAAACAAGAGAACCGCTCAAACTATTGAGTCAGTGTCTCGCCCTTCCTATGAGAGAATGTCTTATATTGTTGGGCAAGGATTTCTCTATTATTTGCCAAGACCTCATCTGTTCCTCCAAATTGTTCTTTCAAGGCATTCCAGAGGTCATGGGCAGTTTCATAATGCATTAGCCCAGAATAGATTTCATTGGGCAGTGCCATGGCTAGAATTCATGGGCTTTTGCATCATTCTCAAACAATTTCTTATCCTCATCTGAGTATTGCTCCCTCCTCTTTGGAACCATTTGATTGGTTTCCGTGTTATTCACCATAGGCTTGTGTGGACCATGTACCACTAATGTCCAACAACCTGAGCTATTAACAGACAGGTGATGGAGCATTCATCGTTGCCATATGTTATACTCATTCCTAACCAACATCGAAGGCTTGGTTGAGGAACCAGTATTGTGAGGATCATTGGAAGGAGTAGTCATTTTAGGTCCAAATACAATTTAATTCAAGCTTTTAAAAGATTTTACACAGACCACAACAGACTCAATGAAAACCAAGAATAAATCTCAGGATGAATGACCAAAAACATAGAAAATTCAATCTCTATAACCGGTTCTTGCAAAAATGCTAATTCAATCAAACTTGGACCATGGATAGCAGTTTCAATGATCAATTATTAGATCAATCAATGATTAACAAGGCTCTGATACCATTTGACAGGATCAGTGATCTCAAGTTTGATGGATTAGAGTGTAACGCAGCGGAATAAGAACAAGAATTAGACAAATTATAGCAAGAATATGATATTCGTATGCATTAAGAACAAATACGGTTGTAAAGAGAGAATGTATTTCTGTGAAAAGGAATGTTTCAATAATATCAAATGTTTCTGCTTAATCATTCACATATTACAATTAGGTTGACACTCCTTATATAGAGTGCAATCACTGCTGATATCACGGGATAGTGACATCTGGCAGATTTATTACAAAAATAACTAAAACTTAACAAACTACTAAAATGTTCACAACTACTGAGAACATATCAGAGTGCTAAGTATAAAACATAAAACTACTGATATGAGACTACTGAAACTACAACGACTGAAGAACAAGCTCTTCAGTCGTTTTACAAAACTACTGCAAAGAAAAACATAAAACTACGGAAAGAAAACCGTTACAACTATTGAAGAAGAACTCTTCAGCTGTTGTGACAACGACTGATACTTGGTCTTCAGCACTTGTCTTCAGACTTTGTCTTCAGCACTTGTGTCTTCAGACTTTGTCTTTAGCACTTGTGTCTTCAGCACTTGTCTTCAGACTTTGTCTTCAGTACTTGTGTCTTCAAACTTTGTCTTCAGCACTTGTGTCTTCAGACTTTGTCTTCAGCACTTGTGTCTTCAGACTTTGTCTTCAGCACTTGTGTCTTCAGACTTTGTCTTCAGCTGTTGTGGACTTTAGCACTTGTTGTGACGTCTGTGGGACATAAGGTTTTTCTGATCCGGCTCATTGGTTCTTTTGGTCCAACAGGTTCCTTGATGTACCTTGCAGCTTCTAGACCAGACATTATGTTTGCAACTTGTGTTTGTGCTAGATTTCAGGCTGCACCTAAAGTATCCCATATGATTGCAGTCAAAAGGATCTTTAGATATTTGCAAGGAACTCAATCTCTAGGACTTTGGTATTCCACTGGGCACTCTTGCAAATTAGTTGCTTTCTCTGATAGTGACTATGCAGGGTGTAAATTAACCAGAAAATCAACTTCTGGTGGATGCCAATTCCTAGGCAATTATTTAGTTTCTTGGCAGAGTAAGAAACAAACTTCAGTTGCTACATCCACTGCTAAAGCAGAGTACATTGCTGCTACAAGTTGTACATCTCAGGTACTCTCGCTTCAGAATCAATTACTGGATTATGACATTACAGAGACTAAGACTCCTTTACTGATGGACAGTGCTTCAGCTCTTTGTATTGTTAAGAATCCTATCCAGCATTCTAGGACCAAACATATTGAGATCAGACATCATTTTATCAGGATTGTTATGAAAGAGGTCTGATTGATCCAAAGTTTTTTCCTAGTGCTGATGAGCTTGCAGATATATTTACTAAGCCTTTGGACTATGCAACTTTCCAAAATCTTATGCTAAGGCTTGGTATGCTGCAGCTTGAAATGATTTGACAACTACTGATGATCTTAGTTCACAAGTACTGAGGAGCATTAGTGTACAGCTGTCAAAACTAAGTACTAATAAGTTATTTTATTTTCAGTAGTTTTATTAACTACCGAAGACTAAATTACTTAAAAGTACTGAAGTACTTTATTTGTTGCAAAGTACTGATGTAGTTCCAACTACTGCGGTGGTTACAACTACTGATGTCTGTTCTAACAGATAAGTACTGCTGACCACTGAAACAAATACGATATGTGAATTGACAACAACAACTGATGAGCAACTTTACTCTTCAATTGCTTCAAACAACTGCTGTTTCATTTCAAAACAACTAAAGCCAAAACCAAGTCTTCAGTAGTTTCAAACTACTGATGACTAACACCACGTCTTCAGTTGTTTACAACATCTGAAAGTTAAAACCATGTCTTCAGTTGTTTTCTAACAACTGATGATTAAAACCAAAACTTTCAGTTGTTTTCTTTCAGCCATCTCATAACCTATAATACCTAACCCTAACTTCAAACTTTTCATAAGTCGTTTTCCGAACGTTTATCTTCCATTAATGGCGACCATGCAAATCAAACCGCGACACAACTGTGTTGCCTACTTCACAAAATCGGCCTAATTCCCCATATCAAACTGCTTTTCTTCTGAATCCTACCACCTATCCCGATACCCTTCACCAATTCTGGACAATGTCACTGTCCATACTGGTGAGACTGATGTCGTGATCACTCTCCAGTCATTTGTAAACTAGAAGAAGGTGGTAGTCACTCCTGCTATCATTCGCCAAACCCTAGATCTGAATGATGCCACCTTTGTCACCAAATACCCGAAGGGCACCATTGATCTATCATTCATCAACCATGGATATGAGGGTGACCTAAGTGCTACAACCATTCTGAAGAAGCACTTCCATGATGCTGAACGCCTAATCTTCCACATGATCAATGTCTCCCTTGCCCCCAAATCCCCTTCATGGGATCAAATGTCATCCAGGTGGCAGTAGATATTGTATTCTATCCTTGAACGTAAAAGCTTAAATTTTTCTGAAATTATATATTTGGAATTAAATGATCTGGCAATGAAACATGTGGCTAACAGATGGATATTATATCAGAGGTTTCTTATGGCCATAATCATAAATCAATTACAATCTGATGGCCCTGTTGGCCTTGGAGTCCCTACTGTGGTAGTTTTGCCAAAGGTATACTCCAGGCACAACTCTAACCTACACCTCAAAGAGGCTGCCAAACTGCTAAAACCCAAGCAGAAGGAACCCACAGCCTCATCCTCCAGATCCAAAGTCCCCTCTAAACCACAATCCAAACAAACCAAAAAGGCTACTCAGGGAGTTGAGTCCCCTGATGATGCCCCTGCAACACAAGGCATGATGAAACTATGGGTAGTAATCCCCTTGTAGTTTTCATGAATCTACCAACTGAAACCGCTCAGGTATCCTCTCAACAGGATCCTGCTGCAACCAAAAATGAGGAAACCACATTACTAGAATCTCTCTCACTTGAGAAGATTGCCATTGAAGAGCACCATTCACCCCAGGTGCAATCATCTTCACACCTATCTCTCACTGAAGCCACCCCTACAAGCCCAACTGTGGTTATTGCACAAGTGCTGAGTCAACTACATTCCTCTAACCCTCCCTAGAACCTATTACCACTGGGAAAACCCCAACAGTTGAGGGAGAGGATTATAATGTGGCTGATAACCCACAGCATAGGGATTACAAAGTTCAATCTCCCAGTGTAGAAGCGGTGATTCGAACATCTGGTGAGGCTGCCTCTTCTCCTGTTTCAGCACATGACCAGGATGAACGTGGTATCCTTTCTAAGACCTCACCAGAGGCAACTGCCAATGAAGGACATAATCCTGAGGCAGGAAGTCCCCAGTTCCAAGAAATAGGGGCACATGTGAATATTGATCTACACTCAGCATATGTTCATCCTGATTTAATCAAGAGGTCAGATGATTCAGCAAAGACTGATGATGACTTGGCTTTTTCTTTGATGTTCTAGCCCACAACACCATTCTTGAGACTGAGGTACGCAGACTACAAGAACTTCTTTCCAAAATGTCACAACAATCAAGTCCATCTGCCCACATTCACCCACAGATAGCAGTTTTTTCTGAAACTCTCCCAAACACTGAGACACTCCCAACAACTTTGCCACCAGCCTCTGATTCAGGCACCATTTCTCAGGGGCAGAACCCCTCTGAGCAAATGGTTGCTACCTTTCAATCATCCTTACCTCTCATCACTTCCATAATCAGAAACATTGTGCATCAAGCCATTGATGAGAGGCTTTCCTCAAATCTTCAATCCTTAGTTGATGTTGTTGTTTCTAAGAGACTATCTGACATTCAAACCCCTGAACCCAATGCAACCAAAAAGGGGGAGACTAAGTTAGTGAAAGTAGACAAAAGAAAGAGAGTTGAAGAGGAAGAAGAAAAAGAGAAGAAAGAAAAGGAGATGATCACCTACAAGAGAAAGAAGAGCTCTGAACAGACTAAAGGTGAGAAAAAGTTAGAGGAACTGATCAAAGAAGCTGATAAGCAACATAGCAGATCTATGGATAAGATCATTGATCAACTCTTCAGACAAGGTTTTGACACAGCCAAACTTGACTCTGAAATCAGAAGGCTAGAGATTCAAGAGATTGAACATAGATGGGCAAGTTGGAGTGAGAAAGAAAGGGAAAGGCTGGAAGCTATGACAAGATTCATATCAAAGCATCTGGGAAGATTAATCATTGAAGTGAAGTCATGGTCCAGAGACAGTATTTTGGAGATAACCACCATAATCTGTTCTTCTGAAGTATTTAACAAAGGATTGATCGTAGAAGCTCTTGATGAAGCTGGTGCTGGGAAAAGGTCTGATATGGCAAATTATCCAAAGCTTCACTCACAACCAAGATGCTAGAGCAGCTTGCATAATCTCCTACACCAAAACAACCACCTTCACAACCCTCAAAACTAACTCCTTTACCCAAGAAACCTACTCAACCCACTACCAATGATGCACCCAAGAGGAAGATAAGGGTGTTGAGGATGGAAGAAGAAGAAGATGATGATGATGAGGATGATAGTCTGCCAATCTCTATTGTTCTTAAAATAAAGATGCCTAAGCCCAGAAGTCAACCAACAACAATCACACCTGACATCCAAAGGCAAATGGTAAAAGTCAAGCTTGAAGAAGAACAACAACACAAACAACATGATGAGCAGCTGTTAAGGATGGTTGATATAGAGTTTCCTACGTCTTCATCCATACAAGCTATGAAGAAACATGCTCAGAGGTTGTATGCTCTCAGATTCATATTTCAATATCAGAAAGAGAGAGTGAGAATTTGGCCTGACCCCAGAGTAAGTGATAGAATTCACAAAATGAAGATTCTAAGCAGATACAATGGCCAAGTAAAGAAGATTGTAGATGTTGTGATAATGCTGGCCTTTGTGGTGTCACCCTGGGAAATCCTTGATGACTTCAAGAGAGCTTACAAGTCTAAGATGACTCCACAAACCTTACTAGAAAACAAAATGGTAAAGAAGGGGTTAATCTACAAGAAGCTTGAAGAAATAAGAAGAAATGAGCTCCAGTTATTGCTTGAAGGCACTCATCCTGATGAGTTTGCATACAAAGAGATAACAACTATGGAGCTGAAAAATGAAAAGCATATTAAGTACTTATCTGAGTACTATGGGCCTGAGTTCTTCTTTGAAAGTGGAGCTGAAGAACTCACAATAGAAGAACAAGTTGTTTTCCTTGAGGCCTATGTCAGAGAGTCTTACAGACTTATCATTGGGAAGTAGGTTTCATGGATGGGGTAACAGCTCTGTGTCCAATTCCCCAAGACAGAGTTCCCATTCATCCTTTGCCAATGAAACCTTCTGAAATCTCTTCCCTGGCCTGAGCTTATATTGAAGAATTTTGAGCATCAGATTATGTTTCTGCCAATAAGTGGGAACTCAATAATTTTAAAGATTTTGGCTGCATTGGTTCAGGGGGAGTTTGTTGGACCAAAAGAACCAATGAGCCAGGTCAGAAAAACCTTTATGTCCCACAGACATCAAAACAACTGAAGTGGTCTACAACAGCTGAAGACAAAGTCTGAAGATAAACTCTGAAGACAACAGCTGAAGACAAAGTCTGAAGACAAAGTCTGAAGACAAAGTCTGAAGACGAAGTCTGAAGACAAAGTCTGAAGACCAAGTTCTCAGAAGTTGTCATAACAGCTGAAGTAGTTCTCTTCAGTAGTTATGATAGTTTACTTTTCAGTAGTTTGTAATAAGTAGTTTTATATTATGTAAAACATCTGAAGTTCTTACACTTGAGATGTTATAACTTTAGTAGTTGTAATGTTAGCTTGTACTTAACTTTTTGTGAAGGTGTCCTCAGTTTTTGTGGACATCTTCAGTAGTTTAGTGTTCTTTCAGTTGTTTGTATAAATCAGTTAGCTGTCACTATCAAGTGACGTCAGCTGATGTCACATTCCTTTATAAAAGGAATGTTGACCTAATTTCCTTTAAACCGAAGCGTGTGCATGAATGAAAACTTTCTCTTTGTAGAAAACTTTCCCTCTCTATAACCGTTACTGTTTGATTGAATATTCATATTATTCTTGCTAAGATTTCATCTAATTCTTGTGCTATTCCGTTGCAAAGCTTAATCTAATTGATCAAACTAGATCCCGATCCTTACAACGAACGACTCAATTATGTGGAGCAACCAGTGGCAATCATTGATCGAAAGGAAAAGAGGTTGAGAAATAAAATGGTTCCCCTTATGCGTGTGCAGTTGAAGCACAGGAAGGGATTTGAGTCTACATGGGAGACTGAAGAAGAGATGAGGCAGCATTACCCATAATTCTTTGAGGAATAACAGGTTTCAGGGACGAAACTTATATAAGGTGGGTGGACTTGTAACACCCGGTTATTTTAAAGTCAAGAAAGGAATGAATAAAGTGAAAGAAAAGAAGGAAAAGAAATAAAACCCAAGTCTAGGGGTAAAAAGTTTCCATAAGGACAAAATGTTTGAAAAGTGAGTGTAAAAGGTGGTATGGTTGCCCATATGTCACATACACCACTGATTTTCGGGTTTTAGAGAGAGAAAGAGCAGCAAATGATTGATTTCTGGAACTTGGCTCGAATAGAAGAAGATGGAGAAGTAATCGTGGTGGAAGTTAAGAATCAAAGACTGAGGATGACTGGGTAGACCATAAGGAGGGATCTAGAGTTGGGAGAACAAGAAGTTGGTCACCCTGATGTGTTCAAGAATGAATACATAGAGAAGATATTTCTACAGATGGGGTATGATGGTGACTTTGAAAAGGGGGAGATCAAGAAAGAAAGACTATGCAAGCCATATAGATTCCTATGTCATGCTTATCTAAAATGCATCTCTAACAGGAAGTCTGGGCTCAACAGATTCTCAAGGCACATATCATCTGGGATCATTGGCATCCTTGAGGGAAGAACATACAACTACTCGAAGTACATCTTCAATTGTCTATGTGACCACATCAAAGTCCAAAAGACTAACAAAATGTTCAAGTTCCCATGGTTCCTACAACTTATCATAAATGGTGAATTGCCTAGAATAGAAAAAGATTGTTGGAATTCAACAATGGAATAAACTGAAGCTTACCAAATCATAATTACATCCAACTAAAGATCTCATTGTACAAGTTCAGAGACCAAGTTGATTACAACAAAACAAGACAATTCAACATGACAAAGTCAACATCAAGACAATTAGAAAGTCAATTAGGTCATGTTGTAATATTAGTATAAATAGACCCACTAGTGCATTTATGCAAGTGTGGCTTTTGTGTGTGTGTTTCTCATGGTGTGAATCACCATCCAAGGAGAAATCCTCTCCTTTGGGTGGGTTTGATTTCACCAGCCATCAATGATTCTCATTGTAACTTGTTTATCAACATCAATGAAATCATAACATTATTATTATCCATCTCTTTGTTCTTTGATTCACACACGTCCACCCATCTTAATTTTGATTTCTAGATCTGAACTAGATGAATCCTAAGATCCAAGCTCAATGAATCTCAAATATTGATTTAGCAAAATGGTATTAAAGCTGTTGGTTGCTGGATTTATCTAGTTTTCAGATCTGATTTAATCTTTAATGACGTCAAGAACAATGAAGAAAAGAAGATGAAAAACAAAGTCTACGTTCATCAAAAACCCATCTGTTCATACCCAAAATTAGAAGAAAAACCAACAAATCTATTCAACTATGGTACGATTTGAAGAATCTTGAACATGCTCATGATTATTCCTTCAAAATTAGATGCAATTGAACAAGATTAACATCAAAAAAGAAGAAAACACATTGTTCATCTCAAAAATCAAGAAGAAAAATCACAAATCTGTTCTAATATGGTACGATTGAAGAAATATAATCATTCACTGGATTATTTCTTCAAAATCCGATGCAATTGAACACGATCATCATTATAAACAAAGAAAAGATGAAGAAATGGAAGCTACTGCTGATTTCCCGACCTGCACTGCAGTGTGAAATCGGTTTTGTTCAAGTCTGAAAACAAATGCGGATGAACAAAAACAAATGCGGATGAAGCTTCATCAAATGCGGATGAGTTGTCACCAAATGCGGATGACTTGGCAACAAATGAGGATGACTTGTCACAAATGCGGATGACTTGTCACAAATGCGGATGACTTGTCACAAATGCGGATGACTTGTCACAAATGCGGATGACTTGTCACAAATGCGGATGACTTGTCACAAATGCGGATGACTTGTCACCAAATGCAGATGACTTGTTACCAAATGCGGATGCCTTGACACCAAATGCGGATAACTTATAAAACAAATGCGGGTACTCTAAGCACAAATGCGGATGCTTTGAAGTTAAATGCGGATGCTTTGCAAACAAATGCGGATTGGCAAAGAAATGCGGATGTGTTGCAAGAAATGCTTATGAACAGTTATGAACAGGACTTCAAAAAGAATAGAAAAACATAAACATGGATGATTGCAACCAACAGGCACATCCATTATGATCATGAAAGCAAAAAAAAAGAGTATAGAAATCAACTTTGGTCACTTTTTCACAAATTCATCCAGGACTTGTACAACTATCAGATGCCCTTTTTGAAGTACTTGTGCTCACATCTTTTTTGATGATGTTTTGCACCCGTGTCTGGCTACTGAGCGGATAGTTAGCCGGACTTTAATCAAGGGAGTACTCATTATCAGAAGAATATCATTTATCAAGTTATTTCAAAAGAGTGGAAGTGTGTTCAACCTTGATTCATGTTCGTCATGCAGTTTATTGAAGTTTAAAGCCTCACCATATGCCTAATACATTCTAATCCTTGAGTTGTGATATGAACTGTAATGCAAGAGTGATACAACCCATATCCAATACCAAGAAGTATTCTCAAGATATTCTAACCTTTTTCAGAAATATATTAGGAGGAGCTTAATCTGAGGGGGATAACATCAGTGAATTGTGCCAGAACATCAGTTGATCTAGAAGACATGTGAGAGAGAAGATCTTCAAATTCAAGGTTTGGTAAGCATCTGTTTAGGGGGAGTATTGTTGGAATTCAACAATCGAATAAACTGAAGCTTACCAAATCATAATTACATCCAACTGAAGATCTCATTGTACAAGTTCACAGACCAAGTTGATTACAACAAAACAAGACAATTGAACATGACAAAGTCAACATCAAGACAATTAGAAAGTCAAAATTAGGTCATGTTATAATATTAGTATAAATAGACCCACTAGTGCATTTATGCAAGTGTGGCTTTTGTGTGTGTGTTTCTCATGGTGTGAATCACCATCCAAGGAGAAATCCTGTCCTTTGGGTGGGTTTGATTTCACCAGCCATCAATGATTCTCATTGTAACTTGTTTATCAACATCAATGAAATCATAACATTATTATTATCCATCTCTTTGTTCTTTGATTCACACACATCCACCCATCTTAATTTTGATTTCTAGATCTGAACTAGATGAATCCTCAGATCCAAGCTCAATGAATCTGAAATATTGATTTAGCAAAATGGTATCAAAGCTGTTGATTGCTGGATTTATCTAGTTTTCAGATCTGATTTAATCTTTGATGACGTCAAGAACAATGAAGAAAAGAAGATGAAAAACAAAGTCTACGTTCACCAAAAACCCATTGTTCATACCCAAAACTAGAAGAAAAACCAACAATCTATTCAACCATGGTACGATTTGAAGAATCTTGAACATGCTCATGATTCTTCCTTCAAAATTAGATGCAATTGAACAAGATTAACATCAAAAAAGAAGAAAACACATTTGTTCACCTCAAAAATCAAGAAGAAAAATCACAAATCTGTTCTAATATGGTACGATTGAAGAAATATAATCATTCACTGGATTATTCCTTCAAAATTCGAGGCAATTGAACACGATCATCATTAAAAACAAAGAAAAGATGAAGAAATGGAAGCTACTGCTGATTTCCAGACCTGCACTACAGTGTGAAATCGTTTTTGTTCAAGTTTGAAAACAAATGCGGATGAACAAAAACAAATGCGGATGAAACTTCATCAAATGCGGATGTGTTATACACAAATGCGGATGAGTTGTCACCAAATGCGGATGACTTGGCAACAAATGCGGATGACTTGTCACAAATGCGGATGACTTGTCACAAATGCGGATGACTGTCACAAATGCGGATGACTTGTCACAAATGCGGATGACTTGTCACAAATGCGGATGACTTGTCACAAATGCGGATAACTTGTCACAAATGCGGATGACTTGTCACCAAATGCGGATGACTTGTTACCAAATGCGGATGCCTTCACAGCAAATACGGATGACTTATAAAACAAATGCGGGTACTATAAGCACAAATGCGGATGCTTTGAAATTAAATGCGGATGCTTTGAAATCAAATGTGGATGCCTTGCAAACAAATACGGATGCTTTGCAAAGAAATGCGGATTGGCAAAGAAATGCGGATGTGTTGCAAGAAATGCTTATGAACAGT
This sequence comes from Flaveria trinervia, assembly GCA_025506515.1. Classification (NCBI taxonomy): domain Eukaryota; kingdom Viridiplantae; phylum Streptophyta; class Magnoliopsida; order Asterales; family Asteraceae; genus Flaveria; species Flaveria trinervia. The sequence continues at coordinate 26,265,256 of CM046447.1, forward strand.
TGATGAACAGGACTTCAAAAAGAATAGAAAAACATAAACATGGATGATTGCAACCAACAGGCACATCCATTATGATCATGAAAGCAAAAAAAAGAGTATAGAAATAAACTTTGGTCACTTTTTCACAAATTCATCCAGGACTTGTACAACTATCAGATGCCCTTTTTGAAGTAATTGTGCTAACATTTTTTTATGATGTTTTGCACCCGTGTCTGGCTACTGAGCGGATAGTTAGCCGGATTTTAATCAAGGGAGTACTCATTATCAGAAGAATATCATTTGTCAAGTTATTTCAAAAGAGTGGAAGTGTGTTCAACCTTGATTCATGTTCGTCATGCAGTTTATTGAAGTTTAAAGCCTCACCATATGCCTAATACATTCTAATCCTTGAGTTGTGATATGAACTGTAATCCAAGAGTGATACAACCCATATTCAATACCAAGAAGTATTCTCAAGATATTCTAACCTTTTTCAGAAATGTATTAGGAGGAGCTTAATCTGAGGGGGAGAACATCAGTGAATTGTGCCAGAACATCAGTTGATCTAGAAGACATGTGAGAGAGAAGATCTTCAAATTCAAGGTTTGGTAAGCATCAGTTTAGGGGGAGTATTGTTGGGATTCAACAATCGAATAAACTGAAGCTTACCAAATCATAATTACATCCAACTGAAGATCTCATTATACAAGTTCACACACCAAGTTGATTACAACAAAACAAGACAATTCAACATGACAAAGTCAACATCAAGACAATTAGAAAGTCAAAATTAGGTCATGTTGTAATATTAGTATAAATAGACCCACTAGTGCATTTATGCAAGTGTGGCTTTTGTGTGTGTGTTTCTCATGGTGTGAATCACCATCCAAGGAGAAATCCTCTCCTTTGGGTGGGTTTGATTTCACGAGCCATCAATGATTCTCATTGTAACTTGTTTATCAACATCAATGAAATCATAACATCATTATTATCCATCTCTTTGTTCTTTGATTCACACATGTCCAACCATCTTAATTTTGATTTCTAGATCTGAACGAGATGAATCCTAAGATCCAAGCTCAATGAATCTAAAATATTGATTTAGCAAAGATGGTGATGTATTTGTGCAAGCTCATTTGGGTAGGTCTATTTTGAACAAGATTAGTGGAAAATACCAAGGAGAAGAGATGCCAATGTTTGATTATGTGGTAGTTGCTAATGCCAACATCCACAAGAACTGGTATGGGAAAGCCAGGATGAAAATTCTCCTGCTAACACTGAGGAAGCCTCATTATCACCTCATCAAACACCCACTCACCAAAAACCTCAACCATCCCTACCATAATCACTTGCCAGCCAAAAAACAGAACCTATCTCTCCAATCCACCCTCTATCACTAAATCAACCACACCAATCACAATCATCTGCAAGTCAAAACACTCAACCAATCTCTCTGATTACAGAAAAGCAATCCACTGAGAGCTTTCACACAGAGGAAACAGTCTTAGTCTCTCAATCCAGTACCATTCAATTATCATTAACTAAGACTGAATCCCTTGTCCATTCAAATGATACTTAACCAACCTCACCAATCATTGTCCATCAGCTGCAACAACAACCTCATTAAGATCAAAAAGAGCAATAGTTGAGACATGCTCAAGCTCAGCTAGTGTAGCTCCTGTAGATGTGAATCATGGTGATATAGCTGCTCATCTTGAGAAAGAAGAAGAAGAAGGCAACTATGTGGAGGTGATTGCCTATGATGAAGATGACATAAGTGACAAGGACATCCCAGTAAGCAAAAGCTATTTGGTGGTTGAATACAACAAGCTTGTTGTGAAGTCTAACTGTAGAAAGAAAAAAATCAAGAGCTAAAAGGGATTATAAAAGAAAAAGATGTTCGGCTAATGCAGCAAAAAGCAATGATCAAAAGATTAAGAGAAGATGCTTAATGCAACAATGAAGTCATTGATGATCTGCTGGAGCTTGTGGAAGAACAAAAGGAGTCTACTGCTAATCAAAAGGCTGAATAGAAAAGATTGTGTTCGAGAGCAACCAAGCTAACAAGACTTTTCATGAATAACATGCTCAGGTACAAAGAAAGAATGAAGAGGTTGAGGAGCTGAAGATGAAAATAAGTGCACTGGAATCTAAGGCTTCCACTGCATCAATACAACCAAAATAACCTACAGCATCCTCTAAACAACTAATTCAACATTCCATGAAAAGAAAGTACTTAGGTTCTACAAAGAGTTAGGTAATCAATGTTGAAGGTTCACCTAAAAGGTCAAGGCATACAGCTTTAGAGCACACTGCTTCAGTGAATGTTTTAACATCAAAGCCAGTTACTGTTCATAAAGCTAAAAGTGATGCTGAATGGAAAGAGCTGACTGAAGATGAAACTAACAAAGACCAAGAAGAATCAACTACTGAAGACCTGCTAACAACAAAAGACATGCTTGAAGAAAGGCTAGAATCCTCATTGTTCATGACACTAATCAATCATGGGTTCCCATATGATATAGTAGAGAGGCTGAATGTGAATAAGATGAAGAACATCTTGAAGGAATTCGAGCTAGCTAGATTCATGATTTCAACTATGAGACATTCACAGCCTTTCAATCAATTCAGAAAATCAAGAAGGAGTTGGGTCATTGTGATACAGCTAAGCTCTCAAAATACAATATGATATGCTGGTTACAGGGTCACAACTACAAAAGCTATGAACTCAAAGGAAGATTAGTTAGTGAGCTAAGGAGGATGATGGAGCATGTTATCATACTTGAGCTAGACATAGGGGTAAGATTCAGAACTGAAGCTCTAAAGCCTGATGCTGAACAACATAACAAAATCCCTGCTGAACCAGTAATAATTGAAAGTAAAGATCAACACAAAGGGAAAGATAAACTAATCAGAGAGCCACAAGCAGTCATACCTGGGAAAGTGTGGTCATTGGGTAATCCAGTCAGAGAGATTACAGAGAAAAAGTCGACCTTGATAGAACTGTTTGACCACATCATAAGCCTTAACTCTATAGAAGACAACATGATCATGGTCTAGAAGTATGATCAAGAATGGGACTGTGCTATCATTAAGAGAACATCCGGAAGGATTCAATACTTCCATGATGTAGTATCAGTGTTGTTCCTACCTGAAAATGACCTTAAAGATCTGCAAAGTTTAATCATTTCTAACTATCCAATTCACCCAAGAGGAAGAGACTTCTCTGTGTTGGTGGGAAAGTTAAAGACAAAATTCAAAGATGATGTGCTTAAAGAAGCCAAGACAGAGGATTATGAGCATAGAAGAAGGTCAAAAAGTATGAAAATATCAAAATCCAACTCCTTTACATTGGTAGATAATGAGTTCTTAAAGAGGGTTGGATACTAAAATAGAAAGTTAGCAGCTGTTAAAAGATTTGATAGGAATCAATATACATATCCCATAACAGAATGGGGATATGTTGAGAAGAACAAAGAATTGGTGCTGCTGAGGAATGCAGAAGGAAAGAAAGCAGAGAAAATAAGAATATTTGGTCCAGTGGAAATCAAGTTGCTCCACCCCAGCTACACATCATAATTGCATGACAAATTCTTCCCAAAGTTTTCTAATGAAAGACCACAAAATAATTTATGCTTATATGTGCACATGATTCAAGTAGTGGATAAACTTCCTGCAAAAGCATACAAGAGAAGAAGATATAATGCTGGGATGTTGAAAGGAGCTAACATTGAAGAAGTATCAGAACTAAGAATCACAAAGATATAATTCAAATGTATTTCATTAATACTAATTAATGATTACAGATGAATAAACAATGAATTGATTTGATTTGAATGTATTGATGATGTGACGGCTGCTAGGGTTTGTGTTTCTTAGTTCTAATACTTCTTTAATGTTAGCTCCTTTCAACATCCCAACATTATATCTTCTTCTCTTGTATGCTTTTGCATGTAGTTTATCCACCACTTGAATCATGTGCACATATAAGGATAAATAATTATGTGCTCTTTCATCAGACAACTTTGGGAAGAATTTGTCATGCAAGTATGATGTGTAGCTGGGGTGTAGCAAATTGATCTCAACTGTATCAAATATTCTTATTTTCTCTGCTTTCTTTCCTTCTGTATTCCTCAGTAGCACCAATTCTTTGGTCTTCTCAACATATCCCCATTCTGTTATCGGAATATATATTGATTCCCATAAGATCTTTTAACAGTTGTTGACTTTCTGTTTTGGTATCCAACCCTCTTTAAGAACTCATCATCTACCAAAGTAGAGGAGTTCAATTTTGATCCTTTCATCCTTTCTGACCTGCTTATGTGCTCATCATCCTCTCTCTTGGCTTCTTTAAGCACATCGTCTCTGAATTTTGTCTTTACTTTCCCACCAACACAAAGAAGTCTCTTCCTCTTGGGTGAATTGGATAGTTAGAAATGATTAAAGTTTGCAGATCTTTGAGGTCACTTTTAGGTAGGCACAGCACTGATACTACATCATGGAAGTATTTAATCCTTCCAAATGTTCTCTTAGTGATAGCACATTCCTATTCTTGATCATACTTCTAGGTATCAAGGTAGGCACAACACTGATACTACATAATGGAAGTATTGTGATGTGGTCAAAAAGTTCTATCAAGGGAGATTTTTTCTCTGTAATCTCTCTGATAGTTTTACCCAATGGCCACACTTTGCCAGGTATGACTACTCGTGGCTCTCTAATTAGTTTATCTTTCCCTTTATGTTGATCTTTACTTTCAACTATTACTAGTTCAGTAGGGATTTTGTTATGTTATTCAGCATCAGGCTTTGGAGTTTCAGTCCTGAATCTTACCCCTATGTCTAGGTCAACTGCCATAACATGCTCCATCATCCTCCTAAGCTCACTAACTGATCTTCCTTTGAGTTTATAGATTTTGTAGTTGTGACCCTATAACCAGCATATGGTATTGTATTTTGGGAGCTTAGCTGTATCACAATGACCTAACTCCTTCTTGATTTTCTGAATTGATTGAAAGGTTGTGAATGTCTCAAAGTTGCAATTTGAAATCATGAATCTAGCTAGCTCAAATTCCTTCAAGATATTCTTCATCTCTATCACATTTAGCCTCTCTACTAGATCATATGGAACCCATGATTGATTAGTGTCATGAACATTGAGGATTTTGGCCTTTATTCAAGTATGTCTTTTGTTGTTAGTAGGTCTTCAGCAGTTGATTCTTCTTGGCCTTTATTAGTTTCATCTTCAGTTAGCTCTTTCCATTCAGCATCGCTTTCAGCTTCATCAACAGTAACTTTCTTTGATGATGAAACATTCACCGAAGCAGTGCGCTCTAAAGCTGTATGCCTTGACCTTTTAGGTGAATCTTCAAAATTGATTACCTAATTATTTGTAGAACCTAAGTACTTTCTTTTCCTAGAATATAGAATCAGTTGCTTAGAGGATGCTACAGGTTCTTTTAGTTGTATTGATACAATGGCAGCCTTAGATTCCAGCACACTTATTTTCATCTTCAGCTCCTTAACCTCTTCATTCTTTCTTTGTACCTGAGCATGTTGTTCGTAAAAGTCTTGTTAGCTTGGTTTCTCTCAAACACAAGATTTTCTATTTCATCCTTTTGATTATCAATAGACTCATTTTTTCTTCAACAAGCTCCAGTAGATCATCAATGACTTCATTATTGCATTGAGTATCTTCTCTTAATCTTTTGATATTTGCTTTTTGCTACATCAGTTGAACATCCTTTTCTTTTATAATCCGTTTTAGCTCTTTAATTCTTTTCTTTCTACAGTTAGACTTTACAACAAGCTTGTTGTATTCAGCCACCAATTAGCTTTTGCTTACTGGGATGTCCTTATCACTGATGTCATCTTCATCATAGGCAATCACCTCCACATAGTTGCCTTCTTCTTCTTCTTTCTCATGTTGAGCAGCTATATCACCATCATTTACATCTTTAGGAGCTACACTAGCTGAGCTGGAGCACGTCTCAACTGATTGCTCTTTTCGATCTTGATGAGGTTGTTGTTGCTGCTGATGGACAATGACTGGTGAAACTGGTTAAGTATCATTTGAAATGACAAGGGATTCAGTCTTGGTTAATGATAATTGAACAGTACTACCTTGAGAGACTAAGATTGTTTCCCCTATGTGAAAGCACTTAATGGATTGCTTTTTTGTAATTGGAGAGATTGGTTGAGTGTTTTGACTTGCAGATGATTGTGATTGGGGTGTTTGTGGTTGATTTGGTGATACAGGGTGGATTGGAGAGATAGGTTCTGTGTTTTGGCTGGCAAGTGATTATGGTAGGGATGGTTGAGGTTTTTTTGAGTGGGTGTTTGATGAGGTGAAAATGAGGCTTCCTTAGTGTTAGCAGGAGAATTTTCATCCTGGCATTCCCATACCAGTTCTTGTGGGATGTTGGCATTAGCATCTACCACATAATCAAACATTGGCATGTCTTCTCCTTGGTACTTTCCACTAATCTTGTTCAAAACAGACCTACCCAAATGAGCTTGCACAAATACATCACCATCTTTTGCTATTCCAGGCGATTCACCATTTATGATAAGTTGTAGGAACCATGGGAACTTGAACATTTTGTTAGCCTTTTACACTTTGATGTGGTCACATAGACAAATGAAGATGTACTTGGAGTAGTTGTATGTTCTTCCCTCAAAGATGGCAATGATCCCAGATGATATGTCCCTTAAGAATCTGTCGAGCCCAGACTTCCTGGTAGGTGATTATGGTAGGGATGGTTGAGGTTTTTGGTGAGTGGGTGTTTGATGAGGTGAAAATAAGGCTTCCTCAATGTTAGCAGGAGAATTTTCATCCTGGCCTTCCCATATCAGTTCTTGTGGGATGTTGGAATTAGAATCTACCACATGAGCAAACATTGCCATGTCTTTTCCTTGGTATTTTCCACTAATCTTGTTCAAAACAGACCTACCCAAATGAGCTTGCACAAATACATCACCATCTCTAGCTATTCTAGGCAATACCATTGATGATTAGTTGTAGGAACCCTTGGAACATGAAAATTTTGTCGGCCTTTTGCACTTTGATGTGGTCACATGATGTACTTGGAGTAGTTGTATGTTCTTCCCTCAAAGATGCCAATGATCCCATATGATATGTGCCTTGAGAATCTGTCGAGTCCAGACTTCCTATTGGAGATGCATTTTAGATAAGTGTGACATAGGAATCTGTATGGCTTGCATAGTCTTCCTTTCTTGATCTTCCTCTTTTCAAAGTCACCATCATACCCTATAAACAGAAATATCTTCTCCATGTATTTATTCTTGAACACATCAGTGTGACCAACTTCTTGTTCTCCCCAACTCTAGATCCCTCCTTATGGTCTACTCAGTCATCCACAGTCTTTGAGCGGAGTTCAAGAAATCAATCATATGTGATTGGTGAATCACAGGCTTTGTTGTTAAAGCATAGAACAGCCTGGATCGTCGAAAATACCTAATGATGTCTCGACATCCTTCTGACAAAGGGTCGGCGGGAATTAAGAACGCACACACATTGTGCTCCCTCGCAAATCGATTAGACATGTGTTCATGAGAGTTAAGAAGAATGGATTAGAATCAACATTACAGGCATGAGAATGAAAACTGTTTTAATGATAATCAAGAACCAAACAGTTCATTTTTGAAGATTATGACATATTTTACCTTTTGAAAAATGATTTGAGATCACTATTATTTGTTTGTTTGATGTATTGATTCAGGTTTTTTATTGTTTGGGAAAGGGGGAAAAGTTTGTTAAGAGCGTTTTTCTAGGTCTGAAAAAGTGAATAATGAATATTGAAGTCAAAAAACATCATTTATAATTTCTCAGACACATTAATTTCATTTGTTTAGTGATGTGGGACCCTTAACAATTTAACTTAGCCTTAGTTTTTAGTTCTTCCGCAGATTATCTATGGATTTCGTATATCATCTGCGGATGACTTAAAAACTTCTACTGATTAAGTATAACTTAAATTTTCATAGGTTACCAATCTATGAAATTAGATTATAATTTTTGGAATATTGGCTCATCTGTAGTTTACCAATCTACAGATGGACACATTTGATTAAGATTTTCACACTGTAGGTTATGTTGATGCTTAAAATGCACTATAGCTTCTGCTGATGCTTGAGATGCACTATAGCTGCTACTGATGCTTGAGATGCACTGTGACAAACTTATTTTATTGTATGGTCCGAGTCAATTGCTTAGAACCATGTATTGTTATTGGATCTTGTTGACTTTGTATTCATGAAAATTGTGCACAAGAAGGTTTAAATTTCAAAAACTTCATGTATCCAAGAGCCAAGATAGTGCTCAAGTTCCATTTCCTTCATATTGAAAATTCATTTGACGATTCTGCTGTTAACTTATTTTCATGATTCTACTCCCTCTAAATTTTTTATTAATGATGAAAGAATGTATTTATTATAAATTTCAAGAAGAATATCATGAAAGACATGTGTCTGTCCACACCGAAATAAGTTAAATTAAACAAACTTGAATTGATGACAATGCACAAGCATATGTATACACATATAATGGGATAATACTATAATACTAAGCATCTTCCTCACCAGTTAATTTATTTCAATGATACCTGATCTATGTTCTGATTGTAAGTAGGTTTGTCCACTTAATTCCATACATAAGTATTGTATCAACTAGGCTGCTGATTATCATGTTTTCATGTTAATTAGATAGTAACTGATATGGGTTTCACATTCAATTCACTTAAAGTTTGTCCTCCCTTTGCTAATCAAATCATCACTTTTTCACACTTACAAACTATGTACTTTAAGTTATAAGATCTATCTTAAGATGTATTTGAAATCTCATTAATGCATTGTTGAAAAAGCTCTAGAAATGATATACAGTTCATCACATTGGATTCTTTTGAGAGCTTAGATATGATCACATCAGGTCACCGGTCTTTACTTATGTAAAAAAAAAGGTGCCTTTAACCTAGGTCTTTGTTTACACAAAATAGAAGGATGATGAGGATCATGATCTTTTCACCAGTTGGTTACAAATATACAACATGGTGATCATACACCCAGGTCTTTGTTTACACAAAATAGAGAGAGTATGATTTTCAAAGATAGATATTATAAAATGTTGGTACATAGTGTCTTTAGATGAGAGATTTGGTCACATCAGAACATGGCTCACTTTTTGTATCCTTAAAATGAAGTATCTGTTGGACCAAAAGAACCAATGAGCCTGATCAGAAAAACCTCTAAGTCCCACAGACATCACAACAACTGCTGAAGACTTGATCAGCTGTTTGACAAAGTCTGAAGACTGCAACAGCTGAAGAACTAAAGTACTGAAGAACAACAGCTGAAGATCTAAAGTGCTGAAGACTTCAACAGCTAAATACTAAAGTACTGAAGAACAACAGCTGAAGTTCTAAAGTGCTGAAGACTTCAACAGCTGAAGACTAAAGTACTGAAGTACAACAGCTGAAGTATAAAGACTGAAGACATCAGCTGATGATAACAGCTGAATCTCAAGTACAAGTACTGAAGCCTTCAGAGTTTGTTACAACAGCTGAAGAAGCATTCTTCAGTTGTTGTGATGGTTTACCTTTCAGTAGTTTTCTTTGTTTCAGTATTTGTAAAACAACTGAAGATTATGTTCTTCAGTTGTTATAGTTTCAGTATTTGTAAAACAACTGAAGAGTATGTTCTTCAGTTGTTATAGTTTCAGTAGTTTTTTTTCAGTAGTTGTAATAATAGTTAACACTTAGCATTTTTGTAAGAAGATGTCAGCTGTTTGACATCTTAAGTAGTTGTGTTAACTATCAGCAGTTTGTAATAATTCTGTTAGATGTTACTATCAAGTGACATCAGCAGACGTCACATCTCTTATATAAGAGGTGTTGACCTAATTGTAATTGTGACATTCCGTTACCATGAAAGCGAATATTGGATGAAATATTATTGCAGAATTCTCTGTCTATAACCGTTTTTGTTCTTACATTGAATATCTCTTTGTTCTTGTGAATTGGCTAATTCATTGTTAGAATACCGCTGCTATACTCTCTAATCAATCAAACGTAGATCACTGATCCTAACAAGTGGTATCAGGGTAGGTTAATCATTGATCGATCTAACAATTGATCATTGAAACTGCTAATTGATATCTATGTTTGATTGAATTAGCATATTTGCAAGAACTGGTTATAGATTATTGAATTTCTGACGCTTTCGTTCATTTATTTTGAGATCTCTCTTGGTTCAATTGGTTGTTGTGTTTTTGTTCTAAATCTGTTATAGCTTAATTGAATTTGATTGAATCTGAGATGACTACTCCTTCTAATGATCCTCACAATACCGATTCCTCAACCAAGCCCCCGATGCTGGTTAGGACCGAGTATAACATATGGCAGCGAAGAATGCTTCATCACCTGTCTGTTAACAGTTCAGGTTGTTGGACTTCTGTGGTACATGGACCACATAAGCCTATGGTGAACAATCCGGAAATCAATCAAATGGTTTTGAAGAAGAAGGAACAATACTCTGACGAAGATCGGAAACTGTTTGAGATTGATGCTAAAGCCCATGGAATTCTGGCCATGGCACTGCCTAATGAAATCTATTCAGGGCTTATGCATCATGAAACTACTCATGATCTCTGGAATGCCCTGAAGGAACAATTCGGTGGCACAGATGAGGTCTTAGCAAACAACAGAGAAATCCTTGCCCAAAAATATGAGACATTCTCCCATAGAAAGGGTGAGACACTGACTCAACATTTTGAGCATTTTTCCTGCTTGATCTCTGAGCTGAAAATGGTGAAACAGGAATACACCAACAGCCAGATGAATAACAGGTTCCTCAGATCACTGCCTGAGAGATGGGACACATACACTATTGTCCTACGCTCCAGTGCAAATCTGGATAGCCTATCTCTCACCCAACTTCATAGGAAACTGCTTACATTCGAAAGAGAGATAGAGCAGAAAAGGAAACGGTCCTCATTAGGAAAGCTCACTCATGACTTTGTACCAGGGAATACTGCCTTGGTTGGTCATGAGTCAGAATATGCTGCATCTGAAAGCAATTATGATGAGCATATTGATTTCTCTTCTAATAGTTCTGATCATGCATTTGTTGGTATTGATAGTCATTCTGGCAGTAATAGTGACAATCTATGCTTCATCATGGATGATTTGAAAGGAATAGCTGATGATGATCTAGAAGAGATGGATATTCTGAGCCAAATGGCATTGATTAATATCAGATCTCAGAAGTTCTACAAGAGAACTGGCAGGAAATTTCCAGGACTCTCTAAGTTGGTTTTGACAAGAGTAAGTTCAGGTGTCACAAATGCCAAAGGCTGGGACACTTTGCAAGAGAGTGTAGATCAACTGGATCTAACTCTTCTGCACCCTTTGTGACTTTTCCTAGTACAGTCCACAAAACAGAGGGCAACATCCTGCTGGTTCTGGTCATCATTCACACCCTAGATCTCCTGCATACTTTGTCCCCAGGGTCCAATGTCATATCCTTTTCCCTGCTATTACTTGCCTCAGTCTAATCCGGTTCAAGCTCCCATTTCACAACAATCACATGCATTGCCTAAACCTCAACCTTCCCAATCTCATCAACAAACTCAACCTTAACAACAAAACTTCTTCACCCCAGGAGTTGTTGACTGGAGCAGTTTACCAGATGATTTGTCTAGTCATGAACAACTGTTCACTGGTGCTGGTCAACATGGTGGTGACAGTCCCTTTGGAAATCTAGCTCTTATGGCTTTGGATTCTGCTGATATTTCATCCTCTAATGCCTCTATACCAAAGGTATCACGGGTATCCTCTGAGGCAAAAGCCAAACTATGTTCTGAATCATGCATAGCCGCATTTGCATCTATTAGAGAAGCAAATGTAGTTTTAATTAACAAGAACATTGAGCTAGAACAAACAATTTCCAAAAGCAAAGCTGAATTTGAGGCTGGGCTTAATGATAAGAATGATGAGATTTACAAACTTAAATGCCAAATCACTGATGATAAGGCTAGGGAAGAGATACTTCTAGAGAAGTATAGAGATCTCAAGGAAACACTTGCAACTACCCAGGTAGAGTGTGATCGATGGGTAAATTCTTGCAAGGGTTTTGAAATGCTTCTTAGTAAGAAATCTGCTTCCAATGTGAAGTTTGGCATTGGTTATAATCACACTGCTCCACCTACAGATTTTACTCCCAGAGCAGAGGTAGAATCTGATGGTGAGAGCAATAACCAATCCATTTCATCATGTGATCTACTTTCTGATACAGCACCATCAGAAGTAGAAGTCAGCACTAAGCCCTCTCAGAACCTATCAACTGATGTGGATGGTTCCACTGCTGACACTCACATGATCAAAGAGTTGATCAACTCAGGAGTTAATTCTGAAAGTCCTGAAAGGACTGGAGAGCAAGATTTAACACCTGAAGTTCAAACTCCAACTACTGTCAGTACTGAAGAGAAGAAAACTGTCAGTAGAAAGAGTTTGAAGACTACTAAGAGGAAGTCAAGAAAGCAAACAATGCTTCCAAAGTACTGAAGAGCAAGTCTTCAGTAGTTTCATCCTCTTTAGTTGATGATCAACATTAGATGAAGAAGAAACCATGTGAAGTATGTGGCTTGTTCAATCATCTTACAGATGATTGTTGGTACAAAAGAGGATCCAAACTCAAACATATAGAGGAAATTAAAGAGAAAATGGTTAAAATGAAAACTGAGTTTGAAGCCACATTTGTATGAGCAACATCAAATCCTGTAACCCTTAAGTCCAATCCAAAAAGGAAGGGGTTAAACAGGTAACAGCTGAGATTGCTCAAAAGAAGAAGGTGCAACATAGGAACTTATCAAACTCCAATGCCAATGTGTCTGAAGAGCTGAAAGCTTTATCACAAAATCAGACACAGCTGGTTATGATGGTTCAACATCTATTGGGAAGAGTTTACCAATTAGATGTTCCTATGTTGAAACCACAGAAAAGGAGGTCCAAGCCAAAGGATTCCTCTTCTTCACCATCTTCTTCCTCTCAGGCTGTTGTTTCCATCAAACCTCCATCTGTTGATGAGAACAGGCCCAAAACCAAAAAGGTTTGGGTCTCCAAAACTAATTGATTGTTTATAATTTTAGGGTTCTTCAACATGCCAAAGTAGCATCTGGTATGTAGACAGTGGGGGATCTATGCACATGACTGGGAACAACTCTCTTCTTTATGACTACTCTCAAGGAAAGAAGGGGTTTGTTTCTTTTGGCAATGATGCTAGGGGTTACATCATTGGAAAAGGATTTGTCTCCAATGGAGAAATAAAGTTTGATGATGTTAATCATGTGGAAAATCTCAAGTACAATCTCTTGAGTGTCAGTCAAATGTGTGATAAAGGCCATGTTGCTCTTTTCACCAGTCAGAACTGTAGGATTCTGTCATCCAAAGTTCTGCATTTGATTGATAAGGTGTTGGATGATCACACTCTCCTGAGAGCCAACAGGACAGGAAGAGTGTATGCCTTAGATCTTTCCAAGAGAATAGATCTCAGAGGCCATCCTTGCCTATTTTCCAAAGCCTCTCCTCAAGAATCTAAACCGTGGCACAAAAGGCTGGGTCATGTTAATTTCAAAAACATGAATCAGCTGATCCACAATAGTTTAGTCAGAGGCTTACCAATAAAGGAGTTCCACTGTGATGAAACCTGCACTGCTTGTTTAAAAGGAAAACATCACAAAGTATCATTCCCTCCTATTGAAGAGCCTAAGTCCACTGCCTGCTTGTAATTACTGCATATGGATCTATTTGGTACTGTGAGAGTGATGAGCATGGCAAAGAAGAAATACTGTCTGGTAATTGTGGATGATTACTCCCGATTTGTATGGACTTTCTTTCTACATTCAAAGGATGAGGTTGCTCAGAAGATTATTCACCTTGTGTTGTATGTTGAGAAGCAGTATTCCCTTTCAGTCAAGTGTATAAGGAGTGACAATGGAACAGAATTCAGAAACCATACACTTGATGACTTCTATCTTTCAAAGGGACTCAAAAGGCAGTTTAGCATCCCACGGACTCCAGAACAAAATGGAGTAGTGGAGAGGAAGAACATGACCCTAATTGAAGCTGCAAGGTCCATGTTGGCTGACTCTGGTTTGCCACTGACCTTTTGGGCTGAAGCTGTTAACAACGCTTGCTATGTGCAGAATAGAGCCTTAGTAAATCAGAGGTTGATGAAGACTCCATATGAAGTTCTCCATCACTTGGCTCCTCTAATTTCAATTTTCAAAGCATTTGGGTGTCCTGTTTTATTCACAACACAAAGGATCAACTCCAAAAATTTGATCCTAAGGTGGATGCAGGGTATTTTGTTGGTTGTTCATCTACTTGCAAGGCATACAGAGTCTTCAACTGCAGAACAAAGATAGTTGAAGAGACTTTGCATGTGAAGTTTAATGAATCTCCTATGGACAAGATTCCACAAAACCCTGTGGAGTTATTTGATTTGGACATACTGCAATATGTTCCTTATCAACCTCCAGCTATTGCAGATCATGTGGATAAATCATCTTCTGCAGCATGTCTTCCACCTCGTGGTATTGATGATGATGATGATAATATCAATACTCACCTATTCAAGTTTAGTGACCAACTGCCTGTGTCTGCTAAATTTGATGTTCTTGTAGCTTCAGCAGTTCCATCCACAACAAGTGCTGATGAGATCTATGATTCCTCTACATCTTTTGAGTTACCATCCAATTCTTGGTTTCAAGAGTCTGCATCAACATCTGCTGCTGCTGAAGGTCCTACAAACACTTGCACAGATCTCATTGTTTATCAAGAACTGAAGAATCACCCAATGTCTCAAATTACTGGTGATATCAATGTTGGAGTTTCAACAAGAAGTCAATTGTCTAACTTCTGCTTCTATGCTCTCTTCATCAGTCAGCTAGAGCCAAAGAACTATCATGTTGCTTTGAGAGACAATGGATGGGTTGAAGCCATACAGCTTGAGCTACTTCAGTTCAAGAAACAACAAGTGTGGGAACTGGTTCCTCTTCCCCTAGGTAAGTGTGCAATAGGCACTAAATGGGTGTTTAGGAATAAAACTGATGAAAATGGGCTTATTGTTAAGAACAAGGCTAGACTGGTTGTACAGGGGTTTTCACAAGAAGAAGGTATTGATTATGATGAAACCTTTGCCCCTGTAGCCAGACTAGAGGCAATTAGATTGTTTAGCCTATGCTGCATTCCACAATCTTAAAGTTTTTCAAATGGATGTCAAAAGTGCATTTTTATATGGTAAAATAAAGGAAGAAGTTTATGTGTGTCAACCACCAGGTTTTGAGGATAATAAACATCCTGAATTTATGTATAAACTTGATAAGGCTCTTTATGGGTTGAAATAAGCTCCTAGAGCCTGGTATAAGACACTTTCCCCTTTTCTTCTTAAGAATAATTTTACTAGAGGCTCCATTGATAAAACTTTGTTTATTAAGAAGGTGGATCAGCATAAGCTACTTGTTCAGATTTATGTTGATGATATCATTTTTGCATCCTCTGATCCCCAGTTGTGTGATGATTTTACAACATTAATGAAAAAGAGGTTTGAAATGAGTGCAATGGGAGAATTACAGTTCTTTCTAGGCTTGCAAATTAAACAAAAGGCTGATGGAACCTTTATTCATCAGTCAAAATATACAAAAGATCTTTTGAATAAGTTTGATTTACAAAACTGTAAGCCCTGTTCTACTCCCATGTGCAACACCATACAAGTGAATGCAGATCAGAAAGGTAAAGCCGTTGATGAAACACTTTACAGATGTGTGATTGGGTCCTTGATGTATTTAACAGCTTCTAGACCAGATATCATGTTTGCTACTTGTGTCTGTGCCAGATTTCAGGCTGCTCCTAAAGAGTCTCATTTGATTGCAGTCAAGAGGATCTTTAGATATTTGCAAGGTACACAATCTCTAGGTTTGTGGTATTCCACTGGACACTCTTGCAAATTAGTTGCTTTTTCAGATAGTGACTATGCAGGGTGCAAGTTAACTAGAAAGTCAACTTCTGGTGGTTGTCAATTCCTAGGCAACTGTTTGATTTCTTGGCAGAGTAAGAAACAAACATCTGTTGCTACATCAACTGCTGAAGCCGAGTACATTGCTGCTACAAGTTGTACTTCTCGGGTACTCTGGCTTCAGAACCAACTTCTGGATTATGGCATTACAGAGACTAAGACTCCATTATTAATGGATAGTGCTTCAGCTCTGTGTATTGTCAAAAATCCAGTCCAGCACTCTAGGACCAAACATATAGAGATCAGACATCACTTTATTCGGGATTGTTTTGAAAAAGGTCTGATTGATCCTAAGTTTGTGCCTAGTGCTGATGAGCTTGCAGATATTTTTACTAAGCCTTTGGATAGTTCTACTTTCCAAAACCTTATGTTAAGGCGTGGTATGCTATAGCTAGAATAAGTGATAACTACTGATGATCTTAGTAAATAAGTACTAATGATCATTAGTGACCATATCACATATTGTACTGCTTCTGTTACAACAACTGATAAAGCAACAACTACTGATGTAGTTGTAACTACTGATGTTGTCAAAACAGATAAGTACTGATGTCCTATGAAACAACTGAAAATAGCAAAAAGGCTGATGAGTAAGTGTTGAGGACAGTATGAAACAGCTGAAAGGATATGAATGACGAAAACTACTGATGAGAACTTTCTCTTAAGTTGTTTCTACAACTGCTGTTTCATCCTAAACACCTGATGACAAAACCATGTCTTCAGTAGTTTCACAACTACTTCAGTAGTTTCACAACTACTTCAGTAGTTTAACAACTACTGATGACTAATACCAAGTCATCAGCTGTTTACAACAACTGATGACAAAACCATGTCTTTAGTAGTTTCACAACTACTGATGACTAATACCAAGTCATCAGCTGTTTACAACAACTGATGACAAAACCATGTCTTCAGTAGTTTCACAACTACTGATGACTAATACCAAGTTATCAGTTGTTTTCAAACATCTAAAGTCAAAACCATGGTCTTCAGTAGTTTTATAACTGCTGATGCCTAAAACCACGACTTCAGCTGTTTCAACGTCTGAAAGGTAATACCATGTCAACAGTCGTTTTAAAACTACTGATGACTAACACCAAACCCTTCAGTCATTTTCTAACCCGTACCCTATAAATATCCCTGACCTAATCCTTCAAAGCCTCATCTTCTTCAAACCTAACGTTCATATCTCCAAAACTTCTCTCTCATTAATGGCGATCATGCAGCTCAAACCGCGACACAACTGTGTAGCTTACCTCACCAAATCGCCATTCTGGGCTAAGTTCGATAACGCTATTGATCTTATGGTCCAGTCACCCTACAAAACGGCCTTTCTTCTCCATCCAATCCTTCATGCCGAATCCCTTAACCAGTTTTGGATGAACGTCACCCTCACCACTGAGGAGAACAACACAGAGTCTCTCCGGTCGGTCGTCAACAACCACCAAGTGGTCATCACTCCCGATATACTTCGTCAAACCTACACCTGGATGATGCCACTTTTCCTGCTGGATATCCAAATGGCACAACTGATTTATCCTTTACCCACCATGGATATCAGGGAACCTTAGTGCCTCCACCATACTGAAGAAACATTTCCATGATGCTGAACATCTCATATTTCACATGGTAAATGTCTGTTTGGCTCCGAAGACTTCCTCTTGGGATCAAATGTCTACAACGTGGCAGCAGGTACTATTCTCTATCCTTGAGCAACAGAACTTAACTTCTCTAAAATCATTTTTCTGGAACTTACAGACATGGCCTCAAAATCTATTTCTTACCGCTGGATATTATATCCTCGGTTCATTATGGCCATAATAGAGAATCAGCTAAAAGCTGAGGGACTTGTTGGTCTCGGAGTCCCTGCAACGGCTGTATTGCCTGAAGTATACTCCAGGTACAACTCTGACCAAACGTTGAAACAGGCTGCCAGGCTGCGAAAACCCACGCAGTTGGAACCCACAGCCACCACCTTCAGAACCAAAGTCCCCACTACACCCAAATCCAAAAAGCCAAAAAAGGCTACTCAGGGAGATGAGTCCCCTGAGGATGCCCCTGTACCACAAACACAGGAACCACACACTGGTCTTAACCCCCCAGTTGTGACACTGACTCAACCAGCCACAGCCACACAGGTATCCTCTCAACAAGATCCTGTTGCAACCAACATTGGGGAACCTACACTGCTGGAACCTATCTCCCTTGAGAGGGTTACCATTGAAGCGCACCATTCACCCAGGGTGTAATCTGCTTCCACCCAATCACCACATGCAACCGCCCCCCAAAGTCCTACATTACTTGTTGCACAAGTGCTGACTCAGTTGCACTCCTCACCCCCTCCCCAGATACCAATTACAACTGGGAATACTTCTACCATTGAGGGGGAGGACCAAAGTGCAGCTGAGAACCCACAGCATAGGGGTTACAATGTTCCTTCTCCTAGTGTAGCAATGGAGATTGGAACTTCTGGTGAGGTTGCCACTTCTCCTGCTTCAGCATATGATCAGGTTGTAGTTGGTACCATTACTAAGACCTTACCAGAGGCAACTGCTGATGAAGGACAAAGTCCTGAGGCAGGAAGTCCCCAGTTCCAAGACAAAGGGGCACATGCTACAACTGAGCTACACTCAGTGCATGTTCATCCTGATCCTATCAGGAGGTCAGGTGATTCAGTAACTACTGATGATGACCTGGGCTTCTTTTACGATGTAATCGCCCAAAGCACCATCCTGGAAGAGGAGGTGAGCAGACTCAAAGAGCTGCTTGCCAAAACTTCTAAGGAACAAAGACCATCTGCCTCTACCACCTCACACATGGCACCTTCATCTGAAGGTCTCACAAACACTGAGCCACTCCCAACAACTCAGCCACCTACCTCTGCTTCTGGCACTATTTCTCAGGAACAGAACCCTCCTGAGCAAATAGTTGCTATCCTTCAAAATTCCCTCCCTCTCATCACACCCATAATCACTGACATAGTGATCAAAGCCATCGATGAGAGGCTTTCCTTAGTAATACAACCATTGATAGAGGAGGTTGTGGGCAAACAGCTTTCTGGCAATCAACCCCTTGCAACCAATGCAACCAAAAGGGGGAGATTAAGTCAGTGAAAGCAAAAAGAAAGAGGAGTACAGAGGAGAAAGAAAAGGAGAAAGAAACAGAAGGGATAGTAGTGGAAAAGGAGTTGGAGTTGAATGTGGAGACCGATAAAGAGAAGGAAAAAGAGAAAGCCTTGGAGCTACTGATAAAAGACGCTGATGCCGAACACAGCAGATCAATGGACAACATCATTGATCAGCTGTTTAGGCAAGGCCATGACACCGATAAACTTGACTCTGAGATTTGACGATTAGAGATTGAAGAAATCCAGAATAGATGGGCAAGTTATGAAGTGTTAGAAAGAGAAAGGCTTGAGATCATGATTAGATTTATTGCAAAATATCTTGGAAGATCAATGATCGAAATCAAAGCTTGGTCCAGGGACAGTATCTTGGCAATCACCACCAAGATCTGTTCATCTGAAGCATATACTAAGGGACTTGTTATTGAAGCTTTGAATGAAGTGGGTGCTGGGAGCAGGACTAAGCTAGCCAACCAATCAAAAGCCACACTCACCTCAAAAATGTTAGAACAGCCTATCAACATTCCCACACCAAAACCAACCAAAACACAACCCACCAACCAACTCCCTTACCCTCAAAACCCATAGCTGATGATATACCCTTGAAGAAGAAGAGAAGGGTATTGAGGCAAAAGATGATGAAGAAGATGATGAAGATAGGCTGCCACTCTCAGCTGTGATTCAGTTGGCTAAGGCCACAAGTCACTCCTCAGCAATTACTCCTGAATTCCAAAGACAAATGGTTAAAGTGAAGCTAGAAGAAGAAGAGCTTCATAAACAGCATGATGAGGAATTGCTAAAGAGAGTTGACAAAGCTTATGCAGCCACATCTTCTATCATCAATATGAAGAAACAAGCCATCAGACTTTACAATCTCAAGCATACCTTTCAATATCAAAAGGAAAGAGTGAGGATTTGGCCTGATCCCAGGGTGTCTCACAGAATTCATAAGAAAAACATACCTCATAGATACATTGGCCAGGTGAAAAAGATCGTAGATGATGTGATCTCTCTGGTCTTTGTAGTTTCACCCTGGGAAATCCTAGAGGACTTCAAGAAAGCCTAAAAAGCTAATCTAACCCCTCAGAAGATGCTGGAAAACAAAATAGTGAAAAAGGGGTTAGTCTACAAGAGGCTTGAGGAATTCAGGAAAAATGAGCTCCAGTTGTTCCTAGAGGGTAATCACCCGGATGAGTTTGCTTACAGAATAATAACAACTGTGGAGCTAAAGAATGGAAAACAGGCCAAATACCTGTCTGAGTATCATGGGCCTGAATCATTGTTTGAAGGAGGTGCTGAAGAGCTAACCATGGAGGAACAAATCACCTTCCTTGAGGCCTACACAAGAGAGTCGTACAGACTCATCATGGGGAAATAGATCTCATGAATGGGGTAACAACTCTGTGTCCAATTCCCCAAAACAGAGTTCCCATTCATACTTTGCCAAACAAATCTTTGAGACTTCTTCCCTGGCCGGTGCTTAAAAAAAGGGTCGCTTCTGAGCTGATCTAGAAGACAAAAAGACCAACATTTCTGCCATAATAAGTGGGATAACTCTAATAAGTTTAGAGGTTTTGGCTGCATTGGTTCAGGGAGAGTTTGTTGGACCAAAAGAACCAATGAGCCTGATAAGAAAAACCTCTAAGTCCCACAGACATCACAACAACTGCTGAAGACTTGATCGGCTGTTTGACAAAGTCTGAAGACTGCAATAGCTGAAGAACTAAAGTACTGAAGAACAACAGCTGAAGATCTAAAGTGCTGAAGACTTCAACAGCTAAAGACTAAAGTACTGAAGAACAACAGCTGATGTTCTAAAGTGCTGAAGACTTCAACAGCTGAAGACTAAAGTACTGAAGTACAACAGCTGAAGTATAAAGACTGAAGACATCAGCTGATGACAATAGTTGAAGCTCAAGTACAAGTACTGAAGCCTTCAGAGTTGTTACAACAGTTGAAGAAGCATTCTTCAGTTGTTGTGATGGTTTACCTTTCAGTAGTTTTCTTTGTTTTAGTATTTGTAAAACAACTGAAGAGTATGTTCTTCAGTTGTTATAGTTTCAGTATTTGTAAAACAACAGAAGAGTATGTTCTTCAGTTGTTATAGTTTCAGTAGTTTCTTTTCAGTAGTTGTAATAATAGTTAACACTTAGCATTTTTGTAAGAAGATGTCAGCTGTTTGACATCTTCAGTAGTTGTGTTAACTATAAGCAGTTTGTAATAAATTCTGTTAGATGTCACTATCAAGTGACATCAGCAGACGTCACATCTCTTATATAAGAGGTGTTGACCTAATTGTAATTGTGACATTCCGTTACCACGAAAGCGAGTATTAGATGAAATATTATTTGCAGAATTCTCTGTCTATAACCGTTTTTGTTCTTACATTGAATATCTCTTTGTTCATGTGAATTGGCTAATTCATTGTTAGAATTCCGCTTCTATACTCTCTAATCAATCAAACGTAGATCACTGATCGTAACAAGTGGTATCAGAGCAGATTAATCATTGATCGATCTAACAATTGATCATTGAAACTGCTAATTGATATCTATGTTTGATTGAATTAGCATATTTGCAAGAACTGGTTATAGATTATTGAATTTCTGACGCTTTCGTTCATTTATTTTGAGATCACTCTTGGTTCAATTGGTTGTTGTGTTTTTGTTCTAAATCTGTTATAGCTTAATTGAATTTGATTGAATCTGAGATGACTACTCCTTCTAATGATCCTCACAATACCGGTTCCTCAACCAAGCCCCCAATGCTGGTTAGGACCGAGTATAACATATGGCTGCGAAGAATGCTTCATCACTTGTCTGTTAACCGTTCAGGTTGTTGGACATCTGTGGTACATGGACCACATAAGCCTATGGTGAACAATCCGGAAACCAATCAAATGGTTCTGAAGAAGAAGGAACAATACTCTGATGAAGATTGGAAACTGTTTGAGATTGATGCTAAAGCCCATGGAATTCTGGCCATGGCACTGCCTAATGAAATCAATTCAAGGCTTATGCATCATGAAACTGCTCATGATCTCTGGAATGCCCTGAAGGAACAATTCGGTGCAACAGATGAGGTCTTAGGAAACAATAGAGAAATCCTGCCCAACAATATGAGACATTCTCCCATAGAAAGGGTGAGACACTGACTCAACAGTTTGAAGACAAAGTCTGAAGACAAAGTCTGAAGACAACTGCTGAAGTAGAGAGTGAAGTCACCATCTTTGGGATACCAAAGACCAAGTCCTTGTTTTCCTTTCAAATATCCAAAGATCCTTTTCACAGAATTCAGATGAGACTCTTTTGGATCTGATTGATACCTAGCACAAAAACACATAGCAAACATAATGTCAGGTCTACTGGAAATTAAATACATAAGTGATCCTATCATAGATCTGTACAATCTTTGATCAACAAATTTTCCAGAAGGAGCAGGTACAATCTTTTCAATTGTTGAAGCTGGTGTTTTGCATAAAGATGTATCAAGAAGGTTATACTTCTTCAATATTTGATGTATGTATTTATCTTGATTGATGAAAATCACATCTGTCTTTTGATGAACTTGAAGACCAAGAAAGAAAGTTAATTCTCCTATTGACCACATCTAAAATTATGCTTTCATCAATTCTTCAAAGCTTACACATAATCTCTTATTAGTTTATCCAAATATAATATCATCAACAAATATTTGAACAACTAAGAGATCTTGATGTTCTTGTTTGAGAATGAGAGTCTGATCTATAGATCCCCTATTGTATCCATGTTTGATCAAGAAAGATGATAGTGTTTCATACTATTTTCTTGGTGCTTAGGGCAGCCTGTTGGACCAAAAGAACCAATGAGCCAGATCAGAAAAACCTTTAAGTCCCACAGACATCAAAACAACTAAAGTGATCTACAACAACTGAAGACAAAGTCTGAACACAAAGACTGAAGACAAAGTCTGAAGACAACTACTGAAGACAAAGTCTGAAGACAAAGTCTGAAGACAAAGTCTGAAGACAACTGCCGAAGAAAAAGTCTGAAGATCAAGTTCTCAGAAGTTGTCACAACAGCTGAAGTAGTTCTCTTCTGTAGTTGTGATGGTCCGACTCAACTGCTTAGAACCATGTATTGTTATTGGATCTTGTTGACTTTGTATTCATGAAAATTGTGCACAAGAAGGTTTAAATTTCAAAAACTTCATGTATCCAATAGCCAAGATAGTGCTCAAGTTCCATTTCCTTCATATTGAAAATTCATTTGACGATTCTGTTGTTAACTTATTTTCATGATTCTACTCCCTCTAAATTTTTTATTAATGATGAAAGAATGTATTTATCATAAATTTCAAGAAGAATATCATGAAAGACATGTGTCTGTCCACACTGAAATAATTTAAACTAAACAAATTTGAATTGATGACAATGCAGAAGCATATATATACACATATAATGGGATAATACTATAATACTAAGCATCTTCCTGACCGGTTAATTTATTGAAATGATACCTGATCTATGTTCTGATTGTAAGTAGGTTTGTCCACTTAATTCCATACATAAGTATTGTATCAACTAGGCTGCTGATTATCATATTTTCATGTTAATTAGATAGTAACTGATATGGGCTTCACATTCAATTCACTTAAAGTTTGTCCTCCCTTTGCTAATCAAATCATCACTTTTTCACACTTACAAACTATGTACTTTAAGTTATAAGATCTATCTTAAGATGTATTTGAAATCTCATTAATGCATTGTTGAAAAAGCTCTAGAAATAATATACAGTTGATCACATTGCATTCTTTTGAGAGCTTAGATATGATCATCATCAGGTCACCGGGTCTTTACTTATGTAAAAAAAGGTGCCTTTAACCTAGGTCTTTCTTTACACAAAATAGAAGGATGATGAGGATCATGACCTTTTCACCAGTTGGTTACAAATATACACCATGGTGATCATACACCCAGGTCTTTGTTTACACAAAACAGAAAGAGTATGATTTTCAAAGATAGATATTATAAAATGTTGGTACATAGTGTGTTTAGATGAGAGATTTGGTCACATCAGAACATGGCTCACTTTTTGTATCCTTAAAATGAAGTATCCCACAAACAATCACTTTGCATTATGTTTGGCATGCACTAAGTGTAGTTTCCACTCAAGCTAAACCTACTCACACATCAAGTAACTAGATCAGATTTTAGTGATATTTAAAAATATAGGAAGAAGCAAAGGCATAGTGTACTATCATTTCCCAAACATATGTCATGCTAAACCTTTATTATTAAATTGATGTGCAAGCACAAACACATGCTATTATTTGTTTGTTCTTTATGATTAATCAAGGTTAATCATGCCAATTGACTTAATTAGAAAATTAAATCTAACTGAATCAAAGGCTTTAGTGAATAAATCAGCAAGCTGATTTGTTATATCCACTTTGACTAACGTGGTCAAATCTTTTTCTGAGCAATCTCTCAGAAAATGGTATCTTATTTCAATATGCTTTGTTTTACTACGTTGCATAGGATTAGCAGTTATAAACATAGCAAGAGAATTATCAATGTAAATTTGAGTTTGAAGGAATTTGTAACATAATAAAGTAATTGGTTTTGCAACCAAAGGACTTGAGAGCAACCTGCTAAAGCAGCTATGTACTCAGCCTCAGCTGTGGATACAGATTCATTGGTTTGCTTCTTGAACTGCCATGAAACTAGATGTGGTCCTATGAATTATCATCCAGCAGTTATGGATTTTTTGTTGCTATAGCATCCACCATAGTCACTATCGGAATATGAGTAGAGAGTGAAGTCACCATGTTTGGGATACCAAAGACCAAGTCCTTGTTTTCCTTTCAAATATCTGAAGATCCTTTTCACAGAATTCAGATGAGACTCTTTTGGATCTGATTGATACCTAGCACAAACACACATAGCAAACATAATGCCAGGTCTACTGGAAATTGAATACATAAGTGACCCTATCATAGATCTGTACAATCTTTGATGAACAAATTTTCCAGAAGGAGCAGGTACAATCTTTTCAATTGTTGAAGCTGGTGTTTTGCATGAACATGTATCAGCAAGGTTGTACTTCTTCAATATTTGATGTATGTATTTATCTTGATTGATGAAAATCACATCTGTCATTTGATGAACTTGAAGACCAAGAAAGAAAGTTAATTCTCCTATTGACCTCATCTAAAATTCTACTTTCATCAATTCTTCAAAGCTTACACATAATCTCTTATTAGTTTATCCAAATATAATATCATCAACAAAAATTTGAAGAACTAAGAGATCTTGATGTTCTTGTTTGAGAATGAGAGTCTGATCTATAGATCCCCTATTGTATCCATGTTCGATCAAGAAAGATGATAGTGTTTCATACTATTTTCTTGGTGCTTGGGGCAGCCTGTTGGACCAAAAGAACCAATGAGCCAGATCAGAGAAACCTTTAAGTCCCACAGACATTAAAACAATTGAAGTGATCTACAACAACTGAAGACAAAGTTTGAAGACAAAGTCTGAAGACAACTGCTCAAGACAAAGTCTGAAGATAAGTGCTGAAGACAAAGTCTGAAGACAAAGTCCAAAGATGAAGTCCGAAGACAAAGTCTGAAGACAACTGCTGAAGACAAAGTCTGAAGACAACTGCTGAAGACAAAGTCTGAAGATCAAGTTCTCAGAAGTTGTCACAGCAATTGAAGTAGTTCTCTTCAGTAGTTGTGATGGTTTACGTTTCAGTAGTTTGTAATCAGTAGTTTTATGTTATGTAAAACATCTGAAGTTCTTATACTTCAGATGTTTGAAATGAGTGCCATGGGAGAATTACAGTTCTTTCTGGGGTTGCAAATCAAACAAAAGGGTGATGGAACTTTCATTCATCAGTCAAAATATATACAAAGGATTTGTTGAAAAAGTTTGATTTACAAAACTGTAAGCCCTGTTCTACTCCCATGTGCAGCACCACACAACTGGATGCTAATCAGAAAGGTAAAGCAGTTGATGAAACTCTTTACAGATGTATGATTGGTTCCTTGATGTACCTTACAGCTTCTAGACCAGACATTATGTTTGCAACTTGTGTCTGTGCTAGATTTCAGGCTGCACCTAAAAGTATCCCATATGATTGCAGTCAAAAGGATCTTTAGATATTTGCAAGGAACTCAATCTCTAGGACTTTGGTATTCCACTGGGCACTCTTGCAAATTAATTGCTTTCTCTGATAGTGACTATGTAGGGTGTAAATTAACCAGAAAATCAACCTCTGGTGGATGCCAATTTCTAGGCAACTGTTTAGTTTCTTGGCAAAGTAAGAAACAAACCTTTGTTGTTACATCCACTGCTGAAGCAGAGTACATTGCTGCTGCAAGTTGTACATCTCAGGTACTCTGGCTTCAGTATCAATTACTGGATTATGACATTACAGAGACTAAGACTCCTTTACTAATGGACAGTGCTTCAGCTCTTTGTATTGTTAAGAATCCTGTCCAGCATTCTAGGACCAAACATATTGAGATCAGACATCATTTTATCAGGGATTGTTATGGAAAAGGTCTGATTGATCCAAAGTTTGTTCCTAGTGCTCATGAGCTTGTAGATATATTTACTAAGCCTTTGGACAGTGCAACTTTTCAAAATCTTGTGCTAAGGCTTGGTATGCTGCAGCTTGAATAAATTCACAAGTACTAATGATCTCAGATACCAAGTACTGATGAGCATCAGTATATAGCTGTCACAAATAGGTACTGAATCTATTTTTTCTTCAGCAGTTTTTCATAACTACTGAAGACTAAATTCCTTAAAATACTGAAGTACTTTATCTATTGCAAAGTACTGAAGTGGTTACAACTACTGACGTCTGTTCTAACAGATAGGTACTGATGACCAATGAAACATCTGAAAATCAGATAATCTGCTGAGTAAGTGTTAAGGTCAATGAAACAACTGAGATATGTGAATTGACGACAACAACTGAGGAGTAAGTTTATTTTTCAATTGTTTCAAACAACTGCTATTTTATTTCAAAACAACTGAAGCCAAAACCAAGTCTTCAGTTGTTTTCAACTACTGATGACAAACACCAAGTCTTCAGTTGTTTACAACATCTGAAAGTTAAAACCATCTCTTCAGTCGTTTTCTAACAAATGATGACTAAAACCAAAACTTTCAGCTGTTTTCTTTCAGCCGTTTCATAACCTATAAATACCTAACCCTAACTTCAAACTTTTCATAAATTGATTTCCGAACGTTCATATCCCTTTAATGACGACCAACTGTGTTGCCTACTTCACAAAATCGACCTTTTGGACTAAGTTTGATGATGCTATTGATCTGATGGCTGATTCCCAGTATCGAACTGCTTTTCTTCTGAATCCCACCATCTATCCCGACTCTCTTCGTCAATTCTGGACAAATGTTACCATCCATACTGGTGAGAATGATGTCGCGATCACTCTCCAGTCATTTGTAAACCAGAAGAAGGTGGTAGTTACTCCTACTATCATTCGCCAAACGCTAGATCTGAATGATACTACCTTTGTCACCAAATACCCGAAGGGCACCATTGATCTCTCATTCATTAACCATGGATATGAGGGCAACCTAAGTGCTACAACCATTCTAAAGAAGCACTTTCATTATACTAAACGCCTAATCTTCCACATGATCAATGTTTGCCTTGCCCCCAAAACCTCTTCATGGGATCAAATTTCATTCAGGTGGGCGGCAGGTATTGTATTCTATTCTTGAACGCCAAAGCTTAAATTTTTCTGAAATTATATTTTTAGAATTAAAAGATCTGGCAATGAAACTTGTAGCTAACAGATGGTTATTATATCCAAGGTTTCTTATTGCCATAATCATGAATCAGTTACAATCTGATGGCCCTGTTGGGCTTAGAGTCCCTGCTGTGGTAGTTTTGCTAGAGGTATACTCTAGGCACAGCTCTGACCCACACCTCAAACAGGCTGCCAAACTGCTAAAACCCAAGCAGAAGGTACCCACAGCCTCATCCTCCAGATCCAATGTCCCCTCCAAACCTTATTCCAAACAAACCAAAATGGCTACTCAGGGAGTTGAGTCCCCTGATGATGCCCCTGCAACACAAAGGCAGGTTGAAACTATGGGTAGTAATCCCCCTGTAGTTTCTAGGACTCTACTAGCTGAAACCGCTCAGGAATCCTCTCAACAGGATCCTGATGCAACCAAAAAGGGGAAACCACATTACTGGAATCTCTCTCACTTGAGAGGATTGCCATTGAAGAGCACCATTCACCCTAGGTGCAATCCTTTTCACACCTATATCCCACTGAAGCCACCCCTACAAGCCCAACTGTTGTTATTGCATAAGTGCTGACACAACTACATTCCTCTACCCCTCCTCAGAAACCCATTACCACTGGGAAAACCTCAACAGTTGAGGGAGAGGATTATAATGTAGCTGATAACCCATAGTATAGGGATTACAGAGTTCAATCTCCCTATGTAGAGGAGGAGTTTAGAACATCTGGTGAGGCTGCCTCTTCTCCTTGTTTAGCACATGATCAGGATGAAGATGGTATCATCTCTAAGTCCTCACTAGAGGCAACTGCCAATGAAGGACATTATCCTGAGGTAGGAAGTCCCTAGTTCCAAGAAATAGGGGCACATGTGAATACTGATCTACACTCATCACATGTTCATCCTGATTTCATCAGGAGGTCAGCTGATTCAGCACAGACTGATGATGACCTGGGCTTTTTCTTTGATGTTCTAGCCCACAATACTATTCTTGAGAATGAGGTATGCAGACTACAAAAACTGCTTGCCAAAATGTCATAAGAATCAAGTCCATCTGCCCACATTCACCCACAGATGGCAGTTTCTCCTGAAACTATCTCAAACACTAAGCCACTCTCAACAAATTTGCCACCAACCTCTGCTTCAGGTGCCATTTCTCAGGGACAGAACCCCTCTGAGCTAATGGTTGCTGCCTTTCAAACATCCTTACCTCTCATCACTTCCATAATCACAAACACTGTACATGAAGCCATTGATGAGAGGCTTTCCTCAAATCTTCAATCTTTAGTTGATGCTGCTATTTCTAAGAGACTTTCTGACATTCACACCCCTGAACCCAATGCACCCAAAAAGGGGGAGTCTAAGTCAGTGGATTCTTTTGAGAGCTTAGATATGATCATCATCAGGTCACCGGGTCTTTACTTATGTAAAAAAAAGGTGCCTTTAACCTAGGTCTTTCTTTACACAAAATAGAAGGATGATGAGGATCATGATCTTTTCACCAGTTGGTTATAAATATACACCATGGTGATCATACACCCAGGTCTTTGTTTACACAAAACAGAAAGAGTATGATTTTCAAAGATAGATATTATAAAATGTTGGTACATAGTGTGTTTAGATGAGAGATTTGGTCACATCAGAACATGGCTCACTTTTTGTATCCTTAAAATGAAGTATCCCACAAACAATCACTTTGCATTATGTTTGGCATGCACCAAGTGTAGTTTCCACTCAAGCTAAACCTACTCACACATCAAGTAACTAGATCAGATTTTAGTGATATTTAAGAATATAGGAAGAAGCAAGGCATAGTGTACTATCATTTCCCAAACAATATGTCATGCTAACCCTTTATTATTAAATTGATGTACAAGCACAAACACATGCTATTATTGATGGGGTTTTAACATGTTTATCAAAGCTTCATACAACATGATTATATGAAAACGCAGCGGAATAATATTTTAAAACATATTAAGATCTGATTATAAAAGCCATTTTATAATAACCCCAAGCCATGGATCTTTACATAATGCATACATAAGTAAAACAACAAATAATCAAGGAACTACAACCTTTGTAGCTTCCTAAACCCGAAAATGAGAAGATGAGGATGATGAGATTTGAGGCTGAAACTTCAAGCAAGAAATCCTCAAGAGGTTGTACCCCAAGCTTGTATAACACCCTTCCTTGCTAGGATTGCAACACCCACTTGAATGATCTCTTCAAAGTCGAATTTTCAGCCAAGAAAGCAGGTTTTGAAGGCTGAAAATCTTTACTTTTCCGCCTCTAAGTTCCGAAAATAGAGAGAGAGATCTTGGGAGAGAAATCTTGCTAAGTGTGTGTAGTGAAAGGTGTGTTAATGGAAGAGTAGAAAGGACCCTTCATTGCATGTTCTTAAAAACCACAAAAGGAGAGTTCCAAGACCAAGGGTGGCCGTATAAGGCACCCTTTGTCTTCACTTCTAATTTTTTTTTAAAAAAAGAATCCAATCTTCCATTCTTGTTTTATAAAAGTATAACCCATTTATCTTTTATAAAATCAATACACTTTTGTTTATTATTACTTACCAATTTAAGTAATAAAATAACTTATTTCAATGATCAAAATTATACATATAATTTTGTTCATTCACAATAGCAATGATTCAGAAACCCGTTTCTAAATTGGTGTTTAAATATATATATTTATTTGTTTGATCTAATCAACAATTAAATATTTGCCGGTGTTTGTTTGGCTTGTTATTGGGTATGACCCGACTTGGATCATATCACACTAGCCACATCAATTTTATATGTATCTTGGGCAGATCAAATCTTCAATCTCCCACTTGCACAAGATTCATAGAAGATTGATGCAAGCAGCAAATAACGCCTAGCAACGGTTTGCTACCCCTAATGTATATGACTAAGTGCCATTCAATAACATCATCCTTTTCAAGTACCTTACTTGAATATGTTTTAGGTGAACTAATCATTTATCCTTTTGTTCAGATGTCATGTTAAATCCAAGAGACACAGAATTGTCATTCTCTGATGATTTAACTTTAATAGGCCTTAGACATCTAACTCTCAACGAATAAGAGGAACAAATCCCATCTTGACTACATACGTCTCTCACAATCACTTCGTATCATACCTGAACTCAGCCTTATGTACTGCCAATATTTCAGAACAGCAAAGAACTAAGTCAAATACAATATTCGGTGAATATCAAGACCCATATGTATCTCAGGTCTGAGGATACTATGATATTCGCCTTTACTCAATATTTCTTATGACTAATCACAAAGATTCCATGCAGAAATAATTGAGTGCGGGTCAGTCCAATATCTATATCCCATAGATATCAATGAACCTTGCTAGCAACCTCTTGCTCTATATTCATACCTTATGAATATCAACCAATCCAAGTTCATTATAGTCTTACATTCATAATTGTTCCCACAAGTATGATCGACTACGAACGTTTAGAATAACTTATTTATTCACGGATTTAAACATGCTAAA
Organism: Flaveria trinervia; assembly: GCA_025506515.1. NCBI lineage: Eukaryota > Viridiplantae > Streptophyta > Magnoliopsida > Asterales > Asteraceae > Flaveria > Flaveria trinervia. Next base: position 26,296,732 of record CM046447.1, read on the forward strand.
GTAGAAGAACAAATGAATATTATAACCATGTAATTAAGTCAAATAACATAAGTTCTAATATTCAAATATAAAGTATAACATTAAACCCAGTCACTAGAATATCTAAGTCCCATGGCACAAGCATGACCTTCATGCTTTGCCTTTTCAAGGAGTTTTGTGAGTGGATCCGCAATGTTTTTATCAGTGTGGACTTTGCGAATACATATCTTTCCCTTTTCAACTTCATCCCTTATGTAGTTGAATCTCCGTTCAATGTGCCGAGTCTTTTGATGAGCACGAGGTTCCTTGATTTGAGCAATCGCACCTTCGTTGTCACAAAAGATCTCTAGGGGATCCTGAATGGAAGGGACTACCCTAGATCGGCTATGAATTTCTTCAGCCATGCAGCTTCCTGTGCTGCCATTGAAGCGGCGACGTATTCTGACTCTGTAGTGGACAACGCTACGACTTCTTGCTTTGAGATTTTCCAAGAAACAGCTCCCCCATTCAGAATAAAGATGTACCCTGATTGAGATCGTGAATCATCTCGATCGGTTTGGAAACTCGCATCCGTGTAACCTTTTACAACGAGTTCCTCTTCACCAGACCCGTAGATCAAGAACATGTCCTTAGTCCTCCTTAGGTATTTCAGAATGTTCTTGACAGCCATCCAATGACTATCACCATGATTTTGCTGGTATCTACTTGTCATGCTTAAAGCGCATGACACGTCCGGTCTAGTGCATATCATTGCATACATGATGGATCCAATAGCAGATGCATATGGGATTGCCTTCATCCTATTTTGCTCCTCCTTGGAGCTTGGACATTGAGTTGTACTCAATATGGTCCCTCTTTGAATAGGTACAGTACCTTTCTTAGAGTTTTCCATCTTGAACCTTTTCAAGATTTTGTCAATGTATGCACTTTGATTCAAACCAATCAGCCGCCTTGATCTATCCCTATAGATCTTTATTCCCAGAATATAGGCGGCTTCACCAAGATCCTTGATGGAAAAACAACTTCCAAGCCAGGTTTTTACACCTTCCATGGTTGGAATGTCATTTCCAAATAGTAGTATGTCATCAACATACAATACTAGGAAGGTTATTGTGCTCCCACTAGCCCTTTTATACACACAAGCCTCATCAGCGTTTTTGATGAAGCCAAATTTCTTTACTTCATCATCAAAACGGTGATTCCAACTTCTCGATGCTTGTTTCAATCCATAGATTGATTTCTTTAATTTGCATACTTTGTTAGGATGTTTTGGATCAACAAAACCTTCAGGCTGAACCATATAGACATCTTCCTCAAGATATCCATTTAGGAAAGCGGTTTTGACATCCATTTGCCAAATCTCATAATCATAATGAGCTGCTATGGCAAACAATATCCTTATAGACTTAGGCATTGCAACAGGTGAGAAGGTTTCATCAAAATCAACCCCTTGAGTTTGAGTGAAACCCTTTGCTACAAGTCTAGCTTTGTAAGTATCCAAGTTTCCATGCATATCGGTTTTCTTCTTGAAAACCCATTTACTTCCAACTACTTTGGAATTAGGAGGTGGTACAACAAGTTCCCAAACTTGATTGTCATACATGGATTGCATCTCAACGTTCATGGCCTCAAGCCATTTGTCACAATCCAATTGGACATGCATCATGATATGTGGTTGGTTCATCGGAGTCAACCACGTAGCATCCTTCCATAAAAAATCCATATCTTTCAGGTGGATTACTTGTTCTACCACTTCTGCAAACGTTTTGTGTGTATTGATCAACCATTGATCATCCTCAACATCCTCATGTTGAGTGCTAGTTTCAACCAAACGTGTATTAGGCTGTGGTTCTTGTTCCTTAAGATCCACTGTTCTACTGCTAGTTCCTTCCATAAGGAACTTGGCTTCTAAGAACTCACCCTTTCTGGAAACAAACACCTTTTGTTCCAGTGGATCATAGAAATAATATCCCATAGAATCTCTAGGATATCCAACAAAGATACACTTGGTGGATCGGACTTCCATTTGTTTTTGGTGGGAGTCTTAACATAAGCCTCACAACCCCAAACCCTTAAGTATGATAGGGATGGAACTCTTCCATGCCATATCTCAAAAGGTGTCCTTTCCACCTTCTTGGTTGGGGCCATATTCAGAATACGAGCCGCGGAGAGCAAAGCGAAACCCCAAAATGATAGAGGCAATGTGCTTCTAGCCATCATAGATCGGACCATATCCAATAAGGTTCGATTCTCCTCTCAGACACACCATTATGTTGTGGTGTTCCAGGTGGAGTGAGTTGTGAGACAATCCCACAACTCCTAAGATGATCTTGAAAAACATCACTTAGGTATTCACCACCCCTATCGGTGCGGAGAACTTTAATTGATTTGTTGAGTTGATTTTCTACTTCATTCTTGAAGATTTTGAACATTTCAAAAACTTCATCTTGTGTCTTAATAAATACACGTACCCATATCGACTATAATCGTCGGTAAAGGTAATGAAGTATCTTTCACCATTCCTAGTCATTGGCTTCAAAGGACCACATACATCCGAATGTATGATACCTAATAAATCTTTTGCCCTTTCGTTAGTTCCACTAAAGGGTGCCTTAGTCATTTTTCCTTGTAAACAAGATTCACATACATCAAATGAATCACATTCATTTGTTTTTAAAAGACCATTCTTTTGAAGTGTTTGTATGCGTTTCTTGTTTATATGACAAGACGACAATGCCAAAGGTAGGTATCACTCAAATCCAATTTAAGTTTTTTGGTGGTTGCTTGGTATATTGAGCTATCATATGTTGCGTTTTCATGAACCAATTCATAAATACCATTACAAGGTATAGCTTTGAAATAAATACATGATTTAAAGAAACATGAATATCATTGTCAACAACTTGAAATCATAATCATATTGTCTTAAACGGGAAACAGAAATTATGTTCCTAGTCAAACTAGGAGCATAATAATACTTACACTTAAAATATCTCCAAACCATTTGGAAGTTCAAAATGTAGTCTCCTTGGGCTTCCACACAACCTTTGCACCATTGCCCATGAAGAGACTTATTTCCCCTTTCTCATAATGCTCATTTCTTTTGAACCCCTACGCAACAATTGCAAATATGAGTTCCACATCCGGTATCTAATACCCATGTGTTAGAAGAAAAAACATTTAATTCTATATGTATCATGTATATTATACCTGAGGTTTGCCCCGCATTCCTCTTTTCTCTCAAACTCTTTGAGATAGACTGGACAATTTCATCCAATTCACCAATGCCCTATCTCACCACATTTGAAGCATGGTTCGTTCAACAGCAAGCAACCTTTTGGCTTCTTCTCCTTTGGTTTTGGAGGTTCCGCCCTAACACCCATCTCACCATCTTCCCCACCAACGGCCTTATAACGTGTTCCTTGAACAGTTTGCCTTGGGGGTAGAGAGACCTTCATACTCTTATTCATATGTGCGGGTAAAATTTTACCATTCCGCTCGGAGTAAAGACGTCCGAGAGTGATTTGAGCATTATGATGAAGTTCTCTTTATGCCTTGTCCAATCCGTTCATGTTGTATTTCATGACGAATGCCTCAAACCTAGTTAGGCCTTAAGGATCAAATCCGTGGCCAACTCCTTGAGACGGGACAGTTCAGCCTTTGAAGGCGGTCGATGTGGCTTTTCATCTTAAGAACATAAGATGAAACTGATTGGGATTCTCATCCGATCCTCCATGACATGCATGAAGCGCTCGAACCCGTTTCGAAGCGCTCCACTCTAGCTTGTTGCTGGAACGAGTTGCAGCTGAGTGATCATGTCATAGGCTCCATGGAGCTCATATACTCCTTTTGGAGTTCGGGTGTCATACTTGCCAACATTAGACAAGAGACCTGGATGGAGTCCTCCACATATTTAACCCAATCATTATAGGCTTCCACATCCTCCTCGTTAGGTTCATCGGGGATGGATCATAGGATGGATAAGGCCCGCTTTTCTTGTGAGCTTGAGAACAATTCTCAAGTTGCGGTACCAATCCATGAAATTGTTAGGTGCTAGACGATCCCTTTGAAGAATCGCCCTTAGGATTGGTTGTTTTGGTTTGGTACATCATTATTAGCGTTGTTGTTGTCGGCCATCTACAAGATGTTTACAAAGTCTATTTTAGTAATCGTTGATAATTATATTTCATTTATTAATACCCTTTATGTCTCATAGACTAAAAAAATTTTAGAATCCAACGTTATATTTAAATATTGGTTAGGTGACCTTTCCATTATTCAAATAAAACAAGGTAGTCATAAATGCAATTGCAACCTATTGCAATTCTAGTGGCATGGGATCGTTTAAACATCATATGTTTATCACGGCATGTTTATCCCATCAACACACCTTTTATAAAACAAAATATTTTAGGTGATCCATTCATATATTTTACAAATCAAGTCGTCCTACTTACACACACGTGTGAGTTTACTATATAAGTGGTTAGTGACTTTATCCCACAAACATGGTATTCTCACCTCAAATTACAAGTTCCCTCAAAGTGGTTAGGTGATCTTTATCCCACTAAGAGTTTGCAAGTACTAAGTGTTGTGAAAAAGGATGGTGTTTAACTTGTTAAACAAAAGGGATATACGATTTCACATCCTTTTTAAGAAAAGTCTATGTACCATATGATTGTATGCATTCAACTATATGGTATCCTATTGGTTCTTATGAATAACCAATTTTATTTTGCAAACCATAATTCTTTTGTAGACCATTGTATTTGCTTAATGATTTGAGAACCATTTACACGTTTATAGTTTGTTTAGTTGATGGTTTGTTAATCACATCCAAATATTCAAAACAACATCATCATATGCATTCAACCAAACATTAAACAAAACATTCAAATATGCATAACAAAGCATACTAAATTGAGCACACTTGTTTAGCCAAGACAAGTGTGTCAAATGGTCTTGTCCTAAGGGTAAAGACATTACACATGGTTGACCCAAAAAGGACTCCCACTTGAATCCATAACTTCAAGCATCCTCTTTGTCCATCTTTTCTTCAAGTCTTGATCTTGAGCTTCCTTACAAGATATGTATCCTAATACATTTTACTAGTAAAGATAAACTCCTAATCTATTTATTACAAACCATGTGAGTAAATAAATTACAAGACTAGACATGAAACAAAATTAAATTATTACATGCCCAAATGATACAACATGACAATCATCATACAATCCAGTGGCTAGGCTTTGTTATGCATAAACAACAACAATATATCCAAAAAAAATACATAAGAAGTCGATTTTTTTGGCAGCCCCTTAAACCCATGTTTTTGGCCAACATAAACCAAGAACAAATGGGTTTAGTCCAAGCAAACAATAATCTTATAAACTAGAGTTTTAAAGATCCTAATATGCATAATGTAGCATCTTTAAAACATCAAAAAGGGGCACCAAAATAGCCCTTTAAACCCACGGTTTGAGCTGTCCAAAAGAAAGCAAAGTGAAAAACATTATGCATATGTATAAGTGGCTCTTGATGCCATTGATGGGGTTTTAACATGTTTATCAAAGCTTCATACAACATGATTTATATGAAAACGCAGCGGAATAATATTTTAAAACATATTAAGAAGATGATTATAAAACCCATTTTATAATAACCCCAAGCCATGGATCTTTATACATAATGCATACATAAGTAAACAACAAATAATCAAGGAACTACAACCTTTGTAGCTTCCTAAACCCGAAAATGAGAAGATGAGGATGATGAGATTTGAGGCTGAAACTTCAAGCAAGAAATCCTCAAGAGGTTGTACCCCAAGCTTGTATAACACCCTTCCTTGCTAGGATTGCAACACCCACTTGAATGATCTCTTCAAGTCGAATTTTCAGCCAAGAAAGCAGGTTTTGAAGGCTGAAAATCTTTACTTTTCTGGCCTCTAAGTTCCAAAAATAGAGAGAGATCATTGGGAGAGAAATCTTGCTAATGTGTGTAGTGAAAGGGTTGTTAATGGAAGAGTAGAAAGGACCCTTCATTGCATGTTCTTAAAAACCACAAAAGGAGAGTTCCAAGACCAAGGGTGGCCGTATAAGGCACCCTTTGTCTTCACTTCTAATTTTTTAAAAAAAAAAAGAATCCAATCTTCCATTCTGTTTTATAAAGTTAACCCATTTATCTTTTATAAATCAATACACTTTTGTTTATTATTACTTAACCAATTTAAGTAATAAATAACTTATTTCAATGATCAAAATTATACATA